>OW026523.1:12891769-14091769 GCA_932274085.1 Protocalliphora azurea
ATTTAATATTAATTTGAAAAGACTTAAAGGCTATTTTGGACCTACGATTGAAGTTAATTTAAAATTAATTTTCAACTTATAACAGCATACAATTGAATTTAACTTAGAGCGTTATAAAGACCTACAATTAAAATATATTTTAGATATTATGAGGACTCGTAATTTGAGGTAATTTGGGATTTTTGATTGAAGTTAATTTGAGACTGCATAAAGAACAATAACGAAGCCCTTTATTACTTCATAAATCACCATAACTGAAGCTAGTTTGAGATCTGATAAAGACCGCCGTATTTTACCTAAGATTGAAGTCAATTTGAAACTAATTTTCAAACTCATAGCGTTAAATGATTTAATTTGGAACGTAATAAAGAGCTACAATTAAAACATATTTGGGATCCCACAAAGACCCTTAATTTGAGATAATTTAAGACTCATGACTGAAGTTAATATTTGTAGCTAATTTTTGAACTCATAACGACATACAATTTGATTCAGTTTGGTATGTTATAAATACTTACGATTCACATATATCTGGGATCCCATAAATTAATTTAATTACGATTGTAGACAATTTGGAAAGATGTAAATAGCAGGAATTAAAGCTTATTTCATGCCCTCATAAAAACCTTACAACTAAAGCCATAAAGTTCCACTTATAAACATTATTTGGTACTTTGTAAAGTTCAGTAAATAAAATCGATTTATAATATTAAAAAAACTTTTTAAAGAACTAATTTAGGAAGATATGAGAACTCATACCTGAAGCTAATTTATATGTAATAAAGAATTTCATTTAAATCTAAATAAGAATTTCAGCTATTTCAAGACCTTATAAAGGCCTACATTGTACCTTGGGACCAAATGCAAAATTTTTGGTAATTAATCTGTATCGCCTAAGCTATTGGTCGAATCGAATTGAAATATATGAGAAAGTTGTAGAAGAGGACCTAAGCTTTCGGAAAAATCATCCGGTAGTCACCCCGTAGTAATACGAGATAAGCTACGGTGTGTCAAAATTAACCACATGCTTACTCACCTAAGATAACTCTTATAGTTAAACATATATTTACGATTAAATTTGACATTTTTCATTTTTTGCCTTGACTTTATTTCGTTTTTCGGGAATACATACTGAGGTGTATGTGAAAAAAATTTTTTTAATATTTTGTAATTTCTAATACATTCCGAAATAGTATGGTAAAAAAATTTTTTGATTTTTTGACGTGAAAAATGTTCAAAGTTAGCACTCTGATATTAGTATGAACAAGTGAGAGCGCTATATTTAGCTGTGCTAAATCTTTTATACCATTCACTACCTTACAGACTAATAATAAAATTTACGCCTTAAAGTATGCTTTCATATTTTCGCATTTATGCTTACAAAAATTATCAAATTTTTTTTCCAAACTACATAGATGTAAGCACAAATTAAACTATCATAGCAAGCACAGCTTCCTTAAAAAAACAACAACAACAATATTGATAGCTTCTGATGACTACTAAATTTATACACATATGTTTGTATGCAGATACATGCTTATACAAAAAACAACAACACTGAGTTATTGCAATGCTTCTATTTCCAAATAAAAACTAAAAAACGTCCATCATACATAAAAAATGATTGTGTATATATATATATATATATATATATATATATATATATATATATATATATATATATATATAGAATAAACAAATACAGCTTGCTTATTCAAAGAAATAACTTCGTTATTTCTGAACCAACATGGTTAATTCAAAAAATCTAAGTTTTAAAAAATATTTATGAGCGATCTATATAAAACGAAATCCATAGTTTAAACAAGGGCTTCATAAAGTTAAAAATGCGTTTTCTCCGATATCTCAGTTATTATTGGACCGATTTAGTTCATTTCTTCAACATAAATATTCAGAAAAAAATTACAAATCTTTGCAAAAACAGAGTCCCTAGCTTATATAAGAGGTTTCAGAAAATCTAAAACCAGTTTAAAAGCCGGGATTTTTGACATATCTCTGCCATTTATGAACCATTTATTAAAGTATTAATATACTTTGCAATAGTTTCTGTCCTTTCCATTATAAGTACATCTGCATATTTTTAATCAGACAAATTATGATTCCCTCTGCGACACGCGACTATAAAAAAATATGTCCATGTTTTTCCTTAAATTTCAAATGTAATTATTATAATCAAACTAAGTATTTTAACTATAATTACTTGTTTACAGAAAAACAACAATATTGAGAACAATAATTGCTTATTATAATTTTAAAAATATAAACAAAAATTTTAATTTAACAAATTGTCTATAAAAAAAAGGATCGATTTTAAAAGCAAATAAATAGTGACACATTTTGAAAATTGAAAGGTATCGGTTACATATTCTAATATTTACTATTAAAGGAGTGAATGAGAAAACAAGTTAAACATTTAAAAAAAGAAAAAAAGAGACACTAAATCTACAGCAACGAAACGTCATATGTGTATTTATTTTTAGGGTAAAAATTATAAGCTTAAACAACAGCGCACCCACAATTTAAAAGGATGCGTGGCAACTGTCCAGGACATGAAAATATTCTATAGTGTAATTATTTCAACAATCTAGCAACTAATTGCATTAAATTGTAGCGAGGAAAAACAGGGACATTTTTATATATAGAGTGTTTGGGTGTTTTGGGTTTTGTTACTTAAAAAAATACACTGACCAAATGTTGTTTAATTTATTTAAATTCCTTTTTATTTTATCTTAAATGTTTTTATTGAATTTTTATCGTTATTTTGTAATTGTATGATTATTTTTATTTTATTATATTCAATAAAGTGGTAGTTTTCTATTTTTTAAAACAATTTTTAAGGATTTTTCTTTTTTCATGATTGTTTTCACTTTTATTTAGGGTAAATATGTTTCTTAATATATTGAACATGATAATAATATGTAGTTTGTAATGTAATCATTACAATGGGTTTCATTTTAACTAAATTATGATTTTTATTTGCGTTGGTTTTCATGGTTTTAAACATTTAATTGAAAATTTTTAGAAAATAAAGTAATTTTGTCATTAAAAATACATTAATTTTTTTTTTTAATAGAACTCTTTGAGTTTTGTTAATAAAGTAATTACTGTGGTAGATAATAAAAGCAAAAAACAAACATTGAAAATAAACATTTTTGATGAACAAAATATAAAGATGAAAAAGTTTTAAGTGCACAAATCTTGGTTTGAAATGTTCTTAAATCGAGAATTTTTTACAGTTCCAATTTAGCTTTTTTTCATTCAAAATAATCTTTACTTTTATTGACTCATATTAATCCCAATTATAGGTAATTTCATAATGTGAAATTATCCTTAACAGACTACTTTATATAGGCTCCATATTATCTTATAATAGCTTCATTTTTAAGCTTTTAAATTACCCTAAATTACAACCAATTGTAACTATTTTTAAAGGCCAAGAAAAGCATCAATCTTCTCTTTTTATGTTTTTTCAAATTTGCAATTTTATAAAATATATTTTTAGTCTCAAAGGAACAGCTTTTGAAGATTTTCATATTGTCCTAAATAATCAGCCCTCGCAGGGCTTCATATGACTATGAATCAGCAGCGTTCAAAGATCTTCATATATTTTCTATTTATAAGATTTCAAAGACATTCTTATAATCTCAAATAAACAGCATTCCAAGGTCTTCATATGACTTTAAATTAGTACCGTTCGAAAACCTTTATATAGAGAAAAATTAGCAACATCGTAGGGCTTCATTTGACTATGAATCAGCAGCGTTCATATATTCTCTATTTATAAGATTTCAAAGAAATTCTTAGAATCCTCAATAAACAGCATTCAAAGGTCTACATATGACTTTAAATTAGTACCATTCGAAGACCTTCATATATAGAAAAATTAGCAGGATTTATGGGCTTTCTACAGTTCCAAATTAGCAGTATTCAAAAAATTTTATAAAGCCCCAAACAAGATCATAGATCTTCATATGTTCTCTATATATCAGGCTTGAAATGCATTCAAAGAATCCCAAATAAACAGCATTCGAAGTTCTTCATACAATCTTAAATTAGTAGCGTTCAAAGATCTTAATGTAGACCAAAACTAGCAGCATTGAAAGCGCTTCCATAGTTCCAAATCAGCTCGATTAAAAATACTTCAAAAATCCGTCTTAATTTTGCTCAAATTAGCAGCATATGGACCCAAAATAGCAACGTTTGAAGGCTTTCTTTAGCTAGCGGTATTTAAAGGCAAATGAAAGTATTTATATCGTTCAATTTCATAGTTTTCGGAGGCCTTCATATAGTCCTAAATTAACAGAGTTTTAACACCTTCATATAGGTTCGAATTAGCGACATCAGACCTGCTCTAGTTTCAAATTAGCAATGTTCTAATTACTCACAAAGTCTTGTTATTAAGTATTATTTATAAACAAACGAAGGCTTTCACATAGTCTTAAATTAACTGACTTTGAAAACCTTCAGGTACGCAGAAAAAAATATAAGTGGACTTCGATTAATAAATTGCTTATATTAATAAAATTTTTGTTTGATTTTGCTGCAAAAACCAAGACGATAATATTAATTAAGCAGGATAATTGATTTCGGCTTAAATTTCAATTAATTTTTTTAATCAAATAAATTATAATTATGTTTGGATGTTTGTCTAAAATCAAACAAAAATTTTATTGATTCAATTTATATATTAAATTATTAGAAATATTTAAATAATGCAATACAATTAAAATTAAACCAGAAAAATATTAAAACTACAAATTTCAGAAGTCAGATTGAGGGAAAGGCAAATAGGTACATATATAGTCTCATCTTGGCGTCATATACACCCTGTTAAATCAGATTTTTGTGCCCTCCAGTATCTAATGAAGCTCACATGTGATTATCGGTGACTTTTAAAATGATTTGTAAGAAGCCAAGACATAACTATATGTTAGGTTTTGTTTCTCTCCACTAAATTTTGAAGTTATACACTTATTAATAAGATTTTACAATAATGTATGCAGTGCATGCATAATTTAAAATTTATGTAATATAATTTACTATAATGATTATAAAATGTGTATATTTTAAAGTATGTAATGTTTATACTTATATTTAATTCCCAAAATCTGCACATAACATAACTTAACATAATCTCTGCCGGACATTCAAATAAATATCATATTATCATATTTAAGTTAACTTGTGACATAGGACGAGATACCAATAACAATATGACAGATGTCCGAGCAAATCCTCAAAAAACAATCAATATGAACTGACGTTATATACATATATAAATAATCTTTCATAGAACAGATTTTGTTTCAAAGGGATCTTGAAATTGAATATAATCTCCGTTACCAATGACGGAAACATCTACATTACCATCGAAAGATTAATAATCTTATTAAATATTTAAAATTTGTACTTACCTAATATTTGTACATTAAACACATCACCGAAGACTAAGGAAATCATGTAAATATTTTTTTTTTTTTAAATGTTAGATTGAGCCCAAACAGTTACAAGTGGTTGGAAATTGAATTTGTTATTTTATTTTTACATTTTTAATTGACACGATTTTCCTTTTTATTTATATTTTTTTAAGAGCTGTCGATTTATGTTAAAAAATTTTAAACCAATTATAAAGTTAATTACATTAATGAATAATATAATTCAATTTCAATATAAAGTTAATTAATTATTTTATAAAAAAAAAAAAAAATTATTTGGAATAATTTTTTCTGTGTAGACACAATCAGCAGCACACAGTGACTCATTCAAGAAATGAAATGAAAATAAATCTGCAGTTTCCGAACGGCTGATTCGATTTAATGAAATTTCACACAATGATAGTTGAGCTGCAATAGAGTTTGAGTTTCCACCTTGGACTATATAGATATAACAGGCGTGACTCCACAGAGCCAAACTTGGACACCACAGGTATGACAAATATTAAAAACTATCCTCCTATTCTTTATATCTAAACTAATTGATTTTTATATGAATGATTTCTGTTGGTCAAAATCTCTTTTAGTTTGCGAGATATTGGGTTTCAAAAATTAAAATTTTTAATTTTATTAACATTCGAATTTGAACTTTGGAAAAAAAGTCGATTTCTTTAGTTTTTTGCCAAAAGAGTAGTCACATTCTTTTTCAGATATATGCAATTTTTTTTTAAGTAACATAATATATATTTTCTGAAAACCATCTTAATATCAAACAGTGTGAAGGAAAAAAATGTTTTAAATTTATTTCTGACCGAAAATTTAATTTTTTTTTTTACTTTCATTCAAAAAATTTGTTTCAGTGTTTAAATTCATATGCACATAACTTTTGATTCCGTAAACAATTTTTAAAATTCTTTCCTTATATGAGTTCGTTATTTGTTGTTAATAAAATCAAAGATACTTAAAAAAACTTCGCCAAGATACGTCCCAAAATAACAATATCTCCTAAACTAAAAGAGTTAACATACCACTCATGTAAAAGTCGTTCAAATTGGTTTAGATATAAGGAATCAAAATTGTTTTAAATATTTGTCATACCCAAGGTGTCTAACTTTGGTACTCTGTGGACCCGCCTCCTTTATGTCTACATAGTCCAAGGTCAAAAATTTAAATTCCACTACTCCTCTACTATCAGTGTATGAAATTTTATTAAAATCGGATCAACCGTTCGGAAACTGAAGATTTATTTCCAATTCATTTTTGAAAAGGGACATTGTGCAACGTTCACAGGCATTCATATATTTCCAAATTATCAGAGTTTGAAGATAATTACATGGTCCAAATTGAAGGGTTAAAAAGCCCTTATTTAGTGTTCAATATGACCTCAATTTAGCAAAGTTTAACGGTTTTAATGTAATCCAAATTAAAAGCTTTTAAAGGCTTTCAATAGCAGCTTTCAAAAGTTTTCATGTGACATCAAATTAGTTAAAAGGCCTTAATAGGTCCTTAATTAGCAGCGCTTTTAATGCCTTCATTTAGTCTCAAATAAGCAGCGTTCGCTGGCCTTCATATGACTTCAAATTAATGGGCTTTTAAGACCTTACATAGTTTCTAATAAGTAAGGTTTAGTCTTTATGTAGTTCTTAATTTTTGAGGATTACATAGCCTTCATATAGGGCTATACTTAAAGAATTCATATAAACCTATTTTAGTTTCTTAACATATTTTAAACTAAACTTTAGTTTTGGGTCTTAAAATTAACTTAAACACGGTTTAATGTTACTACTAATTTAGACTCAATTGTAAGTTTTTTTATGTGAAGATGTCTCCTATTCCAAAAATTTGCTTATTTAAAAAATATTTTCAATTATAATTTTGATATAAACATTATCAATTCATATTGTTTTCTTAAAGTAAACAATATAGAACTGAAGTATTTTATTAGATTTTCAAAATATTTTCTTTATTTTTATATTTTTTACACATTCTTTACCTCTTGTAAATAATTTATTTTAAATCATATTTTATTCCAAAACATTTAACAAAATGCTTAGATATTTTTGTAATTTCTTAAAAATTACAAATCTTTTATTAAAGTCCTTTCATAAAAAAATGCCTAATATACCTTTTAATATAGTGCAATTTGTCTTTACCACCCATAAATTTTTTACTTATAAAATTTACATATTTTTCTAATACTTTTAAATTTGATTTGAATACATTTGTTAAATGTCATAACAATGATTACATGATATTCAATTTCTACGCTTCATTTTTCTTATTTTTTTTACAGTACAAAAATTATTAATCCTTTAATCATTATTACAAAAAAAAGAAAAAAATTTGCATATTTAACTCATCATGTTCGTTTCAAAAAAATATTATGACACAGACATTGTTTTTATTAAAAACACCCCATAAAACAAAAGGGTTCATAGCCATGTAAAAAAAAATTACCCTAGAAACAAATCAATGTCAGAGACAATTTCTTTTTAATAAATTACAAGAAAATTAAAATTAGTATAGTTATTTTTTTTATTTCCTAAATGATTTTCCTGGGATCTACATATAATTATATTTAAGGTCACGGTGACAGTCAATATATTGCCTTTTTTTTTTGCCTATCTGTCTGGTTTACTCAGAGTGATGAGTGAAAGTGTCTCAACTCTTTCTTTCTTTTCGAAGACAATTTTTTTTCGTTATTTTCTTTCCTTTTGTTTTTTCTTGTGATGGAATTATGTCAGTGTGTATCAATCACATTTGTATTTTTTTATTTATCATGTCATTTCTGTAATTAGATGCTAGTTAGTTATGGTAAAGGATTAATGTTTTCTTTAATTTCAAAGATAAATTTCATGTTGTTGTTTCTAGTATTTGATATGCTTGTAAATTTTTAATGATGCTTGTAATTTGGTTTTTGGAATTTAAGAAAAAAGTGAGTTTCTGTTTTTTTTTAATTCATGTAATTATTGATAAGCATTTGATGTTTTGGGTAAAAAAAAAGATGACAGTGATTGTAAAATGTCATTAGGTACTATTTTCATTATTTTAGTGATCAAAATTAATTTTTCATGATCTTTGAAGGAACAAAAAACTAACATAAAGTAAACGTTGAGAATTTCGTAAATAATTAAAATAAATATCCGCAAAAATTTAAATTTTAAAATCAAAATGCAAAATGCAATTACGTAATTTTACAATTTATATAATTTTTATTTAAATAATCAAAATTTTAAAAAAACACTACTAAAAATTCCATTAAAACATTTAAATAGTTACACGAATTAAACAGCATGAAATTTTTAAAACTATTTTTCATATTATATATAATTTACCTATTTTTTACATAATGTAAACAATTAATTAATTAATTAATATTTCATAGTACATATAAATATCATATATTTATTATATATAATATATTTTTTATATTCTACATAATTTACCTATTTCTTACACAATGTAAATAATTAATTAATTTATTAATTTAATTAATTTTTCTTATTAGTTTTAATATTTAGCATTTTTAAATCAGCAATTAATTAACAAAATAATAAATTAATCAATTAATTAATTAATTTAATTAATTAATTATTTTCTTATATAACATTTTTCAAATATTCTGCATTTTACATATTCTTTACCTTATGTAGACTATTCTCAAAACAATTATAAAAAATTTATTAATTAAATTAATTAATTAATTAATTTTTTATAATTTTTTATCTGATATAAATAATTAAAAATTTTACCATTTCTTGTATATTTAAAAATTTTGAAGTGATTTAATAAATATATTTATAACTACGTTATTTACACATTGTTCATGTCATATAAATAATTGAAATGTTACTTTACCTATTTTGTATACACTTTACATATTGTCTACATAATGTAAATTATACAAAAAATATTTCTTTTGTTCTAGTAAAAATTTATTTTAGTTTTTTTTTTAATTTCTTATGCAATATTTCCGTTATGTTAACAGTTTTATTTGAGGTATTTTCATCATCTGACATTTTTTCTTATTATATACATGATGTAAACAATTAAAAATTTTAAATTTTTTGAAAAGATTAAATTAAATTTACATTATTTACATATTATTTACATGATGTAGATAATAGAGTTGTTATTTCGTGAGCTTTTTTGTATATTTTTTTGCATTTTATTATAATTCTACAGATTTCTGCTACTATTTACATCATGTAAAATATTATTCACATAATGTAAGCAACCAAAAATTTTAAAATTTCCTTTTGTTGGAAAACTTTTAAAAAGACTTAATAAAATATCTTTATATTAAATATTTATATTATTTACCTGATGTAAACTATTAAAATATTATTTCTTCTGCTTGTTTTACTGGGTGCTATAACTATTTTTAAATTTTCTATTTTCTATTTTTACATACTTCTTATATTGTCTACATTATGTAAATTATGTTAAAAATTTTATCCCAATAAATTATTTTAAATATTTGCAGCTTACATCACATTTACCTGATGTAAACAATTAAATTTATGTTATTTTTATCAACCTTTATTTTTGCTTATTATTTACATAATGTTAATAATTAAAAATTTTTTAATTTTTGGAACGATTTTATTAAATGTATTAATAGTTATATTATTTACATATTGCGTACTTGAAGTAAATAATTGCAAAAAAATTGTCTTAAATTTTCCATATTTTATACTATTTCTACATGGATAACATGATGTAGTTAATTGAAAATCTAAATGTTTTACTTAATTATCATATGAATGACATGTTATATTTAATTAAATAGAAAAATGTTCACTTATAATTCAATAGGCAAAGAAAATTTGAAATACTTATCAAATTTTACTTTATTTACGCATTTTTTATTATGATGTAAATAATTGAATATTAAAATTTCTTAATTTAATTAATTAATTATTTTCTTATAACATTTTTCAAATATTCCGCATTTTACATATTCTTTACCTTATGTAGACTATTCTCAAAATAATTATAAAAAATTTATTAATTAAATTAATTAATTAATTTTTTATAATTTTTTACCTGATATAAATAATTAAAAATTTTACCATTTCTTGTATATTTAAAAATTTTGAAGTGATTTAAGAAATATATTTATATCTACATTATTTACACATTGTTCATGTCATATAAATAATTGAAATGTTACTTTACCTATTTTGTACACACTTTACATATTGTCTACATAATGTAAATTATATAAAAAATATTTCTTTTGTTCTAGTAAAAATTTATTTTAGTTTTTTTAATTTCTTATGCAATATTTCCATTATTTTAACAGGTTTACGCAATATTTCCCTTAATTTTTACAGTTTTATTTGAGGTATTTTCATCATTTGACATTTTTTCTTATTATATACATGATGTAAACAATTAAAAATTTTTAATTTTTTGAAAAGATTTAATTAAATATATTAATATTTACATTATTTACATATTATTTACATGATGTAGATAATGGAGTTGATATTTCATGAGCTTTTTTGTATTTTTTTTTTTGCATTATCTTATAATTCTACAGATTTCTGCTACCATTTACATCATGTAAAATATTATTTACATAATGTAAACAACGAAAATTTTAAAATTTCCTTTTGTTGGAAAACTTTATATTAAATATTTATATTATTTACCTGATGTAAACTATTAAAATATTATTTCTTCTGCTTGTTTTACTGAGTATAATAACTTAGTTTTAAATTTTCTATTATTTTATATACTACTCATATTGTTTACATTATGTAAATTATGCTAAAAATTTTATCTCAATAAATTATTTTAAATATTTCCAGCATACATCACATTTATCTGATGTAAACAATTAAATTTCAGCTATTTTTATCAACCTTTATTTTTGCTTATTATTTACATAATGTTAATAATTAAAAAATTTTAAATTTTTGGAAAGATTTGATTAAATGTATTAATAGTTATATTATTTACATATTGCGTACTTGAAGTAAACAATTGCAAAAAAAAAATTGTTTCAAATTTTCCATATTTTATACTATTTCTACATGGATGACATGATGTAGTTAATTAAAAATCTATATATTTTACTTAATTATCATATGAATGACATGGTATGTTTAATTAAATAGAAAAATTTTCACTTATAATTCAATAGATAAAGAAAGTTTGAAATACTTATCAAATTTTACTTTATTTATACGCATTTTTTCTTATGATATAAATAATTGAGTATTAAAATTAAAATAATAACATAAGGTAAAGAATGTAAATTGCTCGATTTTAAGCATTTTTATATAAAAATATATAATGTAAAAATCTAAAATATAAAAGTTTAATATTTTTACACTATTTACATATTGTTTACATAAGGTAAATAATAAGAATAACTTCATTTTCTTTAAATTACATAAAAAATAATTTTTTAAGGTTGTTTAAATTATATAAATAATTCACAAAATAAATGGTAATAAGTCTGGATCTTTTTTTGTGTGTAGCTGGAGCACGTACAACACTACAGTGGGCCAAAGAGTGAAAATTGAAAATACATATTATATATCATTTTATAGAAAATTGTGCCTTCTTTAAAATAATGTATAAACTATTTTACTTGTTTGCAATTTTTAAAAGACTTTTCTTAAAATAAAACAAAAAAAAATGCATAGGAACATATTTCATAACTTTGAGCCTAAATATTTTCGAAACGCTCAAAAGTATCAAAATAATTTTTGCACATGTCATAAAATAGTTAACTAAGAATTGATAAATGTAACGATTAGAAAAATTTTTATAATTTTGCTATATATTTTAAAAGGTCAAAATTTTAGTTATAGAAAATATGGTTTTTTCAGTAAATTGCCTAGTGTAACGAAATTTACTGGTAGACTGTTACAATCTTTTGCAAAACCTTTAAAAGCATGTTGAACCATCTAATCTAATTCGCAAATGTATCGAAATCAACAAACAATTTTTTTTACATACTCAAAAATTTGAACTTTTCTTCCAAAACTGATAATTTTCAAGCACTGATGTGTGTAGGGTGAACGTTCAAAACTTTTCAAAATTACATTTGCACTATTTGCTAAGGTTCAGTCCAAAAATATTGAACTTTTTTAACAAAATTTAAAAAAAAATGAAATATATAAAGGTATATTTTGGTAAACAAAAATAAATTTTTGAGACGTGTCAAAACTTTGACATAAAAAAATTTTTTTGTAGTTATCGAATTGAAATAATTACAAAATTTTTTCTTTAGCCTAACTCAGAAAATTGTAGAGAATATCACCATGTTTTTAAAAAAATTTTAGAAATTTTATTTTAAAAGTTATAGAGCAAAAAACGCAAAAAAGTCAAGACCAAAAGAGAGAAATGTAATTTTTAAAATCAAATATCTTTTAAACCATAAGAGATAATTTAGTAAAGTAGTGCTTAAATCAGAAGAATTCAGAAATGCAAACATATTTAAAATCAGTTCATATTTCTAAAAGTTACAAGCTCCGATATGTTTTTCACCCTTGAGGTAGTCAACTTTGGTCTACAATAGTGTTGTCCCTGCTCCAGCTATACACTCCAGCCAATAATATTATGAAAGCCTAACTCCTCCCCTATCGATGTTCCTAGCAATGTTGCCAGGTGGTGAGAAAACAAGGCTAAATTGGATTGCCAATTTAATCACCTGAAGGTGGCTAAATTATATAGACTTTGTGCGTTATAAGCATTATTTGAAATTCAAAAATGATGCAAGTTATAATTAAAAAAAATGTATATTTTTAATTTTTATCTCGGTTTTTTAAAAGTGACATATAACTTTTTTAACGTTTTTAAGATGCTGAAATCTTTCTTTTTTGAACGATACCAATATCTTGTTATAAAAACTTATGGTTCAGTTAATGCCACAAAATCCCCTTTTTTATCCCAATGTGCAATGTTATGTAACAATTTTTGGCAATTTTGAACTATAATTCCTTTTTGATTAAGCATTTCCAAACTTTTAGCTGATTTTTCGATTTTAGGAGAATTTTTTTTTTTTTAATTATATTCATAAATAGTTTTTCTATTGTTAATGATGTATATTAAAAAATAATTCTATAAATGGATTTAGTAAGTCCATAAAATAATTTAAGTTACATTTGTTTTACAGAATAAAGCGCCAGAGTCAAAAATTTTATTAAATATAAGTAATCTCGATTTTTTGTGCGAATAAATACACAAAAATTTTTTAATGGATGACTCGGTAAAAATAAAATTAGCAAAAGCAAATAAGAAATTATTTTCTTCGTTGCTGAAGTACTAACATTTTAGCCTTTTTAAGGCAATTTTAAAAATCAAAAAGGGCTAGAAAAAAAGCTAGAAGCATAAAAATGCTATATTTAACCTTAAAAAGGCTAAAATGGCAACACAGGTTTCTAGTTTCATCAAATCGGTTCAGCGGCTTAAAAAATCCAGACTTATTACCATTTTTTTGCAAATGGCCCCACTGTGCAATGTAAATAATTAAATTTTTTTAGTTTTAAAGCATGTTACCATTATTTTAGTAAAAATATAAGCAAAATGTATAAAATTCTATATTTAGTTTTTACTTTAGTTTCGTTTAATCTTGCAACATTTAAAATTTCTATTTATCTTAAATCCCCCTAATTAAACCTCTTATCACCTTAAAAACATCTAGGTAAAAATCTATAATTAGCTTTGTTAAAAGGTGTCACCGACGTTTAACTTTTATTTTTGGGTAAATAAAACTTCAAATAATTGTGGGTATTAATACAAATAATTATACTAAAATTTCCTTAATTTCTTCCTGATAAAAAGTTGTTTCTAGTTTTTTTAAGGAATCCTAAGGAAGTTATATATGTAAAAAACAATTTTATAACTTCCTTTTTAAAGTCTTTATAATTGTAAACCAAGCATGACAAGTAGTGGTCATAAAAAGTATTTATTTAGTGGTTGAATATTACTAACGAAATGACAATTTATTTAACGTGTTTGGTAAGACTTCCTTAATGATTTTATTACTCTGAGTTAGGACATAAGAAAACGGCATAAGAAAATATTCTTTAAGTTAAGGATGAGTTGTTGTATTTTGCAGGAAATTGAGGGTGTCATTTAGGGATGTTAATATTTTTTTCTTAATGTTCCTCAAAGATTTTGATTAATGATTGTGGTTTGGTATGATAATTTGTTTAATTTTAAAGTGAAAATGTGTGGGAAAAATTTGAGTCAAGAACGAAATATATTAGTTGAAATTTGTTTATAAAGGAAGTTAAATAAGTTTTTTTTTTATAAGGTAACAATAATTGTGGCAAAAAATTTTGTTAAAATAGACAAAAATATTTAGGTTTTTCATCATGAATTTTTTTTTTTTTTTATAATAAAAATATTTATTTTATTATTTCGTAGCTTCTGAGATTTTGTAAGCTTAATAAAAAAAAAACAATCCTTTTAAGAGATCATTTTTATGGAATCTTGGGAATTCTAGACGAAATAAAAAAAAAACTGCTTAACATTTATTTAGCAACACTGTTAGCAAAAATATATTTTTAAATTGTAATAATCCCATAAATTTTGTTGTAGGATTTTTTTAAAAACATTTCCCGAATTAAAATTTTTGAACTCAAATTTATTTAAAAAGCTGCTTAAAATATTTCTAGAATTAATATTCACTAAAATATTAACTAAAATCAATATAATCCCACAATCCCTTAGAGGGGATTTATAATATGATTTTGGGAATTTAATTTTTAACACCAAAAATTTTTAAAAACTCACCTGAAATTACTTTTTTCAGCAATATTACCAAAATTAAGGTTCTAAATAGTTACAATCCCACTTTCATTTAGAGGAGATTTTTGAAATAATTTTGGGAATAAAAGTTTTTAACACAAAATTCATTCAAAAATAATTTAAAATATTTTTATTACAGATATTTACAAAAATATTTGCTTAAATTTATATAAAATCACAATCCCTTGGAGGAGATTTTTGTTTTTATTTTAGGAATTCAAGTTTTAAACTAAAATTTGCATTTAGAAGTTTTTAAAATATTTATGGCTGCTATATTTGCAAATACATGGTCACAAAGTGGTAAAATCCCTCAATCCCTTGGAAGCAATTTTTGAAATAATTTTCGGAATTAAATTTTTTTAACAGAAATTTGGTCAAAAGACAATTTTAAAAAAGTTTATGACAGATATTTGCATAAATATTGATACATTTTTTGATTTTGGGAATTTAAGTTTTTAGATCAAATTTACTTTAAAAGCTTTTTAAAATAATATTTGGGCTTAAATTGCTATAATCCCGCAATAACTTAAAGGGTATTTTTGAGATAATTTTGGGAATTAAATTTTTGAGCCAAATTTGATTCAAAGGTAATTTAAAATACTTTTTATCGATATTTTCATTAATAAATCGATGTAGAATCACAATCCCTTGAAGGGGATTTTTGGTTTGATTTTAGGAATTTAATTTTTATGGTCAAATTTGCATTTAAAGCCTTTTAAAATAATTATAGCTGCTATATTTGCAAAGGTATGGTCTGAAATTGCTACAATCTCAGAATCCCTGGGTGGAGATTTTTGAGTTAATTTTGGGAATTAAAATTTTTATCTGAATTTGTGGGTCAAATGTAATTTAAAATATTTTGATGAAGAATATTAGTAAAAATATTGGCATAATTCGATGCAAACTCATAATAATTTTGAGGGGAATATTTAAATTTATTTTGGTAATTTAAAATTTGCGCAAAATGCCGCTTAAAATATTTCTAGCAAAGACATTAACAAAAATATGGCCTTTAATATACAGTATCAGACCGCTTTAAAAAATGTTTTTACAATACCGACTATCTAAAATGTGAATTTGAAACGATTTAATCCCTCAAAAAGAGATTTTTGATATAAATTTGGGAATTACATTTTTAAAATCAAATTTAGTTTAACATGATTTGAAAATATTTTTACAATCGATAAAAGCGAAAATATTGGCTAAAATCGCTATAAAGCACAATTCCTTTAAGGTAATTTTTTGACATTATTTTGGGAATTTATTTTTAAGTTTGAATTTGTCTTAAAATCTTCTAAAAATATTTCTAGGCTCAATATTACCTAAACAATTAATTTAAATCCTTTTAATTCAACAATCCCTCAAAAGGGATTTTTGTTTTGGTAATTCAGTTTTTAAACTCAAATTTGCTTTAGCATGAATTAAACATGTTTTTGCGATCTTTATAAAAAAAGGGAATTTTTTAATATTATTTTGGGAATTTATATCTAAAAATGATCTGAATACAATTCTAGACTCAATATTACATTAAAAAATTAATTTAATTCGTTTTAATTCCGCAATCACTCAAAAGGGATTTTTATTACGATTTTGGGAATTAAATGTTTAAACTCAAATTTGCTTTAACATGAATTTAAATCATTTTTGTAATTTTTATAAACAGAAGCATTCAATTAAATCGCTATAATACCACAAACTCTTAGAGGAAATTTTGTATAATCTCTCTGAGGGGATTTTTGTGATGTTTTTGGGAATTAAACATTTAGCTAAAATTTTTACTAGAAGTTGCTACAAATATTTTTGGCTAACATATTAACAAAAATATGTATTTAATTTGCATAATCTTTTTGAGGGATTTTGAGGGAAGTTGCTTAAAATATTTCTGGCTACGATATAAACAAAAATATCGACTTCAAGATTTTCTTCCAAAAAAAAAAAAAAAATGTCTGTAAAATTGACACATTTTTCCCAAAAACTTATTTTCTTTTCATAAACCTCACCAAAAAGTAGATAAAAATTTACTTAAAAATGAAACTAAAAAGCAAAGCATCCATCAACATTTTTTGTTTTCTCGTTATAATAACTATGGGAATTTAGTTCATTTTATGCATCACTTCATATTTGATGGAAACATCAAACTGAAAAATATCCTTTTAATATTTTTTCGACACATTGGTGATGTTTTACTTAAAAAAATACAGACATACAAAATTGATGGATTTTTCTCAAAATACTGATAAACTATTTAATACAGGATATGGGGGATGTAAGTATTTAACAAAACAGCAACAGACTCATGTTGCATTACTGCAACAAAAAATAGGGTGTTTATTATAAAAAAATAGGAAAACAAGGAAATGAATTAAAATTTATTCTTTATTTTTTAAGGATTAAAATGTCCAAAATTATTATAAAAATTTTGGGTGATTTTCTACTCGTATTAACATAAAGATGTAAAAGGCTCTTTGTTTGATATTGCAAATTTTTTTTTCAATTTTTTCGCGTTATTTCTATTAACACTGGAATTAATACGGTAATATTATTAAGGGATTAGTATTTAACGGATATTTTTGGGCAAATAAAATTGAATTAGGATTATTTACACTCGAGAACATTACTGGCAAAATTCAATATCATTGACTGAATTTAATGTAATTAGAAGAGGTTACAAGTTCACAAATATTTTTTTGGGTGGGAATTTAAAGCAAACAAAAGGAATTTTGAAAAAAAAAAGTATGAAATCCAAAATGAACCTTCTCTTTAAAAACTATAAATTAGACTATAGACTAGACTAAAGTGTAAGCTAAAGACTAGACAATACAAACAAAAATGCTGGCTAAAGGCTAGACTATAGACTTCACTATAGACTGGTCTATAGACTAGACCATAGAATAGACTATAAACTAGGCAATAGACTGCGCTATAGACTAGGCAATAGACTGGGCTATTGACTAGGTAATAGACTAGGCTATAGACTAGATTATAGAATATAATATAGACTAGATTATAGACTAGGCTAGACTAGACTAGACTACAGACTAGACTATAGACTAGAATATAGACTAGACTATAGACTAGAATATAGACTAGACTATAGACTAGACAATAGAATAAACTATAGATTAGACTATAGACTAGACTGTAGACTATACAATAGACTAGAATATAGACTAGACTACAGAATAGACTATAGACTAGACTATAGACTAGACTATAGACTATAGACTAGACTACATAATGCACAACGATGTTCTAGAGCTTAACATTCCAGAAGAAGTGAAAATTATAGGTTTCGCGGACGACATAGCAGTTACGGTTTCAGCAAGATATATGGACGAAGTGCAACTAATCTCTAATGAAGTAGTATACTATTAGAAACTGGATGAAAAGTGTAGTGCTGGAACTTGCCACACATAAAACGGAGATTGTATTAGGTATAAGCAGGCGTAAAAAAGAGGCCATGAAAATCACGGTTGGAGAACGCCAGGTGACATCAAAATCCCATCTCAAATATTTGGGAGTTCCCATAGATGCCAGACTTAACTTTAGGACACATATGGAGTATACTGCTAACAAGGCAGCAAATATTAGAGCCACTCTTGAAAGAATGATACCGAATGTAGGTGGACAAATGCAATTCAAAAGAAAGATTATATCCACGGTGTTCAGCTCAGTTATACTTTACGCTGCTCCCATATGGTCAGTAGCTCTGAAATTAAAGACCGTAGAGAGGAAACTAAAATCTGTATACAGGTTATCGGTTTAACGGGTATGCTGCTCTTTTCGAACAACCTCCGACGAAACGGCCCATGTCATAGCGGGAACGATTCCCGTGATATCTTGGCTGACGAAGCCAAACGCTTGGATGAAATCAGAACAGACCCAAATCAACTAGACACTCGTATACGTAAATTTGAAAGAGAAACTTCTATAAGACAATATCAGAGCAGATGGGAAGACAGCCGCAAAGGAAGGTGGACTTTTAAACTAATCCCGAGAATAGATGTATGACTAAACAGACGACATGAAGAATTAATTTACCGCTTAATTTATTACCTGTACAGATTCGGGTTAGATAACTCCTCATATTGCCCTAACTGTGGAAATCAAGAGGAAGACCCAAAACACGTCGTGTTCAACTGCGCACGCTTTCGCAACGATCGACAGAAAACAAATGAAGTCCTTGGGTGCCAACTGAATCCGCAAAATATTGTTGCCATCATCCTTAATAAGAGAGAAAATTGGGATGTAATATCCTCAGTGATTAGAAGTATCCATGATAAACTTAGAACGGCAGAGAATCTGAGGAAATCTCAGACACCAGATGTAGGCTAGATAAGGCTCTCCTGCCCTGCGATGTAATATCTTTGTAGACAGTTCCGCAGGGTTCCTGAATGACGAAGGAGGTGATTTTAGTCGGTATGAATCCGACATATCTCATGGTTAATCTATAAACGTGAAAATCATATGGAAGATTTCCACCTGCCTAATGAAAAAAGGACTAGACTATAGACTATACTATAGACTAGAATATAGACTAGACTATAGACTCAAATATATAATAGACTAGTGACTAGGCTATAAACTAGACTATAGACTAGACTAAAGACTGGACAATAGACTAGGTTATGGACTAGACTGTAGACTAGATTATAGACTAGACAATAGAATATACTATAGACTAGGCTATAGAGTAGAGTATAGACTAGACTAAAGACTTGACTATAGACTAGACTATAGACTAGACTTAAGACTTGACTATAGACTAGACTATAGACTAGACTATAGACTAGACTATAGACTAGACTATAGACTAGACTATAGACTAGACTATAGACTAGACTATAGACTAGACTATAGACTAGACTATAGATTAGACTATAGACTAGAATATAGACTACTATAGAATAGAATATAGACTACTATAGAATAGAATATAGAATATAGACTATACTATAGACTCGACTATAGACTTATAGATTTGACTATGGACAATTTCAGAGATTTGACTATAAGCTATACCATAGACGAGACTATAGACTAGGCTATAGATTACACTATAAGCTACAGTAAATACTACACTATAGATAAGGCTATATACTAAATTATATGCTAAAGTATAGAATAAAGTAATATCTAAGTTACAGACTATATTACTGACTAGAATATATTCAAGCAGGCGGACTAGCTTATAGAATATTCGACATTCAAGTTAGTTTATATATCCGCCGTACAAGCTACTCTATAACCTAGTTTATATAGCTCAAATGAGTTAGACTGGAAATTTTACAAATTGTGTAGCAATGAGAATCGTGAGAATTTGTATGCTCCCTTTTCAATTAACAGCATATTATTTTCATATCATTTGGCAAATTTATATGCTAATTACATAATTAGATTTGCATCAATATATTACCATACATATTTTCAGATTAGCATACACACTGATAAACATCAAGTCAAATCTCATCTTCAACAAATATAGTTGGCAAATTTTCCAAAAAGGTGCTAAACAGAAATATCATCAAGATAAGCTAAGGTCTTTATAGAACTTCTTGCAATATAATTTTTCGCCATGAATAGCGAAAAAATCCCTTCTCAAAGCAAAAAGGTTTAACTGTTTTATTATTTTGGATATTTTATTACATCATCGATTATCATTTGTAGTAAAAAAAAATATTATATTAATGTCAAAACCAAAAATGAAAAATAAAAGAAGCAAAGAACTCCTTTTGCAAAATATCACAACATTATTGCAACATTTAGCCCATAAATATCATAAAATTATGATCTCTAGAGACATACTAAAGAGTAAAAGAAAATCTTGTAATTTAAGATATTTAAGATCCTTTGAGAGAAAATATAAAAAATTTGTTTCCTGAAACAATTCATTCAAAATCTCATAATGTTCAATCATGTATATTTTTTAATATTGCAATTTTTATTTTTTTGCAGGACATAAAAGAAAAAAATATTCTTTTACATAAATTACATTGCGAAAAATAACCCTTAAAGGTATAACTCTTTATGATAAGTTGGTGACTGGTATCGATCGTTTAGCAGCCAACCCACTGAGTGTGTGTGAAAATATTGATAGACTTGTCAGTCGGCAAAAATTATTATTAAATTTCCTTTGGCAACGAGTGTTACAAGGGAGGATTTTATAATGAGTAAATGTTTTGCTAGCCTTTTTTTAAATTTTTTTAGTTAGTTGATTTCTGTGTGTAAGGCACATCATAAACTTTCATAAATGTCAAATTTTTGTCATGACAACCTCTTGCAAACGCCTCATAATTTTTGCAATTTAATGATGGATTTTTTTTTTTTTTTTTTTTGAAAACAATCTCATTGAAATGTTTAAGCAACTCTTTGGCTAAAGTAATAAAATTTTATTTATGATTTTAAATATACTTAAGAGCCTGAAAATAAGACATAACGAAAAGTAACATTAAAAATTTATCACCAATAAATTAATAAATTAAAAAAGCAACCAAGTGCTAAAAGGCTTAAGGAAGAAGACAGTAAAAATCAAATGCAGAATTGGAACTATATTAGAATATTGGACGGCCTCAAAAATAGATATACACTAGACTATATCTGGCATATAGACTAGACTATAGTCTGGCCTATAGACTAGACTAAAGTCTGGCCTATAGACTAGACTATAGTCTGGCCTATAGACTAGACTATAGTCTGGCCTATAGACTAGACTATAGTCTGGCCTATAGACTAGACTATAGTCTGGCCTATAGACTAGACTATAGTCTGGCCTATAGACTAGACTATAGTCTGGCCTATAGACTAGACTATAGTCTGGCCTATAGACTAGACTATAGTCTGGCCTATAGACTAGACTATAGTCTGGCCTATAGACTAGACTATAGTCTGGCCTATAGACTAGACTATAGTCTGGCCTATAGACTAGACTATAGTCTGGCCTATAGACTAGACTATAGTCTGGCCTATAGACTAGACTATAGTCTGGCCTATAGACTAGACTATAGTCTGGCCTATAGACTAGACTATAGTCTGGCCTATAGACTAGACTATAGTCTGGCCTATAGACTAGACTATAGTCTGGCCTATAGACTAGACTATAGTCTGGCCTATAGACTAGACTATAGTCTAGTCTATAGACTAGACTATAGTCTGGCCTATAGACTAGACTATAGTCTGGCCTATAGACTAGACTATAGTCTGGCCTATAGACTAGACTATAGTCTGGCCTATAGACTAGACTATAGTCTGGCCTATAGATTAGACTATAGTCTGGCCTATAGATTAGACTATAGTCTGGCCTATAGACTAGACTATAGTCTGGCCTATAGACTAGACTATAGTCTGGCCTATAGACTAGACTATAGTCTGGCCTATAGACTAGACTATAGTCTGGCCTATAGACTAGACTATAGTCTGGCCTATAGACTAGACTATAGTCTGGCCTATAGACTAGACTATAGTCTGGCCTATAGATTAGACTATAGTCTGGCCTATAGACTAGATTATAGTCTGGCCTATAGACTAGATTATAGTCTGGCCTATAGATTAGACTATAGCCTGGCCTATAGACTAGATTATAGTCTGGCCTATAGACTAGACTATAGTCTGGCCTATAGACTAGACTATAGTCTGGCCTATAGACTAGACTATAGTCTGGCCTATAGACTAGACTATAGTCTGGCCTATAGACTAGACTATAGTCTGGCCTATAGACTAGACTATAGTCTGGCCTATAGACTAGACTATAGTCTGGCCTATAGACTAGACTATAGTCTGGCCTATAGACTAGACTATAGCCTAGCCTATAGACTAGATTATAGTCTGGCCTATAGACTAGATTATAGTCTGGCCTATAGACTAGATTATAGTCTGGCCTATAGACTAGACTATAGCCTAGCCTATAGACTAGATTATAGTCTGGCCTATAGACTAGACTATAGTCTGGCCTATAGACTAGACTATAGCCTAGCCTATAGACTAGATTATAGTCTGGCCTATAGACTAGATTATAGTCTGGCCTATAGACTAGACTATAGCCTAGCCTATAGACTAGATTATAGTCTGGCCTATAGACTAGATTATAGTCTGGCCTATAGACTAGACTATTAGTCTGGCCTATCGACTAGATTATAGTCTGGCCTATAGACTAGATTATAGTCTGGCCTATAGATTAGACTATAGCCTGGCCTATAGACTAGATTATAGTCTGGCCTATAGATTAGACTATAGCCTGGCCTATAGACTAGATTATAGTCTGGCCTATAGACTAGATTATAGTCTGGCCTATAGATTAGACTATAGCCTGGCCTATAGACTAGATTATAGTCTGGCCTATAGACTAGATTATAGTCTGGCCTATAGACTAGACTATAGCCTAGCCTATAGACTAGATTATAGTCTGGCCTATAGACTAGATTATAGTCTGGCCTATAGACTAGACTATAGCCTAGCCTATAGACTAGATTATAGTCTGGCCTATAGACTAGATTATAGTCTGGCCTATAGACTAGACTATTAGTCTGGCCTATAGACTAGATTATAGTCTGGCCTATAGACTAGATTATAGTCTGGCCTATAGATTAGACTATAGCCTGGCCTATAGACTAGATTATAGTCTGGCCTATAGATTAGACTATAGCCTGGCTTATAGACTAGATTATAGTCTGGCCTATAGACTAGATTATAGTCTGGCCTATAGATTAGACTATAGCCTGGCCTATAGATTAGATTATAGTCTGGCCTATAGACTAGATTATAGTCAGGCCTATAGACTAGACTATATCCTGGCCTATAGACTAGATTATAGTCTGGCCTATAGACTAGATTATAGTCTGGCCTATAGATTAGACTATAGCCTGGCCTATAGACTAGATTATAGTCTGGCCTATAGATTAGACTATAGCCTGGCCTATAGACTAGATTATAGTCTGGCCTATAGACTAGATTATAGTCTGGCCTATAGATTAGACTATAGCCTGGCCTATAGACTAGATTATAGTCTGGCCTATAGACTAGATTATAGTCTGGCCTATAGATTAGACTATAGCCTGGCCTATAGACTAGATTATAGTCTGGCCTATAGACTAGATTATAGTCTGGCCTATAGATTAGACTATAGCCTGGCCTATAGACTAGATTATAGTCTGGCCTATAGACTAGATTATAGTCTGGCCTATAGATTAGACTATAGCCTGGCCTATAGACTAGATTATAGTCTGGCCTATAGACTAGATTATAGTCTGGCCTATAGATTAGACTATAGCCTGGCCTATAGACTAGATTATAGTCTGGCCTATAGACTAGATTATAGTCTGGCCTATAGATTAGACTATAGCCTGGCCTATAGACTAGATTATAGTCTGGCCTATAGACTAGATTATAGTCTGGCCTATAGATTAGACTATAGCCTGGCCTATAGACTAGATTATAGTCTGGCCTATAGATTAGACTATAGCCTGGCCTATAGACTAGATTATAGTCTGGCCTATAGATTAGACTATAGCCTGGCCTATAGACTAGATTATAGTCTGGCCTATAGACTAGATTATAGTCTGGCCTATAGATTAGACTATAGCCTGGCCTATAGACTAGATTATAGTCTGGCCTATAGACTAGATTATAGTCTGGCCTATAGATTAGACTATAGCCTGGCCTATAGACTAGATTATAGTCTGGCCTATAGACTAGATTATAGTCTGGCCTATAGATTAGACTATAGCCTGGCCTATAGACTAGATTATAGTCTGGCCTATAGATTAGACTATAGCCTGGCCTATAGACTAGATTATAGTCTGGCCTATAGACTAGATTATAGTCCGGCCTATAGATTAGACTATAGCCTGGCCTATAGACTAGATTATAGTCTGGCCTATAGACTAGATTATAGTCTGGCCTATAGATTAGACTATAGCCTGGCCTATAGACTAGACTATAGTCTGGCCTATAGACTAGACTATAGTCTGGCCTATAGATTAGACTATAGTCTGGCCTATAGACTAGACTATAGTCTGGCCTATAGACTAGACTATAGTCTGGCCTATAGACTAGACTATAGTCTGGCCTATAGATTAGACTATAGCCTAGCCTATAGATTAGACTATAGCCTAGCCTATAGATTAGACTATAGCCTAGCCTATAGACTAGATTATAGTCTGGCCTATAGACTAGATTATAGTCTGGCCTATAGACTAGACTATAGTCTGGCCTATAGACTAGACTATAGTCTGGCCTATAGACTAGACTATAGTCTGGCCTATAGACTAGACTATAGTCTGGCCTATAGACTAGACTATAGTCTGGCCTATAGACTAGACTATAGCCTAGCCTATAGACTAGATTATAGTCTGGCCTATAGACTAGATTATAGTCTGGCCTATAGACTAGACTATAGCCTAGCCTATAGACTAGATTATAGTCTGGCCTATAGACTAGATTATAGTCTGGCCTATAGACTAGATTATAGTCTGGCCTATAGACTAGACTATAGCCTAGCCTATAGACTAGATTATAGTCTGGCCTATAGACTAGACTATAGTCTGGCCTATAGACTAGACTATAGCCTAGCCTATAGACTAGATTATAGTCTGGCCTATAGACTAGATTATAGTCTGGCCTATAGACTAGACTATAGCCTAGCCTATAGACTAGATTATAGTCTGGCCTATAGACTAGATTATAGTCTGGCCTATAGACTAGACTATTAGTCTGGCCTATCGACTAGATTATAGTCTGGCCTATAGACTAGATTATAGTCTGGCCTATAGATTAGACTATAGCCTGGCCTATAGACTAGATTATAGTCTGGCCTATAGATTAGACTATAGCCTGGCCTATAGACTAGATTATAGTCTGGCCTATAGACTAGATTATAGTCTGGCCTATAGATTAGACTATAGCCTGGCCTATAGACTAGATTATAGTCTGGCCTATAGACTAGATTATAGTCTGGCCTATAGACTAGACTATAGCCTAGCCTATAGACTAGATTATAGTCTGGCCTATAGACTAGATTATAGTCTGGCCTATAGACTAGACTATAGCCTAGCCTATAGACTAGATTATAGTCTGGCCTATAGACTAGATTATAGTCTGGCCTATAGACTAGACTATTAGTCTGGCCTATAGACTAGATTATAGTCTGGCCTATAGACTAGATTATAGTCTGGCCTATAGATTAGACTATAGCCTGGCCTATAGACTAGATTATAGTCTGGCCTATAGATTAGACTATAGCCTGGCTTATAGACTAGATTATAGTCTGGCCTATAGACTAGATTATAGTCTGGCCTATAGATTAGACTATAGCCTGGCCTATAGATTAGATTATAGTCTGGCCTATAGACTAGATTATAGTCAGGCCTATAGACTAGACTATATCCTGGCCTATAGACTAGATTATAGTCTGGCCTATAGACTAGATTATAGTCTGGCCTATAGATTAGACTATAGCCTGGCCTATAGACTAGATTATAGTCTGGCCTATAGATTAGACTATAGCCTGGCCTATAGACTAGATTATAGTCTGGCCTATAGACTAGATTATAGTCTGGCCTATAGATTAGACTATAGCCTGGCCTATAGACTAGATTATAGTCTGGCCTATAGACTAGATTATAGTCTGGCCTATAGATTAGACTATAGCCTGGCCTATAGACTAGATTATAGTCTGGCCTATAGACTAGATTATAGTCTGGCCTATAGATTAGACTATAGCCTGGCCTATAGACTAGATTATAGTCTGGCCTATAGACTAGATTATAGTCTGGCCTATAGATTAGACTATAGCCTGGCCTATAGACTAGATTATAGTCTGGCCTATAGACTAGATTATAGTCTGGCCTATAGATTAGACTATAGCCTGGCCTATAGACTAGATTATAGTCTGGCCTATAGATTAGACTATAGCCTGGCCTATAGACTAGATTATAGTCTGGCCTATAGACTAGATTATAGTCTGGCCTATAGATTAGACTATAGCCTGGCCTATAGACTAGATTATAGTCTGGCCTATAGACTAGATTATAGTCTGGCCTATAGATTAGACTATAGCCTGGCCTATAGACTAGATTATAGTCTGGCCTATAGACTAGATTATAGTCTGGCCTATAGATTAGACTATAGCCTGGCCTATAGACTAGATTATAGTCTGGCCTATAGACTAGATTATAGTCTGGCCTATAGATTAGACTATAGCCTGGCCTATAGACTAGATTATAGTCTGGCCTATAGACTAGATTATAGTCTGGCCTATAGATTAGACTATAGCCTGGCCTATAGACTAGATTATAGTCTGGCCTATAGATTAGACTATAGCCTGGCCTATAGACTAGATTATAGTCTGGCCTATAGACTAGATTATAGTCCGGCCTATAGATTAGACTATAGCCTGGCCTATAGACTAGATTATAGTCTGGCCTATAGACTAGATTATAGTCTGGCCTATAGATTAGACTATAGCCTGGCCTATAGACTAGATTATAGTCTGGCCTATAGACTAGATTATAGTCTGGCCTATAGATTAGACTATAGCCTGGCCTATAGACTAGATTATAGTCTGGCCTATAGACTAGATTATAGTCTGGCCTATTGACAAGATTATAGTCTGGCCTATAGACTAGATTATAGTCTGGCCTATAGATTAGACTATAGCCTGGCCTATAGACTAGATTATAGTCTGGCCTATAGATTAGACTATAGCCTGGCCTATAGACTAGATTATAGTCTGGCCTATAGACTAGATTATAGTCCGGCCTATAGATTAGACTATAGCCTGGCCTATAGACTAGATTATAGTCTGGCCTATAGACTAGATTATAGTCTGGCCTATAGATTAGACTATAGCCTGGCCTATAGACTAGATTATAGTCTGGCCTATAGACTAGATTATAGTCTGGCCTATAGATTATACTATAGCCTGGCCTATAGACTAGATTATAGTCTGGCCTATAGATTAGACTATAGCCTGGCCTATAGACTAGATTATAGTCTGGCCTATAGACTAGATTATAGTCTGGCCTATAGATTAGACTATAGCCTGGCCTATAGACTAGATTATAGTCTGGCCTATAGACTAGATTATAGTCTGGCCTATAGATTAGACTATAGCCTGGCCTATAGACTAGATTATAGTCTGGCCTATAGACTAGATTATAGTCTGGCCTATAGATTAGACTATAGCCTGGCCTATAGACTAGATTATAGTCTGGCCTATAGACTAGATTATAGTCTGGCCTATAGATTAGACTATAGCCTGGCCTATAGACTAGATTATAGTCTGGCCTATAGATTAGACTATAGCCTGGCCTATAGACTAGATTATAGTCTGGCCTATAGACTAGATTATAGTCCGGCCTATAGATTAGACTATAGCCTGGCCTATAGACTAGATTATAGTCTGGCCTATAGACTAGATTATAGTCTGGCCTATAGATTAGACTATAGCCTGGCCTATAGACTAGATTATAGTCTGGCCTATAGACTAGATTATAGTCTGGCCTATAGATTAGACTATAGCCTGGCCTATAGACTAGATTATAGTCTGGCCTATAGACTAGATTATAGTCTGGCCTATTGACAAGATTATAGTCTGGCCTATAGACTAGATTATAGTCTGGCCTATAGACTAAACTATAGTCTGGCCTACAGACTAGTCTATAATCTGACTATAGACTAACCAATAGTCTAGTGTGACAGCTGTATACTGTAGGATCCATTTTTTTCGTTTTTTTTTTTATTTAACCCAATTTAGACGCATAATTTACACACAAATCAGCTTTATCGTCCTAAATTTTCATAATCTTTTCTTTTAGTTCTAACAAATTTTGCAGCTGATTTAAATGTTTTTTCCAGCAAAAGATCCTTAAAGCATGTAAATCCTTTTAAACTTCTTAACGATAAAACCGAAATAAAAGAAAAAATCCTTTGCCAAATACACCTTTTTTGGCAATAAATTCAAAAATTTATTACGTTTAAAATTCGTGCTGCTCTAGTTTTTGAAAAACTGCATATTTTTTTGCAATTATGTAGTCTATTGTTCTATTAACATACACAAGTACTTGAAATGCACTTAAGGCACCATGGGAGTTTGAGAGCAATTTTAAGAAAAACAACAAAACTAAACAATAAAATCCTCAAGTATATACTTACATACACGTCTTAAAGACCCAGACGGACTGACCAAAACACACATAAAAACTCAAGGTGTGAAATTATGAGTGTGTCAAAAAATCATTAATATCATTGAAGTCTGAGGTTTTCTTATGAACCTAAAACATTCTTTATATTATGGCTGAATATTTAAAGCTGATTTTATGACAATTTTTTTTTTTTTTGGTTTCTCTTTCAAAACTATCTATAGTTTTTATGACTTTTTATTGTCATTTCTTTCATGATAATGATGACTTTCTTGCAAATAAGATTTTGTGTCATTATTTTTTCATTGATTGACTTGTCTTTAGAATTGCGTTTCAATATTTTTTTGGGTTTATTTAAGTCGTTTTTACCCTCAAGAACCAAAAATATTGTTAGCATTATTATAGGTTTTTTTATGACTATGACACGCGTTTTTATTATAGAAAATATTTTTGTTAAAATTTAACTCAAATTAAGGGAAATTGTTCGTTGTTGCTTATGAAATATTTAGATGATATGGAAAATTATTAAATGTAGTAAAGTTTTTAAGTAGATGCTGAAGTCAAGAATATGTTTAAATGAAACTTCTTTAGAAATATTTACTACTTTGATTTAGAAAAAAAAATATTTGTAATTTATATAAAATTCGATCTATTTTATACCAAAATAATGATAAAAGCTTAGCATTACTAACAAATGTCAGAGAACAGAGAAATGTACGCAAATGAAATCCTTCAGAAAACACAAGGAATTCTAATTTTTCTAATTACTGAGTGGTATCACACAAAGGAGTTCTATCCACTAAACTACCCTGAACTAAATGGAACTTAAAAAAAGTGGACACATTCGATAATAAAATAAGAATTACTGAAAACACAATTCCATAAAATATTAAATATTTTATTAAAATCTAATAAAATATTAATTTGAAAAACTTGAATATATCGCTATTTGACAAAACACAATTTCAAAGAATTTAAGCAATTGCTTTAATTTTTATAAGCTGAATTGTATGTACTATTTTTTTCGTACGCAGTCCTTATTAAAAAGAAGTTATTTACATTAAAATGCATTAGTTATTAATTTATTTCAATGAAAATTTTATAGGAAGCTGGAGGAGGTAAAACTATGTAATATACTATTTACCATAGATCTTTATAAAATAATATGGTGGCTATATTATGTCTGTCCTTCTGTTTTTCCAAGAAATTAACCTTTAATACCGAATAGCATACTGTTATCGTGACTCAAATTATTTTAAGTATTTATACTAATTTTTAAGCAAAGAGTTTTAATGTTCTCAAACACATTCCTCCAAATGTTATAAATTTTTAGAATAAATTACAAATATAAAAAATAAAATAACCATAAATTTCAAATTCAAGGAGAGTTTGCCAAATAATTTGCAAGTGGATTTAGCTCATAATAACTAATATGATGGAAAATACTCTCGAGAATATTGGTGCAAAATTCTGTTCATTTGCTATTAAATACTAAAAAGAAAATTACCAAAAATTTCCCATTGTGCAAAGAGTTCCTGTTACCAAAAAAAAAAAAATAATAATCAATATAATAATAAAAACAGAAATCGGATTTTTTTTATTTAAATCGAAAAACAAACTTTGGTATTAAAAAAATTTTAAAATTCATCACAATTTTTTTATTTTCTTCAAGTTTTATTACTTTTTTAATTTTATTTTTTATTTTTTATTATTTTTTTTTTTTTGTGATTTTTATTACAAAAGTTGAATATTATTTTCAAAACAGAAAGAAATATTTTCGAAAAAATTTCAATTAAATTATTAATTAAAATTTGAAAATGATTTTAAATATTTTTATAAGCCAAAAATTTACTCCAAACCTAAGGATTCTAACAAACTAAATTCAAATTTAACAAAGAAAAATCTAAAATACAATTTTAATTACGAATGATACATATTCAATTATATTATTAATTAAAATTCAACCTTTGAAAAATTGTATATTAAATTATTCAAATTATTTCTCATTTTTTATTTGTATTTGATTAATTTATTAATTGATACAATAAGAAAAATAATCGAAAGCCGATAAATTGTTTTATTTTTAGTATTAGAAAATTTGTATTTTGAGCACTTGAATAATTAATACAATTAAAAAAATAATTGGAATAGTTTTATTTTTGAAAAATTACTTGATTCATTTTCTATGGACGAAAAATATTCTAAACAATAAAAATTTAATTGAATAATAAAATGATTAAAAGAAAATGATATTAAAAAAAATATTAAATTGTATATTCAATTATTCAAATTATCACTTACTTTTATTTATATTTGATTAATTTATTAATTCATATAATAAGAAAAATAATTGAAAGTAAAAAATATTACAAAATTTGAATTTGGATCACATGAATAATTAATACAATAAAAAAAAGTAATTGGAATAGTTTTTATCTAATTTTTTATATCTAACTTTTTTATGTAATTTATATATTTATACGATTCTTGCCGCAATATTGTTAAGCAAATTTATTTATTGTAAGGAATCCGATAAGTATTTTAGAAAAAAATAGTGCCATTATTGAGCCCGGCAAGTTAAAAAAAAAACCTAAAAAAACGTGATTAAAAATGAGTGACAAATTTTATTTCGACCTAAATATCTCTTAAATTAAAACCTACACATGTAAGAACACTTTTTGTAGGAATTTAAAAGGACTATCTAAACGTAAATTTTTTTTCTGTGAAATCATAAATGATTTTTTGGCGATTTAAAAAAACTTGCACGCCCGAGATGACCAATTTTGGAGATCTACCTACTCCCGTCCTGACTTGCCAGGAATCTGTGCTCCTTTAAATTAACTTGAAAACAACTCGTCTTTTCTGCCAGGTGAAATTTAATTGAGATATTTCCAACGGTTCAGTTACGTGTGACATCAACGAGATATAGCTCAAATAGTAGAGAATCACTTCATCCTCTAAATTTAATTCCATTTTCTATCAAAAAAAAAAAAACTAAAAATACAATACACATAATGTCGGTTTCAAAGAGTTTCGAAAATTTTTTAAATTCCTCATATAGAAAAGAATAAAAATTTGTAATTATCAATTTTAAATTATTACAATACTAACTATAAATTTTCTAATTGGATTAATATCCTCATGCACCAACGGTTTTTGGCTATAATAAATTAAAATAAATTAAGGCTAAGCAGTGTTTGTTAAAGTACACAAGAGCGGTATTATCAAAACAAGTATATAACAGTTGCTTATTACACGGGAGAAAGCAGTTCACACATAGAGAAAGTTGATATTAATATGCATAAACTTTATTATCGAATCAAGGATTTAACCATACATAACCTGATAAAGCAGTTGTCCCCTAAAGCAAATTGTGAGTATCTTGAACTTTTCGAAAGGATTAAACAATAAATAAATAAAACAATATACAAATGTTAATAAATTAAATAAAAAATTCAAAATAATTATAATGAATACATTATAAAGATTTTTTTCTTTCATATAATTTAATAAATTAGCTAAAATCATTTCAAAAACTGATAGATATTTCAGAAAAATAGTAGTTGATTTTTAAAATAATCTTTAGCTGAATTATAAAAATATTAAAGATTTTATAAAAATCATTTTAATGTTTATTATTTGGCAAAAAACTTTTGCTGAATAAAATTTTAAGCCAGCTGAATAAGTTACCTTTAATCAAATACAATAATTTAAATAATAATCTTAACGTAAATTTAACTGAATAACTTAAAACTACAGCTGAATTATAAAACTAATTAAAATTTATTATGGAATATTTTAAATAATGATTGTAACCATAAATAACTGTTGAGAAATATCATCTTAAAACACAAGAATACATAATTTGTAAAATCATAGGCAAAATCTCAGCTGAATAGAAAAAATCTAGGCTGAATTGAATTTTAAGCTAGCTGAATTTTTTATAAAATTTTAAATGTTTTAAAATAAATAAAAAATGTGTTAGCTGAATTTGAGAAATCTATAGCTGAATTGAAAACATATTACAAATTTTAACATATAAAATATAATATAACAAAAATGTTAAGCTGAATAGCACATTTAAACAGTTGAATGTAATTTTTTTAAACATATTTTTAAAATAGTCTTCAAAACTACTGAAAAACCTCAGCTGAATAACGTTTTAAGGCAGCTGAATAGCAGATTTTAAGGACTTTCTAAAGAATATTAAAAAAGGTTAAGAATTTATTAGCTGAATTCGTAAATTCAGCAGCTGAATTAGAAAAATGTTTCACAATTTTTAAGAAATTCATACAATAATATCTAACTTAATAAAATACATTAGCTGAATTGTATTTTATTTACGCTAATTTAGTTATGTCTAAAAAATTGGATAAAACTGCAATTTTTAATTAAAATAATTAGCTGAGTTGCAAAAATAATCTAAAGGATTTTATAAAATTAAAAAGAAAATAATATTCAAAAAAATCTTAGCTGAATTGTGATTAAAATTAGCTGAATTGAATAAATAGTTGTTAAAAACAAAAAAATTGGTAACATTTCTTTAGAAAACTTTTTGTGAATTATATTTAGGAAGAGCTGTGTTATTTTTTTTTCTTTTCTTTCTTAACAAATTTATTGTTGTCTTAGAAAAGAAAACAATAAATTTATTAGCTTAGTTTATTCAAATGCAGCTGAATTACAAAAATATTTACGAACTCAATTTGGTCAAATTATTTGTGAATAAAATCTTATAGCTTCGATGAGGTTTTAAGACTTTTTTCGAAAAAAAGTTAGCTGAATTACATATATAAGAAAATTCTAACAAAAAACTTCATTTTTGATTAAGTTGCTACAGGTATGTAGATATTATATAAATAAAATTAAATTAGTCATTAAATTTTAAGACAATTTGCTGAAGAAATTTAGCTAATTTGAAATTAGTTAGCTGAATTGCAGTTATACTTAATTGAATTGTAAAAATCATAATTAAAATGTTCAAAAAATTCTAAATGTTCACCATTTTGTTTAGAAACCCTTTGCTGAATTACTTTTCAGTGTAAATTATTAAGTTATCTCTATACATATATTAAAAACTTACGAATTTTTTAGCTGATTGTAATTAAAATGCAGTTGAATGATTAAAATAATAATAAAATGCATTTAAATTCTAAATATTTTATAAAATTTGGCAAAAATTTTTAGCTGAATTACAAAAATTATTGCTAAAATTAAAGAATATTAAAAATATGTGATATATTGTTAAAACACATTAGCTGAATTGCCTTCAAAAGCAGCTGATTAGCATATTTTTAACAAAATTACTTTATTTTCTATAAATGTAATAAGAAGAGCTTCAAATTTTTATCAAAATATAATAATAAAATAGCTGAATTAATCAAGAAATTACAAAATCATAAATTTTTTGAGATTTTACTAAAAACTCTTAGCTGAATTACATTTAAACATTGCTGAATTACGAAAATTATGAGTAAAATTAAAAAAATAATAATAAATTTTTAATGTGTTGTTGAGAAACTTAAGCTGAATTGCCTCCAAAAGCAGCTGAATAGCTTATTTCCAACAAAATTGCTTATAGTTTAATATACATACATATTTGTAACAAAGTTAAAACTAATTAGCTGAATACTAAAAATATGTAGTTAAGTGAACAAAAATTAATGAAAATTAAAGAATTATTAGGATTTTTAGTAAAATATTTTAGCTGAATTACATTTAAATCTTACAGAATTACAAAACTTTTAAATAAAATTAATGATAATATATAAATTTTTAAAATTTAGTTAAAAAAAGTTTTGCTGTATTGCTTTTAGGGACATCTGAAAGGATTATTTCAAACAAAATTACATATATTTTAACACTAAAATTAATTAGCTGAATATCAGAAATTTGCAGCTGAATTAGCAGAAAATTCAACAGTTTTTATGAAAAATCTTTTAGCTTAGTTATATTTACACCTCGCTGAATTACAAAAGTTATAAGTAGAAATACAAAAAAATGATAAATTTTTAATTTATTATTGGCAAACTTTGCTGAATTGCTTTTAAAAACTACTGAATAGCTTATTTCTAACAAAATTAGTTTATTTTTGTAAATTTAATAAGACGAGCTTCAAGTTTTTAGCTGTATAAATAAAACTTTAGCTGAATTAATAAAATAATTACAAAATCATTAAGCTGAATACAAAAAAAAAATCTATTGTCGAATGAACAATATAATTAAAAAATTAATGAAAATTCGAAAATTTTTAAAATTTTTGCTAAAATCTTTTAGCTGAATTATATTTACACCTTGCTGAATTACAAAAATTATAAGTAGTAATCCAGAAAGTTGATAAATTTTTAGTATATTGTTCGAAAATTTTAGCTGAATTGCCATTGAATGCAGTATATTTTTAACAAAATTACTTAACAATATTTATTTTTCTAGTTTCCCTTAAATAAATCTGGCAACTTTATTAAGTTTTGCCATTTTTAATTCATGTCTTTTTTCATAAAGTTACCGCTCTTTTTCTTTGTTTTGCTCCAATATATAAAAACACCCACACACACCTACAAACATACATTCAACAACAAAACAAAAACAAACAAAAATAAATATGCAACGGTTTTTCCAAAACTGCATGTTTAGTTTTCTCTGCTTATTTTATTTTTATAATATTTACTACTTGCTGAGTAGTGATACTCTCATAATTTATAATACTGTTTGCTATTCAGTCTTAATATTGTTGTTGTAAGCTTTCTCAACATTATTTACAAATGCAAATCATTAAACATAAATGCGCGCGCAGCATTTTTAATTAGGTAGAGTGTTTGTGATTTCTTTGATGTATGAGTGTGTAAAAAAAGTGTGGCAACAGACCCTTTGGAAAAGCGAAAAACAAATAAAGAACAACATTTTTTTACAATAAACCAAACCAAAACAACCTGAAGATGATGATGAAAGACTAGTAAAGAGAGCCATAGTGAAAATGTAATAATAACAACAAATACAATGTGTTGCTGATGATGATATTTTTTGCCATAAACGTGCGATATGTGAAGATGATGGTCTGGCAATAATGAATGACGGAAAATAGACATATAGAAAGAAGTAGAAACTATAAAAAAATACACATTTGCAGACAGATATACTCTCACATACATATGTACATAGAACTCGTGCATGTGTTACGAAAATATCACATTTTATATGGTTAAGTTTATTTTTATAACACACACTGTTACAAGTGTTGTGAATGTTGGGGGGAATATTGCGAATAACGAAAAAAAAAAAACGCTTCAATCGAAAAACTTGATTAAAAAAATAATAATAATAATTAAAAGGATTTACTATGTAACTTTTTTAAAAGGATTTTTCAAATTATTTTTTTTTATTTTTTCGGTTTATGATCAAATTATTATATTATGATTTAAATTTATTTTTCTATTTTTCTTATAAATTATTAATATTTTCATAAAACTTTATATTTTTACATCACTTTTGAAAATTCGACTTTAATTATGCATTTTCGAACTTCGAAATTGAGGCCTAAAATTGATTTTCCTTACAAATTATAAATATTTTTAATAAAGTCTAATAATAAATAGTTTTTTTTTTCATGTTCGAAAATTCCAGCAACAATTTCTAGCATTTTTGCAAAAATGCTAGAAATTGTTTCAAAATGTTTTTTACATACAAAAATTTTTTATATAAATAAAAATTTATAGATTTTTGTTAAATTTTTGGGATTTGAACTAATTTTTGAAATTAAAGAGAACTTGTTTAATATTGGTTGACAAAATTTTTAAAGATTTTGATGAATACAAAATATTTTTCTATTATGTTCGAATTTTTTTTTTTTTTTTGAAAATTTTTTCCGAATTTCGAACTTACTCAAAAGTTGTTTAATTTTTCTCTATTCTCTATTAAAAGGTTAGAAATTCAATTTTTCAAAAATGTTTAAATTATTTCTATTTAAAACATATTTTTCTATCCTGTTCGAAATTTCGAATTTTCGAACATACTCAAAAATAGTGAAAATTTCATGTCTTTTCTAAAAAGACGTGAAATAAAATTTTTAAATTATTTTTGTACAAAATTTAAATGTCGTATTTTCGAAATTACACAAAAATAAGTAAAAATAAATTACAATATAATTAAATGTGATAAAGTAATAAAAATATTTATAATTTTTTTTTCTTTTTTTGTTTATTTCGCTTTTTTCCCTTAAAATTATAATTTCGAAATTCTAGTTTTCGAACTTGCAAAAAATTAGGAAGAAACAAATGTTTAATATAAAAATAACAAAAATATAAATATATATATATATATATATATATATATATATATATATTTGTAATTTTTAATATCAAAATTTTTAGATATGCGAATTTTAAGAAAAAATTAAAAAATAATTTTGGAGATATGTAAACTGAAAAATTAAAATCAAATTTACAAATGTTAAGGTTTGTATGCTTTTTAAGTAAAATTTTCCGTAAATTTTTAAAATTTATTCATATACAAAAATTAAGTTTCGAATTTTCGAAATTACACAAAAATAGGTAAAAACAAATGACAATTTTATTTAATACCATAAAGTAATACTATTTATATTTTTTTAATTTCTTTTGCTTATTTCTATTAAAATGATAATTTCGAAATTAAATTCGAGTTTTTAAACTACCGATAAAATTTAAAAAAAATTAACTTAGACATTTAATATAAAAATTATAAAAAAGAAAATAAATAAATTTATTATTATTATTATTGTTATTATTATTTATGTAATTTTCAATATTTAAACAAATTAAACTGAAAAATTATAACCAAATTTATACATTTTAAAATTTGTATGCTTTTTTCCGTGAAATGTATGAATTTCGAACTTAATTTAAAATTTTCGAATATACACCAAATTAGTGAAAATTGATTTTGTTATTTTTTCATAATAAAAAATATATATTTTAGATTTTTAAGAAAATTTGCCTTATTTTTTCTAATATCGAATTTTTTAAAATAATTTCGAATTTTCGAACATACCCCAAATGTCAAAAACTTGATTATTTTACCTTTTAACGCATAATAAATTTATAATATTATGTTTTTTTTTAAAGAAAATTAATTTATTTTTGTTAATTTCGTATTTTCTAGCTCAATGTCATGTTTTCGAATTTTACCAAAAACTGCTAAAAATTTTTTTTATATAAATTTAAAGTGAAATATTAATAAAAAATTTAAAAAAGTATTTTTTTTCTTATTTTCAATCACTTTTAAAATTTCTTAATATCGAATTTTCGAAAATCACCTAAATTACTGAAATTTGCTGCTATGACCTTTTAATGATTAAATAATTTATTAAAGTTTTGTTTTAAAATTAAAATTTACTTAATTTCGAATTTTCGAAGTTAATTTCTTATATTCGAACTTTTACGACACTAATCAAAATCCTGTTTAGAGTAATTTTAAATTAAGTATTCACAAATGCTGGAAATTTTAGTTTTTTCTTATTTTTATTAAATTCTTATTTTTATTAAATTCTAAGTTCGAATTTTCGAAGATCCACTTAAAATTAAGGTAAATTAATTCTGTTACCTAATAAAGAGTAAAAAATTAATTAACTTTGTTTTTTGAATTTAATTTCGAATTACAAACATAAGAAAAAAACCTGAAATTTTCATTTTTTCGGTTATTTTTTAATGATCATCATATACCTATATGTATAAATTTTCGGTTTTAAAAAGAATCTTCCGTACTTTCTTTAATTTTAAATTTTCGAACTTAATCAAAAATAAAAATTTTTTTTCGAAATCTCTTTTTCTCTCCAAATCTTTGCACTTTTATCAAATTTCGAAAATTCGAAATAAAGTTCAAATTTTCAAACATTAACCAAACTAGTCAGAATTGCACATTTTAAAAAATTTTAATTTTTATAAGATAAATTTTATTTAATTTTGAACTTTCGAATTTAAGCAGAAATACTAAAAATAGTTTCTAAAAGATGTTTATTGCCGAAAAAAATATTTTTTTTATGAATTTATAATAATTTTGAAGCAATTTCAGTGTTTAGAAATTAATTTAGAATTTTGGAGCACCCCTCCCAAATTGTAAAAATTTATACCCTTCAACGGTTAATGGGCAATTAGTTAAAAGTTTTATAAATAATGCTTAATTTTTTAAATTAAAAATTTTCGAACATAATTTTGAATTTTCGAACATAATTTTGAAATTTAGAATTTTTGAACTGAAGCTAAAATGGCAATATCTCTTAAAATATCTAAAAATTCCAATTTTTTAAATTCTTTCTATTTTTGTATTTTCGAACTTAATTTCGAATTTTCGAATATAATCTAAAAATACCAGAAATTAATTTTAGAACATTTAAAAAGGGTTAAAAAATAAAAAATTTTGTTAAGGTTTGTAGGAATTTTGAATTTTAGAAATTAGTTTCTAATTTTCGACCATCGAACAAATTAGTCAAAATTGTATCTATAATTTTGAATTCTATAATTTTGAATTTTCGAAGATAATTTCCAATTTTCGAACATAATCAAAATTACTCAAAATTGTACCTTTTACTGTTTTATGAGTAAAAATATTATAAATTTAAGGATTATGCACCAAATTTGATTATTATTTTTTTAAATTCGAATTTAATTCGAATATAATTTCGAATTTAAGGAAATATGCTGTAATACCTTTTAAAATGTAAAAAGTTTAAAATTTTGAATTTCTGCCAATTTTTTGCAATTCTAAAATTTCAAAAATAAATGAAATTTATTTTAGAGCCGTTAAATATGCTAAAGATGTTAAAAATTAGTTTTTGAAAATCTTTTAAGGTTTCGAACTTAATTTCGATTTTTCGAACATCTTTTGCATTCTCCAATTTAAGCAAAAATGCTGTAATAGCTTCCAAAATGTTAAAAAATTAAAAATTTTGATTTTCCGCCTATTTTTTTAATTTAGAGATTCGAAATTAATTTCGAATTTTCGAACATAAGCCAAAAATACCAGAAATTGAATTTAGAACATTAAAAAATGTTAAAAAAAAAATAAAAGAAAAATTTATTAAGGCTTTTATATGAAAAAAGCGCTAAACAAGACACATTTTCTTTAATCAAAAATTATGTTTAAAAGCATGTTTATTCTATTTTTTATAAAACGCAAAATTAGCTTTAATATTTTCCAAAATCCTCTTAATTTTTTTATTAAACCGTTAAAATATTCAAATTTAACTTTTTGTAACGTTAAAAAAAAAAACGCTTAAATTAAAAGCAACCACTAGGTAACGTTTTTCCTATTTAGCATTCGTTTAAACTACAACAACCACAGAAATTTGGTTGAAAATAAAATGAAAAGAACAAGCGACTAAAAGAAAACTTGAGCAAAAACACAAGGCATAACACATTAAATGGTGAGTGAGGAAAAACGTCTCGTCTGGCCAACAAGACATAAACGAACAAAAAAATAAATTTTATTATTTTTGGTTTAAAAAATTGAAAAAAAAAAATAATTTTTCAGTTAACGCGTGTGTTTTCCGAAAAAAGAAATTTCAAAAATATTATAAAAAAAGTGCTCAAATTTTTAAAAATTTCCACGAATGTTCAAAAATGTAAAAATTTTCTAAAGGAATTTTTCCCATAAAAGAAAACTCTTACATATAGAACTGTCTAGTTTATATTTCAAGAGGAGGAGACGACAACAGAAAAGTGTAAAAAAAAATTCGTCCCCTTAAAATTCCCTCTTACACTGACACACCAATCAAGCAATCACATACGTTGTAGACCAAGTTATTTTTATATAATGTAGAGGAAACGAAAAAAAAAATCGCTAAAAAAATAAAAAAATAAAAAATTTTTGTTCTACTCTACAAAGGCAAATGAAATGAAAATATATTAAGAAAAAGCCAAACATACACACGGGGAAAAAATAAAGAAAAAATAACAAAAAAAGAGTCCGAAAAAAAAGAAAACTCAAAGAAAATTGTGTAACAAAAAAAATTTTATAATTTTTATAAAATTAAACCCAAAAAAGTGGAAAATCTTTAATAAATTTAAGAGATATCGAAAAAAGTTTTTAATAATTAAAAAGAAAATTTTATAAATTAAAAAAAAATCCCAAGAAGGAACAAAATGAAAAAAAGAAGTAATCTTCTAAAAACCAAGTGATTAATGTGTCTGGGGAAAAAAGCCACAAATCGATTTATTTATTTTTTTTTTCTAAATAAAAGTTTATTAAAATTAAAACAAAATTTATAAAAAAAAAATAATATATAAATTTTATTAAAAAACTAAAAATCCTTAAGAAAAACGTCATCAAAAATTATCTATAAAATAATAGAAAAAAAAAAAAAACAAAAAATAATAAAGTTTCACCCAGACTTTCCCCCTGCCATTAGACAAATTAATATTCAAAGTGTATCACAATAATCAAAACCCTCTTACCACCCTATACCACCTTAAAATTGTGCATTAAATAAACATACTTTTTGATGGCGAAATTAAATACCCAGCAGTTTTGGAAATTGTAATTAGCAATGTGACCAGTTCTTTCATTCTTAATTTAGATAAATTTAAATTCCCTAGCTTGAAACAAAATTTTAAAGCAACCACACTCTAGATTACTTAGGGCTAGTAAAATAGTGAAATGACGTCTGAAAATTAATAACTAACTAATGATTTTATTAGTCATTTAAGTTCATTAATGTAACTAAATTTTCCAACATATAAAGTTTCACTAATGTGTCTGTTTTCAAAACTTTAAACTGATTACATTCTAGTTTACTAGGAGTTAAAAAAGTAACCATTTCACTTTAATAATCATTACAAAGTTCATAATTAATGACACAAAAATCTTAAAAATGGAATCAATAAAGTAATCAGGCATTAGAGAGAAGTATTTCGATTTAGCAACTTTGCTAAAACTTTACGGAGTTCTTTAGTAAAACTGTGGGGCAGTCTCACAAAATTTCTGCATTAAAAAGCACTAACAAAAATGAGGTGTAACCGTGGCAGACATTGCTGGAAAGAAGTTGAGGTTAGTTAGAATTCAAAAAAAGTTTTTCCAAACTAAAAAAAAGACATTTTAATTTGAACTTAAAATAAAACTTATAGCAAATAAAACTCACTGTTAATCCCTATTTTATTCCCAAAACGTCTTAAGGAAAATCAAAAATTTCTTGATGAGAGTAAAGAAAGTTTAAAGATTTTCTAGTATATTTTAAAATCTCCTCAAAATTCTATAAATTTTTCTCATAACACCAGCTTTAGCATCATTCGTCGATATAATTTAAATAAACTTCACAAGTTTGTTAACAAGAGCAAATAGACTCTTCAAAATGAATTTAGAAATCCTTTCTGTAAAAGGTAAAACGTGTTCAACATAAATTTTTCATAGCTCTTATTAAGAATTGTATAAAGTCCTGTAGAAAAAGAGTAAGCTCAATTGTTGAAGAATAAAATATAATTAATTATTAATTACTATTAATTACAAGATTATCCTCTTCTTCAACTCTGTAAATTGATAGTTGCTGTTGTAATACTTTAGTAACTGGTAACTATCTTATCGGAGTGCATGCGAAAGTTATACTAGCGGGGAAATCAATCTATCTATCTATTTATCAATCTATCTTTCTATTTATCTATCTATCTTTGTATCTATCTATCTATCTATCTATCTATCTATCTATATATATATATCTATCTATTTGTCTATCTATATATCAATCAACCTATTTACCTACCTACCATCCTACCTATCTATCTATCTATCTATCTATCTATTTGTCTATCTATGTATATATCAATCTATTAACTTACCTACCTAGCTACCTATCTATCTATCTATCTATTTATCTATCTATCTATCTATCTACATATCTATTTGTCTATCTATGTATATATCAATCTATTAACCTATCTACCTATCTACCTACCTATATATCTATCTACCTATCTGTCTATCTATCTATCTATTTATCTAACTATTTATCTATCTATTTGTCTATCTATATATCAATCAACCTATTTACCTACCTACCATCCTACCTATCTATCTATCTATCTATTTAACTATCTATATATCTATCAATCTATCTATCGATCTATCTATCTATCTATCTATCTATCGATCTATCTATCTATCTATTTGTCTATCTATGTATATATTAACCTATTAACCTATCTACCTATCTACCTATCTATCTATCTGTCTATCTATCTATCTATCTATCTATCTATTTATCTATCTATATATCTATCTATCTATCGATCTATCTATCTATCTATCTGTCGATCTATCTATCTATTTATCTATCTATATATCTATCTATCTATATATCTATCTATTTATCTATCTATACATCTATCTACCTATCTATCTATCTATTTGTCTATCTATTTATCTATCTATATATCTATCGATCTATCATATCAGAGGATTAATCGTACCCTATTATGAGTTCTGAAAAATTATAAATAAGGGAACGATCCTATAGAGATGCCAATTACTTTTAAAACATATACATTCTTCGTTCTCTCTTTGTCTTAGATGAAAGAAAGTTCTATATTATCAAAATTTCTTATCCAAACTCCTTAAGTATAATTTGACAACGATATTCGCCTACAAGATGTCGAAAAAAACTTGTAGGAATTTCATAAATTGGAAATAAATTTTTAATATGAATTAATTCGTTGTCTCGTATTTTTAAAAAACTTCCCATAATTCATTAAAAGTTTCTTTACGATTCAATCTTTCGGAATCTAGAAATGGGTTATAAGATCAATTACAATTTAGCTCATCCAAAATTCCTTATAATTTGTCCAAGCATCCTTTAAACTCTTTTAATTAAATAAGGAGTCTGTCTTGCAGTTAAACAATCTTGAGAAAGCAGATAGATGATATTTAGCTAGTTTTCCCCTTAATAAATTTTATATCAGAAATATCTTCTTAGTCAGTTCTAAGATTCAAAGTATCAGACAAATTACATTCGTAATGCCTCATTCTACATAGAAGTAGAAAAAACATCTTGTGGTAGGAAACTAATTATTTAGTATATAAATTTGATAAAACCTTTCGATTAGAATACCAACTAAAAAATAATTAGCTTGTAAACTCCATTTTAAACGAATATTTTTTCTGATTTTCTATGTACTGATATCTATGTACTGATCTCCAGGCGGAAAACTCAGAAATTTTATCTCGATATGTCGATCATTGATATCTTAAGGTACTATGTTATAACATTAAAAAGCAATAGTGTTTAATCAAATGTGTATATTTTCTAACCCAACTCAGGTGACATCATATTGCATGGGAAAGCAAATGTTCTCGGTCTCTTTGGCTCGATTAATGTCCAAATCTTTATTATCCCTTGGTAGGATTTATTTTAGAAATATCTCTCAAATTAGCCAAGGTATGCACTGATCTATAGGCAGAGTTTAAGAATTTCATCTTGAGGAGTCGATCTTTGAATTTATCTTTACTGCCCACTGCAGTGCACAGTGGGGCAGAATCGAAAATGTGTAGAAATAAATCTGTAACCTCCGATCGGCTGGTTGGATTGACGTGAAAATTCACATAGACGCAGAAGGGAAGTGAACAATTGTAAGTTTAGAAAGGGGGCCCCACAGACTGACAAACTGCTTGCCAAATTCTTATTTCTTATGCGATTTCAAATATTTTAAATATTAAAGCTCTCAATAAGGCCTATGAAAACATGCTTACACACACTATTTATCTTTAATAGTTTGCAAGTTATTTGCATTTGAATTTTCAACTATCTCGATTTTGTAAGATCTTGGTCCAGATTTTTCATAATATAGACCAATATTTTCATCCAATTTTGTAAAAGTTATTTGTAATTAGTTAAAGAACAAAATTATCTCTCCAATAAAGAAAATCTTCAGACGATATCTCTTCCCAGACCAAAAACAAACGATTTTGAAATTGAAAATGGCAAAAATTAGATTTTTTTTTGCCGAAAAAAGAGTCTTTACTCTTTTTTTTCTAAAATAAATTTTTCCTTTAGGACATATAATAATTACATACTTTTGTGAAAGGTATCTTCACGGAAAACATTTTAAAATAGAAAGCGACCCAATCACCCAATAGGGCTAAGTAGAGGTCCCTGCGAATTTGATCTATTATATATGGAAATTTTGATTTTAGTTGATATGTTCTAAAATCCCAAAGCATGAAGCTACAAACAGAATGTAATTTTGATAACTCTAATGTGTTCGCTAACAGGTTTTTCCAGATCTGTAACACTTTTTCGGCAAACAAAAAAAAATCCTAATTTTAGCAACTTCAAAATCATTTATTTTTTTATTCGATAGATAATTTTGCTCCTTAACTAATTAAAGAAATGCAAAATCGAATGAAAATATTAGTCTACATAATGAAAAATCTGAACCAAAACCTTGTAAAGTTTATATAGTTAAAATTCTAAATAAAAATAACTTGAAAACTATAAGAGATAAATAGACTGCGCATTTTCATAGGCCTTATTGAGAACTTTAAGAGTATGTAACAATTTTTTAAATCGATTAAGAAATAAAAATTTGGCAAACGATTAAAAATTGTTTATGTCAGGGGTATCCTATTTTAAGCCCTAATAACTTCGCTTCTGAGGAGCTTGTAGGACCTTCTTTCCGAACTTGAAATTATACCCTTTTTTGCTACGTCTGTGTAAAATTTCAAGTAAATCCAATCAACTGATTGAAAGTTACAGATTTATTTCCAAAAGTTTTCGATTCTGCCTCACTATTCAAATTAAAAAAAAAAAAAAAATCGACTGAGAAAACTCATTCATAATCTTGACTATCTCATAATAAGTTAATATGTCTGATTGGATTTGTCAAAACTTGGTATTAGTTTCTTCGAATTTCTTATAATCTTCTTTTTAATCTCCAATAATCCAAAAGAAGAATAAAAAGCTGGATTGTGATTTTAAAAGCTAAATAATCTAAATACAAGTTCGTCTTGGAAGTATTCAGTCATTTTATTAAATGTATTAAACAATTAGGTTTACTTTCAGTTATTAAAAAAGCTTTAAAACCTTAGTTTCTTTAACAAGAATCAAAGTGAACTCCTGTTCCACTTTACTCATATTGTTCGTGGCTTCCGATTTCTTGATTATACATTATTATACGAAAAATAATGGAAAGTATAATCACCTCAAAAGGAGCTTTGTTACAGATGGTATTCTCATTGAACAAATAAAATTTATACAGACTCGCTAACTATAATACTTTAAATAATATTCTAGTCAATCACATGACATTTCTAACCAGAATTGCCTTGAACCTCAATACCATCTCAAGTAGTGACTGGATTATTTCTTTGCCCAGTTTCTATTACAAATTATAGATCTGATTGGTGTGAAGTGATCATCAACTTAAATTTTTTTCTTTATATAAAATGTAGATCAGGTCAAATACATTGATCGCAATTAAGTGAGGTACTTAAGATAAATATATATTTTCAAAAAAAGCAAAAAATATACATTATGAATAAGATTTTAAAATAATTTCTTGAATCCTCAGCAAATCAGTATCTGTGGGATTTCCTTAGAAAGAGATAAGGAAATCAGTTATCATATATCCATTATCTAATTCACAATACTTTTCAACTCAAAATATTACGCAGAGCAGAATGAAAAATCTTTTTATCCTTACTATTCTCTATTAAGCATTTAGTATTTCTAAATTAGAAAAATACTTATTAAAATGTTCTGAACATATTTAAAAAACATAGGAAACTAAAATTTCGTTAACAATTTCCAAAATTGAAAAACATTATTTTTAGTTAAAAACATTTAACTTATACAACAGTTTTAAATGGAATAGGGTGTGTTAAAAGGAACGGATCCTTTTCACTCTTATTTCATAAAAATTATTTTTATTTTATTTTTTTTATTCTTTTACAGTGACTCCTCGACTTCTGTAATTTAATCCAAGAAATTTTTAAAAAAACTAACAAAAACATAAAATGTTAAAAATTTCATAAAAAACCACAAAGAAAAAATAAACTTAAATTATTATTTTTTCATAACTTTCAACTATTTTCGATAAATCTTCTTCCACTACATCTTTCGCTACTCTACGTCATATTATTATTCATGTTTTTTTTTTTTTAAATAACAACGAAAATAAATTTACAAATTAATAAAAATGAAAAATGCACAAAATATAAAATATTATAAAAAATCTTAAAAATTAAGCAAGTTTATAAAAAAACAACAAAAAAGACAATAATAAATTTATAATACTTAACAACAACAAAACAAAAGCAACAAACATGTTCGATATTCGTTGAGAGTTCCTAAAAAAATGCACGGCTAAAAACTACAACAAATATACACACACAAATAAACATAAATAATAAAAATAAAAAACAACAACAAAACATTTTTTTTAATAAAAACAGAACATAACAAATACAATACTCTCACATACACAATACTCATCAACATACTATCTCTTCTCTCCAACTCACTCACAAAATACATGGCGATGCTGATGATAAAAATGATGTTGCCAACATATAAACAAATATTAAATGCAGAAGAAGCAACAACCACTACTTTTACAACAACTTCTAACATAAACAACAACAGTTATAATAATAAACAAATATTGATGATGAGACGACGAGCTTAAACTTTACTGTTACTTTGAAAACAAAATAAAAAGTGGAAAATTACATATATTAAGGACTCATACTACTTACTCTTTTTTCCTGTTCTTCACTTCCTTTTGTTGCAGATTTTTATTTTTCTTTTGCTGTTTGGTTTCATGAAAAACTTTTCAAACATCTGAGGTGAGATTTAGAAAATGTTATTTGCTTTTTTGATCAAACATAAAGAAAGTTTTATACAAAAGCTTTTTTTTATCACGAAAAGTTATATTAATTTTTTTTTCAAAGTTCCTTTAAATTTTATTATAACGAAAGCTTACAAAAACTTGAAAAAGTCTAACACTTATTCAAAAAAAGCTAATACATTTTTTTTATTAAAAAAGCCTATAAAATTTTTTTTATTATAAAACCTTATTTATGTCTTCGTTAAAAAAAGATTATGAGGACTTAGTAAAAAGCTTTTTTTCTTAAAGCTATATAACAACTTTTATTGAAAGGCTCATCAAAAAAAAGCCTCCTTAGAAAGAAAATTTAAAACTTAGAAAAGATACGCCATAAGATAAAAAGTTTAAATAAGCTTTTTAAGTAATAGTACAACCGATTTTTATAAAGAAATCTTCCTAAAAAATACTTGCAAAAGTTTCTCTGTTAAAAAGCTTACACCATTTTAATTATTGTATTTCGGAAGCTTGTTAGAAAACCCTTTCGTTTAAAAAAGTTTACAAAAGATTTTTATTTATCTAAATAATTTCACAAAATCTTTTTATTAAAAAAAGTTTATGAAAGTTGCTACAAAACAATTAAAAAAAAGCTCTTGAAAAAAATTTCTTAATTCAAAAAGCTTGAAATACATTAAAAAAATAAAAGGCAATCATTAAGAAACTTTTAAAAGCTTACAAAAGCTTTCTACTAAAAAAGCTTACAAAAACCTTTTACTAAAAAAGCAAACAATACCTTTTTACTTAGAAGAGCTCAGAAAAAAATTTAGAAGCTTGTAAAAGTTTTTAATAAACACACACTTAAAGCTCTTATGAAAAAACTTTTAAGACATTTTTTTAAAAGATTTATAAGGCAGTGATGTAGAAGTATATTAGCATTTTAGAAAAAGCTTAAAATCAAAACTTTAAAGGACCTTAAAGCTCTGATATTTTTGCCAAAATATAAATAATGTAATATTTTGTTTTTCTTTCAGAAAGCTTTTCATTAAATAACAAGCGATTTGTATTAAGGAATTTTACTAAAGCTTCTTATTAAAAAAAACCTACACAATTTTTTTGTTAAAAAGCTTACAGCTTTTTAGTTAATGAGTTGCGGAAGTTTGTTACAAAACAAATTTAAAAAACTTTAAAAGGGCTTTCTATTTATTTAAAAAAATCACAAAAAATACAAAAGTTTATGTTTTATTTTAGAAATGCTTTTAAACAAAAATCATAAAAAGCTCTTTATCAAAGAGATTGAAAAAGAAAATATTTTAATTAAAAAAGCCTTTTGCCAAAAAAATGCTTATAAAAGCTTTGTATTAAAAAAGCTTTCTACTAAAAACTTACAAAAGTCCTTTGCTAAAAAAGCTTACAAAAGCTTTTTACTTAGAAGAGCTTAGAAATACTTAAAAGCTTTTTTGAAAAACCCTCTAAAAGCTTTTAATAAACACACTTTTAAAGCTCTTATGAAAACAATTTGAAGGAAAAGATTTATAAGACAGTTATAATGAAATAAAAGAGCATTTTTGTAAAAGCTTTTAGCCAAAATTTTAAATAATCCAAAAGCTCTACAATATTTTTTCAAAATTATACATAAATATATACATAATTTAATATATTTTTTCTTTCAAACCGTTCTAATGAAAGGTTTTGTTAAGCTTATTACAAAACCTTTTAATTTAAAAAACCTCACAAAAGCATTTTATTTATTTGAAAAAATTTACAAAAGCTTTTTATTTTAAAAAGCCAACAATTTAAAATGCTTTTGAAATAAAGCTTATAAAAGATATTTCTTAAAAAAGACTTAGACAAAATTTTAATTAAAAAGAATTGCAAGAGCTTTTTGCTAAAAAGCTTACAAAAGCTTTTTTCTAGAAAAGCTTACTAAACCCTTTCCCCAAAAAATCTTGCAAAAACTTGTTCTTAAAAAGGCTTACAAAAGTTTTTTCTTAAAAAAAGCTTACAAACGTTTTTTACTTAAAAAGCTTACAAAAGCTTTTTACCAAAAAAACAAAATACATAGTTTCTACTATAAAGGAAAATAAAAAATGTTTTTACTAATAAACTTTGAAAGGATTTTTACCAAAAAAAAAAAACTTACAAAAGCTTTTAACTAAAAAGAACTTGTGAAATCTTATTACTAAAGAAGCTTAGAAAAGCTTTTTACTTAAAAAACTTACAAAGTTTTTTTACTTAAAAGAGCTTACAAAATTTTTTACTTATAAGAGCATAAACACAAACATTTAAGAGCGTTCTTGAAAAAAACAACATGCTTTTAATAAAAACGCTTGTAAAACTTTTATGAAAAAAAGTTCAAGGCATTTTTTCAAAAGATGTATTAGTCAGTAATGAGCAAATATAACAGCATTATATTAAAAGCTTATAACAAAAATTTCAAACGGTATTTCCATAAGTTTAAAAAATTTGTTTTCAGCAGCTCTATAAGTTTCTAACTAAATCTTTATAATTTTTTTTACCAAAATCTAAATAAATTAATATTTCTTTTCTCTTTTGTTACAGACTTATAACTCTATAATCAACATATTTCATTCAACCGAACAACAACAAAAAAAGCTCAAAAATACACTCCCAAAGTCTTCCAAAGATTTAAATTGTAAAAGAAGAAAATTTTATAAAACCATAAAAATAAGCTTCAACAACTAAGCAAGAAAATAAATATTAAAAATTTAATATCTAAACAAAACAAAAACACAATAAAGCCTGTAACAAGGCATGTTTATACCTGATTCTTTACGTAGCTGTATGATCGAGACGGACGTTAATTCTTATCTACAAACATCATCCTCAGGACAGGTGCTGAATTTATACGTGGTATCAGTTTTTAAGCAATTAAAAAAAAAGAATTTTAAAAATAAAAACCAAAATTTCTAATTGAAAAACAATAATATTTGATATCTAAAATAATAACAAAACAAATATTATGTATGACCGGCTAAAATGAAACTAACAGCATCAAAAAAGCTCATTTAATTTAATTAATATCATCGAACCCCCCTCAAAAACAAACATAAAAAAGTTTAACTTATAAATGAAATGGAAAGGATCACAGCTTTTTTCCATTTAACAAATTGTGTATTTTACCAACAAAAACAAACAAAGCGAAAAACCCCCCTTCTCTCTCAGAAAAGACAACAATAGAACAAACTAAAATTAAATCATAAATCTCTAACTCTCTCGTTAACTAAGTAATTACAAAAGTTACTAAAACTCTCTCTCTCTCTGTCTGTGTGTGTGTTATTTTAACCATGTTTGTTTTTGGTGTAATTAAATACTTATTACTTGTAATTCTTTTTTTTTATTTATTTTTTTTGTCTCTTTCTTTTAAATTAAATTCCATGTATATTTTCACGTATTCTCGCTCTCTCTCATATTCATATTAAATGTCCTTAATACATGTTGATGTGTTTTTTATTTTTTTACAACTTTATTGATGTACCCGTATGTAAATGTCTGTATATGTGTGTGGAGCCCGTTATGTTTGTTTTTTCTAACTGTGACCCTTTTTATATTTTTTCACATATTTAGTGAGAGAGGCGAATTTATAATCGAGGCGATAGGCGAAAAAGTACCGGAGTTTTCCTAAATTTAAATTTTCAAAAAAAAATTTCTGGTAATTAAAAGAAATTGCAAAAAAATATCTTTAAAATAAAAATTATTTAAATTGAATATTTTTTTACAAATTGCCTTTCAATGTCGTCTGTCGCATTCGTTTTAATTTTCCCTTTAGTACTCTCCTTTTTCAAAATTAATCTATCATATATTTTCCCATCATTTTGTTACCTTTTCCTCACGTTGTGTTTTTTTTTTTTTCTTATAAATGTTTTTGTCATTTATTACAGTTTGTTTTTGTTGATTTTGTTCATTCAATTTCCGTTTCCTTTTATAATACTCGTTACACCTTTAAACTTTTTGTTGTTTTTTCTTGAATGAAATGGTCATATAAAATGGAATGGAGTAGACACATTTTTGTTTTCTTTTTTTGCAACTTTTAATATTTTTTTTCTTTTAAAATTTTTTTTTATCTTTTTTATTACCTTGTAAAAAGAAGTCATTCAATTTTATCTCTTTTTAAATGAAAATTCTATTTCTTCATATTATTTTGAATGTAATAAGGACTCTCTTGCACACAAAAATTTTTACAAAAATTTCATTTATAACACTTTTAAAGACAAGGGGGTGAACAAGACTATACTCCACAGTAAAGACTAGACAAGTAGACCAGGTTATTGTTTTTACTATAAACTAAACATTAATCCATAATATGGATTAGACTGTAGTAATTAATATAGACTTGACTGTAGTCTATACCATAGAATAGATTATAGTCTATACTTTAAACTAGATTATAGTATATACAATTTACTAGATTATGGTCTGTACTATAGAATAGTTTATAGTTTATAGTTTATACTATAGGCTAGATTATAGTCTATATTATTGATTAAACTACAGTCTATATTATCGATTATTCTATACTATCGACTAGAATTTAGGCTATACTTTCGATTAGATTATAATCTATATTATCGATTAGACTACAGTCTATATTATCGATTAGTTTGTACTATCGACTAGAATTTAGGCTATACTTTCGATTACTCTGTAGTTTATACTATCCACTAGACTATAGCCTATTCTCTGGTCTACACTTTAGTCTATAAAATATTCTATACTGTGTAATATATTGTAGTCTTTTCTACTGCCAATAGCGTTTCATCAATTTGGTAAAATAAATTATATCATTATGAACTGAGTTCATTTCATTTAAAGTTTTGTCTTTTTCTTAAATATTTTTATGGAAATTTTGTATTTTTGCAATATATTTACATCTACTTTATTATTCGTTAATTCACCTAGTTTAGTAAAAAACCATGATATTAGAAAAAAGTGGACAATGAGCAAAAAATGCTAGCTTTAAAGTGAATAATAATTTTCTATTTGTTTTAAACTGACCTACCAAAAGAATTTTTACTACTAATCACAACTAATTTGTATGCAAAATGCGTGTATTTAGAAAAAGACGTGACTACGCAAAAGCAACGACATTTCGTATCAAAGTTAAGAAAATATTTTTATTTGTATTAAAATTTTTGTCTTTTGAATACAAAATGTTTTGGGTCAATGGACGAAGAAGTTTGTTATTTTGTGACAGATTTATTAGAACTTAAAGAGAAACTTGTTAGTTAAAAAAATATATTACAAATTTAAATGACTTTTATTATTTGCTTAGAAGAAATGAATAATGTGTTTTAATTTTAAATAAAATTTGTTCACAGTTTTAATAAAAAAATATCATTTCTTTAATTTATTTTAGATTTTTTAATTTTTTAGCCATTATTTTTTTAAACACTCTTAATTATTTTATATTACCATTCCTCTTAAATTTATTACTTCAAATCTATTTCCTTTAACTGAATGTTGTACGCGCCATTTTTAACAAAATAATCTCTGTATATTTGTTTTTTCTCAATTATTTAATTAAATGTATTTAATATAAATGTTTAAATGTTTGTAAAACTCATCATTAATTTATTAAAAAATACTATTAACAATGAAATCAATATTTAGTAGAGACTTAAAAAAGAAAATACCAAAACAATCAAACTGCATTTAATTTTTGAATTTATATGTGTCTATAATATTTAGTGTTTCTCTTTTTTTACTAAATACTAATAACGCTCTCTTGGCTGTACAAAATTTTATTAAATAACTTTTGGTATTTTATTTAATTTTTTATATATATTTCTCTTTCTTTCTTTTACACTATTTTTATTTCTCGCTCTCTCTTTTGTAATTGTTGTCAAATGTGTGTTAATGTGCGTATGTGTGTATTTGATTAGGATGAGTTTCATCCGTTCATTGAAGCCCTACTACCGTATGTCAAATCATTTTCGTATTCCTGGTTTAATTTACAAGCAGCCAAGCGAAAATATTATAAAAAGCATGAGAAACGTATGTCATTGGAGGAGGAGAGACATTGCAAAGATGAGTTACAGGTGAGTAGGAGAGAGATAGAGAGAAAATAAAAATTATAACTCCAGACTGTAGTCAAGACTTGACTAAACTACGGAATATAGAAGAATCTATAGTCCAGACTGTAAACGAGACTATAGTCCAGAATATAAACGAGACTGTAGTCCAAACTATAGACGAGACTATAGTCCAGACTATAGACGAGACTGTAGTCCAGACTATAGACGAGACTATAGTCCAGACTATAGACGAGACTGTAGTCCAGACTATAGATGAGACTATAGTCCAGACTATAGACGAGACTATAGTCCAGACTATAGACGAGACTATAGTCCAGACTATAGACGAGACTATAGTCCAGACTATAGACGAGACTATAGTCCAGACTATAGACGAGACTATAGTCCAGACTATAGACGAGACTATAGTCCAGACTATAGACGAGACTATAGTCCAGACTATAGACGAGACTATAGTCCAGACTATAGACGAGACTATAGTCCACACTATAGACGAGACTATAGTCCACACTATAGACGAGACTATAGTCCAGACTATAGACGAGACTATAGTCCACACTATAGACGAGACTATAGTCCAGACTATAGACGAGACTATAGTCCAGACTATAGACGAGACTATAGTCCAGACTATAGACGAGACTATAGTCCAGACTATAGACGAGACTATAGTCCAGACTATAGACGAGACTATAGTCCAGACTATAGACGAGACTATAGTCCAGACTATAGACGAGACTATAGTCCAGACTATAGACGAGACTATAGTCCAGACTATAGACGAGACTATAGTCCAGACTATAGACGAGACTATAGTCCAGACTATAGACGAGACTATAGTCCAGACTATAGACGAGACTATAGTCCAGACTATAGACGAGACTATAGTCCAGACTATAGACGAGACTATAGTCCAGACTATAGACGAGACTATAGTCCAGACTATAGACGAGACTATAGTCCAGACTATAGACGAGACTATAGTCCAGACTATAGACGAGACTATAGTCCAGACTATAGACGAGACTATAGTCCAGACTATAGACGAGACTATAGTCCAGACTATAGACGAGACTATAGTCCAGACTATAGACGAGACTATAGTCCAGACTATAGACGAGACTATAGTCCAGACTATAGACGAGACTATAGTCCAGACTATAGACGAGACTATAGTCCAGACTATAGACGAGACTATAGTCCAGACTATAGACGAGACTATAGTCCAGACTATAGACGAGACTATAGTCCAGACTATAGACGAGACTATAGTCCAGACTATAGACGAGATTAAAGTGCAGACTATAGACGAAGCTACAGACGAGACTTTAGACCAGACTATAGATGAGACGATATTCCACATTATACATTACAAGGTATTCCATTATAGCGGAATCTTGATGCAAGAGCACTGATCTATTGGTAATTATTTTTATGATTTTTTTCCTTCTTTTCTCTTAGAACGAAAAAGCCGAAGTTAAACAAAAATGGGCTTCTCGACTTCTGGGCAAATTACGCAAAGACATAACCCAAGAATGTCGTGAGGACTTTGTTCAATCGATAACGGGTAAACGTAAGTCGATATGTGTTCTTTCGAATCCCGATCAAAAGGGAAAAATGAGACGCATTGATTGCCTGAGGCAGGCAGATAAAGTATGGCGTTTAGATTTGGTTATGGTTATACTTTTCAAAGCCATACCTCTAGAGAGTACAGATGGTGAAAGACTGGAAAAGTCTCCTGAGTGTATACATCCAGCCTTGTGTGTTAATCCCTATCACATAAATGTTTCTGTAAGAGAACTGGATCTATATTTGGCCAATTTCATCAATACACATGATCCGCTAAGTAGTCCCACACCGTCTTCACCACATCCTGGTTCGCCCAGCACACCTTCACTCATGCTATACAGTAGTGAACATAATGCTAACAATAATAATAACAACAACCCAGCCGACAATAAAAAACACTCCGATGAAGAGCGTAAATCAAAAGGTATGTATGGGCAGGAGCAAGAATTTAAATTATATTTTTTTTATTACTTGTTTGACATAAAACTAACTCTAAGCCATCACCTACCAACGTTACACTCTAACAGATGTAGAGAGCACACCATTTGCTGGCTACAGTCATAATCCATATAATGGTGTGGTTTGTAATGATATTATCTTGGCCACTGGGGTATTCTCTTCCAAGGAACTGTGGAAGTTATCAAAAGGTAATTTAAAAAATTTAAACCAAAATGTATTAGCGACATTGAATGGTTCATTGTGGTAATGTAGAACCAAAAAATTCTTTCATTTTAGCTTCCATATTGGAAGAAACCACCAATGATCTCATACAGGCCAGTTCCATAAAATTGGAACATCCAACAACGGCCTATGAATGCCAAACATATCAAATGTCAGCTTCTGGAGCTCCTCTGGGTTCAGTGGTGGGTGGTGTGAATAGCTTAAGTTCTTCGGCGGGTGGAGGTATGGTGGCGGGTGGTGATGGAAGATCTTCGGTTAGTGCTTCCATGGTTTTACCTTCGGGCTATAGCAGTGAGTATTAAGGATTTTGTTAAATAAAGTTGTGGGTTTAATAATTTTTTGTTTTTGTCCTAGTTGATTTTGTGGATCCCCGCAGTAGCATGCATCTATCCAACTCTTCTTTGTTGCGTGCTGCCGCTGCTGTTTCTTGCAAAACTGATCCTAATGGTTCACCGCAGGATTCAGTTAGTGGACCTAGCAGTTTTTCTGTGATATTAAGACAAAATGAAGACAATGGCAGCAACAATGGTGGCTCCAACAATGATGATGTAGCTCTACAAAGATACACTCCTACAAGCAATCGAGTCTTGCTGAGTATGGGACAAATGAGACCAGGAGAAGGTGGGTTTAGTCGCATAATCTTCAATATTACAACTTTATTAATTGTTCTCTCTTTCAGTGTTAATGCAACATAATGTGAGTTCTACTTTGGTGCCAAATGCCGTTAGTCCAGCTTTGTATTATCCTCAACACCCCAGTCCTTCAGCCAATCCCTCAGACAATTCCGAAGAAGCGCAACACCAGCAACAGCAACATCAACAGCATCAACAGCAACAGCAACAACAACAACAGCAACATCAGCATCAACACCAACAGCAACATCATCACCAGCAGCACTTACATCATTCACAAACTTCTTCCACACCTAAATATGCTACAGAGGTGATAAATCATGGTCAGGATATGTCTGAATTTGTGGCCTATGTATGTCAAGATGCTTCCGGTGTAAATCCTTCTGAAGCTGATTTACATGCTCATCATCATCAAACGTCTTCCCATTTTCAATTACAACATGCTGCTGCCGCCGCTGCCGTAGGACGTAGTCCCAAACTTTCCGCAGTTTCAGCAGCAGCTGCCGCTGCTCATTATCAGCAATATAGTACCATGCTGCCTCCTCCTCCTTTACCACCCATGGCAAGGCCTGTAGCCATAATACGTTCTACTGGTGATTTGACAATGGTGGCTTCTCCTCCCACTTCGGCCAGCATAACACCGCCTCCTCTCACCAGTGCTAGCTCAGCGGGTGATTCTCCCAGACATCATCACCATAGCCACCAACAAATGCAACAACATCATGCCCATGCTCATCATCACCATCACCATCAACAGTCACAGCAACATAGCCATCATCAGCAGCAACACACCACCATAGATCACAGTACCAGCACTGGTCTGAGTTCAATGTCCTCGAAAATAACCAATACCACAGCCTCTAGTTCGAATCAAGATGCCGGCAATAATACTATAACCGTGGGCAGTAGCACGAACTCTTCCGATTTGGTGGTGGCTTCCGCATCCTCGGCCTCACCACCACCCGCTCCCACACAAAGTCCACAATCTCATATCATTGATGTGGCCCGTTGTAAGACCTCACCTTCTTCTTCGTCAGCGGCCATAGCGGTATCCACGCCCACTTCCGCCCTAACGCGTATAGCAGCTCAACCGTATCCACAAACAAATGGACGCGAGTACTTTAATCATTTCCATACACAAACAACACCGGTGAGTGGAAAAAGTTTAAAATAAAGAATCTGTAATGATTTTTTTTTTTTTATTATTTTTCTAGCTGCTGGGTTATACCACCATGTCGGGTGTTATTAGTCCCACTAATCTTAGTTTGTATTCCTCGTCATCGGGCGTTTCCTCACATCGCACAACACCCCGTTCACGTTGGAATCCCTCGTTTCTTTCTATGGAAGATGATTTTAATATGATGGGTCATACACTGACGAGCACAAATCCTGAGGCAACACCAGTTATCCTAATGGAAGATTGTGAGTACTAGTTACATAAACAATAAAAAAATTTACAAACAAAGGCATAAAATGAAAATTAGTTTCTGCAAGGATTGACTGAATATAAAAGAAGGTTTAAGGATAATGAAACAAACGAAAATAAGCAAAATTAAAAAAATACATTCAATATTGCTAAAATTTTTTTAAATCTAGTACATTTTGTTAGAATAAACGATTTTTATTGAAATATATTCAATTTTGTGATAAAATATAAATTCGACATTATGTTCGAATTTTCAAAATTACTAAAAATTAATCCAATTTGAAATTTTTTGCGGCATATTTTATTTAAATTATATAAACAAGCAATTTTTATTGAAATATATCAGTTTGAGTGACAAAATTTAAATTCGAATTTAATTTCGAATTTTCGAAAATGATAAAAATCGTTCAAAACTGACTTATTTCACAAACAAAATTATTTAAACTGTTTAAATAAGTAATTTTTATTAAAATTATATCATTTTTGTAATAAAATCTATATTAGAAAATAAGTTCTAATTTTTGAAATTGTTAAACTTACTTATATCACAAACAAAATTATTTAAATTGTAAAAAATAAGCAATTTTTATTGAAATTTATTAACTTTCGTGATAAAAACTAAATTCAGAATTATTTTCGAAATTATTAAAACTTAATCAAATCTGAGCTATTTTTCGATATATTTAACTCAAATTGCATAAATACGCAAATTTTATTCAAAATTATTTATTTTAGTGATAAAATCAAAATTCGAATTTAATTTCGAGTTTTCAAAATTGCTAAAAATGGTTCAAAACTGACTTATTTTACAAAGAAAATTATTTAAATTGTTTAATTAAACAATTTTGATAACAATTTAGTAATTTTAGCGACAAATTCCAAATTCGAAATTAAATTCGAATTTTCGAAATTGCTAAAAAATTTAGATCTAAAATATTTCGTAAGAATTTATACTTAAGTTGTAAAAATAAGCAATTTTTATCGCAACTAAAGTTTTCGAAATTAAATTCGAAATTTCGAAATTGAAATTAAGGTAATTATAAAAAAATCTTATTTTGAGTGAATAAAAAATTCATTTTTATTGCAAATTTATAATTTGGGTAATAAAATCTAAATTCGCAATCAAATTCGAATATTCGAAATTATTCAAAACTAATTTATTTAACAAACACAATTATTTAAATTGATTAAATAAATAATTTCGATAATATATCATTTTTGGGTTAAAATCCAAATTCCAAACAAAGTTCGAATTTTGAAATTGAACATTTTATTGAAAAGAACTATACATTTATAAAGAGCTAATTTTTGCTAATTAAAGTAATTTTTGATCTATAATCCAAATTATTTTCGAAATTGCTAAATGAATGAAATTATAAATCTTATTTTGAGTGCATAAATAAACAAAAATGTATTTAAATTTTTAACTCTTGTAATAAAATCTATATTCGAAAATAAGTTTGACTATTCGAAATTGCTAAAAATCATTAAAATTTTAATTTGAATATTTGTTTAATTTTTGCTTAATTTTTAAGTAAACAATTATTATTGAAATTTTACATATTATTTAAATTATTTCAATAAACAATTTTGATCGAAATTTGGTAATTTTTGAGGTAAAATCAAAATTCGAAATTAAATTCGAATTTTCAAAATTGCTTAAAACCATTCAAATTTGATATATTTCATAAGAAATTACTTTTAAACACTATAAATAAACAATTTTAATGCATTTTTGATAAAAAATTAAATTAAATTAAATTAAATTAAATTAAATTAAATTAAATTAATATTTAAAGAAATTAAGTTCGAATTTTCGAAATTGTTGAAAATCTTGGAAATCTGATATATTTCGTAAGAAATTTTATTTAAAGAGTATAAATAATTAATTCTAATGGAAATTTAGTAATTTTCAATCAAAAAAATCAAAATTCTAAATTAAGTTCGAATTTTCGAACTTACTAAAATCATTAAACCAAATAAATTTTGAAAGAAATCATATTCATAATCTGATATAATTCGTAAGAAATTTTTTTTATTTAAACAGTATAAGTAATTAATTTCAATGTAAATTTATTAATTTTTAGGCAAAAATCAAAATTCGAAATCATATTTCGTGATCAAAAATATGTAATTTTAGTTTAAATGAATTCATTTTTGATCTAAAATCCATATTCGAATTATGTTATAATTTTCAAAATTTCTCAAAATCGTGAAATATATATATATATATATATATATATATATATACAATAGTAATAATAGTATATAAATAATTCAAGTAGAAATTTTCGGGCAAAATCCAAATTCGAAATTAAGTTCGAATTTTCGAAATTACCAAAAATCATTCAGTCAAATGAATTTTTAAAGAAGTCATATTTCTTGATCAAAAATATATAATTTTAGTATATTCGAATTTATGTTCGAATTTTCGAAATTGCTAAAAATAATTTAAATCTAAGAAATTTTAAAGAGAATATTATTTTATATGCAAAAGTGTCAATATTTAAATCCAAATTGCTCAAAAATTCATTGAAATCAAAATTTATTTGAAATTTAAAAAAAAATACATTTTAATAAAATTTTTTTATAAATTTTAACTAGCAAAATGAAATTTTGAAACCTGAACAAATAGTTATGTCTTAAAAAACCTTAACTTTTATAGACTTCCTAGAATTATGTTTCAATACAAGATTTTATTTAACTGATTTGAAAATATTTTGCAAATTCTATAGATTTTTTTATTGTCTATATTTATTTCATTTTTCTTTTCTTTTATTTAGCTGGTCGCTACAGTGATGAATACGTCACCAGTCGTGATTATGTTACATGATTATAAATGCAACCACAAACCTATTATAGGGCCCCCTACTAGAACTGCAAAATAAAATTAAATTAAAAACTTTAATTACTTAAAGGAAATAAAAAACTATAAGAAAATTTATAATAATATTTAAAAATAACTATAATTTTAAATAGACTTATACATAAACAAAAAAATATTATTTATTAATATGATTTAAATTTAATAGTAAGTAAAAACTGGGAATAAGATTAGAAACCTTTAAGGAAAAAGAAACAAAAAAGCCATTTTATTTAATGAGAAAACAGAGGCTTTAAATGAGGTTTTCTTGCAAAAAAATAAAAAATAAGGCTCAAAGAAATAAATATTTAGTTAAAAAATAAAACTAATTTTAAAAAATAAGGTACAACCTAAAGAACCAATAATATGGTAATTGAAATTAAGAAAAATTAAAAAAAAACTAGAACTGCAATTTATTATTAAACAGAATATTTAAAAAATAAAATAAAAATGCTAGACATTATATTTAAGAATATGCCCGTTTATATTATATATACAATTATAATAGGTTTTTTATATAAATATAAAAAAATATTAAGAAAATTATTAGAAACTTAGTTTTAAAAGAGAAAGGAAAACAAAAAAACTCCGGCGGCCATTGTTTCATTATAACCTAAAAAAATTTCATAATTTATAATATTGGTGCTTTATATTTAACTAAGACAAAACATAATTACAATTAGTCTTAAATTATAATAAATTTTATGAAAACTACAAAAAATGATAATTAATGCTCTTTAGATTTTAAACAAATGGTTCCTTTATAAGAAATTATTAATTTATTAACAACAACAAAAACTCTAGAAGACAACTTAAAACTTTAACAAAATGAAAAAGGAATTTAAAGGTTTAAATTAAAATATAATTAAAGAAAAAGCTTAAAATTTACAGAATGCTAATTAAAAAATAATAATCTAAAAACGATAAAAAAAGGTTACTAAAACTGCAATAATTAAAAAAGTTAAAAAGTTTAAAGGGAAACACACAAATTTTATTTAAAAAATCTCTAAAATTTTCAATATATATTTAAATAATTAAAAATCTTTTACGAATACTCACGCCTTAAAGAAGGCTTAATTTTTCTTATAGTAAGCTCTCCAAGAGTGCTAAACTCTTTAAACTCTCCCTTATAATTAAAATATAAATAAACACAGAGAGAATTATTAAGAGACAACTGTTACTCGATTAGGATCAATGAAATCAATGCAATTTCTTTATACTCTATTAAAAATCTCTTTCTTTCCAAATACTCTTAAACTCTCTGTGTTTAATTTTAATTAAAATAATAAACAAAATTATAATTTGCAATTAAAAATAGTTTATTAAAATATAAACAAAATAAAAAAACTGAAAGATAGTAAACAGACAATAGTAGTTTTAAAATAAAAAATAATACCAATTTAATATAAAATTAACAAAAATACCAATTAGTTACTATTTATATATATATTACTATATATATACTATATAGAATTATATACTTACAATACCTATATATATATATATTACAAACAAACAAAAAATATATTTATAAAATCAGAATATTAAACAGAAACCAAGATAAACTCCCATGTAATTTTTACATGATTATTTATAAAATTATACACTGAGAGAAAAACTAAAATTAAATGAAAATAAAAGTAGTAAACAAAATTACCAATAAAATCCGAACCTAAATTAAGTAGACTTACAAATATAAAAAAATTACAGGTTATTTGATAAAGAAAATAATTTTAATTTCCAAAAAAAACTAATTTCAAAAAAAATACATTTCAATTAAGAAAATATTTGTTTTTCAATATTTTAAATCAATGAAATTTTTTTCATAAAGGAATTTTTTATCTATTTAATTTAATAATAATTTTTTAGAAAAAAAAAACATATTTTCATACAATTTTAAAAATTTTTAATTGATATTTTCTTTAGATAATAAATTTCTTTAGAAATTTTTCATATCGATAGAAAAAAATCGTTAGATGTTTGTATTGATAAAAAAAATTCTTTAGATTTTTTTTAACGATAAAAATTTCCTAAAAAAATTTTTTTTAGAAAATTTTTATATCGATAAAAAATTTCTTTAGAATTTGTTTTATAGATTTCTTTATAGACTTCTTTAGAAAATCTAAACAATATTATCGATAATAATATTGTTTAGAAAATCTTTATAACGATAATCGATTTCTTTAGAAAATTTTTTATCGGTAATATTTTTCTTTAAATAATCTAATCTGTAATAAACTTCTAAGAAAATTTGTTGTCGATAATAAATTTCTTTAGAATTTTTTTATCGATGATAAATTTCTTTAGAAAATTTGTTATCGATAATATTTTTTTAAATAGTTATCGATAATAAACTTTTTCGGTAATAAATTCCTTTAGAAATTTTTTTATCGATAATAAATTCCTTTAGAAAATTTTTTTATCAATAATAAATTTCTTATTGATAATAAATTTCTTTAGAAAATCTTTTATCAATAATAAATTTCTTTAGCAAATTTTTTACCGAAAATAAATTTCTTTAGAAAATTTTTTATCGAAAATAAATTTCTTTAGAAAATTTTTTATCGATAACAAATTTCTTTCGAAAATTTTTTGTCGATAATAAATTTCTTTAGAAAATTTTTTATCAATAATAAATTTCTTTAGAAAAATTTTTAACGATAATAAATTTCTTACGAAAATCTTTTATCGATAACAAATTTTTTTCGAAAATGTTTTATCGATAATAAATTTCTATCGAACATTTTTTATCAATAATAGATTTCTTTCGAAAATTTTTTATCGATAATAATTTTCTCTCGAAAATTTTTTTATCGATAATAAATTTATTTCGAAAAATTTTTATCGATAATAAATTTCCTTAGAAAACTTTTTATCAATAATAAATTTCTTTCGAAAATTTTTTATCGATAATAATTTTCTTTCGAAAATTTTTTATCGATAATAAATTTCTTTCGAAAATCGATAACAAATTTTCTAAAGAATTTTGTTATCGATAAAATATTTTCCAAAGAAGGTTGTTATCGATAAAAAATTCTAGGGGAACTTTTTATATACACTATCTACAAATAATTTGCTAAAGAAATTTGTAGTTGACAAAAAATTGTGTAAATAATTTTCTAAAGAAAAAATTTTGCTAAAGAAACTTCTTTATATCGATAAAAATTTTCTACAGACACTTTTCTGTATCTATAAAAAATTTTCTAAAAAATTTTTATCGACAAATTTTTTTCTAAAAAATTTGTATCAATAGAACTTTCTAAAAAATTTTTATCGATAAAAATTTTTTAAAAAAATTGTTTTCAATAAATAATTATCTAAAAAAATTTTTTCAAAAAAATTTATTATCAATAACAAATTTTCTTTAGAGATTATTTTTTTAAATTTTTTATCGACAACAAATTTTCTGAAGATAGAACATTTTCTAAAAAATTGTTATCGATAAATTTATTTTGATTTTTTTAATTATTGATAAAAAAAATTTCTAAAAAATATTTTTTATCGATATTACTTATCATTTCCTTTTTTTGAAGGGTTTTCTTTAAATTTATGTGTTGATTTATTTTAAAATAATAATAATTGTAATGAATTAAATATAAATAAATAATAAAAAAAATATATTGTTAGGGTGTTAATGTGCCTAAGTTTTAAAAACAAACAACATAAAAATTATACACAACACATATTAAATAGTAATCGTACATCAAAAATCAAACATAAATTAAAAAAATGTAAAAAATATTAAGAAAGAAATATTGAAAGAAATTTAATAAGGAATTAGAAAAAACAAGTAGCAGAATATAAAAAAGGGCAGTAGAAATTTTAAATACAGTAATAAAGTAAATTTAAATTAATCTAAAATAATTAAAATGATATTAATTATAATAAGAGATATGAAAAAATAAAACTACTTAGAAATTTATATAATTTTGTAATTGAAAGATAAACCTTGAAGAGATTTTTTTCAGTGTAAAGAAAAAAAGAGTTGAAAATTTTGACAGCAGTAAGAATTTGAAACATATTTATAAAGTTTTTTTTCTTTTTTTTTTTGATATAAAAACAATATAATAACTTAGATTACCCTATAAACTATATTGTGGTCTTAGCTAAGTTTCAGATCAGAGATCGGCAAAATCCTATGCTTATTGTATTGAAATACGAAAACCATTTAAAATCTATTGATCGTTTGTACACAGAAGAAAAGTGCAAATAATATGAATTAATTTGCTTATTTGTATTTATTTATTTTTTCTTATTTATTTATTTAATTTTTTTAAATAAATTTTAGAAAATATATTTTTACAACAAATTTCAACTGGTCATTGAATTATTGTTGTTTAAACATATTTTCTAAAATTTGCTTAACTTCTCTCACAAAATTTTAAATAACATTTTTTTTTTATTAAATTTTGATATCAAGAAGCTCAATTTCCATTTAAATTAAAAGGCTACAAATTGTAAAAAGGAAGAAAGAAGAAATAAAAATCATAATTTTAAAATTGATAGCAATTTTTAAAATAAAGATCTCATTAATGAAAAAAGTGGCAAATAAAATCTCTAAAAATAGGTTTTCTATATTAAATTTTTACTTTAACTGGTCATTGAGGTAAAATTAAGCAAAACATATTTTTACAGATTTTAAAGGAATAAATCTAATCATTTGGGTTAGAAGGAAAAAATAGTAATAAAAATTTAACTACTTCTTAGAGAAGCATATTATAAGCACTTCAGCAGTATAAACAAAATCATATTTAAATTTTCTTGGAATATTTTTTTTTTATAAAGTAGTTAAGAAAATGATAATAATATACTATCTTAAAACAAAAATAATATCCTTCTTGTAAAAGAATCCTCTTTCTGAATAAAACAACTTCCCTGAAATCATTATTTCCTTACTTCTTTAGAACAATAAAATACAAAAAAAAAGGAAAAAATTATTCATAAAAAAGGAAATTTTTAAGCTTCTTCGAACAACTTCTCGGGAATAATTATTTCCTTACTTCTTTAAAAACATAAGAGACAAAAAATACTTTATGCTGATACTCTATACTCAAACAAATCTACGCAATATTAATAATAATCAATTTCCTTATTTTTAAATTTTAAATTCTATTCCTTTTTCACTTCTTCGGAAACTCTTTTTAGTAAAAACTCTTTAGGAATTAAATATAATAAAGAAAATATCATACAACTGGTCATTGTATAGATTTTCTTTTATTAAATTTTAATTTTCTAATTAAATATACTTTTTATTAAAAATTCAGACTTTTAAGAGAAATTAAAAAATTTTAGAAAACTGTTTTTAATTTATAAATTTTTGAATTTAAAACTCTTAAGTGTATTTTTATTATCATAAAGTTTGGACTAGAATTGCAAATGTAATGCATTTTTCGCTTCTTTAGAATTACTTTTGTGTCAAATTTCGAAAACTTAAAAGCAGACAGAAAGTGGTTTTAGTTTTATTTAGAAAAATTTTCAAATTTTTGCTTAAAAGCTATGTTTTTTTCTCTTTAAAAACATATTTTATAATATGCACAACAGCAGTTCTTTTTATGCTTCTTTGTAAGTTCTTTAAAACTGCGTTTTAAATAAGTGAACACTTAAAGAAATTGTTAATAGTATTTCTTTCATAATTACAAATTATCATTGGAATAAGGTTTGCATTAAAGCTTTCTTATTAAAATTATGAGTTGAGAGTAAGAGAAAAAGAAAAGAAATATGGAGGTTTTATTAAAAATCTTTTAAATTTTATTAACATTTTATTTAGAGTGTAAAATAAAATAAGGAAAAGTAGAAAAAAAAGTAGGAAAAAATGGTCATAAATTTTTTATTTTAAATCAAAAAATGTTTTATAAAATAATACAAGGCAACACTGAGTGTGCGACCATGGGATTTTTTAGTCCATTAAATACATATGATCATTATGTTCAAAGCCTAAGAACCACCTTTTTGAAGAAAACTCTAGTTCTCGAGATAAATCTTTATATAGAAAATTAAAGAGATAGCACCACATATTGCAACATATCTAGAGAACGAATTGTCAGATTTGGTTTAGTAAAATAATAAAAAATTGTAATTTAAATTACCTCCAAGTTAAGTTTATTTCATTCTTAATATATTCAACAATTTCGGAGAAATTAAAAAAATTGTGTGCAAAAAAAAACACAAAATTTATCACAAAATTTAATTTTTTTAAATAAATTTAAAAAAATCGTAAACTATTGAAAATTTAAAATTTTTAACTTTATCGAAATGCTGAATTTGTTGCAAATAAATCGACTCATATTTCATTAAAATCGAAACACAAGTGTCCACTTTATTCGCAATTAACTAAAAGTATCTCATTTGAAGTAAATAATTTAAAACACCATTACGTAATTGTCAATAAAGTCAACATTTATAAATCGATTTTTATGTGCTATAGCTCTTTTTAATTGTAACATTTTCAGCTTTATACCAAAAGAGAAAAATTCGATTTGTTAACCTTTTTCGATTTTTGTAAATTTTTTGTAATAACAAAATTTTAAAATTTTATAAGGATTTTTTTGACAAATATTTTTTTTTTCAAAACTATTGAACATATTTCAATAAAATATCGATCATTTTATATGCGGCATATTTAGCTTTATGATAAAATAGAAAAACTAGACATTTTTAGTTTTCAATTTTTAATGATTTTTTTTTTTTTTTTTTTTTGAAAAACTAAAATTTTTTTAATTTTGTAGATTTTTTTTTTTTTTTGTACACAATATTTTTTAATAAATTACTCCAAAACTATTGCAAAAATTAATAAATTTTATAAAAACATAATACGAATTAGACTTGTTTTGATAATTTACCAAACTAAGTCAGTTATTTCAAACAAAAGTGCTTTATAGCAGTTCTTAATCACATGAATCGTAATTAACTAAAAAATCCACAGGCTATAGAAAAAAAAAATTTTTCGTTGTAATTTAATCGTTGTTTTTTTTTCTTATTTAAATCTATTTTAATTTTTTTATTGCCTAAATATTTTAATTTTTAAAATTTCTACGCATTAATTTAGTTTATTATGAAATAAAAATTAATTTTGTTTAGAAAAAAACTATTTAACTGGTCATTGATTAGATTTTTTCTATTCAAACATTTTATAAACGTTTCCGTTTATTTTTTTCAGTATTTTTATTTTTCTTAAGAAAAACCCCTTAAAAATGTATTAGAAATTAAAAAAATTTCCAAAAATTACTTATTTTTAAAAATACATTTTATAAGGGTTTTTTACTAATATTTTTTCTTAGTGTAAAATAAGGTAAACTATATTTCTTTTAATTTGTAAAATAAGATTTTGAAATAGGTGTTCCGATAAACTACTTGGGTTCGGAACCCACCTGTGATTCTGGTCTATTCACTACTCGTTTAAAATTATAATATAATTTGTAATTATACTGTAATTATTAAATAAAATAATAAATAAGGTTTCAGAAATATAAGAAAATTGTTTAACTGGTCATTGAATAATTTCTTATTTTCAAAACCTATTGTGTTATGGACAAATAACTTATATCATGATTAATTTCATATAAAATAAATAAATAATAAGTCAGAAGAGTTTTAATAATTTTGTATAAAAGAAAACTTTATAAATACGTTTCTAAACTGCTGAGAAAAAAATAGGCTTGAATTTTTTTAATTTTTAAATATATATATATATATTAATATATATATATATTACTGATTTCTTATTATAATTTATATCTTGACTTTTTTAATTTTTTCATTTAATTTAAATATTTTTTTTTATTTCAAAAAAAATTTCCAATTATTTTAATTAATTTAAAACATATATTTTTATTCATTGAAAAGTATTTTTATTAATTTAGAAATATTTTTTATTAATTTAAAAATATTTTTTTACTTGTTTTTTTTAATTTTTTGCATTATTTTTTTATTATTTTTGCTTTTTTTATTTTATTATTATTATTTTCTTTAAATCAAAATAAACAAATTTATGTAGCTATTTTTCTAATATTTTTAATATATTTTCTTTTACTCTAAATATTTAACTTTTATATATTTTTTTCAAACAAATTTATTTTTATTAAAATATATTTTTAAAAACTAATTTATAAATGTTTTATTTTTTTTTTTAATTAATAATAAAAAAATATTATCTTTAAAAATCTTTAAAATATCATTCATTTAAATTAATGCAAAAAAGGAATAAAATTTCATTTTTTATTATTAATATTTTTGTTAATTTATATATTTCTTTATTAATTAAAAATATTTGTTTTCGATAATTTAATTAATTGATAAATTTCCAATTATTTTTTTTTTTTTTATTTTTCAATCAATAATAAAAATTATTTTATTTTTAAAAACTCTCATTTAAAAGAAAGAAAAAATAGTTTGAATTTAAATTTATATATATTTTTTATTAATATTTGTTCTGATTTTCTTCTCATTTTGTCTTAAATTAAAATAAATATATTTTTTAATATTTTATTAGATACTTTAGTTTCGTTTTATTTGATTTTTTTATTTCAAACAAACTTATTTTCAATAAAAACTAATTTTAGAAATTCAAAAATATTTAGATTTTTTTAACATTTAATAAAAAGAAATAATACTAAAAATATAAATACATAATTTCGCTTATTTCAATTTAAGAAAAAATAAAAAAATCAGTAAATAATAAAAAGATATAAATACATTTTTATATATAGTTTTATTTATTTAAAATTATTTTTTCTTAATTTCAAAATATTTTTTCCAATAAATTTTTTATAATCAAAATTATTTTCTTTTTAAGAAATCCTTAATTTGTCATTCGTTTAAATGAAAGAAAAAATGGTTTTGAATTTAAATTTATTTACATTTTTTTAATTAATTACTGATTTTTTTATTTTCTCCTTAAATTAAAATAAACAAAATTAAATATTTTTTCTAATACTCCTTTCCTTTTTATTAAATGTTTTCTTTTTACTTCATTTGCTCATTTTTATTTCAAACAAAATTATTTTCAATTAAAAATATTTTTATTATTTTAAAAATATATATTTTTTATTAAAATATTTCATTTTTTGTTAATAATATTAAAAATATGTTTATATTTTTTAAATTATTAAAAAATTATTTTCTTCTAATTTGTTTGAAATAAAGAAAAGTCATGTTGAATTAATTTGCTGATTTTTATTATTATTATTTTTTTAATCCAAATAATTATTATAATATTTTTAATATATTTTCTTTCACAAAAAATATTTAAATTTAATATTTATTTCAAACAAATTTATTTTTATTAAAAAGTATTTTTATTAATATAAAAATATTAATTTTTTAAAATCTTATTTCTTAATAACAAAAATTATTTTCTTTTTTAAATATTTGATTTATCATTCATTTAAATTAAAGAAAATATCATTTAGATTTTTTTATTTTTTATTATTAATATTTTGATTACTTTAAAAACAGTTTTCTTTTTTTATTAATTTAAACACATTTTGTTAATACAAAAATATTTTTCAATTATTCTTTTTTATTTCTTAAATTAATAATAAAAATTATACGTATTTTTTAAATATGTATTATTTGTTTAAATGAAAGAAAAAATGGTTTTGAATTTTAATTTATCTATCTATATATTTATTTATTCATTATTATTACATTTTTATTAATATTTGTTCTGATTTTCTTTGCATTTTGTTTTCAATTAAAATAAACGAATTTATATATTTACTTTTCGAATATATTTAATATCTTAATTTTATTAAATTTTTTATTATTGTTTTATTTGATTTGTTTATTTCAAATAATAATGCATTTATTTTTATTCATTTAATAATATTTTTATTCATTTAAATTTCAATATGTTTTTCTTTTTTTAAATTAATTTTTTCTTTCTTAATTTTAAATTAATATTCTTTTTAATATCATTTTCTTTTTTTTTTTTTTTTTGTTTATTAGATATTTTTTTATTAATTTTTTTACCAATTAAAATTTTTTGTTTAATTTAAAAATACTTTAAAAATATATAATATACATTACAATACTATAATAATATATATCATTTAAATAATTTAAAATTATATATATTTATTTATATATATATATATATATTTATATATATTTATATTTATATATATATATATATATATATATATATATGTATATATATATATATATATATATATATATATATTATTAATTTTAAAAAACATATGTATTTTTTATTAATCTGGAAATATTTTTTTTTAATTAATTAAAATATATTTTTTTATTACTAATAACATAAATTAAAATAATATTTTTTATTGGTAACAAAGATTATTTTCTTTTTTTATATATTGTTATTAAATAAAATTTATCTATTATTATTTTATTAATTTTTTGTTATTGTCAATAAAAATTATTATCTTTTTTAAATATATTTAATTTATTGATCATTTAAATTAAAAAGTAAAATTAAATAAACTTTATTTTCTTCTTAAAACTATAAAATTTATATAAAAAAAATATAATTTTTATAAAAATAAATTGGCTGTGAATACTTTATTTAAAAAGTAAAAATATTAAGAAAATAAAAAATTATAATAACAAGCTAAAAATAAAAATTAATAAATAATTATAAAAAACAAATAAGTAACAACTATAATACTCATATTTAGCTAAAAAACCTAAAACAAATAATTAAAATAAGAAAATGCTGCAAAACAAAAAACAATTTACTAAAAATCAAATAATTTTTAGTTAAAAATCAACCAAAATATATGCAATAGTTTATATAAAAAAAGCTTTAAAATATAATTTTATATAAATAATAAAACCTACAAATAAATTATAAAAAGATAAATAAAACCATTGTTTATATATAAAACCAAATAACAATTTTATAATTAAACAAACCAAGGGCATACAAAACAATATTTCAAATTCTACAAAATAATATAATTTTAAATAATTTACTTTTAATAAAAAATAAAATTGTTTATAATTTTTCTTAATAATAAACAAAAATTCTGTTAATTTTTAAGTTTATTTTCTTGTAATTATTAAGTTTGTTATTTATAATAATTATACTTATTATAAAATTCTATTAATTAAAAATAATATAAAATAAAAAAAATCCAAAGCTGTACAATGAGCAATAATGAAAACAAATAAATTATTATATATTATTTCATAAAGTGAAAAAATTAAAAAAAAAAAACAAAATTAAGAAATAAATATTATTTAATCTCAACAGCAAAGTTGATTTTACAAAATAAAAATTTCAAACTTACTGGTCATTTGTTTGAAAAACTCAGATCAACTTTGTTACAAGTTGGAGATTAAAATTGAAAAAATAAAAATTTAAAAAGATTTTTATTTCGAATTTTAATGGACTAAAATTTAGACTGGAAAATATACTGTAGATTATATTATATATCAGGTTTTAGAGTACACTGTAGTACAGACTAAAGAGTAATCTAATGACTAACACCTAGACCAGACCACAGACTAAATTATAGGCAATAGTAGAATATAGACTAGTTTAAAATTGTCTAGATTGTAAAAAAAAAAACTCTTATTTAGCTTACAGAAAACATACCCGTATTTTTATTAAAAGTAACACCTTAAAGTATACTATGTTAAATATACATTTTATTTTTATATGTTTTTGACATCTATATTTTTCCCTCTCTCCATCTTTTTTTTTTTTTTTTTTGCAAATAATAAATATATAAATTGCTTTTTCTTAATTCATCAATTTTATTTGTTATATATTTTTATAAAGCTTCAAGTTATGCTCTATTTGAATTTATATTCCTGAGTGCCATAATATAAATAAAAATATTTTAAAGAAATCAAGGGTAAACAAATTTCAATGTCATAAATTCTCAAACAAAAAGAGCAATTTTAATAAATTGATTTTAAATTTAAATAAGCTGAAAGAGTACACTTCTTTATTTAATATTTTATTAATCCAAAGGTAAATATATGCTATCAAAAAACTCATAGCAGTTTAATAAAAAATATGTTGCCTACATTTAGGTATTTAAATTAAAAAAATTCAAACAAAAACAATTCAAAGTTAAATCCTGCTTTATTGACTGTTACTAGAAAAACTTTATTGATATTGCATGTTTTTTCTGTGAAAACAATTTTTAAATTGAACAAAGTATGTGAAATTTTTTATTTGATGATTTTTAAGCAATACTTTATTTGCTTTGGTTCTTTTGAAGTTCAGTGGTCTGAAAGAAAACAGATAATACTGCGACAAAGCAACAGGGAAAGTCACATAAATTAAGATTTTCCTATATATACTCGTATATACACACTTATAAATAAATACTTTTTGGTTAAAATGAATGCGTCGTAAGAGAAAAGGAGAATTGTGTATTGTTATCTTTATTTCAAAGAAAAATCATTTTTTTTCTGTTTGAATATTTACTTTTGTATTAAAACGATTTTAATAAAAAAAACTGTACAAAATACTTCATAAGGAATTTTTAATTTTGATGGTTATTTGATAAAGAGGGCGGATAAATAAAATACATATGTGTCATTTGAATTGTAAGTAAAACAAAAAGTGAGAAATAGTAGTAAAAAGTAGTACTAATCTCCTAGCGTGCTCACCAGCAACTCAGTGTTCAGTAGCAATCCGCTGTGGCGCCGATTTTTTTTAAATACCCTAAGATGCTCAATATATTCCAAAATAAACTTCTATTTTTTTATTTATTTTTTTCAATTATCTCAATTTCGTTACAAAGGCTTTTAAATATTTCTAATCGGACTTGATTTGTAGAAGTTACGACCTTTTGAAACTTTACATATTCGTGGTGGTCAACTTTGACACCCTACAACTTATCTCGTATTATTACAGGGTGACTACAAAATAATTTTTCGGAAAGTTTATTTCCTCATCTATCATAAATTTTAATTCAATCCGTCTATTAGTTTAAGAGATACAGATTTATTACAAAAATTTTCGCAGACCCACTGTGCTACGCCTACTAATGTTCGACCTCTTGGAATTCCCAAAGAAGAACATATGAATTCATTTATTTCACCGTACTATCGCTCCGAACATGAGTATGGACTTAATCATCATGTCGAAAAGCCATTTTTCATTCCTAGGATTTAATCTCTAGAAGTTATCTATGGCTTTCCTACACATATACCGGGCTATCCTTCGACACTCTAGCCAGGCTGTTTTGGAGCCAGGAGAGTTTGGTGTCCAATATAAAAGTACTTCGTACTGTCTGACATCGTTTAGGCATGAACGATTGGATCTTGTATCTCCTTAAGAAGAGAACGTGATCTAGAACGATCCACTATTAGTACCAGTGTTGCCACGGCGAACATTTTTTCCTAACTAAAATTTTGGAAAAATAACCAAATTAGGAAAAAAATAACCAAATTTTAAAAATTCAAAATTATTATATAAAAATTAGTATTAATGGTCTCTGATGAAATTTTGTAGGGGCTCGGAATATAAAGTTTAATAATAAAATATTAATTATATTCACGTCCTTGTGATATGATATCGAAAGCACACCAAATTGTAATAAATTTAGAATTGCAAAACAGCTGGGTCGAGCAGTAATAGAAAATAAGGTTGACTTTTATAATTATGTGTTCACAGGAAAAGAGTGCAAATAAAAATTATTTTTTATTGGGACAATATTCTATAAAAAAATGTGTATGTACCTACATAAAACATAGCATTCAGTTTCAAAATTGCAGATTCTATATAGTGTCCTCTCTCGAAAATCAGTCAAAAGTACTTAAATCACACAAAAAATTTTCATATGTTAATAAAATTTAGCTCAAATAAGATTAACCATAGCATCCATATAATGCTCTCTTTCAAGTATGTATTAATTTAAGTGACATACACACATAGGATATTATATAGTTGGTCTTCACCGAATATACATTTCTTTTTTAATAGTAATTTATTTTGTAATTACAAGTATTTAGGTTGTTTGTTACATCATTAGAACTTTCTCAAAAAAATCTCCCAATCCCTTTCACTTTTTCACTTATATTTACTATTGATTTAAATTGTTTTCTTCTTTTATCAGTTAAAATTGAAATGAGAAGTTATAGAAACCTTTAGTTTTTAAATGTGTGATGAATTTTTAGCACTCTCTCTTTTTATTGTCTTTTATTGTTAGCAAGTTCAACATGAATTTTTAAAACTAATCAAAATAAAATTTTGATTTAACAAAAAAATAATCAAAATTGAAAAAAAGTCATCATCTCCACATTGGTAAATAAAATAACCAGTTTTGGTAAAAAATAACCAAAACGGCAACACTGATTAGTAATCCATTTACTGAGTACGCCTTGAGAAGTTTGCATATTGTGAGATATGATAAGAAAAAATTCCATGAGCAATGTCTTAACGCCAATATTCCAAAAAAGTGGAGATAAAACTTTCCCTAGAGGAGAGGCTCTGTTCGGTGCTATTCTATATATGGTAGCCGCTCCCATAGTGGAAATTAGAACCCTCTTGATTAGAAGACTCCGTACGAGGTTGATGATCAGCCGGTATATATTTAGTATTTCCAGAGCCAATTTAATTGCCTCCGGAATCACATTATTGAAGACCCAACCAGGGAATTATTATTATACTGCAAATCTGCAGGTATGACACCATTTGGGTGCGGAGATTTAAAAAGCCCATCTTAGTTAATTTTTCGTTTTGGGAATCTGAATATCATTAGGAACATCTGAGAATGTCGCGGAATACTCTGTTAAAGAGAGCCCGTCAGGAAAATGCGCCTCCATTAAGACATCTAAGATCTGTTGACGGCTTATTATTCAACTGCTATAAGGTTTATATATGAAGCTTGGAACAGTAGGTGAGGATGCCAGAATTTTACGCAGACGACTAGTCTCAGGGTGACTTCCTACGCCGCTACAGAAAGCCCTTCATGATTTGCGTTTTACGCTTCTAATAACTTGTTCACTAAGAGCTCATAGGACGATCAGTTTTCCCGTCTCTTTGCCTCATCAAATAAATGGCGTCACTCTTTATGAATGCCTCCAATTGCAGAGTTCCACCAATGTGTCTTGCTCTTTTCTTTACAGACCTTCGGTTTGCATGCTACTGAAGTCACTCTATCGAATGCATTTGTTAGCAACTTAATCTTCTAAAACTGATCTGTCTGAACTAAAAATTAAGTAACGTTGGAATGTACAAATTATCATTAGACATTCAGGAACAATCCCAAACATGTTATCACAAACTGTGCAGATGACAACAAAGGCGCTTAATTGGAAAACACTTCCGAGAATACAATTTCTCTGGGACTAGGAAACTTATTAACGGAATTAATAGATAATTAGAATCAGTTCCCTAACATGAGGTTTGCAGATTATACTCATTCAGGAACCTACGCACAGTGTGCGATTCAAAAAATAAAGTAGAAATAATTACGGAATTTCAGAAAGGCTCTTCCGACTTTAATGAAATTTCACATAGTGATAGTAGGTGTAGACGACTTTAGAGCTTGGACCATATAGACCTACAGGAGGCAAGTCTACAGTGTTCCAAAGTATAAAATCTTTTTAAAGCGATCCTGATTCCTTATATCCGAATCGATTTGAAAGATTTTTATATAGAATAAATAAAAAACATTAGCATACACATATCTCATCACTTTTAGTTAAAGAGAATGCAGGCAAGCAAACAAGAAGTAATTCTATAATGTAGTCGATTATCTAAATTAAACTCTAGCATTCTCCAATCTATAATCTGTATTTGATTCTATAGTCTGGTCTATTGCCTAATATCTTTTTCATTTTGTGTTATGCTTAATTTATTTTCTTTCCTTCTTTCCCTGATTTACTTCTTATTCTAAAAAGGCAAAGGTGTTGAGGGCGATATGGCCGGCGCCCGACAGGGCAGGCACAGGCACTCTTCTGGGCTTGAGTAGGAGGAGCTTAAGGATCATGATAGGGGCCATAATGGGTCACAGTCCGATAGGGAAGATGAGGTCTAGATGGGACGCTAGCAATTCCGACTTTTGTAGAATGTGTGGGGACGTCGACGAGACCGAGTCTATTGAGCACACTATGTTTCACTGTCCACGATTGCAGCATCGTAGGTTGAAATGGCTGGACAGTCAATTTCTCGACGGGCTAAGTGATGTTCGGGACGTGGAGGTTGTAGACGCCAATGACTTCGTCATGGGAATAGACTTTCTAAGGGAGAGTCAGGGGAACATCCCTAGGGGGATTATCAACATTGCTAATCCTCTTTCATGTTTTCTTGATATTCTTTCCTCTTTCCTTATTTCCTTTTTCTCTTCTTATTCCTATTTTCTCATTTCTATATTCTATAACTTTTCAAATGAAGGGACTCACAATGGTCTCTGGGTGGAGATGTGGTACATTCTATATCTATCTTTTTGATTACATTACCTTTAAATAATCGTACGCTTATTAAAGTTGTTTTAAGAATTAATTATAAAAAATGTTTATTTTATAAAACAACTAATCATTATTCAATACAAATCAGAATAAAATCATAAATCAAAGTATACTTTTAGGTTTCCTGTACTCAGGACAATAGAGAATTTTGTAAAAGAGAAAAATTAAACAAACATAATTATTAAATTTAATATGTCAAATGATATTATTGCTGTTGAAAATAACTGAAGCAAAAACATCAATAATAAATTTAGCCACACAAAAACAAATTAAATTTAACTCATGCACGCATATGGAAATTATTAATGGATGAGAATAATAAATGTGAATTAGTGGTAGTGAAATTTAGCTTTTTGTTTTTATGTGGCATAATTTTTTAGGATATTATAAAGTAAAGCATATTTTTGGTAGTTTATGAGAGACTAAATATACTCGTAACATAAATAAATTTTTGTAATGTCTAGATTTTGTTTATATTAAATGGTCAGTGATATATGAGTTTGTTTTTTTTATGAATAAAAGACTTTTGATGAGCAGTTTTTCTTTATTTAAGAAAAAAAAAATAGGTTTGACAAACAATTCTTTTTCTCAGTTATTTTTCTAAATCAAATAGAAGTTTAAATTTTTATTATTTTTTATTATATTAACTTTTTTCTAAATATAATATATGACCTTAAATCTTTAATATAAGCCTATTTTAATAGTATTCTAAAATTTAAATTCACTATATATGTGATTTTATTTATATGTTTAGTTTTTTCCGCTGCTTTTTTTAACACCTAAAATTATGCCATAAAAACGTTTGTTTATAACACCTTGTTTTTATGCAAATACTTTTTCCCATTTACATACACATCAGCATAGTAATATTTAAATGCTTTTTTTTTGTGTCTTACATTTTATTTAAATTTATATTAACACGATATTTGTCCACCTAAATATGTAACATATTAAATTTTTCATTTAATAATTTCAAACATTTTAATTATCTATGTTTTAAATATGAAAATTAAAATGTTTTTTTTTTTTTTGCTACCGAGTGGTAATTCTCAATAAATTGCAAAATAATTAAATTAGTAATCGAAAGAACAAGAAAAAAAAAGAAGAAAAAATAAATGAAATTTCTAATTAAAACTATACACTGCCATTTGCATATAAAAAATGTTTATATTTAAATGTTGCCATAGGAAGAATTATAAACATGAAGCTAAGAAAACTTGTGTACAGATTTCAGTTCAGATATTCAATAACTAAAAACAATTATTTGTACACAGTCTTATCCTTTTACATGACACTGCATTATCCTTTAAATGCTCCAATCGGCACTGCTTTATTTCTTCTTGAAAAAATACATTGTTGGCAAAATTTTAAATATAATTTAATCTTTCTAGATAATTTCCGTATTGAAATAAAAAAGTTTAGTGAAAATAAAACTTATTTAAACATTGTAGTGGGATTCAGTAATTTGTTTTAACGTTAATCGAATCGTTAAAAATAGTAAACAACAAAATTGTTGATTTATTTATTCTCTAACACTTTCGCGATATTTGTTTGCATCAACTTAAAGACAATAATTTTTGTGTTTTGTTAATATATTAACAAAAAGTAGCCAAGAAATCAACCCAATGATTTAGTAATACTTCTGTGGTTGTTGTATGTGCTTACAAGGCTATTGTCCGTGAATCCACGTTTATGAATCTTCTCTTAGCAGTAGTGGTCATTTTGACGAAAACCATTAACAGAAGCACATCTTTATCAATATCAAATACATAATTTAATCAATCACCTTCTTAAAACTGTTAAAAAAAATTCGAATTATCTCAAATTTGTTTGTTTTTCTTTTTAGATTTTGAACCTTAATTTTATTTCAGCATTTCCTTGTGGAGAACTGCCACACACAATAAAATTATATACCATTGTTTATGAGTACTTAGAGTCTCATTTTGTAAAATGAAATAAAATTCGTCTCGCACCACAAATGTACCAAATTAGTCTGTTTAGTCACATTTAGCTAAGACGCATACCATGAAGTCTCTACTTTGCAAAAACATTCGCAGCAAAATAAAGGAGCAATATGATAACACCGTTACGTAAATAAAACAACTATCATACTTGAATATAACAGTTTGTTTATACACAAACTCAAATCATTAAAAGAGTAAATAATCAACCTCAACATGTTGCTAAACAAGAATTTATAAACAATTGCCTTATTCAACAGCCACAACATTCATCAGCATTCTCAAGTGATGCTGGAAAAGTTTTCCTAAAATGAAAAATCACTCGGAACGAACGAGTCTAACAACACACAACGCGTAACGCGGTAATCAAAAAAGGAATAAATAAAACTTTCGACTAACACGTCAATCTTAAAAAAGAAAATAAATTTGGCGCGTAAATTTTATGCTTTTAAACAACTAAATGTTAAACGGAAGTTGAAGCTAAAACAAGTAAATTAACGGTATTGTTTACAATATATAAGAAAACTAAAGTAAATAAAATAGTTTTAAAATAATAGAAAAGCAATAAAAGAGTGGGAAAAAATATAATCAAATTTCATACACACACAAAATTTAATACAATATATTAAATATTTAAAACTAGCAGTAAATGACATAAGCATTTGTATAGACGTTAAATGATAAAGTATGTTTTTGATCCCATTTCCGGTACTTAAAAACAGCTTAAAGCAATTGTGTCAGTTTTTGTGAAAGTGTGTGTATGTTAAAGTTTTGTTTACTTTTATATATATTTTTTTGGTAACAATTGCAGAAAAAAAATCTAAATAAATAAAAAAAAGTAAGTGCAAATGTTTGTATGTGAAACAAAATTAGTTTTAGAGTAAAAATAACGTTAAATAAGTGAGTCAGGGTATAATATGAATATTTGTAACTTAGTATGTGTGTAAATGTTTATGAATAAGAGTGTGTAACTGTGTGTGGCTCTGTTGTTAAGTGCATAGATGATACTTGTGGAAAGACAAATTAATGTTTTCTTTTTTTTTTTTAATAGAGTACTTGTATGTAGTGTTTACATTATTGATGTTTGTAAATGAAAACGAGCGCGTTTCTTAGACGAAACTTTAAAGAATTAAAAATATGTTTAAAATTTATTAGAAACAAGAAAATTGTTTTAAAAGATATTAAAAAAGGAAATATAAAAAATAAATGTAAGATAATAAAAAAAAACAAAATTAATAAACAATTTAAATCTAAAGCAGTTATTTAATTCTTAAAAAATCTTTAGAAATTAATAAAATTTGTTAGCAAAAATACAAAATTTTGCATCTGCGTTACAAAATTGTTCAAGGTTTTGTGATCAATATATTAAATATCGATATCAGCCATGAAAATCCTTAGCTAAATTATATTTAAAGACAGCTAAATAAGTAAGTTAAAGCAAAATAATTAATTTTGAATAATAATTCTGTTGTTTAATAAATTTAACAAAAAGTTAAAAAATTACTAAAATTTAAAAATGTCTGTAAAAAACCTTAACTGAATTGTTTTAAAAGCCAGCTGAATTGTATTATTCCCAACAAATAGCAATTGTCTTTTATACAATCATTGAAAACTTTTGAAATACGATAAATCTTTAGCTGAATTAAGAAAATATTATAGATATTAATAAAATTCTATGAAATTTTATAGATTTAATTAAAAAATTCTAGCTGAATTTGGTTAAAAGCCCGCTGAATTAAAATTTTCTTAACAGATAGTTTTCACGAAATCTTGAAAAAATTAATAGTTTGTCAGCTGACTATGATAAATATTTAGCTGAATTAGTAAAATATAATAGATATTAGTAAAATTCTATAAAATTTCATGGATCTAGTTAAAAAACCTTGGCTAAATTAGAATAACATATTTTTAAGATATAAATAATACTCTTATACTAATATTGATATTAAACAAATTTATATATTATAGCCAAAAAATTTAATTTTCAAAAACCCTTAGCTGAATTAACATAAAACCCAGCTTAATTTCAAATTTATAGTAAATTAAATTTTTTTTCTTACTAAAATCTTTAAAAATTCTTAAAATTTGTTAGCTTAATACAATAACAATAAACTTTCGGCTGAATTAGGAATTTTTTTTTTATTTTATAAAATTTCTTATATCTAGTTAAAAATCTTTTGCTGAATTTTATTCAGAGGCAGCTGAATTAATTTTTTTCTAAAAAAAAACAATAATTTTTAATAAAATACTTAAAAGACCTAAAAACTTGTTAGCTGAATATGATAAATCTTTAGCTGAATTACAAAAATACAAGAGATATTAATAAAATCCTATAAAATGTCATAAGTTTTGTTAAAAAAAACCTTAGCTGAATTTGCATAAAATCTGGCTAAATAAGATACTTTTAAAATATAAATAATTCTGTTATAAAATTTTTACATTTTTACATGAATTATAAAAATAATTAATAAAATGTTAAAAAATCACAAAAATTTTAAAATTTGTTTAAAAAGCCTTATTTGCATTGGGTTAAGAATTAGCTGAATTTAATTTTTCTCAACAAATAATAATGATTTTTTAAAAAATTCTTAGCTGAATACGATAAATATTTAGCTGATTTAAGAAAATATGTGAAATAAATTTAAAATTCTAAAAAATTTCATTAGTTTTGTTAATAAACCTCATCAGTATTTAATTAAAAGCTAGCTGAACACGATTGTAAGAGACAAAACATTGAAAAATTTTAAATTTTTGAAAAAAAATCTTAGCTGAATTAATTTAAAACTCAGCTTGTATAATTCTAATAAATTACAATTGCTTTTCATAAAATCTTAAAAAAACCGTAACATTTTTTTAGCTGAATACAATAAATATTTAGCTGAATTGGGATAATGTGACAGATATTAATAAATTTTTACAAAATTCAATAGGTTTAGGCTAAAAACTTTAGCTGAATTCCATTATTCACATGCTGAATTAAATATTTTTTAAGAAATAAATACTTGTTTGAACAATATGTTTTGCTATTTCAGAAATGAAAATAAAAATCTTTTAGCAGAATTATGCCTAAAATTAAAAAATTTAGATTACTCTTTTTAATCTCAGCTGAATAGACTTAAAACCTAGCTTAAATAGCTTATAACAGAATATATTAATTATTATATAGCATAAATAACTTATTAACCATAAAAAACTTTCTGTTAATTAACAATTGTTTTGTTGACATTTTATGAAATATCTTAGCTGAATTGGTTTTTATTTGAGCTGAATTATGATTGAAATTGTTTGAAAATATTTGTAATAATTTTATTTCGGTTATAAATTTTTAGCTGAATTAGACATAGCTTAGCTGAATATATTTTTTATGTTAATTGATAATTATTTTAATACAGTTTTTGACAATGCCTTGACTAAATTTAAAAATTATAAAATTAATTGCTTAAAAATTGTAATAATATTGTCTTTAAGTAAAAAAATCTTAGCTGAATTGTATATAAATTTAGCTGAATATAATTTTATCACATTTTAAATGAAATATCCTAGCTTTAATTGCTTTTCCGCTTTTAATATGACGAAAATATTTTCATTTGTGTAAAAAATATTAGTTTGGTTGAAATAGAAACAATTTTAAGAAAATGGCTTAAAATGATGAAATATATAGATAACTTTGGCTGAATTAACATAAAGCTTTGCTGAATAGGAATTTTCTTACAATTAACAAATATTTATTAGAGTTTTAAAGTTGAATTAGAAAAATAAAAAAAAACTATTTTCTGAAATTTGTCATAAAATTTTTTATATATAAAAAGCTTAGCTGAATTAGAAAAATTAAAAGAAATTGTATAAAATTGTGAAAATTCATTAGATTATGAAAAAGATTTTGGCTGAATTAGTTTTTAGCTTAGCTGAATGTGATTTTTCTTGTATTTAAAAATTATTTATTAGAATTTTATGAAAAATCGTAGCTAAATTAATTCTCAGATCAGCTGAATTGGAAAAATAAGCAAGAAATTACTTTATGTTTATGATAATATATTTGTTTATGTAAAAAATTTTAGCTGAATTACATTTAAGCTTAGCTGAATTAGAAAAATTAAAGGAAATATCATAAAATTGTGAAAATTCATGAGATGATGAAAAAGGATTTTGGCTGAATTAGTTTTTAGCTTAGCTGAATTAACTAAAAGCTTTGCTGAATAAGATTTTTCTTGCATTTAAGAAGTAGTTATTATAATTTTGATGAAAAATTGTAGCTGAATTAGTTCTCAGATCAGCTGAATTGAAAAAATAAACAAGAAATAGTTAACAAGTTTTGATAATATTTTCGTTCATGGAAGAAATTTTAGCTGAATTGCATACAAGCTTAGTATAATTACAAAAAATTAAAGAATTTTTAATTTTTTAAATGATGAAAATTAATTTGTTTATTAAATTAATTTATTATTAAAAAAATGTAAGCTGAATTAACTTAAAACTTTGCTGAAGAGAATTTTTCTTGCAATTAACAAGTATTTATTATAATTTTGAGAATTAGATCTCAGCCAGATTTTGTTTAGCTGAATTACATTTAAGCTTCGGTGAATTTCAAAAATTTCAAAGATAATGATCTAAAATGATGGAAAATAATTTTTTTATTAAAAAAATATTAGCTGAATTAGTTTTAACTTAGCTGAATTACATACAAATTTGGGAAATATATTTAAAAGTCCAAAAATTCATTTATTTGGCTTAAAAACCTTAGCAGTTTTAAATATTCTGTAGTATTTTTGATATATTAAAAGAATTAAAAAAAGAAAAACAAAATCTGGAATTCGAGTTCAAATGGGACTATGATTTGCGATTCATAGAAAAAGCATTGTTTGATTGTTTGAGACTAAATAAAAATCTATGATTGATGCTAATTAGGAGAATTTTAAGACGTATGATTGAAGTTTATTTGGGCCTATATAATTACTTCTAATTTGAGACTACGTATCAGACGATGATTGAAGGCAATTTAAGGAAAGATTTGGGTTGGATTTGAAACTGAACAGTGAGCTATGTTTGAAGCTATTTTGAGTAAATATAAAGAGCTACTACTGAAGCTAGTTTGAGGCTTCAAAATAATTATGGTTGAAGTAATTTCATGACAACAATTGAGATGTATTTTGATTATATTAAAAATATGATCTAAAATGATTTCAGACAATACAAAGGACCACTTCAAACTTTGAAGCTATATAAAGACCCATGACTAGAGCTTAATTGAAACTATAACTATAGATCTATTAATGAAATAAATTTTAGTCTAGTTATGATTGAAGCTATTTTAAAATTATATAAATATGCAATTTGAGACAGCATTCATATCCGTGATTGAGGCTAATATTAAGCTATGTAAAGACATACGGCTGTAGCCGACATAAATCTTCAAAATGATATAAAGTTTAAAACTACTTTGTGACTTTAGAAAGACCTACGAATGAAGCTAATTCTAGAGTAAATTTGAGCCTGATTTAAGACTGGACTTGTTTAACGATTGAAGTCAGTTTAAGACTATTTAAATACCTACCACTGAAGCCAACTAACTTAAAGCTATAAAAAGAACTAAGTATTAAAGCTAACTAGAGACTTAAAAAAACCTATGATTGAAGCTAATTTAAAATACATTGATGCCAATTTTAAATAATGACTTTCTTATTATGCTAATTTAATTCTTATGATTGTACCTAATTTAAGACAATAAGAAGGCCCTTGAATGAAGCTAGTTTGTGATAACAACTCAAGCTATTTTGAGATCATAAATCCTTATGATTGCAGCTAATTTAGTACAACAAAAAGGCCCTTGGTTGAAGCTAATTTGAGACAACAATTGAAGTTAAATTGAGGCTATAGGAGTCATACGATTGAGGCGAATTTAGAACAATATGAAGACTTTCAACTGAATCTATTTTCTGATAAAGATTTAAAGCTAACTTATCACCAAAATGACCTTCGATTGATATTAATTTGAAAAAAGAATTTAAGTAAAATTGAGACTATTAAAGACTTAAGATTGAAGCTAATTTAAGCCAGCAAGAAAAATTTTGATTAAAGCTAATTTGAGACTATAAACGTGCCATGATAGAAACTAATTTAGGACTTTGGAAAGGTCAACAATTGAAGGTATTTAAAGACAATTAAAGAATTCTGATTAAAGTTAATTTGAGACAATGATTGAAGTCAACTATAAATGACCTAAGATTGAAACTAATTTAGAGCCCTACAAAGACCTTCGATTAAAGGTAATTTAAAAGAATAGAAGAATTCTGGTTAAAGCTTATTTGAGTTAAAGATTGAAGTTAGTTTAAATCTTGAAATAGTAAGACTGTTGCTAATTTATGACAACAAAAAGTCCTTTAATTGAAACTAACTTGGGACAACAAGAAGAAATTTAACAGTTTGAGACTAAGATTGAAAATTTGTTGAGAATAGGAAAAAAACTTCATTTAAAGCTAACTTAAAACAAAAAAGATCTTCAATTGATGCTAATTTGAAACATGGATTTAAGTAAACAGTTAGGCCAACTTAGGCCTTTTCGGGCTAGAGTTAGCTCGTATTTAGTAGTTCAAAACGCAAAAAAGTATTCACTTTAACAATTTTCCTTTAGCTCTTTTTTACTTTTTTTCAAAAATGGAAAATTATTTTAATGGGGTAATGTTAATTTTTTCACATTTTAATTCATTTGAAATTTTTTGTTCTACCGTTTTACCGAAATTTATTCAAATTTATATTACCAATTCGCAAAGAAATTTTATTTAAAAAAAGCTGTCTTCAGCAGTTAAAATTGTTTGAGAGGAAAAGTGTTGAAAGAACTGAACAATTTTAGATCGAGGTTCATAATCAGAATTTTAATTTACCCAATTTGATATTAATATTTTGAGATGTACGTTCCAATGGCTGATTAATAGTAAAAATATTGCTTATATGATTGTTTTTACTTTTCAAAAGAAATTTTAATTTTAGACCATTTTTGGTTGTAAAACAAAACTGTTGTCCTTTTAAATTTAGCCCTTTTAAGCACTTTTTTTAAACATTTCTAAGCGTTTACGTTGGTAATAGTTGGTATCACTGGAAGTATAATTGAGATTGATAAAAGACTTATGATTGAAGGTAATTTAAGACAAAAAGAAGCTAATTTTAGATAGGGGTTAAAGCTAATTTGATACTATAAATAATCTAATATTGAAGCTAATTTGCGACTAGAAATCATCTAAGATTTAAACTAATTTAAGACCTTAGAAAGTCCTATGGTTGCAGCTAATTTAAGATAATAAAAGAATTTCAATTAATTTTTTTTTTTATTTTTAATTTGATTCAAAGATTAAAACAAATTTGCGACTTAGAAAAGTATGATTGTAGCTAATTTTCAACCACAAAATGGCCTTTGATTTAAGTAAATTTAAGATGACAAAAAGGCTTTCGAATTTTCTATTTAAGGCGAAAATAGAAACTGTTTTGAGATATCAAAAAGACCTATGATTGAATGTAAGTTGACATAATTAGAAAGGCTTCATTTGAAGTTAATTTAAGAATATAAAAGACAAAAATTATGCTATTTTGAGAGAAAAATACTAACGATTTAAGGTAATTAAAGACATAAAGAAAACTTTTGATAAAGTTCATTTGAATTAAGATTGAAGGTAATTTGATGTAATGAAAAGAAATACGATTAAAGCTTTTTAAAGACGAGAAGAATATCTTCGACTAATCTGAGACTATAAAATATTTATGATTGAAGTCAAAACGACCAACAAGAAGACCTAAGTTTATAGCTAATTTGAGGTATTAAAAACTGTTCGATTGAAGCTAATTTAAGATTAATTGACTGGCGAATGAAGCTACTTTGAGACTAAAAAAAAGCTACGATTTAAGGTATTGTATGACCCGTATTTTAAGCTATTTTAATAAGCTATTTAAATGCTCATAGTTAAAGCAAATTTAAAACTATACAAAAATCTATGATTTATGCTAAAAATTTATGTTTTAATACCTTTATTTCACTGCTGTTTTTTAATTTATATATAAAAAAATAAACAAATTGTTCATTCAATCAACGTATTAAATGCGCGATTCATAGCTGTTTGAATTATTTGCTACCTGCAGTCAATTTCAAATGATTTAGTGCTAAAAAAAACAACCAAGATAAAAGTATAATAATCATAAATATAAAATTGTTCTATGAATTTAAAAAGATCATTAATAAATCAAAAAACTTATAGTATAAAAATCACAACAAAATATATTTATAGAAAACTGCAAGAGACAGCAAAGATTTGAAAAATATTTAAGAGGATTTTGTAAATGAAATTAAAGAAAACTTAAAAGTCTCATAACTTATTAATAAATTTTTTTATACTTTTTTTTTTAAAGAAAATAAGGTTCTTTTACTTTTCCCTCTTACTGTTCTAATTTATGTTTCCCTTACGTCTAATATTTAATTTTCTTATTCACTTTCTTTTGATATTGTATTTTAAAAAGCGTGCACCATCAGTATTTTATAAAGTTGTTTATTTTTGTTAATTAAATATAAATTATAAAATGTTTTATATTTGTTTTACTGTCATAACTTTCAATATGTGTATAAAATATGCTAGCTAGCATCACCCCCATCTTATTTCATCCTCATCAAGTTTCCATAATCATAAATTGAAATTGATGTTGCTTCTATGTATTTTTTTTAAATAAATTTTTGGTTTATATTTACTCAACTATATTTGCTTGCTCACTTTGCTGCAACATTTGGGAATGAAACTAGAGCAAATAATCTCGGAATATAAATGCAAATATAATATACACAGTCATGGATTTATGGCAAGTAATGAAAGTAATTGAATATAAAACAGAGTACGGGAAATAAAAAAGTAAACAATTGTAATTAATTGATAGTAAATAAGTGGAATTTTCTGTTTTGAAAATAATACCTAAATATTAAATGCAATTTATAATTTGAAAAAAATTAATTGAAAGAAATTAACAAAAAAACTTAAAAATTTTAAATTTAAAAATAAAACTCTTTTTGCTCAATATACAAAATCCTTAAATTTATTTGATAGCTTAAATAAATAACATAAAAATAACATTAACTTTAAAATATATTCAACCACAACTAATAAAATGTGGCATTTTCTCTGATATACTTGCACATCACACAGTGGGATCAATCGAAAAACAAAAAATTTTTAATAAATCTGTATACCCTTAACTATTAAATGGATCCAATTAAAATGTATAGAAAAGTTATACAGCAAGACCTAGGCTTTCAGAAATATAACCTTGTAGAATTCCTAATATAATACGTGATGAGCTACAGTGTAACAAAGTTGACCACCTCGTGTAGTAAATAACGATTTTTTTTAATAATTTCACCCGAGATGGCTAATTTGAGGCCTCCACATTAGTTTAAAATATATATCAAGTGATAGGTAATTATGTCCTATTTTATAATTTGTTTACAGTTTTTAAAAACTTTAAAAAATTTTAAAAGTTTAAGGGAAAAAATTAATAATTTTTATTTTTTATTATTTCTAAGAAAAATTTGTTTTTGATTCGGAAATTGATTAAAAATTATTCTCAAATTGAAATGTATAGGAAAGTTGTAGAGAAGGGCTTAAGCTTTCAGAGTAATCACACTGTAGTTACCCAGTTATAATTCGGGGTGAACTATATGGTGTTAAATTTGGCAACCTTGGACAGTAAATAGAAAATTTTTTATCAATATTATACGAGATGTCTGATTTGAGACTTTTAAATTGGTTTAAAATATCAACCTATATAAATATTATGTGTATGAACGGATAGGTAATTAAGTCTTATTTTATAATTTGTTCACAGTTTTTAAAAACTGTGAAAAATTTTTAAAGTTTAAGGAAAAAAAATTAATAAATTTTATTTACAATTTTTTTATTACTCAAGATATCAAAATGAAATTTAATATACCAAAATAATGTTTTTTTAAGTACTTAAGTGCATGAAAAATTAAATTAAAAAACTTAATTTTAATATAATTTTTTATAAACATAAAAAATATCATTTTGTGAAAATTTAATTATTTTCATTAAATAAGCTTAACTATCTATATTTTTCAAAGGGCGAAAACCAATTTAGAACAAACTCTCTCTCTCGATATATATATATATATATATATATATATATATGTGCGTGTGATTACAAAAAAAATTAAATATTTTATCTACCCAATGAATTTGAAAGTTCCTTAAAAAATTTAACATTTTCCTTCCATGCTGGAAGTAGGGTACGACTCCCCATCAAACTGATATTTCTATTTTAACATTTTTTCAAGCCTTGTCTTCGGAAATATGTAAAAAATATTTTTCATATAATAATAAAATAATAAAATTTTGAGGAAAAATAAATGAAGGTTAAAAAAAAAAACAGCAATTCTTTATACTTAATACAAAGTGTTGATTTTGACCGTTTCTCATGGCTAGACAAATTGAGATAATCAGAAAAATCTTTCAATAAATTATTTTGAAATATATAGGGAATTTATAATATTTTTTACAAAAATGTTCACTTCTTTATTAAGGAAATAATTCACGAAAAACAATATAAAGTCCAGGAAAAAAATCAAAAATTCTAGCATAAATATTTGTTGAAACGTAAAAGATAAAATAAATATTTTAGCTTGTCCTATTAAAATCTTTACAAAAATTTAAAAATCCCTAAAATCGGCCTTAATTTGCAGAAGTTATGAATTCTTCAAAGTTTTTCATGCTCGAGGTGGTAAAATTTGACAAACTGTAGCTTATGCCCTATTATAACAGAGTGATTACCAAATAATTTTTCTAAAAGTTTAGGTCTTTCTCTAAAACATTCAAATTCGTTTGGACTAGTAGTTTAGGAGATACAGATTTATAAATTTTTTTTGTTCAATCGGCAGAAGTTACGAGTTTTTAAATCTTTTTCATGCTCGAGGTGTTCAATTTACACATCCTGTAGCTTATTTTGTATTATAACAGAGTGACTACAAAATCATTTTTCTGATAGTTTAGGACCTCTTTTATAACCTTGCTATACATTAAAGATTGATGCAACCAGTAGTTTGGGAGATACAGGTTTATTTGACATTTTTTTTGCAATAGGCAGAAGTTACGAGATTTTATGCTTAAGGTGCTCAACTTACACACCCTGTAACTAATTTTTTATTATAAAAGGGTGACCGCAAGATCTTTTCCTGAAGTTTAATGAGCTCTTCTATAACTTTGCTATACATTAAAAATCGATGCAACCAGTAGTTTGGGGATACAGATTTATTTAATGTTTTTTTGCAATAGCCAGAAGTTACAAGTTCTTCAAATTAAATTTCGTATTATAACTGGTTAATTACAAGTTAGTTTTTCTAAAAGCATAGGTCCTCCTCTTTCATTTTGCTATACATTCGAATTCGATTTGATCAGTAGTTTAAGGGATACAGTTTTTGTGATTGGCAGAAGTTACAAACTCTTAAAACTTTTTTTTGTATTATAATAGGGCAACTAAAAATTAAGTTTTCTGAAAGCTTAGGTCCTCCTCTATAATTTTCCTATACATGTAAATTTTCTTTTTTTTTTTCTTGCGATTGACAGATTACGAGCTCTTATAACATTTTCATGTTCAAGGTGGTCAACTTTGACAAGCTGTAGTTTATACCGTTTTACAACAGAGTAACTACGTGATAATTTTTCTGAAAGCTTAGGTCCTCTTCAACAACTTTTTTTATACACTTCAATTAAATCCATCCAGTAGTTTTGGAGATACAAATTTATTAACAATTTTTTCGTGACCGATAGAAGTTACGAGTTCTTATTACAATTCATGTTCGAGGTGTTCAATTTTGACACCCTGTAGCTCACTCTGCATTACTATAAGGTGACTACAATTTAATTTTTCTACACATTTCTGGACGTGTACATTCAATCTGATTGTTAGATTAATAAATACAAATTTATTACCAGTTATCGCTACTGTACATCAACCACTTTCTTTTTTGTATATCCCACAATAGCAACTTTTGTGGGAAAAAAAGAAAGAAAGAAAAACTATCCATATCTGACAAGTGTTTATTTTGTGTTTTATTATTTTTATTTTAAAAATAAAAACTGTCAAATACATGTTTAACATAATGCCAAATAAAGAAAAGACATACAAAATGTCAATGGAATTGAAAATAAATAAAATAGAAATATTATTAAAAAAAAACTTCTCCCTAAATAAATACAAATAAATGGCAGCAATCAAAATACAAAAAAGTACCGAAAATATATAGAAAAGAAAAAAAGAAAGAACACTTTTAAAAAATAGATACTAAATCCTTCCAAAGAAAAAATTACTTAAATGGTTACAAAAACTCAATTCAATATTTGCATGTGAATTTAAAAAAAGAATGAAAAAATCCATAATAAATGTATTTCCATTTATTACATCTTAATAGCACAAAGGGTTAGTAGATCCTTCCAAAAAAATTCCTAAAAGTAGACCAAAAAAAAACCTTTATAATTTGTGGGTCAACAAAAAAAGTAATTCGTTGATTTATTTTATAGTTAAAAGTTCCCAATAAGCACATAAATATCAAAAATTCAATCCTTGGAAAATTTCGCTGGAATCCGGCATGAATTCAAATATAAAAATATGTTAAATTTAGAATATGATTGGAAAAATTAAAAACTTTCCAGTAAAATAAATTTCACTAGAATTTAAATTTCCTATTTACTGGAGAACGCTATTGAATTTGTTTAATACAATGCTTGGAACTGTATTGAAGGCTTGAAATATATTTGGTTTCAACTTAAATTCCAGCATAAATGCTTATTGGGTTGTTTTTTAAATATTTTTTATGTCAGTTGTTTTGAGGCTTTTGTTTCATTTTGATTTTTTTTTTTTATTAAAATTTATAAATATGTTATTCACAAGATTTAGTCTAGAACTTTTACATATTACTCAACCTATGAATATGACTGGTACTATTGATGCTGATAAGGCTTCATGTGGGTAATTTTGACAAGATGTTTTTGAGCAAGTTTTTAAAGGACACAAATCTAAAAAAAAATATTTTAAAGAATGATAAAAAAAAAATTGATAGATAGAAAAAAGTGATTTTGAAGTACAAGCAAACATTATATTAAACTTAAACTTAAACAAAATATTTAAACTTAAACTTTTAACTAGAGGACAGACTATACAATCAAGACTTTCATCAATCATACCTTTTAAATCTATTATCGATTCAAGTTGTTTTCATACAATTTTCATATACACAGAAAAAAATAAAAATAAAATAAAATAAAAATTGTATTTGATTACGAAATTCAAAGATGCAAACAAAAAAATGTTCAATTTCCAGCCTATAAAGATTTTTGTCATATTGACTAATAAACTTATACATATTTTTTTTTTTTTTTTGTTAACTTCTTTAATTTAAATATTTGATAAAATAAATATGATATTGACTATCTAACTTATTGCCAAACTAATCATTAATAATAAAACAATTTGATGACCTGATTATAATAATTGTTAATTAATAACAGCATTTTGACGAAAATTTTTATTAAATCAAACACTGCTTTGTTGGATTTATCAATTTTGAAAAAAAAAATATCAAATCAACAATTTTTTTTAATTTCAATTCTATCACCATCAGAAAGGAAAAATTTTATTATTATTATTATTATTATTATTATTAGTATTATTATTATTATTATTATTATTATTATTATTATTAGTATTATTATTATTATTATTATTATTATTAGTATTTTTATTATTATTATTATTATTATTATTATTATTATTATTACTGTTTTCTTTTTTTATTTCTTAAAAAGTATTATATTAAAATATATATGATAATGTTTATAACTTAGAACCATTTTGTACATTTAAGGAACATTCAATATTGATTTTTAATATTATATTCCATTTATAAAATATAATTTATATATCTAGATTTAAAATACTTTTTTCAACAACCAAGGACTGCAAGTTCATGTAAATGCATGTTTTTTCCCTTTACTCTTAGAATCAGCTATATTCACGGAGATAATTTTAAGATTAAATATAAGTCCAATTACCCAATAGAGCTAAGTACCGATCCTGCCGAATTTCACCTATTTTGTGGCGAATTTTTGTCTTTAGTCTATATGTTATAAAATTACAAAGCATGGATCTACAAACAGAGTGCCGTTTCAGAAACTTTGATGTGTTCTAAACAGTTTGCCAAAGACGTTTTCTATACCTGCAGCAAATATGGAATTTATATACAAAATTAAAATTTTTTATTGAATTTTGGAATTCCTTTTACCACAATCTTAAATTTATTTATACTTTATTATTTTAAATTATAAAAACATTCACGGAACAATTTATTGGAATATCTTAAGTAACTAGGATTTTATTACTTTCTCCAATAACCAATTCACTACAAAAATTGTAATTTAATTCCAAAAATCAGAAAAAAAACTAAACTATTAATTGTAATTTTTTTAAATAAATCCTATTCCCTAGCTGTCTATATACAAAGAGATCAAAGTCAATATCTTTTACAGAAACAAAATTATGTCACTTTAACATTTAATATTTCCCACATATTATTTATAAATAATCCATTTATAAATAATTAGAATTAACAGACCTACGGACAAAAGGACAGACATCAGAATTCTGAAATCCTAAAATTAAAAAATTATTATTATTATTTTTTATTTATTGATCAAAATAACAATATTGATATCACCTTTTCCTGACAAAATGGGTTTTTCGCAATATTTCAAAATTTTAAGAGCGTCTTGAAATTTTTTAAAATTAATTACTTTGTAGTTTTTGTTGAACTTTTTTATAGTTTTTTTTAGAATTTTTTGTATTCGGGCTAAGTTCATTGAAGATTGCTGATGACAGTCGTGGTTGACTAGAAAATGCATTCCATTCTGCCGAGTGTCCAATAAAACTTTTACAATGTATAATTAATTCTACAATTATTAAATAAACTTAAGCCCGAATACAAAAATTATACAAAAAACTATACAAAATTTCAACAAAAACTACAAAGTAATTAACCTTCACACTGGGCACGGTGTAAAAGTGTTACTTGATGACTGCCCCTGTTAAGTATTTCTAAAATAGAAACAAATAGAAGGTACAAATCAAATAACAACAACATTGTTCATTGCTACTTGATAAGTCGTTAAACAATAACAATTATACATACATTGTCTCATTTTGCTACCTAACTGCTAGCTTTAAGCATTCGAAGGAAAATACAAAATAATTGTTAAAAGTTTTATGGTAAACCATTCGTCTTACTTAATAACATATAGGGAAAATAAGTCACAGATTCCATTTCCCGAAAAGATGTGAGTTAAATAGATGATGTTTGCAAAGAACATAACGGTGGGGCGCTGAAGAGTGCTAATGACGGTCGTGGGTGATTAGGAAATGCATTCCATTCTGCCGAGTGTACAATAAGGCTTTTACAATGTATTCTTCTACAATTATTCAATAAACCTTTTAAGCCCGAATACAAAAATTCTAAAAATTTTTTTGAAAATTTTGTAAAGTCCTTAAAAAGTACCTGGCGCTAATCCAGACACAGTATATATATATATATATATATATATATATATATATATATATATATATATATATATATATATATTGTCACCAAAAGCTTGTTTTTTCGTCCAAATAATAAAAAGAAAATATTGCGTAAATTTCTTATCTTATCTTTCAAATGAATAAGGAATATGCGATCATATTTCCGTGACTTTTTGAACTTCCCTCGTAGTTGTATGAAATGCAACAGTATTCCCATCAAGTACCACCTGTTAATACGCTACTGTCAAATTTTAAGCAAGTGTCATCATATACTTTGCATTTAACAACTGTTCAAAACATATAACCTCGTGTATTTTTCTAAAAATGGAAAAAAGGGAATTTCGAGTGCTCATTAAACATTATCTTTTGCGAAAAAAAACCGTCAATCAAACCAAAGAAAAGGTCGATAAATACTATGGGGACTCTGCACCATCGATTTCAATGATAAAAAAAGTGGTTTACTGACTTTCGTTGTGGTCGCACAAGTACAAATGACGCTGAACGTTCAGGACGGCCAATTGAGTACACCCGAAAATGTTGAAAAAATGCGTGAGATTGTTGATGCCATAGGCAATTCATATGGCAGTGTGGTTTCGATTTTAAATGATCAGCTGAGTTTAAGAAAGTTGTCTGCAAGATGGGTGCCGCGTTTGCTCTCAATTGACCATAAACGTAAACGTGTTACAACTTCAAAGGATTGTTTGGAGTTGTTTAACCGCAATCCGAATGAGTTTTTGCGTCGTTTTGTAACTGTGGATGAAACAGTTTTTTGAGATGCACGTGGGATAATCCACATCGATTAACTTCAAAAGGGAAAAACAATAAACGGCGAATATTATGCCAACTTATTGGACCGATTTAATGAGGATTTAAAAAGAAAACGACCCCATATGGCCAAGAAAAAAGTTCTTTTTCATCAAGATCTATGCACGGGTGCATAATAATGGCAAAACTCTATGAATTGGGCTACAAATATCATCCATATTCTCCGAATTTAGCCCCTAGTGACTACTTCCTATTTCCAAACCTAAAGAAATGGCTCGGTGGAAAGAGATTCAGCTCCAACGATGAAACTATTGGCCAAACAAATGCCTATTTTAAGGACCTCGAAAAATGCTATTTTTTGGAAGGGATACAAAAACTGGAGAAACGTTGTACTAAGTGTATTGAGTTAAAATGAGATTATGTTGAAAAATTAATTTTTGTTTTGCAAAAAAAACTGTGTTTCATTCAAAAAGTCACGGACTTATTGATCCGAACTCGTACTTAAATATAATGGAATTAAATTGTGTTTAATTATTTCAACGCTTATTATTAAATTACTTTCTTATAAAAAAGCCTAATAAATTTTCTCTAATATTTTGTATGAAAAAATTTGGGGAAAACTTTTTCTGTGTTATTGCTTAGGCACTTTTTGTAAAAAAAATTTGGATGGATTTTGATTTATAAAATAAAAATTATTTTTTATTAACTGATAAAACTAGTACTTAGACAAATTATTTTTTATTGAAAGATGCATTTTTAATCGTATGGTCCATAAAATTTAACCTTAAATTTAAACTACAAAATTAACATTTACAAAAATTTAATATTTTACAAAAATTCGCATATATGTTATGTAGTTATTTAAAAAACAAAGTGAAATAAAAATAATTAAAAATTTGTATTTACTACATTTTTTATTAAACAAGTGCCAATTTTTAAAGCCTAATGATTTACTTAAAGATGTAAATTTTTCGATGGAAAATTCCTTTTTCTATTTACAACAAACTATTTTTTCCAAAAAAAAATTTTAGTTTTTTCCTGTTCCTATTGTAAATTTTTCTTCGTTTAATTTTTCTTAGTTTCTGAAAAATCAAATGTTTCGCTTTGTAGAAAAACTATAATTGTCGATATTACTAGTCATAGAATACAACTAGAAGTTTATGTGAGAGGCACATCGTACTAAATAAAAAAAAAAAAAAGAAAAAAAATACTAATTTTTTTCAAAACACATAAACAAAGTATATGTTACTACAGGTATTTTGTTGTTGCCTGAATTAGATTTTTGACAACTGAATCAGATTTTTTTCTCGCACATAAATATCTATTTTGTAATCTATGTTACTAGTTTTCATCCTTTTCTAAAGTCAATTCTATAGTCTAGCCAGTATTGTTATATAATATAGTCTATAGTCTATAGTTCAATATTTGAAGATTTTTTTTTTACTTTTTACCCCCCTATATTGCTACTTTCATGTATGTGCTTATGAAATACCAACACTAATTTTCAGTTTGATTAAAACAGCAGTAGGCCATTTCTACATAACAAACAATTTAATAAAAAACATGTCGTATGCAAAATTTTGCCTGGGGTTGTGTTTATTTTCGTTTCTGGCAATTTGAATATACAATTTGTTGATGATTGTCAAATATAATTGAGTTTTAACAAGTCAATATTGTTAAACAAGCAATAACAATCAATAAAATTGTGACCGCAAAAAGAAATTTCTTAGGAAAAATATAAATGCAAAAGAGGTCTATAATTTAATTTGGTATTTTGGGAATAGAAAATTTGTTTGTGTTAAATATTTGAATCTGTTTTAGTTTAGGTTGTATTTCATAAATCAGTTCATCCTTTTTTGCCCAAAACTATGCTTTAAAAATTTACAACAACTTCGCCTTTGCTTCTGCCATCTTATAGGGAAATCCAATAAGAAAATTTAAGTTATATTTACGCTTAAATTTTGAATTTTAGATTTTTCACTTCAACCTTATTTCGTTTTTCGGTAATAAGTCCCGAGGTATATGAGAAAAAAAAATTTTTAAATATTCTGTAACTGCTAATATATTCCAAAATAATATGCTGAAAAAATCTTTTGATTATCTCAATTCATCTAGCGGTGAAAAATGTTCAAATTCAACACTCTGAAATTAGTATTTTTTACAAAAATATATTATTCTTCTTTGACTTTTTTTCAAAGTTATATTAAAAAAAATCATTTTTTTTACATATTTCAAAAGACAAGGATTCGTAAATATTTATTAAAAAAATTTTAAATTGACTTAGATTTGCATTCTACATCCAGCATTAGTGGAAAATGGTTAATTTTAAATAAAAAAAAAATATTTCTATCGTTCAATAAAAAAAACTTTACTGCAGTTTTTTTTTATTTAATGATGCCGTTAAATTACAAAATATATCGCTAAATTGCAAGAGTGCAGATTTTATGAAAAAATTAAAATTTTCAAAAAACTTTTTTTTTAAATGCTTAAAGAACATAGTAGAATTATATTTTTATTTTTATATTTAGTCCTTATGTGTTGTATAAAAGAAATATCAGACTTTCATTCCTCCAAAAATCGTTTGAAAAGCTTTAACAATCAATTTTTGGCAATTTAAAACAAAGCTATTTTTCTTGCTAATTTCAGAGTGCCGACTTTAAACATTCAAATCAAGACTGAAGTCAAAGATTTAAAGAAGTAACGATTTTTTTTTAAACTTTTACATACCCAAGGTGGTGAACTTTGACACCCTGCAGTTTATATCGTTTTATTACAGGGTGACTGCAAGATAATTTTTCTGAAAGCTTACGTCCTTCTTGATAACTTTTCCATACATTTCAATTCGATGCGACCAGTAGTTAAGGAGATTAATACTTATTAACAAAATTACAAAATTTTTGCGATTGGCCCCATTGTATGAGGTAGGCTTCCCCTTTGTTGTAGGATTTAGTGTTAAACAGCATGCATATCATTCAATATTAAGCGTTTATACAGATCATTAACTGTAAGTGTTTGGTAAAGATATAAGTATAACGACAAGAGCAGGAATAAGAAGATTTAGTAGCAAATAATAAAACGTGCTGCATTTAAAAGGCACGTTTTTGTTGTTATATTTTTTATAAAAATATCCCACTGAAAAAACAAATAACATTAAGTACGTCTTAATTTTTAAAAGGCCTGTTTTTCAATACAACTATACTCCCTTCCTATCTTTTGAACCTTTAAACACCATAAAAATTACTTGGTCCTTAGATATATGTTAACTTTTTATTCATTATAAAATTTTTAACGTATTTTTTTTCTTTTTTCATTGTAATTTATTTTGTTGCCAAGTAATGAACATGTTTTTTGGTTAGATAATGAAAAATATTTTGTAAGTTCGCCTTAATGTATGCTAATTACTAAAAAATATTTTTAGTTCATGGAATTAGTTTCACAAAAGCGTGAAGAATTTAATTAAGGAATTTTGTATTTAAAAAGGAATTTTATTTTTATTTTTGGGATAAATAAAAAAAATTAAAGGAGAAAGATAAACACTTAATTATTAAGGGCATGAAGTGCCTAAAAATATCTTAAATAATTTATATTTTTTTAAGGAAAAGAATGGTGTTTATTGACTGAGTGCGACAAAGATTTGTTTCTTATTTTAATTATTTAAATGAAATAAATCTTTTTGTTCTTCAGAATTTTAAGTGCTTAGTTTTAGCAACCAAATGTAAGCAAAATTTTTTATGAAATCAGTTTATTGGAAATAAGATAAAACAAAATAAAATACAATTTAAAAGTGAAAATATAAGATACTTTTTCATTATAAATTACATTGCTAGAAATAAGCTGAAGAAATATGACAAAAAAATTAATAAAATAAAATGAAATAAAAATTTCCTAATTTAAATAATTACGAAAAAGAAATACATACGTATAAAGTCATTATGTTCTTAGAAACCAGTAAAAATCCTTAAACTATTCAACATTATTAAGAAATTGGAAACTAAAATGTAATACACAATTTTAATTTTAATTGTAACAATTATATATTAAGTAAATCTTTTCGTTTTATTAGAAATTTTGGTGGTTATTTTCTGTGAAAAAATTTTCACTTAAAAGTAAGCAACATTATTTACAAATCAGTTTTATTAAAAAGAAAAAGCCAAAATGTAACAAAAACTTATTAATTCAATTACTTAATAGAAAAATAAATAAATAAAATCTTTGCGTCATTTATCTTTTTTTTTTGTCAAATTCATTATTAATAAAATTTGTACTCCTAGGAGTATGTAGAATTATATAAAAATACATTTTTAAAAATAAAAAACTGCCAAGAAATAGGTAATACATAATTTTGTATTTTAATTTCAAAAAAGATACATCAAATTTTCTTTGTTTTAAAATTCGCCGAAAAGAAAAAAATCACCTAAATGAGAAAACTATATCCCAAATTAAAAGAGCGCCTGAACAAAAAACAAAAAAAATGGCAAAATGACAAAAAAAAAATTGACAAAATGAGAACAAGAAAATAATAAAAAGACAAACAATTAAAAAAAAAGAATCGACATAATTAAAAAAAACTAAACGTAAAATAACTAAAACGTAAAATAATATCGCTAAAATGGAAAAAACGCCATAATAAAAAATTACCAAAAAAATGCTCAAAAATAGCCAGAAATTAAAAATTCCAAAAACAAAACAAATCGCCAAAATGGGAAAAAATCTTCAATACGAAAAAAATCGTTAAAATAAAATCGCCAAAACCAAAAACAAACTTAAAAATAAAAAAATAGCAAGCTAAAATTAAAAAAAGGCCATAATAAAAAATCACCAAAATAAAAAATGCTCAAAAAGTCGCCAGAACGAAAAAATCCCAACAATGCAACAAATTACCAAATTGGAAAAAATCTTCAATAGAAAAAAAATCACGAAAATAAAATCGGCAAAACTAGGTTGTTTTTAATTTTGCGATTTTATTTTAAAAATAGATAAAAATCTTCAAAATAAAAATAAAAAAATAGCCATAATAGAAATTACCAAAATGAAAGGAATCGCTAAAACAAAAAATTATGGTTAAAATAAAAATAAAAATCGTCAAAGGGAAAAAATATAAAAATATCGTAAAAATAGAAAAATATGCATATTGAAAGAAAAATTGCCAAAACTAAAAAAACAACTGTTAAATTTATTTATATATTCAATAACAGCATAATAAGCCCCCTAAGGCCGAACAAAATCTATATTACAAAGAAATAATCCTGAATAATTATATACAAAAATATATATATATATATATATATATATATATATATAAATATATATATATATATATATATATATATATATATATATGACAAAGAAATACAAACTTAATCCAAAAACATATCTTATTTTATAGCTTCCCATGCTTAAACAAGAAAATTTTTACAATAAATAAAAAAAAAGTTAAAGCAAATTGATACCAATATAAACCAAAGGCATATATGGAAACAAATTAATTCTATAAAGAATCATAAGAAGGAAAAAAAGTATATATAAAATAAAAATAAGCTATGTGTGATTATGATACTTCGATAAGAACAGATATAAGCATTATTTCAATGAGAAAATAGTCGAAGTTCCAAAGGCAAATAATTCCATAGTCATGCAATCCTTACAATAAAGAATCGCTCAAAAGAACCATTATTATTTCTAGGGATTATAATCTGAGGATTCCTAGTTGAATGAAAAAAAAATAAATTTGGAGCAAAATTGAACAGAAAGTCCCCCTTTTTATAACCCTATAAATTATTTGCAATAACCAGATATGTATATATATATATATGCTTTCTGTCGTGCTCATAACACTAAATCGTAGCTAGTTGACATGACTGATGTTTTTGAAGCGGCTTAATGCCTACTACGTATGCAGGAACTCTATAGGGAAAACCCCTAAAAAATCCGATAGTTGTGTACTGGATATACATATAGGTTGTGAGGAGGAACTAGAATGGAACTTATAGGAAACTTCTCTCTAAAGTTCAGAGATGTGCTTCAATTGGGCTTACAGGTGCCTCAGGCAGCACAGGACATTATTATCTACGTTCTTCCAATTGAGGTGTTCATGAGAGGAATTTCTGTATTAGACTGAAAGAATTGGGATTAATAAGGAACTTCATAGCGGGGCATGTTAGCATACTTGAAGAAGTCGATTTTTATGTCGGAACTATAATTGACTTCGGGTCTAGTTCCGTTATCGAAATTCCTAGTAGGGACCTGTGGGCTGGAGCGGAGAATCTCCATGAAGGTTGTGCTATCTTTATAGATGGGTTGAAGATGGAAATAGGTAGAGGGGCGTATTTCTACTTTATGGGAATGGCTGTCTGATATTTTTTAGATTGTCTGATAGTTGCTGCGTTTTTCAGGCAGAATTTCTAGGCATTTACTAGGATTACTGGAAGAGAACGTCAGAAGGGACACTGAGGTAACTATCTATGTGGATAGTCAGGCGGCACTACTGGCATTGATAAGTCATTGTGATAGGTCCAGGTTAGTGCTTGAGTGCAGAAAGGAACTGAGAAGGCTAATGAATGCCTATAGGATAAGACTCTGTTGGATTTCTGATCACTTCAACAATGAAATAGCAGATGAGCTAGCTCGCAAAGGCTCAGAGCTGGTGCTATGGATTAGGATTCCAATTGGGTCATATTTCATGACTATAAGGGAATAGACTTTAGGAAGAACGAATCTTGCTTAGAGGAATAGAACCGACTGCTAAGTATCTAGAGCGTTATGGCCTAGTCTTAAACTAGCAGATTCGAAACATCTCCTATGCATGAGTCGTGGGAATCTAAGTGTCAGTGTGGGTATGATTACTGGTCACTTTGCAATAGGGAATATGACTAGTAAGTGGGACATTGGCACGTAAGACTTTTGTAGGACGTGCAATGGTGTGGAGGAGCTAAAGACTGTAGAGCATATATTCTGTTATTATGTTGGGCTTCAACGTAGTGGACTGAAGAGAACGGGCAAAGAACTTAGTAACCTTATAGGGTTCGTAATGGGGATAAAGTGGCTTAGAGGTAGTCGTTTTTGATTGATGGTTCTTAGGTTCCACATGTTTCTTTTACTTTTCTTTTTATTCTATTGACGTATCTTACTAAGGTCTATCTATTTCTCTTAGCATTTCTTTGGCATTTATAAAATGATCACTATGGACCGAATGGACTCTGGATGGAGGCGTGAAGAGGCCGCCCTTTTTAACCTAACCTAACCTAAATAGTTTATTTTAAATGAGTCAAATGTTTATAAAGCCTAAAAGTAATCAAAATAAGGAACTTTATTTTGAAATTGAGACTAATTTAAGATAACTTAAGTTTCTTTTTAAAAATTGTTTTTATGTGAAAATTTCTATTAAATCGTTAAATTATTGTTATTTTTTTTAGAAAACTTTGTGTAGTTTATTTACATGTTTTTTTTTTATTAAAAAGTAATTTTTATTTAAAAACTTTGTTTTAAATAAAATTATTTATTTTAATTATTTAAACGCATTTTTCTGTTTGCATTTCAAGCATTTTTTAAATATTTCATTAGCTAAAAAAATTCTTATTTTTAACGTGCAATTTTATGAAAAAAAAACCTGCATAAATAAACACTGATGTGGCAGCAACAAATAACATATTAATTTAAATTCTGTTTCGGATAAAAAAAAAAAGAAATTTAATAAACAATTATATAGGAGTGAAAAATGTACAACAAAATCCATCATGTAAGAAACAAATGAATTATTTATGAGAAAAAAATATGTAATAAGAGGATGTACGTAGGATTATGTGCTAAAAATATGACAAGTTTAAAAACAATGAAAATTGTAGTTAAACAATTTTAATTGGAATTAATAACTTATATATAAAATTTAATTATAACTAATATATAAAAGCTTTGTGACTCTAGAGACCTGCAAATGTTAAAAAAAAATATATTATTAGTTTAATTATTTAACTGCATTTTTAATATGTTTGTAATTTAATTTAATTTACTGTCTTTCCTTTTTTTACATATTCTCTTAAATTTGTTTTTTTTTAATAAAAATTTGTGTATTTAATTAAATTTTTTGTTTGCCTAAAAGTATGCCTTAAATTTTTATTTTCAAAAAGTCCTAAAGTATGTTGCAATTTTTTAAATTCAAAACCTTAACAAATATCCTTACAACTATTAATACAATTAATATTTTCTATGTGAAATATTACCTTTTTTTATACCAATGAAGTGTGATTGAAATGAAACATTACTTTTCGCTAAGAAAAGGCTGATATTTAATAGCAACAAATAGAGCTTATTAAAGAGATTGCTTTTTATTTAAAAACAATTAATTATATATATTTTTAAATTTAATTTAGTTAATTTTCTCTCCTTTAGAAATGTTTTCTTCCTTAGCAATTGAATTATTATTATTATTTTTTTTTTTTTTTTTTCTCATAAGCAGAGAAATCTTTACTTGCTCGGAGGCAATATTTTCCACTTGTTAGTGTTATAGATAGATAGTGCTTACTATATACAATTTAATTGTATTACATACTTTTGTCTGACAATGACATTAATTAAATACAATTTCACAAACCATTTTGCTGTACATTTCTTTTCATTTTAATTTTCCTTCACTCGCTTTCTTTTTCTCTCAAGTCTTTCTTTTTCAAGTATTTTTCTTCTGTAAAGAATACAAGCAATTAATTTATGAGAACATAAATAATATCTCTTTATATATATATATATATATATATATTATATATGTATCTACAAGCATCATATAAAACATATAAATTGACTAACAGTTAAAGGCAGAGAGTCAGGTTATTGCCACAAAATATTGGCAAAAGACTCAGGAGCACATTGTGTAGGAAACAACAATTATTGAAAAAAGGTAATTAATACATATCACAGTAAATGAAGAAATTTAGGAAAACATCAATAAATAAAAAATAGGTAATATGTAAGTAAAGAAAGTGTTATGGGAATTATTTCCATTTATTTATTTTTATAATTACAATATAATTACAAATTATATTCTGATTCTAACCGAGCGGAGAAAAGAAGACTATATTGCTCATTTTAGTGAAACAGACCAGACTCTGGTGGGAATCGAACCCACAACCCCTAGACTGACAGACTAGCTCACTACCAACTAGGCCAACGGGGCACCCGTTAGGAGAATTATATTTATAGCAAAAAAAAAATGCTAAAAATATTTGAACCAAAAAAAGAAAACATAATATGAGATTTGATAATATTAAGAAAAAAATAATTAAAACGTTACATTTAAGGAAAAGAACTAAATTTAAAAATGCAACAAGTTAGAGTGCTATATTCGGCTGTGCCGAATCTTTTATACCGTTCATCACTTAAACAACAACTAAAAAATAACAGTAATTTAATGTTTTTAATGTTTTCCAATTATACTTTCAAAAAAAAATATGTACATTAGGATGGCCCCTTTTGTATGGAGAGAAAATATGTTATCGATGTTCCCAGCTCAAATGAAAATTTACTTCATTCTATGATATCGTTTCTCAAAATTTTCACCCTGACATTATCCTTTCGTGAGCTAGATCAAAATTAATAAAGGTCCTTTTTCGGAGTTTTCAACTTTTTTTCTTCATATTTCTGCCCAAAAAAAAAACAATATGAAAATTTGGTATTGTAAGGCCTTTGAGATGCGCATAAAATTACACACAGTGGTTCCAAAACGAATTTTTTTAGAAATAATTCTGTAACTTTAGAAATACTGAAAGTATTTGCATGAAATTTCACATGGCTAATTCTGAGATGAATTGAAATTGATTTGGTGGAGCACAAGTTCTTAGCGGGTTTGGGGAACAACCCAAATTTGGTCATCACGGGTATGAAAATTTTTTAAAAAATTGCCAAAATTTCATTTATGATTTGATTGAAAAACTATTCTACATATGAATAGTCCTTATAGTTCTCTACAAAAATGCATGTGTAGCTCTTTTTCTTTAAGAGAAGTAAAATTTTGAACCATTTTTTGATATGTTTTTTCAGTACTTTTTTAGCATGGCAAGCTTAATTTGAGTCCTAAAATTTTTCTAAAATATTCTCTGGATTCTGTACAAAATTATAAATAACTTTCATACAAGAATCATAAATCTATGTGGTTTCCATAAAAAGTTATATTATTTTGAAATATAAAATTAAAAAAAAAAAAATTGTGATGTTTTGTGATTTTTCTCAAAAAGGTCGTGATGTTTTTTCACTTTAATAACCATTATTTTCCTCTGAACTATATATTTTTTTATGTTTCTAAAAGAATGCTTGACGTAAATGCATGTAAAGTAAATATGAGGGCATTCGGGATAACAGTCTCCCCACTAGCCCTATCAAAATTTCGTTAATTTTAATTTTTTTATTTATTTATGGAGCTCAAAAATGCCAAAGCTGGAATTAAAAAAACAACTTGATTACATACCTACATATGTTCACTAAACACACAAAAACTACGCCTCTGATAACGACAGGGTGACCATTTTACTGAAAAAAAGTAAATTTTTAAAACAAGTTTTTCCCGAACTGGGATTTTGGTTATTTCGGAATAATAAATAGTAAATCTATTTACATTTTTGTTTTAAGGACAACTTTTTTATATTATACTAAAATTTCATAATGATATCTCTATTTATATAGATTTTATTCAAGTGCATATATTAAATTTTTATTAAAAAATAACTTTAAACATTAAAGTTTTACGTTTTTTGACAAATTTAATGAAGAAATTTAGTTCTAATACTTTACTATTTACAACCTTTCCAGTGATACCAAATACTTTCACAAATAGTTTACACATTCGTTTAAAAACTAACTGAAACTTGACCCCATTCAGCAAAATTTGCACATTTTTCTTCATTTCTATGGTAAATGTGTACTGCAGCATTCCATATAATTAAGTGCACATTCTTTTACAATGTTGTGTAACTTTTGAACCATATTTCAATGAAATTTAACTTAGTTATTGCTGAGGAAATTTCCAACTGTTTTGGTGGAGCACAAATTTCTTTCTGATCTTTGAGCAGAGAGAGGAAATACTGTCCACGTAATCCGAGTCTGAAGTTAAAGATTCATTTAAGTTACAAAGAAATAATTGCAAAATTTTGGACTAATTTGGACCTGGTCCAAAATATTTGTTATGTCATTAAATGCGCGTTTCAAAAGCCTCTCTTTCGATACGAAATTTTCGTATTATTCGTTTGGCAGAAATATGAAAAAAATCCGAAAGAGCTGAAAAATATTTTTTTTTAATTTTGATCTAGCTCGCGAAAGAATAATTTTGAGAAACAGTATCTTAGAATGAAGTAAATTTTCATTTGAACTGGAAACATCAATACTTTTTATTTTGGAGCCACCTTAATGTACATATGAATGTATGTGCATTTGTTCCACAAGCATCTCTTGCTTAAACAAAAAAAAAAAAAAAAGGATAGAATAGAAAAGATAATTATAAGCATACATAAATACAAACTAACAGACAGCATACACAAAAAACAACAACAACACTGATAATCATTACAATACTACTGTAGACAACTAAACTGCTTGCTTATACAAAAAACAACAACTCTAATAGTCATTGCAATGCTTGAGCATAAACCCAGCAAAAAAAAGAACAGAAAAAGAGCTGAAAAAGTCATGATTTTTTTCATTGGAAGCAAGTACTTAGTGCTGAGAAGAGAGTTGCAGAAATTATTTTTAACCCATGGTTGTCATTGGAAGGATGTTCTTCTTTTATGCTTCTTGTTCATTGCTTTTGAAATACTTCTCTTAAATCTATGTTTATAAAATTTTTTAATAAAATATCTGTTTTAGCCATATTAAATGATAATAAAAATGCTTTAAAATTTGTAAAATTTTAATTTTCTTAGAATTATTAACCTTTTTTTCTGTTAAAAATACATTTATTTTCACTTTTTCAGAAGTAATTTTTAATAACTTCCAAAAATGTTCAAAATGTGCACTTAGTTCAGCTTTTGATCTTGATCTTTTTTTATATTTTTAACAGATTTTTTTAATTTTTTGGTTCATAACTCGGCTGCTTATGAATCAATTTGATTGATTCAAAAAACCGAAATCTTATAAAAGTGTTTGTGACCGATCTATAGAAAAACGAAATCCGTAGCTTAAATAGGGGCTTCAGAAAATCGAAAACCGGTTAAAAAAACGGGTTTTTAGACATATCTCTGACATTTATTAGCCGATCTTGCTGAATTTCAATAACAAAATTCTCGAAAGAACTTCCGATCGTTTGTTATACTATATATGACAGTTATCGGTGGGCTTCATAAACGACACACGGATGTCATTTCTTACAAGAATCCAGAAAATATAAACTTCTTTATGGAAATTGCAAACAAACTTATATATACCCTTCTACACCTCTGCTGAAGGGTATAAAACAAATATACAAAGAGTCTTTTTAGACTTATTGAATTTAGCACAAAGTTATATTATTTATTCTAATAATTAAAAAAGAATAAGTAGGTGTTAGCTGCGTTACCGTTAAAATTCTTTTAAAAATATTCAAAAAAGAGGATTTAAAAAAATATTGACATAAAAGAGAATTTTTTGTTTCAATGTCTAAAAAACTCCTTAAAACTTGTTAATTTTATAAAAAACAAAAAACAAAAAATTTAATACTAAATTTCATTTGGTTAACAACAAAATAATTCAATTATAATAGTTTTTATTATTATTGCAAAAATATAGATTTAATCATAAGAAGTTAGAGTGCTATATTTGGCTGTAACGAATATTTTATACCCCTTATCGACACCACCTTATCGACAAATAATTACGCCTTAAAATATGCATTCATATTTTCATATTTATACTTACAAAAATAATTTACATTTTTTCCAAACTACAAAATCCAAACACAAAATTAAATTATCAGAATTATTAACCTTTTTTCCTGTTAAAAATACATTTATTTTCACTTTTTTAGAAGTAATTTTTAATAACTTCCAAAAATGCTCAAAATGTGCACTTAGTTCTGCTTTTGATCTTGATCTTTTTTTATATTTTTAACAGATTTTTTTTCAATTTTTCGCCCATAACTTTGATGATTACTATATGCTTATATAAAAAACAACAACACTGAGTCATTGCAATGCTTCTATTTCAAACTAAATAACTCCCAAACCAGTGTTACCAGGTGTAGCTGTTTACAATTTTTCCTAAAAAGTTACATTATCGAAATTTGAAGAAATAAATGCTCAATACGTATTTACTTTCTATTTAATATTTGGAAGAAAATAGTACAAGAATTTGCTTTAGAATGTCCTTATTCAACCGATTATGATGATTCTGATTTTATGTTTTGTTAACAAAATATTCTCTAAACATATGCATTGGAAAATACGCGTTGCCTTTTTATATTGTAGAATAATGTATTTTTATGGAGAAAAATATGCTGCCTAAATTTTACCGTGGATAAAATTTTTAAATTAAGAAATACATTCAATAAATGAGTTCAGACCAAAATATTGGTTCTCGTACTTTTATGGTTTAAAATTATTATATTTTAAATCAAATGTAATATTTTAATTTATATAACAAAGACACTATTTGCCATTTTTCTGGATATTTTTTTATACAACGAAAACTTCACGAAATTTTACATTTGTACAAATTTAGTTTTTAACCAAATCAAGAGCACATTACTTAATACTTCTACATTGAATATTTATCAAAAAGACAAAAAAGTATATAAAAATAAACCACTTATTTTTTGCCTGAATATCTAATTATTTTTGCTCGAGTTGTCCACAAATTCATGTAGTTATTTTTAAACTCTAGGAGTACTCAAAAATATTTACCTAAACAAAAATAAAAATAAAAAAGAAAAAACAAAAAAAAAAAATTTTGCCGATTTGAACTTGGAAAAAATTAGCCGTTAGTTTTTAATGACTAACGTCTTACTCAGTCCAACATCTCGCACTTAATTTCTAAGTGACAAAAACTATTTTTTAATATAAAATATATTTTTAGACATTTTTTTATAAAAAACTAACAACATCAGAATGGGCTTGAACCTTCTGGTTGCTAATGCAACTCATCCACTTGATTGCAGTATTACTGTGCTATTATACTACTGAGTACTTATTTATGTAATACATAGTACGCAAATAATAATAACTTCTCATTACTGACAAACTACATTAATAAGCATTTGCCATTACCGAAAACCAAAAAGTTTTTGCTGGGGTAATACTGTTTTTAAAGGAAAACAGAGCTAAAGTTACTTTTTATGCAATTTTTTTAAATTTTTAAATTGCATGATCTATATATATAATATATAATAATATAATAATAATATAATAATATATAATGATATAATTTTTATACATATTATAGTTTCATTGAAGGGATCAAAAGTTACGAAAATGCGCTTAAAAAGAAAAAAATATTATACATGTTACGTGGAGCTTTAAAAAGTTACGAACAATGTAACAAATGTAAACAAACGGCAACACTGGTCCAAACATACAGAAAAAAATGATTGTGTGTATGTATATACAATCAACAACTACTGCTCACTTATACAAAAAAGCAACAACACTGAAATACATTGCAATGCTTTTTTATTTATATTAATGTGTGTGTATATTTTTAATATTTTTTTTCAGATTTTTTGCCTATAAATTGGTTGTTTATGAACCGATATGGTTAATTCAAAAAACCGAAATTTTAGAAAAATATTTACAATAGATTTGTATAAAAACGAATTCTGAAGCTTGTATAGAAGCTTCACAAAGTCTAAAAATGAGTTCTGACCGATATCTCAGATACTAATGAACCGTTTTTCTTCCGCAAAAATGTTCTAAAAAAATATACCGAATTCTCTGTGTAAAAACGAAGTCGCTAGCCTATATATAGGGGCTTAGAAGAGTCGAAAACAAATATGCCATTAGAGGACTTTTCAGGTTTTTGGAATGGACCGATTTTGTTGATTTTTACCAGCTTCATTCTAAAGCCTTTTTATTTTGCTTTTAGCCTCAAAACGCTTCTAGCTTTTTTTCTAGCCTTTTATGATTCTTAAAATTGCTTGAAAAAGGCTAAAATTTTAGTATTTCAACGAAGAAGAACATTTCTTATTTGCTTTTACTAATTTTATTTACAGAATTGCAAAAAAGAAAGTCGAGATTATTTATATTTTATTTATTTAGTTTATAAAAATGTTCGCCTGCGACGCTTCACACTCCAAATTAAATATAACTAAACTCATTATATGGACTTACTTTTTTAATTATTTATTATAATTATTTTTTAATACACCATTAATCATAGAAACTAAAATAATATAAAAATAAATGTAATTTTAAAAAAACATTTGGTAATTATTAATCAAAAATTAATTATAATTGAAAAATAATCTTCAAAACATTAGGACATTTTTCATATGAAATATAATCCAAATTTGTATTAAAATTTTGTGGGCGATTTTTCATTGGGACATTTTGCTAAATTATATAAAACAAATATTAGCTTTTTTCTGGCCTTATTCTTTGGGGCCTTTTCTGATCTTATTTAAAGTACAATTTAGCCTCTTTTTTTGTCACCTTGTGGCAATCTCAAAATTCTCCAAATCTTTAGAGAAATTTGCAGTGTATGATATACCGTCCTCAAAAATATATCTACATTATCAAGGGCCTTTATAAACGACATATCATCCTGTACATGAATGGGCGGACGAACTGACGGATATTATTATTTCAATACTCCTTTACTCCTTCCTATAAGGATTCAGAATGAATTGTAGAAATTACAAACAGAATGACAAACTCATTTGTCATTTTGTGGAGAAGGGTATACATATTGCTACAGTCCTATGGCTTTCTTTAAATCTTAACTACCCTTTTTTTTCTATTAGAAATTTGAAATTTAGCTTATTTATGCATTATTTTATATATATATATATATATATATATATATATTTTTTTTTTTTTTTTTTTTCTTAATGAAACATAGAAACCTTTGAAAGTCAAATAGTAGTTTGAGAAATCCACCAAATTTTCTTTTTAAAGTACTTAAAAGTGATTTTAAGTACCTTAAAAGATACTTTACCATATGAAAATTAAAACTTCGTTTACTTCTTTTACCATTACCAGTGTTATCTTTTGTTTTTAACACATGACATTTAAAAGCTTTTTTAAGACTTTTTTTAAGACTATAACATACATTTTGTGACAAGTAGAAATATATTACTTGACTTGCTATGAAGTTATTATAAAATTTCACATAACTTGCTATTAAATAGATAATTGAAGAACAATTTGTATACATTAGCTTTATATGCTTCTATTAAGGTTTTTTAAAAAAATAATTTTTAAGAACAGTAGCATCAAAGTGCTTTCTTTTTTATTATTATTATTATCAAGGAAATTTTAAAAGAATTAGGTTAAATTATGAAAGACTTATTTTATGTATATTTCGAAAAGAAATTACAGTTTTTCTACTGCTCTAAGATATAACAATGAATATTTTTATAAATGAGAATACTTATTATTTTCTTGCCTAAAAACCCAGCAAACATTTAACAAGGAAATTTAAATAAATGTATAAATTATTTGTTTATAATACTCTTAAAGGTTTAAGAAAATATTTAAAAAATTTTTATTAAAAAAAAAGTAATAATAATAAATTTTCCTTTAATTTTGTCATTTTTTATACAATTATCTTTTCCCATTTTCAAATAAATTTTTCTTCCAATTTTTGTTTAAATAATAAATTTTATTTTTGTTTAAGTAATTTCTCTTGATTTGTGTGGTTTTTGTTGCCTCTCAGTTTATATTTGAAAACTATTTGTTTTTTGTATATTTTTCCTATTCTATATTTTTTGCTAGAAAAGCTGCACAGCTGCATAGTGCGATTAAAATAAGTGTTTAAATGAGAACGAATTTTTATATAGTGTTTAGATTAAATTATATATGCCAGAAACAAATGATTAACACCTGTTGACAGCCAGTAGCAATTTAAAATTTTGTTTTAACATTTTGCCATCGAAAAACTGTAAAGTAAACGAAAGGTGTAAAATGATTGAGAGAAAACAATAAAATTGAAAAGAAACGTTAAAAATTATTTTTTTAATATATTTTGGAATATTTGACTAGCAATTAGACAAACACGTATTTAAATTAATATTATTGTTTTTAAGCTATTTAGTCTTAAATTAAAATAACTTGAGATATTTGTTGTATTAAAGCATCTTTTTTTTGATTTTATTTACATATTTTACTAAAATTCTAGTAAATTTTAATTTCTCACAGTCTCTGGTTATTACTGAATTTAAAAAAAATCCACTTTTAAATGAATTCTTAAAATATTTCATATCATTAATAGGTAAACAGATTTACTGCAACCCCTTTTCGCTCACAGTATACATCAGATTTTAGTAAAAAATATTCCATAAATAAAGTATTTTCTCCCTAAAATTCATTTAGTATTCTTGAAGATATAAAACTTAAAAGTTGCTTCTAACACATATACAAAACTTACTTTAGTATTGTGTACATGCCTTAAAGAAAAGAGCGTCTCAAATTATTAAACTCTCTTCTTTTTTTTTCTCATGCCTATCCTATAACTCTCTCAATTCAAAGCAGTATCATTGTTGTTATTTCTTTAGAAAAACAAACTAGACAAGTTGTAATGAAATAACAACAGTGAGTTAGTTTCTTTTTAATTGAGAGAGTTGTAAGAGAGGCGTGATATTTTGCTTATCTAATATAAAATGAGTCTAATATAAAATGAGAAATAGAAAAAGTAAACTAAATACATGTAATTTATTATTAAATTATTTCATAGTATATTATGATTTTCTTCATAAAAGCCAGATAATAACATTTTCTTTCATTCTTTATTTATTTTTTATTTTATTTTATTATTATTATTATTTTTGTGGAAAAATGAGTAACTTCGTGATTTTTATTTTTCGAACAGAAATAAAAGTTATTTCTGATTTAGTATTTTAAAACACAAAAAAATCGTCAAATTAAAAATATTTCCAAAATGAAAAAGTTGCCAAAAAGAAAAAAAGCTAAAACAACAGAATTAAAAATTTACCAAAACGGAAAAAAATCACTAAAATTAACAAATTACAATTAAAAAAACATCAAAACGAAACAATTTTGGCAAAATTAAGAAAAAAAGGACATAATAAATTAAGCCAAAATGGAAAAAAAAATTGACAAAATGAAAGAATAGTCAAAATAAAAAAAACTTGGGAACGAAACAAAGCTTTAAACAAAAAAACAGCACACCAAAATTACCAATATAAAAAAAAGCCAAAATTAAAAACTCTCCAATAAAAAAACGACACTAAAAGGAAGTAATGACAAAACGAAAAAAAAAAATCAAAATGGAAAAAGAACATCAAAATGAAAAAAAAAAAACAAAATGGAAGAAACGCTAAAATGAAGAAAACACCAAAATGAACAAAATCACCATAGACGAAAAAACTAAAAGAAAAAAAGTCAGAATGGAAACAACGTTAAAAAAACTTCAAAATGAAAAAATATTCTAAAACGGAAAAGAAAAAAATGAAAACAATACCCAAATTAATAAATCTCAAAACATTAAGATTCGAAAAAACCAAAAAAGAAAAAAAAAAAAATGCAAACAAAATGGTAAAAAAAAGCTGAAACGGAAGAAACGCTGATACAGAAAAAAAGTAAAAGGGAAAAATGAATAAAAAGTGAAATTTATAGAAAATCGCCAAAGCAAAACGCCAGAATGAAAAATTATCTCCAAATATAATAAATGCCAAAATTAAACAAAAATAACTAAAAAAATTTAAAAATATTTCCAAACAGAAAAAAAACGCAAAAACTGAAAAAATATCTAAAATTAAAAAATCGCCAAAAACGAAAAAATCGCTGGAACGAAAAAAAGTTAAAACAAAAAAAAAAACAAAAATGAAAAAAATCCCAAATAAAAAAATGCCAAACAAAATTATCAAAATGAAAAAGAAATAGCAAAAATTACTAAAAACGTTAAAACTAAAAAAAGCCAAAATGGAAAAAATCCCAATAACGAAAACAAAATGCCAAAATGGGAAAAAATCAGGAAAACAAGAAAAAAATAAAATGGATAAAAAAAGCTAAAGTGAAAAAACGTCAAAATGAAAAAATCTCCAGAAAGGAAAAGAAAATGAAAAGTGGCAAAACGGAAAAACAGCTAAAGCAAAAAAAAAATGCCAAAAAGAAAAAAACAACATGAAAAAATTAGAACAATATCACCAAAACGAAAAAAAAATAGGTAAAACACCAAAATGCAAAAAATCGTCAAAAATAAGCCAAAATGGCAAAAACACGCGAAAACGAAAATAACTGCAAAATGAAAAAAACGAGAAAAAATAGTTAAAACCAAAAAAAACGAAACGCCAAAATGAGTCGTCAAAAAAAAAACAAATGAAAAAATCGTGAAAACGAGAAAAAACGCGACAACGAATAAAACACCAAAACAAAAAAAAATCCCAAAATAGAAAAATCTACAAAGCAAAGAAAAAACGCTAAAATTAAAAATTAAAACAAAAAATAAAAACAAGTTAGAGAGCTATATTCGACTGTACCGAAACTTTTATACCCTTCACCACTTTATCAGCAAAAAATAATTATTGGTGGCTATTCCTGAAAGCGCGTCGAAGAAGTGAAATTTTCCATTAAAACAAAAACAAAGTTTAAAAAATTGTTTTTGTTTATCATATATTTTTAAAATGTTATAAAGGTGAGAACTTTAACGCATTTCTCTCTCTTTTAAAAACGGTAAATTCCATTTTAGAAATGTACGGTAAACAAAAACAATTTTTTAAACTTTGTTTTTGTTTTAATGGAAATTTTCACTTCTGCAACGCGTTTTCAAGAATAGACACCAATATTTTCATATTTATATTAAAAAAAATAATAAAAAGAAAAAACGCCAAAATGAAAAAATCACCAGGAAGGAAAAACAAAAAACGTTAAAACAAAAAAATTGAAAAAATTATAAAATTTCAAAATAAAAAAAATCCACAAAATATAAAAACATTAAAAAAGAAAAAAAGCCAAAATTGAAAAAAACGCTAAAACTGAAAAATCACAAAATAAAACAAGACGGAAAAAGTCGCTTCGCCTTCAACTGTGGAGTCTAACAGACCCCTTGCGTTTTGAAATTTTCTTGAATTTTGTTAGATCTAATAATAATATATGACCTTTTAAAATAAAACAATAAATTTAATCTTAAAACTTTTAACTTAGGTTCTATATTACCTATTCATAGTGTTAGAATATATATATATATATATATATATATATATATATATTTTTTTTTTTTCTAACAATTGCTGTCAATTTAAACTTCAAAGTAATGTGGTTTTTGAGACCCCACATTCAGGATAGTGTTAAAAAAGTAACGTCCGCAGTGAAAGGATTAATGAAAGAATTTTCAATGTGAGGAAAAAATTGCCAAAATTTAAAACATTTATTGGCTTTAATGGATTGTAGGAGAGAAGAGTTAAATTATTTAAACTCGCTTTATTGTAAGGAATTTGCTTCTGTATTTAGCTGTAATTTTTATGTGTTTTTTATTTTTATTTTTCACTTTTGATATATTTTCGCAGTTTTTTTTTTTTTAAATCATTGTTGTAACATTTTTAATTTGATAAAAAATTATTTTGTTTAAAAATATTTCTACTTAAATTACCAAAATAATTTTTATTTTCTCTATATATTTTTACTTCAAAACGATAATAGTAGCGTACAAATACATCAAGCCTAATAATTTATAATTAATTAAAATTAGCTTACAATAAAGTCATTCACAAATGAACATAATTTAATTTTTATAGAATATTGGCAAATCGATTACTTTTTTTCTACAATTCTGACCTATAATTTTCCTCATAATAATGTTTATTAATAAATAAAATTCAGTGGAAAATATAAACCCAAAATTATATGTATTACACAATTTTACAGCAAAAACTGATGTTTTTAATTTTAATTGAGTTAATGCTAATGAACTAGTGTGACAAGAATAATAATTTTCAATTATAATGTAAAGCATATTTTTCGGACGCACAACCAAAAATATAGACAACAATAAATAATTTTCCCTTAAAGTTTTTCTTATTTTAAACCCCTGCTTGCTACTAACAAAATATCCTCTTTAAATGCCTCTGTAAATTATCTTTCTATTAACATATGTTTTTGTATTTTCTCTCCCTCTTTCTCTGCTATCATTTTACCAACTAACCTACGTCAAGTGTATTATTACCCGAATTTTAAGCTAAAAATATATATTTTTTATTTGTTAAGTTTTATGTTAATAAATCTATAATTAATTTAATTAATGACAGCAAAAGATATTACAAATAATGTAAATTTATATTTAGGGTATTAAAAGCTGATATATCAAGCGTAAAAAAAGTTTTTCCATTTAATCCTTTACCCTGGGGTTATATATATTGCACACGAAAGTTTGCAAAATAGATTTATTGATAACGAAGAAAAAAAAAATACAAAAAATGATTTATAACTAATAAGTATTTTTTCATTTTCTGTTATTTCAAATAGACACATGTAGAAATCTAAAGGTTTTATTGTTTGAAAATTCGTAAGTGGAATTTTCTATTATTTCTTTGTAAATTTTATTAACATTTAATATTCTGAGGAAAAATACAATTGTCCAAACTAGTTGGACACTTAAATTATAATATTTATAATTTTTATATTAAATAATATAAGATAATTATTTTTTAAGTGTACTTTGTATCAATTGGCAGCACTTTTAGTACACTGTAAAAAAATGTTATTGGAAAAAAACCAAAATTTATTGGAAATCTTAATGCTACTATTATTGCTGTCTGTTATTTCAAATAGATACACGTGGAAATCTAAAGGTTTTATTGTTTGAAAATTCGTAAGTGGAATTTTCTGTTATTTTTTTTTTTTTTTTTTTTTTTTTTGTAAATTTTATTAACATTTAATATTCTGAGGAAAAATACAAGTGTCCAAACTAGTTCGACACTTAAATTATAATCATTATAATTTTTATATTAATTAATATAAGACAATTATTTTTTAAGTGTACTTTGTATCAATTGGCAGCACTTTTAGAACACTTTAAAAAAAATGTTATTGGAAAAAAAACGAAACTTATTGGAAATCTTAATGCTACTATTATTGCTGTCATGAAGAAAAAGTATCACTTGTTACCAGTCCATCGAGAAGATCAGTTCATCTATAATTAATTTCCTTAACCTAAAATTAAAAGTATACTTACCACTACCTGAAATTGTTAAGTATAATAAACTAAAAAAATTTAATTGAAATCAACAGCAAGTACATCTCATTTCATAAAAGTAACCCAAAGAAAGGCGAGTTTGTTTTTATGCAGCAACAGCTAGCTAGCTACCCTATGGATTATAACCCTAATCTTGTTATTGTTTTTTCTCATCCCTATAATTATAATTACTAATATATGAGTAATATATGATATATGATTGGTTCTTTTACATCCCCCCGTCTCTGTCATCATCTATAAGAAACCCTACAACAAGATCCCTAAGTTTGTGCAACAAGCTTAAAAAGCAAAATATTCCTAATTCTGAAATAAAAAAAAAATATATATATATATATATATATATATATATATATATATTTTAAGCAATTTCTGTTGTGATTTCTGTCCCACTGTATGTTAAAATCAGTTTCGACAAGCCCACCTATCATTGAAATGATTTATAATGAAATTCAGCACATATAATCTACTCCTCTATGCGCTTCATATGGAGTATTAACCTGCACCATATTGCTAATAGTTCATGTTCTATGAAGCTCTAAAGTCGGACACTTCGATTTTTTTTTTTTTTTTTTTTTTTAATTAACATATTTTAAGCTTGAACATATATGTGCACTATCAGAACATTTCAACAAACTTTAAAGTTTGCAATCGTAAATTGCATTGTTGTCTCTATATTGGCAGTACCAAAGCAGAGTTTGTGGACTATAATTAGACACCAGCATACATATTTTTTGTGACGCTACACACTTCATCAGCATTCGTGGTGTCTTATATATTTTGATTTTGTTGAATCCTAAACAAACTTGATATCATTGGAAAGGACTGAAGTTCTTCTTTACCATAAACAATTAAACATCTTCCTGGTGCCCAAGACTTCTAAAATGAATTGGATATCCTGAAAAAAGGTTTTTCAATTTTTTTATACGATGTTTACAATAAATTTGTTTTTATAGTGTAAAAATTTCAAAATGGTATCCCAATGAGATGAATAGTTACAATTATTTATCTATACTAACTAACACATTTTATACTAGATATTAAGTACTAAATACTCATTAAAATTTTAGTATAACAGATCATTATTTTTTGAAATAAGTCGCATATATACCACATTCCTAATTCCTAAAAAATAATTTCATATTATTTTAATAGTTTCAGGAACACATTAAGAGACCTTTAACCCACTGTAACCCAATTTATAAAATCCGTCGAATTATTTGTGATGATTTTAAAGATTATTTATACAAATTTAATACATGGGGTTACAAAAGAAAATTGATCATGATCGATCCATTATTTCACCTAAACCTGATAAAAGTTTTTTCCTCACAATCGTGGTTTAACGTCTATGAATATCTAATATATGTCGTATTTATGTAATTTCAGCATATTTAGATCGTACACCAAACAAGCATAGACAAGTATAGATCATTGTACCAAATTTTATAAAAATCGGTCGATAATTGATCATATATTTCACGTATGTTCTACAAAAAATTAATTTTGGTATCAAACTGAATTTTCTATAGAAAATTGTATACCAAATTGAATTTCAGTCTGGGACAAAATTTTCTGTAGAAATTAAGTTTGACACAATATTTTGTATAGAAAATTCAGTTCGGGACAATATTTTCTATAGAAAATTCTGTTCGGGACAACATTTTCTATAGAAAATTCTGTTCGGGACAACATTTTCTATAGCAAATTCTGTTCGGGACAACATTTTCTATAGAAAATTCTGTTCCGGATAACATTTTTTTTTTTAAGGAAAATTCAGCTACGGAGAAATTTTCCATAGAAAATTCAATTTGAGATAAAATTTTTTATAGAAAATTCAATTTAGGACAAAATTTTCTTTAGGAAATTATATCTGAAAATTGTCTGCGGAAAATTATATTTGGGATAGAATTATATATAAAATTAAAGGCAAAATTTTCTATAGAAAAATCAGTTTGGGACAAAATATTCTATGGAAAATTTAGTTTGCGACAATATTTTCTATAGAAAATTTCAAAAGAAAATTCAGTTTAGAACAAAATTTCTTCTAGAAAATGTAGTTTGGCATAACGTTTTATATAGAAAATTAAAACATTTTCCATAGAAAATTAAGTATACAACTTTCTATAAAAAATCAGTTTGAGACAAAATTTTGTATAGAAAATTAATTTTAGAGCAACATTTTCTATATAAAACTCAGTTTCTATAAGAGATTGAGTTTGGGACAAATTTATTTTGGGACAAAATTTTCTATATAAAAATCAATTTGGGGCAAAATTTTCAAAGAAATTTCAGTTTGAGACAATATTCAATTTGGAGCCAAAATTTCTATATAAAATTCAATATGGGACAACATTTATTATATAATATTTAGTTAGGGACAAAATTTTTTATATGAAATGCAGTTGGAGAAAAAAATAATTTTGAACCAAATTTTCTATATTAAATTCAATTTTAGACAAACTGAATTTTCAGCGGAAAACTTTTTCTAAAATTTAATTTTCTATAGAAAACTATCTCAAAAATGAATTTTCTATACACAATTTTATTCGAAACTATATTTTCTATAGAAAATTTTGTGACAAATTGAATTTTATATAGAAAATTTGGTTCCAAATTAAATTCTGCCTCAAACTGGATTTTCTATTGAAAATTTGGTTCCAAACTAAATTTTCTATGGAAAATTTTGTTCTGAACTGAATTTTATATAGAGAATTTCATATAAAACTGAATTTTCTATAGAAGAATTTGTCCCAAACTAAATTTTCGGTGGAAAATTTTATCCTAAAATAAATTTTCTATAGAAAGCTGTATTACAAACTGAATTTTATATATACACAGTTTTGTTCCAAACTAAATTTTCTATAGAAAAATTTGTCATAACTTGAATTTTATATAGAAAATTTGGTTCCAAATTAAATTTTGTCTCAAACTGAATTTTCTATTGAAAATTTTTTCAAAAACTAAATTTTCTGTGGAAAATTTTGTTCTAACTCAATTTTATATAGAGAATTTTATTCCAAACTGAATATTCTTTGGAAAAATTTGTCCCAAACAGAATTTTTGGATGGAAAATATTGTCACAAATTGAATTTTATGTTAAATATTTGGTTTCAAATTAAATTTCTTCGAATTTTGTATTTGAAAATTTGGTTCAAAACTGAATTTTCTACAGAAAATTCTATCTACGATTTTCTTTTGAACTGAATTTTCTGTGGAAAATTTTGTCCTAAGCTGAATTTTATATAAAAAATTTTGTCGCATCTTGACTTTTCTCTAAAAAATATTGTCCAAACTAAATTGTCTATAGAAAACTTTGTCCCAAACTAAATTTTATATAGAAAATTTTATCCCAAACTGAATTTCCAATAGAAAATTTTATCTCTAACTGAGTTTGCTATCGAAAATTGTATTTCGATACTGTATTTTATACTGAACTGTTTTTTTTTTATAGTCTCAAATTAGTTTCAAACTGAGGCTTATGTTGTTCTTTTTAACTTTCATTTCTTTAATGTGATAAAAACGGTTTATTTACCTGTCTGATATTCCATAAAAACTAATTCTGCAAATATGTACTTCAATTTAATTTTTTATTTCATTAGAGTTCTCAAACTCACACAAAAAAGTTACGAGGGCGGATCAATAAATCCGTGACTTTTCGAACGTCCCTCATAGTTATATGAAATGCAACACTATTCCCATCAGGTACCACCTGTTAATAGATTACTGTAAAATTTTGAACAAGTGCCGGCATTTACTTTGCGTAAAAAATAGGATTTTTCGAGGTCCTTAAAATAGGCATTTGTTTGGTCATCGTTGGAGCTGAATCTCCTTCCACCGAGCCATTTCTTTAGGTTTGGAAATAGGAAGTAGGCACTAGGGGCTAAATCTGGAGAATATGAAGGACGAGGTATCAATTCGTAGCCCAATTCATTCATTCCATTGAGACTGCACACGTGTGCAAGCGTGCATCATCTTGATGAAAAAGAACTTTTTTCTTGGCCATATGGGGTCGTTTTCTTTTTAAATCCTCATTAAATCGGTCTAATAATATTCTCCGTTTACTGTTTTTCCCTTTTGAAGGTAATCGATGTGGATTATCCCGCTTGCATCCCAAAAAACTGTTGCCATCACCTTATTGTCCGACAAACTTACCTTGGTCTTCTTCGGCGCAGGTTCACCCGGAGAAACCCATTGTTTAGATTGCTGCTTGATCTCCGGAGTACTGTAATGGATTCATGTTTCATCCACAGTTACAAAACTTCGCAAAAACTCCAAACAATCCTTTGAAGTTGTCACACTTTTACGTTTATGTTCAATTGTGAGCAAACGCGGCACCCATCTTGCAGACAACTTTCTTAAACTCAGCTGATCATTTAAAATCGAAACCACACTGCCAACTGAAATGTCTATGGCATCAACAATCACCATATCGTGGATTTTTTTCGACATTTTCGGGTGTACTGACCTCAATTGGCCGTTCAAAACGTTCAGCGTCATTTGTACTTGTGCATTCACAACGAAAGTCAGTAAACCACTTTTTTACCATTGAAATCGATGGTGCAGAGTCATCATATTATTTATCGAGTTTTCCCTTGGTTTCAATGACCTAACACTTGACCTCAGCTGAACCTCTCCTGCTCTTTCATTTTATTATTCTTTTAACATAAGTTTAAAAATTCTTAATAGCTTTATTTATATAAATTAAACCGATTATTTTTTCATTACAATCAAATGTGCTAAAAAACTTTTTTACTTAAAAAAAAAAATTCTTTATTCATGTCATCGAATTTGTGTGTCAAATTCAACAGTAAATAACAATTGATTTTACGCTTCTTAAATATCAAGTTTATGGACATTTCTCTTTAGTGTAATAGTTAGTTGTTGCTATATTTATGATGATGATAATAATCCTGAAGCTGATGCTTTAAATGTTTGACATTGAATTATAATTGAACTAATATACTATTGAGTGACTGACTACTGGCACATAGACAACATTTGTGGAACTATTTATAGTTTCAATTTATTTTGCATGTAGCTGGTATTTTTGTTTGTACTATTTTCGGTTAATATTGATTTTTAGAAAAAAAAAGAGTAGAGGAAAATGTAAATAAAGAATATTGTGTTTACTATAAATAATAGTTTTTAGTAATACTTTTCCATTTTTTTTACATATTTCTTAAAAAGAAAAGGATTTCCTAAAGGATGTTTATATATTGGTAAAATATTATAAAAACAACTCCCTTAAGTGATTTGTTGTTTGTTTAAAGTTGTCTTCCGGTCGACCTTTATTTTATTTTAATTCTTGTTATAAAGGTTTTCCAACAACATTAAAAACCTAGTAATAAAAAAAAAAAAAAATCTAATTTAATACCAAGAAAATTAAATCCTAAAAAAAAGACATAAAATACATACAAATTTTTACAAATCCACCAGGAATTAAAAGAAAAAAATATAAAGGATAATAATATCAAGGTGTTGTTTTACCCTCCCCTTCAAAAAAAAAAAAAGCTGCAGACAATCGACAAGTGTTCAAAGAGGTTAAAAAATATTAAAATAAACAAAAGAAAAGAATTTTTTATGGTTTTTAATTATTTAAAGACACCAAAGCCGTCAGCTTGTTGAAAAAGAAACACCGCGGAATTTTTGTTTTGGAAAATGTAAAAATAAAAGCATGTAAAACTGTTAAAAATGTCGCAAACGGGCACAAATAACTGTTTGAAATTATTTGGAATTTATATATATTTTGTAAAAAGAACTTTACAATTTTATACAAACATATACACCTACACATATGATTTTATTCCATCAAAGACTATGTTTAAATTACAAAATAACTTAATCTAACAATTTGCTTGAACTCTTTCCAAAGAGTCTGGGTAAAACAATAGCAAATTTCGTTAGCTTACAGTGGCAGAAGTTTATAAAAATATTTAACCTTATAAGGCATTAAATCAGCTTCAAATTGGATTGAATCAAAAATGATAATAATAATAATAATAATAATAATAATAAATAAAATATTACAAAGTTTGTTTTAATCGTAAGTTTTAACGGTTTTCATTTGGGTCCATATTTGGTCCCATTGTGTCACCCTATGGAATTATATAGGATTGATCTATTCAAGTTTTGAAGAATTATGTAGGTAGGAGTAAATCATTCAGATGTCAATATCTGGAAGAATAAACAATACATGCACAAATGGAACGTCAAATATATTAGTCCTGATTCTCCAAAGAGCAGGACTGTGTCATAGAATATTTTCCACAGTTTCCTCCTCTTTCTTATTGCAAAAAATTCTCTATATTATTTGTTAAAAGCAAGCCCTAATTAACTAGCCTACGCACTAACAAACAAATGCCCGGCAGTAACAGCTATCAAAATGCGTAACCGGCGCACAGTTGCTTATTATGCTGAAAATCAAAAATTTAACAGAACAATTTAATAATAATAATAATAATAATAATAATAATAATAATACTAATACTAATAATAATAATAATAATAATAATAATAATAATAAAAGAAAATTTAATCAGCTTTATATTATTGTCGTTACAGACGACCCCTTTTAGCCGAACGTGCTTAATTCAGTTAAAGGTAATATCAATAATTTAATAATCAAGATTTATTTTTATTATTTAATATTAGGTAAAAAAAATTACTTTTAGAATTTCAGGATTTTTTTCCGCAGAATGGTAATGTCCTTCCGTCCTTCTATACATTGGGGTAAAATGGGTTTAAAATGGCCGCTTAATTCAGGGAAAGGCGATATCAATATTTTAATAATTACGATTTATTTTTTAGTTATTAGTTAGTAAAAAAATGCATTATTAAAATACTATGATTACTTTTCAGCAAAATGTTAATGACCGTCCTTTTTTAATTCTCCGATAATGGCCGCTTAATTCAGGGAAAAGTGATATCAATATTTTAATGATGACGAATTATTTTGTTGTTTATTAGTTAGTAAAAAAAACATTTTTCGAATTCTACATTTTTTTTTTTTTTTTTTTTTTTTGGGTGGGGTTTAAATGTGTCAAAAACTGCGCTTACTTCAGAAAAAAATGATATCAGTACTTTAGTGATCACGTTTGTTTTTCTTATTTATTAGTAAAGGTACATTCAGACCAGTCAAATATTTGACTGGTCTGAGATAACGTAACCACTTTATAAAATATTTCCTAATTTCTCTTTTTTAATGGGAAACGATTTTTTACTTATCATTAATCATAGCTCACATTTTGTCGAATTTTTCTTCACGCTGTTATCTCTTACAAAACATTTGCAAGATCAACTAAGGGTCAAACAATTTTGATCAAATATTTGAGAAATGTGAACATAGCTTAAGTAAAAAATTTATTCTTAGAATTTTAAAACTTTCTGGCAGAATTATAATGTCCGTCCGTCTGCCTATTCATTCATTTCAATTATTTTTATTAATGGATGTATTTCTTTTAATTTTAAGGATTAAGTAATGAAACTTTGGTATATGTAATAACTTTTATCTAGGAATATAGTAGTTTATCTAGGAATATAGTAGTTTATCTATGAATATATTATACGATTCATGTTCATACAAACAGACTCTCTAAATTCAAGTGATAATTGTGTTATTTTCAATTTTGCCCTTTAAAAAGTACCATGTAAAGTGAACAATATAAGAAGTGAATAATATAAGATCGGAAGATATTTTTCTGTTGCTACTTACTCGTAGTTATTCACAAACAACCGTTAACTATACTTCACTACTTGTGCTCTCAGAGGCAGAGAGCAAGTAGTAAATATATTCGATGTCGGTCTTCACATGTGCAGAGAAAACTTATTTATTGCAGACCTCTAATATAAATATATATACCGAAGATTAGCCACTATTTATTTATTTATTTATTTGATGAAAAAAACCTTTCATTCAGTGCTCTCTTGGTTGCTCTCTAGTCTGATTTTTGTCAATAAGAAGTCTCACTTTTTTTTAACTACAGCTCTACGTATAAAATCATAATTGTTGGTCCCATAAAGATTTAAAACTTCATAATCCACGAAAAATTCATTATAAACATCTTTGTCAACTCAAGCCTGTAATATTCTTCTAACTGCTCACCTCCTCCAGGAATTATAATTCTCCTATAATCTAAACGATTTTTGCGAATATTTAAATGTGTGTCCATACACAATTTGTAGGCCTACTATCGTATGTCTTTACATAGCTTTTTTAAGCTTTAATTGTGTGTTTTTATCTTTAAATAGTATCTCAAATAATCATTAATTCAATTAGCATTACCATTGTGCCACAAAATCATCGCTATCATTAATAAATGTCAGATAAAAAAATTGTGTTAAAAGTGTATTTTTGATTTTATTGTTGTACTAAAGTTGTTAAAGAAATAGCTGACAAGACAAGAGTATTAAAAAAAAACATTAAGACAAAAATACCTATAAAGAAAACAATGAATCAGAAGGAAAGGTATTAAAAAGAGGTCAACTGTAAAAATTTTTGTTTCAACGCACAGTGGGGCAGACTCTAAAATTTTTAGAAAAAAATCTTTAACTTTTAATCGGCTGGTTTGATTTACATAAAATTTTACTCAAGCATAGCAAAGGATTTTAATTTTGCAAGAAGGGCCTCAAATACCTCTCAGGAGCGTAGCCATTGGAGCTCATAATAGGGTATCTCTGTCATAGAAAATTTTTAATCGCTTGCCAAATGTTTGTTTTTTATCAGATTTCAAATATTTTTACATCTTCTTAAAGCACTCGGTAAGACCTATGATGTGCTGTTTATCTCTTATAGTTTTCAATTTATTTGCATTTGAAATTTCAACTATCTCTATTTTTCAAAATCTTGGTTCAAATTACTATTTTTGTACGGTTTTATAAAATTTTTACCCAATTAGTTAAAGAACAACTTTATATATCAAAAAAAAAAAAAAAAAAAAACTTGAAGTCGATACCTTTTCCTAATCCAGAAATAAACGATCTTGAAATTGAAAATTATAAAAATTATGATTTTTTGTTTTATTTAATTTTGTCTTTTTTGTTTTCTTTTTTGGTCGAAAAAGTGTCTACACTCTTTCTTTTCTAAAATAAAATTTTCTTTAAGAACATAGAACAATTTTATATTTCACAGAAGAGTGCCTTCACAGACATGATCTTAGAATTAAAAACAAGCCCAAACACCCAATAATACTAAGTGCAGACTCTCCTGAATATGACCTATTTTATATAAAAATTTTGATTTTAAACTATATGTTCTAAAATACCAAAGCATGAACCACAAACAGAATGCAGTTTCGGAAATCCTAATGTGTTTCAAATAATTTGCCAACGGCATTCTGTAACTTTTAATCGGCTGGTTTGATTTACATAAAATTTTACGCAAGCATAGCAAAGGATTTTAATTTTGCAAGAAGGGCCTCAAATACCTCTCAGCAGCGTAGCCATTGGAGCTCATAATAGGGTATCTCTGGCATAGAAAATTTTTAATCGCTTGCCAAATGTTTGTTTTTTATCAGATTTCAAATATTTTTACATCTTCTTAAAGCACTCGGTAAGACCTATGATGTGCTGTTTATCTCTTATAGTTTTCAATTTATTTGCATTTGAAATTTCAACTATCTCTATTTTTCAAAATCTTGGTTCAGATTACTATTTTTGTACGGTTTTATAAAATTTTTACCCAATTAGTTAAAGAACAACTTTATATATCAAAAAAAAAAAAAAAAAACTTGAAGTCGATACCTTTTCCTAATCCAGAAATAAACGATCTTGAAATTGAAAATTATAAAAATTATGATTTTTTGTTTTATTTAATTTTGTCTTTTTTGTTTTCTTTTTTGGTCGAAAAAGTGTCTACACTCTTTCTTTTCTAAAATAAAATTTTCTTTAAGAACATAGAACAATTTTATATTTCACAGAAGAGTGCCTTCACAGACATGATCTTAGAATTAAAAACAAGCCCAAACACCCAATAATACTAAGTGCAGACTCTCCTGAATATGACCTATTTTATATAAAAATTTTGATTTTAAACTATATGTTCTAAAATACCAAAGCATGAACCACAAACAGAATGCAGTTTCGGAAATCCTAATGTGTTTCAAATAATTTGCCAACGGCATTTTCTAGACCTGTCACAAATGTGGACTTTATGGACAGAATTCAAAAAAATGCCAAATTTATGATTTTCGCTCGTTTTATTTGGAATTGTGGGATTCCCTTTCCAAAAGTCTTAAATTTGTCTACACTTTACTATCTCAGGTGATAAAATATTTATAGTTTCTCCAAAAACCAATTTTTTTACAAAAATTTTATTTTTATTTCAAATGCAAAGAACTTGAAAACTGCACGTAATAAGACATTTGATAAACGGTTAAAAATTTTCTATGTCAGATATACCCTATTTTAATGCTCAATAACTACGCTCCTAAGGGGTATGTGGGGCCCCCTTTCAAAATTAAAATTGTAAACTCCTCTGTTACACCTATGTGAAATTTTCTGTTATTCCTAATAGCGGTTTATATATTGCAGATTTATTTCCAAAAAAATCGATTCTGCTCCGCTGTGCAGCATTAAAAAAAAACAAGAAAAGAAAGTATTTTATTGAAAAAGTTTTCAAAGGTCTAAAAACAAAATGATAGAATGAGAAATGATGAAAAGATTAAAGATTTGAATTCGAGATGAAAGTAGATATTAAAAAGTCTGAAGTGAAAATACATAGACTACATATTTCGTTTATGTAAGTTCCTAAAGTAATGCTCTGGTTTTCGCAAAATCTAGTATTTTTCTGCATTTTTAATACTTTCATTTGAAAATATTAATTTGAAAGTGACTTAGGAATTACAATATCTAAGGTGGAAATATATAGATTATATATTTTAATTATATAAACTCTTAGAAGTATGCTCTGATTTTAGGCAGAATATTATTTGCGACCTAGTATTTTTATTGCTTTTTTACTACTTACTTTGATTACTTTGCTTTTGAAATTATCAAAACTTTCCCTTGAATAGCATATTTTATGAACAATTAAACCAAAAATTGTAATAAAAATTTATTTATTTATTTTAGTAGCCACAAAAACATATATTAAAATTATGTATTCTCCTAATGATGATGACAATTTTGTTTGTAAAGAAACAATATTAGTTTCCTTTTTTTACAACCTACGCAAAGATATAAATTTAGACAATGAAATATGAAAACAAAATTTTTTATGAGGCATAATTTTGGGCATCCAAATAAAAACTAACAGAATAAGTAACAAAAATATGTAGATGACTAAAGGAAGGCAAATAATGCTAAAAGCAACCAGTAAAATTTAAGCAAATTTATAAAAGTCACGTCTTACTATTACCAATGCTGCTATAGTTGAAGTGAAATATAAATAATACATAAACAAATAATATACAATTTATATGATAATAACAAATGAAATGAAGTCTACTTTAAGGCAAAGAAAAGCAGAACAAAGGACAACAAATAAAAAACAAACGAGAAATAACAGAAGTAATGTAGATTCAATCATAATAGAAGAGAGAAAGAGAAACAAAATTATTGTTCATGGATATTTAAAATCAATAACTATAGTCAACTTTTAGGCATGTTCTATTAACTTGCAAAGCTCTTTTTATAAGAGCTAAGGATTAAATTATACTTTTAGTATGTTTATTTAAAAGTTTTAAATTTGAATTAATATTTTTGTTTTCCATTAAAAAGAAATCTATTGCTTATTTATTATTTTTTATTATATTTTTTTAATAAGTCTAAAAGCATACAACAGTTTTTGTTTAACAAAAACCACATCCACCATTTGTTTAAACTAAATATAAGTTTATTTAGCAACTTTTGTTCATACAATTTTTAAACAATTTCTTATCTTCTAACGCCATCCACTTGACATATAATCGTTTATCAGTAGCCCACATTTTTACCACCCAAGTAGAAATAATTCTGCATGCTGCAAAGGAAAAGGAGTTTATCATACATTTCTCTGTTCTCCTGTCTGTGTGTACGTCTGTCTATCTATCTGTCCAATTATTTTTAGCATTATTTACTGTTACTGGTTTTTGTATAAAATAGCTAAGCGCCTAAAAATAGGCTTATGTTTATTTAAGATATTATTACTAATCACAACGAGCTTTTCTTTTATTTGCTAGTTTATTGTGTTCTTTCTCTACCTCTCCTTAGCTGTTTTTAAGCAAGTTTCTCAATATCAATATTTTTTTGTTTACTTAATCGTAGTTAATGAAAAGCTGGCTGTCAAATTCCTGCCATTGTATTAGTGTTTGCAGCTGAATTTTTAAGATTTTAAGACGATTTTTTGTTGATAAGAACATAATGAGAATTTATTCACGCCTTTATTGACATTAGAGAAAATGAAAATCATTATCGATAAAGTGTTAATAATAGATGAAGTAAATTTTTTTGTAAAGAAAAGTAAAGTATATTTTAGGGAATTTAAAACAAAACGAGGTACAAATCGATTATAATGAAAAAAAGATTTAAATATTATTTCCCCGTAATTAATATAAAAAACAAAAATGAGGTTAGTTTGAAAAAAAAAATTATTATAATAAAAATTTTAGAAAAAATTAAATTAATTAATTCATAAATTTTAAAAATTAAATTTGAGGTTACGTTGAAAAAAAATTTTACTAATAATAAAATTTTTGAAAAATTTAAATTAGATATTTTTGTGATAATAAGGAATTAAAATCGATCAAAATTTAGCTGTAAAACATAATTACGGAATATTTTTTGAAAAAGATTTATAATAATAAAATTTTTATGAAAATGTTTACCCTCCATTGTTTGAAATGAAATTACAAATGCAATGGGTTAGAAATTTTGTTTTTAGCTCATAATTTAAAAAAATTAAATTTGAGGTTAGGTTGAAAAATATTATAATAATCAAGAGTTTTTGAGAATTAAAATTGTCAATTGTTTCCATGATAATAAAGAATTAAAATCTATCAAAAATTTATAATTATATCCTAAAGTTAAAAGAAAAAAAAAATAAGATTGAGGTTTGTTTGAAAAAATTTATTATAATTAAAATTTGATCAAAATTTAAACTGTCCCTTGTCCATAATAAGACTAGAACTAGAACTAGAATATATTTTTGTAATAATAAGGAATTAAAATCCATAAAAATCCATAATAATTTTTAACGAAAATTTTAACCTTCCAGTGCTTGAAATTAAATTACAAATGCAACGTGCTAAAAATGTTGTTATTAGCTCATAAATTACAAAAATTAAATTTGAGGTTAGGTTGAAAAAATATTGTAATAATCAACAATTTTGGAAAATTAAAGCATTCAATTATTTCCCTGACAATAAAGAATTAAAATCTATCAAAATTTGTTAATTATACTCGTATCCTAAATTAAAAAAAAATAAGTTTGAGGTTAGGTTGAAAAAAAAAATGATTATAATTCAAATTTGATCAACATTTAAACTGTCCCTAATAAAACTGTAAATAAAACGTGGTTTAAATTTTTTTATTAACTAATAAATTACAAGAATTAAATTTAAGGGAAGTTGAAAAAATATTGCAATAACCAACATTTTTGAAATATTTAAATTAGCAATTGCTAATTTCAAAAAGATTAAAGGTGTCAGTTACTTTTAATGAAACTTCAATTAAAATTTACTACAAATTTTGTTATTTAAGATTAGATTGAAACAATTTTATTGAAAAAAAAAATTAAATTAAGTTTTTTTAAAGAATTTTTATCAAAAATCTTAGATTAGAATTTTGTAAAAAAATGTTTATAACTTTTAAAACTTTTAATGGATTCGTGGCACAAGTATTTTTATAACAAAATTGTACTTATAAAAATTTCTTCATTTTTTTGTAAAAATACTTTTTTTTAGATTTTTTTAAAAAATATTCAAAAAATTTTTTGATGAACATTTTTTTTTTTCAAAGTTCTTAAATTTTTTCTTAAAAATTTTTATGCAACCTTTGTTAGGGCTTTCATAGATTTTTTTAATAAAAAAGGGCTTATTATTATTATTTTGTAGAAAAGCTTTTATAGCGTTTTTGAAATTCTATATGGAAGCTTTTTGTTTTAAATATTAAAGAAACAAATTTTTTTTTTTAGAATTTGTTTAATTTATTTCATTAAAATCTCTCTTAGAAAGAAAATTATTTCCAATCTAAAAAAAAAACAAAAAATGAAAAGCTTTTGTGATTTTTTTTAAAGATTTTTTGACAAACGTTTTCAGAGCTTATATGAATTTTTTATAAAATAGGAGCTCAAGATTTTATAGTTTTTAAAACAATAAAAGAAAAAGATGTATTTTTTTTTTGGGTTTATGTATTTTTTATAAAATCTTGTTTTTTTTTTTTTTTTGTCAAAAGCTTTTATGTTTTTTTTAAGCTTCTTAATTTCAAATAGTAATACGAATTTAAGAAGTATCTTCATAAGACAAGAAAGTTGGTTCCAATGTAGAAACAAATTTTTAAGTTCTTGTGATTTTTTTAAGATTTTTTACAAAAAAGCTTTTACTGTTTTTAACAATAACGTTATTCGAATTTCATATGGAAGCTTTTTAATTTTAAATAAATAAAAAAATAAGATGAACTTAAAATTTATTTTTTTAATTTATTTATTTTTTTAATAATAGCTCTTTGTGTGAAAAAAGGTATTTCCAATTTAGAAAAAATAATTTCTAGTTCTGTGATTATGGAAGGTTTTTTTTATTAAAAAATGTTCTTCTTTATGGAAAAGCTTTTTTTAAATAACATTTTTGGAGTTTTATACAGATTTTAAAATTTAAATATTAAAAAAACTATGAATTTAAAATTATTATTTTTATTAAGAAAATGCTTCTCTTATAATGAAATTTATTTTCAATTTAGAAAATAAATATCAAGATTTTGTGATTTTTTAGACAAACGTTTCTAGACTTTATATTGATTTTTTTTTTATAAAATAAGAGCTAATTTTTTGTAGAAAAGCTTTTATGACTTTTGGAAATTTTCATGGTACAGTTTTATTTTAAATATTTAAACAAATTATGAATATATATATATATTTTTTTTTAAAGCTTTTCTTATGAAGAAAGTTATTTCTAATTTAGAAAAAAAATATATATTTTTTTAAAGATTTTTTAAACAAACTTTTTAGAACTTTATACGGATTTTTTAATTAAAAAATGCTCTTTTGGTAGAAAGGCTTTTATGTTTTTTTTTACCAATAACGTTTTGAAGCTTTATATAGAAGCTTTTTGATTTTATATATAAAAAAAAATTAATTTAAAATTTAATTTTTTATTTTATTATGTTTTATGTAAGAATCCCTTATTTATTATTTCCAATTAAAAAAAAAGTAATTCCAAGTTCTTGCAAATTTTTTGATGAATTTTTATGCAAACATTTTTAGAGCTTATATTAATGATTTTTTTGTAAAAAAGAGCTCTTGTTTGTGGAAAAGCTTTCAAACTTCGCTTATGAAGAAATTTATTTCAAGTTTCTGTGATTTTTTAATTTTTTTTTTTTTAGGAAAACATTTTCAGAGCTTATACGATTCTTTAAAATTACTAAAACAGCTTTTTTTGAGCAGCTTTTATGGTTTTTACTAATATTGATTTTGTAGTTTTATACGGAAGATTGTTGGTTGAAATTAAAAAAGAAATATACTTATATTTGAATTTGAAACTTATTTTTTTATTTATTTAGTTTTTATAAAAATTCCAATTTTGTGCGATTTTTTAAAGATTTTTTAAGTAAACGTTTTTAAAGGTTATATGTTTTATTATTAAAAAAGCTTTTTTGTTGAAAATATTTTATGTTTTCTTTTTTAAATAACGCTTTTTGAGTTTTATTGGAAAGCTTTTTGATGTTAGATATTTAAAAAAAGAAAAAACTATAGATTTAAAATTCATTTTTTATTTAATTAAAAAAATAAATAAAACTATTTTGTAATTTTTTAAACTTTTAGGAGTTTTGTACATCTTTTATAAAAACAGCTTTTATAGGTTTTTAGTAAAAAAAACTTTTTACTTGAAACTTGAAATTTTAGTTCGTTAATTTTCTTTATAAAATTAACAAAAATTTCGTTTCGACAATTCATATAGAAAACAAAAAATAAATTTCAAATTTTGTTTTTGTATAATTTGTCGAACGAAATTTTCAACATCGTGGGACTGACCGTAAAAATATCTTTTAAATGTCCTTTTAATTTTTTTAATCAAAAGCTCTAATTAAAATAACTCAAGAAATTTTATTTTTTATTTAATTTTTTTATATATATTCTTATTTTGTCAAATTTGTAGATATTGTTTTTTAAGTTTATATTTTTTAAAGCCCCTTTAATTTCTATTTTTAGAAGTTTTTCTTTTTTAAAGTTAAAGTAGGGTTTTATAAAGTTTAATTAAATCCCGTTTAAAAACAATAAAATTAATTAAATATATTGTAATACTTGTTTGCCTTGTCACAATTCCCACCTATTTTTATTATTCTATTTAATTCATCTTTTAAACCTCTGAAAATATTTATTACTTTATTAAATATGTCCTCAACATTTTATAAATAAATCATCTGAACAAAGGTTTTCTACAAATATAGGAATTAACACTCTTTATTCTTAACTCCTTTTTAACAAAGACTTCTTTTTCTTTATTGAAATAAATTCCCATCTTGTTGGTTTTTATATCCCTTTAATTATGCTTCATAAAACAATTTAAGCCATAAACTATTTGCCATAAATGTGTCTAACTAAATACTAAGATAATATTTTATACGTTTTTACCTTATGAAATATTAAAAAAAAAAATGTAAAATCTTTTAGCTAGCTTCTTCTTATTACCTTACTTTTAAGGGAATTTTTAGCCTTGAGTTATGCTTTATTAAATGATTTATTTTGTTATAAATTTTGTTGTAATAAAATAAATTGAAATGAAATATTTATAAATATTTTAACAATGACAAGGAAAATAAAACTAACTTTAAAATTTCTAGCATGAATTATTAACATTAAAACCATTAAGAAATATATTATTGCTAAAACAACTTAAACTAGGCTTTAATTTTTTGCCCATTTTAATATAAATTCTAAGTACTATTATTTTGCATTGCCGAAAATAGGACTTATTTTAAATTGGAAATTTTTTAAAAATTCTGCAAAATATCTTTAAACGCCTTAAATTATGCATTATTTATGAAAATTTCATATTATAAAGAATATTTGTGTGAAAGTTACAAGGATATTAGAAATACTAAAAATTATTTAGTTTTATAATTTTTAAGCCTGAACAATAAATATCAGACAATTTTAGTCAGACAGTGAAATAACGATTAAAATTGTCTGAAAGGTGAAGGTAAACATTAAAAAAAATATAAGACACTTAATACAAATAATAACAACTAGCTGTCATTTATTGATTATGGTCTAGGCTAAAAACTAGACAATGTACATAAAACGTTTCATAATTTTGAGCTACAAAATATTTATAACTTAAAAAAATTCTAAATATTTTAATTAAAATAATAAACCTAAATTTCTTAATAACTACAACAAACTAAATTTTTTACAACCCACCATTCCCTATTATTAACTCCTAGTAACATAAAAATTATTTTACTCACACACTTTCCAGTAAAAAAATCTATTACATCCAACATTCTTTAAACATTATGATTTACAACATACTTTTAGGTTGTTAATTAAAACATTAAACACACATTTTCTCTCATCTCGCTGGCGGTTTTCCTTCAGCAACATAACATTGAAACATTATTCCTTCTAAATGGTCACATTGTTTCTTATGGCTGAAGGGATTTTTCATCAAATTGACAAACTCTGCATGTTACTAAATGCTGTTGTTGAAATTCATTTTGGGGAATAAACAAAGCATAGCCGTAGGCATTTTAAAATACCAAGAAATTTAAACAGCACGAGATGTGAAGGAAGTTGTTTAAATTCATAGAGCAAATTTAAGTATTATAAGAAAAATTTAATTTAAGAAAATTTAAAATAATTTTCTAGAATAAAAAATAGATACCTCAGGAAATAAATAAAGTATACTTTGAGGAGGATTTATTTAAGAAGTATTAAAAATAGTTTAAAATTTTCACACACCAACATAATAATGTCTAAAACTGAAATAATCTATATATATTGTAAACTATAGTCTGTATTATACTTTAGACTATATTTTATATTATAAACTAGATTATATTCTTTATTATAGACTAGATTATTTTCTATATAATGGACTAGATTTTAGTCTATATTAAAGACTAGCCTATAATATATATTAAAGACTAGACTATAACCTATATTATAAACTAGAAAATAAACTATATTATACACTAGATAGACCAGACTGTAGTCCTCATTATAGACTAGACTACAGCCTATGTAATTGACGAGACTGTAGTGCATATTATAGACTAGACTATAGACTATACTATAAACTATATTATAGTACACATTATCGACTATGTTATAGTCAATAATATAGACTAGAATTTAGTCTATATCATAGAGTAAGCTATAGTCTATATTATGGACTAGACTATAGCCTATATTATAGACTAAACTATAGCCCATATTATATACTAGACTATATGCTATATTATAGACTAGACTAAATTCTGTACTATGGGCGAGACTACAGCTTGTATTATAAACTAGACTATAGTCTATATAATAGACTAGATATATTATAGATTATATTCTACACTATAGACTAGACTGTAGTATATATTATAGACTGCATTATAGTCTACATTATAGACTAGACTATAGTCTACATTATATTCTTTATTATAGACTAGACTATAGTCTATATTATAGGCTAGACTATAACCTATAATCGATATTATAGACTAGACTATAGTGTACATTATAGATTACATTATAGTCTACATTATAGACTAGACTATAGTCTATATCACAGACTAGACTATAGTCTATATCACAGACTAGACTATAGTCTATATCACAGACTAGACTATAGTCTATATCACAGACTAGACTGTAGTCTATATTATAGACTAGATTATAGTCTATATTTAGGGTTTATATTATAATATGTTATAGACTAAACAGTAATCGATATTATAGACTAGACTATAGAATAGTCTGTATTATGGACTAGACAATATCCTATGTTATATATTGTATACTAGATTATATTCTATATTACAGACAAGACAGTATTACAGTCTTTGTTATAGACTAGCATATAGTCTATATACTATAGAATAGAATATAGTATATATTATAGGCTATGCTATGATATATTTTTTACTAGACTATATTCTATATTGTAGACTAGGCTATATTCTATATTAGACTATAGTCTACTTTGTATATATATATATATATATATATATATATATATATATATATATATATATATTTATATTATAGACTAGTTTTATTTTATATTTTAGACTAAACTATAGACCATAATATACTCTAAACAAGTCTTTAGCTAGACTATAGTTTTGACTTGGAAATTATATTTTCTTAATTACATTTTTTCTTCATTATTTTATTGTTGCGTTAATGATGCATATGCTTTTTATATTTATACTTGACTAAATCCTTTTGAAATTCCCATAATGATTAAATTCTTTATTTATTTCTTCCATTTCTTAGAAAATTAAATGTTTTACAGGCTGATGAATTATATACAATAATTGCAAGTGACTAACAAAATGTCCTTATTTTTTGGTCAGCCCCATCCGGGGGAAAAAGATAAACATTTAAGAGAATTCTTGTCACATTTGTTCATGGAATGTATGATACGCTATAAGAATGAAACCATCAATGATAACCAAACGGAAACTAGTACAATAACAGGTAACACAGCAGGTAAATTGTTCTATATGCATATAAATAAAGATAAATACATAAATTAAAATACACTTACACTCTTAAAGTTGTATCATTTGCACAACAATAAAGCTAGAAATTATGCTGTTAGTAATTTAATTTTATCCCAAATATAAATCATTTTATTTCAAGATTATCCCACAGCCATACCACGCTATTTGGAGGATGCTGTACTCTATGAGGGATCCATTGATTTGCAAAATGTTAATGAGAATGAAGTGAAACGTAATGAATTATATGCCACAATTAATACCTACACATTGGCACCTGAAGATGAGATTAATAGCTATGACATTGACGATGACAACTACACCTCCTTTACAACTAGCAGTAGTTCGCTGAGTGCATCTGGAGGTTTTAATAATTGGTTTAGAAAATCATCTTCAGCAATATCATTGTATTGTCCTGTACGTTTTGATGGTTATCTATGTTGGCCACGCACACCAGCTGGCACAGTGTTAAGTCAATATTGTCCGGATTTTGTGGAGGGTTTTAATAGTAAATTTTTGGCACACAAGACGTAAGTAAGGAACCAACAAAGAAGGGGAATTAAAAAAATTTAAATTAAAATCTTTAAAAAAATAAACGATAATATTTACTTTTAAAAGGGCAAATGAAAATGAAATTAGGCAAGATATAGTCCAGTGTATAGACTAGTCAATAGCGTAATATATAGTGAGGTCCATATTATAGTCTCTTATCTATAGTTTAGTCTATAGTATAAGTATAAGTTTTATCATTGATATAGACTATAGTTTAATCTAGAGTACAGACAATAGCTTAATCTATAATACAAACTTAGTCAACAATATATACTATAGTTTAGTCCATAATATAGACTATATATTATTCTATAATATTTAATATAGCTTACTCTGTATTATAGGATATTGTTAATCCTACAGTATAGGCTAGTTTTGTATATGATATATAATAAATATTAGTCTATAATATAGACTATAGCTTATCCCACAGTATAGATTATAGAGCAGTCTATAATATAGACTATATTTAATCTGTAATATAGACTGTAGTTTAATCTATAATATAGACTGTAGATTAGTCCATATTATAGACTATAGATTACTCTATATTAGAGACTATAGTTTAGCCTACAGTATAAACTGTAGTTTAGTCTGTATCGTAGACTATAGTTTTGTCTATAATATAGACTATAGTTTAGCCTGTAACATACACTATAGTTTAATCCATTATATAAACTATAGTTTAGTCTATGTTGCAGACCACAGTTTAGTGTAGACTATTGTTTAGTCTGTAACGTAGACTATAATTTAATGTACAACAGTCTATAGTTCAGATTATAATTTATTATATTATTATATAACCTAGACTATAGTTTAGTCTATAGTCTAGACTATAGTTTAGTCTATAGTCTAGACTATAGTTTAGTCTATAGTCTAGACTATAGTTTAGTCTATAGTCTAGACTATAGTTTAGTCTATAGTCTAGACTATAGTTTAGTCTATAGTCTAGACTATAGTTTAGTCTATAGTCTAGACTATAGTTTAGTCTATAGTCTAGACTATAGTTTAGTCTATAGTCTAGACTATAGTTTAGTCTATAGTCTAGACTATAGTTTAGTCTATAGTCTAGACTATAGTTTAGTCTATAGTCTAGACTATAGTTTAGTCTATAGTCTAGACTATAGTTTAGTCTATAGTCTAGACTATAGTTTAGTCTATAGTCTAGACTATAGTTTAGTCTATAGTCTAGACTATAGTTTAGTCTATAGTCTAGACTATAGTTTAGTCTATAGTCTAGACTATAGTTTAGTCTATAGTCTAGACTATAGTTTAGTCTATAGTCTAGACTATAGTTTAGTCTATAGTCTAGACTATAGTTTAGTCTATAGTCTAGACTATAGTTTAGTCTATAGTCTAGACTATAGTTTAGTCTATAGTCTAGACTATAGTTTAGTCTATAGTCTAGACTATAGTTTAGTCTATAGTCTAGACTATAGTTTAGTCTATAGTCTAGACTATAGTTTAGTCTATAGTCTAGACTATAGTTTAGTCTATAGTCTAGACTATGGTTTATTCTATAGTCTAGACTATAGTTTATTCTATAGTCTAGACTATAGTTTATTCTATAGTCTAGACTATAGTTTATTCTATAGTCTAGACTATAGTTTATTCTATAGTCTAGACTATAGTTTATTCTATAGTCTAGACTATAGTTTAGTCTATAGTCTAGACTATAGTTTATTCTATAGTCTAGACTATAGTTTATTCTATAGTCTAGACTATAGTTTAGTCTATAGTCTAGACTATAGTTTAGTCTATAGTCTAGACTATAGTTTAGTCTATAGTCTAGACTATAGTTTAGTCTATAGTCTAGACTATAGTTTATTCTATAGTCTAGACTATAGTTTAGTCTATAGTCTAGACTATAGTTTAGTCTATAGTCTAGACTATAGTTTAGTCTATAGTCTAGACTATAGTTTAGTCTATAGTCTAGACTATAGTTTAGTCTATAGTCTAGACTATAGTTTAGTCTATAGTCTAGACTATAGTTTAGCCTATAGTCTAGACTATAGTTTAGCCTATAGACTATAGTTATTCTATGGTCTAGACTATAGTTTAGTCTATAGACTATAGTTTAGACTATAACTTATTCTAACTTTTAGACAATAGTTTATTCTACACTTTAGGCTTTAGTTAGCCTGCAGTCTAGTCTATTTTATATTTTATTTTCAATACTTTATTCTAGACTTTTGCCTTAATTTTATTGGAGCGTTTGTGGGTTAATTTCAAATTAGTGCTTATTTTACAACAGGCTTGCTACGTATTGTGTATTATTTTATTTATGTTCCTAAATATTGTTTAGAATTTGTCGTGACTTTATTTGACTCTTTTGTCAAATTGTAATGGTAAATAATATTCCAACAACTTGTTGTTTTTTTGGTACATTTTTATTGTTTTTATTGTATTTTTCTTTATGGTGATTTTTATTCTATAAAACCGTAAAAGAGAAACATTGGTCTACATTTTGTGGTTGTATCTCAATTAAAACTTTGTCGGTTTTTATTATTGTAGCTATTACCAACAAAACCTTTTTTTGTATATTAAGGTAAGCTATTGTATTTAGTTTGAAATTTAAGAGTAACCAAAGGAAAATTAGCAAAAAAGGAAAGAAAATTAAAGATCAAAATGTAATTTTTTTGATGAACCAAAAGAAATTAAAAATACTTTTTTTAGTTAAAATTAAAACTAAATCTTTATTATTTTGGGATTTCTTCGCTTTAATTCTACCTGATGGTGGCTTCTTTTTCCTCTAAGTTTCTTCTCTTTTACTATAAAATTAGTTAAGCAACAGTGAATATTTTCCAAATTAATAAAATCAATATAAGAACAAATTATATATAGATTTTTAGATAGCTTAAGTAAAAAAGAAAGAGCGAAAAAGTATTTTAAGTTATTTATACAAAAGCTTTAGGAAATTAAAAACTTTTAAATCGACTGTGTAAAAAATTTCATTCAAGAAAATTTGAGATTATAAGACACTGCAGATTGAAGCTGTTTTTAAGAGTTCAAAATAATTAAGATTAAAGTTTATCTGGTAATAGAGAAAGCCCTCTGTACTAATTTGTACTAATTTGAAGCTACAAAAATACCTACGATTGAAAGTAATTTGGGACTACAAGAAGACGTCCTATTGAAGCTAATTTGGGAGTGTGAAAATATCTTGATCTTTGCAATTATAAAATATCAAAGCTTTAAGATAATATGAAGCTAAATATGAAGATAATTTAGGATTATTAAAAGGCCAACGTTTGCAGCAAATTCGGCACCCAATAATGACCTTAAGTTTAGGCCAATTTTGAATAATCCAAATACTTAAAATTAAACTAATTTAAGATTGTGACCATTTGAGACTTTATTTTGGATTTTAAAAGACTTACCAATGAATATAATTTGGAAATCCAAAAAAAAACTTTGTTTAAATTTAATTTGAGAATACAAAAATAAACAATATTGAAGCTAATTATGCACTAGACTATAGTTTAGTCTATATTATAGACTAAAGTTTAGTCTATAGTATAGATTAAACTATATTCTATACTATAGACTAAACTACAGTCTATAGTTTATGTTAAACTATATTCTATACTATATACTAAACTACTGTCTATAGTTTAGGTTAAACCATATTCTATACTATAGACTAAACAATAGTCTATACTATAGACTAAAATATTTATGAATCTAAAAAACCTACAACTGAAGCTAATTTGTGACTAGGATTAAAGCTTATTTGGGACCAGAAACAGATAACAACATATCCGGGATTGAAGCTACTTTGGTACTATGATACGATCTGTGACTAAAGCTAATTTGAAAATATGATAAGATCAACGGCGTAAGCTCATTTGTGGCTACACAATGACTTTAAATTGAAGCTAATTTGGACTTTAGATAGGTGTACGATTGGAGCTCATTTAACGCTATTAAAAAATTTAGAATTAAATCTAATTTGGTTATTTTAAAATGTCCCATAATTGAGGTAAATTTAAGCCAATTTGTAACTTTAAAAATCTTACATTGAAAGCTAATTTGAAAATAAAAACAAAAGCCTTTCATTTGATGTTGGTTTCAAACTAAATTCTTTTTATAAAAATATATTATTAGCTGCTTGGAAAATGGCTCCTGGTATCATCATCCTGAAAGTGGTCAAGAATGGTCCAATTACACCAACTGCATAGATTATGAAGATTTGGAGGTAATTTTTTTAAGTTAAAATAATAATTTATTGTAATATTTCCTTTCCTTTTTAGTTTCGCACTTTTGTTAATGAGCTGTATGTCAAGGGATATGCCGTCTCCTGTTTGGCTTTAATTTTTTCTCTCATCATTTTCTTGGGCTTCAAGTAAGTGCCCTTTATTTTCTTTTCAAAAATCCTTTTCTAAACTAATTTTGTTTTTAATATTCTTTATAAAAGGTCATTACGTTGCACTAGAATACGCATACATGTCCATCTCTTTGCTTCTTTGGCTTTTACTTGCGTCACATGGATAATGTGGTATAAGCTGGTGGTGGAACAACCTGACATGATAAGTAATAATCCGGTAGGTGGCTAACTCTCTCCCAACTATTTTTACTTAACATTTTTTGCTCGTAGTATTGAGTTCATTTCATAGTGTATGTGTGCTTCTGTGTTAATCTTTTAAAATGTTTTTCTGTGTTTTATTATAGTATTGGTGCATTGGTTTACATCTTGTTATACATTATTTTATGCTGGTCAACTATTTTTGGATGTTCTGTGAGGGATTACACTTACATTTGGTGTTAGTTGTGGTAAGTATGTGATTGAAAAAGAAGAAGAAAGATAGATAAGAATTGGTGATAAATGGAAAGTGGGAAAATGAAGTAAAGCAAATGCAAGCATGGAATATAGGACGTATTATTTGAATGTATCAAATGAATATGAAAGTACATATGTAGGTTTTAATATATTCTCAAAGTAGTCTTATAGAAACTTAATTTGCAGCTAATCTATAAAATCGATTATAGACAGATTTTCAAGTGTCAATGAGAAAGAAGTATTGTGGGCGAGAAATCTAAAACATTAAAGCACATAAAAATTTATTACAAAGCATCTAAGAAGAACTGGTGGTGTTGGATCTTCAATATTTTGTGAAAATAATCGTATAAGACTTTACTGTCATCTTCCTCACGAAACAACTGTATTTCAAATATTTATTCTAGCGACTGGGACCCATGCAAAATATTGCTTAATAAAATTAGTCAGTCGGTAGTCAAGATTTAGTCACCTAGTACAATGTCTAGTTCTCTATATATTTTTATGTCAGATTATCATCTGTTCAAAATATTTCATCAGCAATATCTTTCGCAATGCCGCTGGTAACTAAAAGCTAAAAATAGATTATGTAAATTTAATAATTGAATACTTAAAGATCTGTTGTGTATTATTCACTTAGACTAATGTCAAATTATTATGAGAAGTAACACAATAGAGCAAAATGCCCAAATGATAAAACTTGATTGTCCAACTGAGTGTTCCGAGCAAAAATGTTGAGCCTATTTTACACAAAATGCGGTGTTATTTCAAAGATGAAGAATGCTAGGTCGGCTGAGATATCACTGTTGTTCACAAAACAGTACAGGAGAATCCAAGGTAGTCGAATCCATATTATGCACAAGAACAGACCAAAAATTTGTTTTGTCTGAAATTATATAGACAATATGTGGTTGCAACAGATTGTTATGTTACATAGTGAACACCACAAAGTTCATGTTGCGTTATCGATTTAAGTGTATAGTAACCAGTGTTGCCAGTTTAACCTTTTTAAGGCTAAATCTAGCCTTTTGATTTTGCTTTTAACCTTAAAATTTCCTTTATAGCTTTTAGCTTTTTTTAGTCTTTTTTGATTTTTAAAATTACTTTTAGAAAGCAAGAATATTAGTACTTCAACAAGAAAGAAAATAATTTCTTTTTTGATTTTACTAATTTTACTATCAATTATTTTTTAATACTCATCATTAAAAATATGAACTATTTATGAATACAATTTTAAAAAATTCTTATAAAATCGAATAATCACCCAAAAATTTGGGAATGCTTAATCAAAAAGTAATTATAGTTTAAATTGACGAAAAAATATTTCAAAACATTACACATTGGGGCAAAAAAGAGGATTTTGCGGCATTAACTAAATCGTAAGTTTTTTTTTATAACAAGATATTGATATCGTTCAAAAAATAAAGATTTTAGCATATTAAAAAATGTATATATTGCTTTTAAAAAACCGAAAAAACCGAAATTGTAAGATGCGCAGTTTTATGAAATTTTCAATAATGCTTCTAAAGCGCAAATATTATTAGCCACCTTCAAGTGCTTAATTTGCTACCAAATAATTTACTAAACCAATTCAACATTATTAATATGAACGTTCTGATCTAACTATAGTATACAATTTTTAGAATATCTTAATGGAATTTGACACATAACTTCCTTCCCAAGGAGAATTCAAATGAACTTCGTGGAAATCCTGACAAAAATGTTTTTCTGAAATATATTTTTACTGTTTTGTATTAAAGAGAAAATTATAGCACATAAGACGCCCCATGGTATATCGTTTTTGGAAAATCATTCAGGCATATATTTTACATAGATGATACCAGCGAGATCAAATTTGACTGTGAATTATAGCAATATATCGTAGTACTATAGAAAAATCTTGGGTTGTAACTTTTAAGAGTACTAATTATAAAAATTTTAATGATCATTTACACAATATTAGTGTTTTAGTTGTTTATAACGTCATTAAATAGTATAAAATTAAAATCCAATGTAGAACATTTAACTATAGAAACAATTTTGCACAAAAATACAAGGGCGGATCAATAAGTCCGCGAATTTTCGAACTTCCCTCGTAGTTATATGAAATGCAACACTATTCCCATCAAGTACCACCTGTTAGTAGACTACTGTCAAATTTTGAGCAAGTGTCGTAATTTACTTTGCGTTTAACAGCTGTTCAAAACGTACAACCTCATGTATTTTTCTAAAAATGGAAAAAAGTGAATTTCGAGTGCTCATTAAACATTATCTTTTGCGAAAAAAAAACCATCAATCAAAACAAGGAAAAGTTCGATAAATACTATGTAGATTCTGCACCATCGATTTCAATGGTAAAAAAGTGGTTTACTGACTTTCGTTGTGGTCGCACAAGTACAAATGACGCTGAACGTTCTGGATGGCCAATTGAGGTCAGTACACCCGAAAATGTCGAAAAAAATCCACGATATGGTGTTGGCCGACCGAAGAGTTAAAGTGCCTGATATTGTTGATGGCATAGGCATTTCATATGGCAGTGTGGTTTCGATATTAAATGATCAGCTGGGTTTAAGAAAGTTGTCTGCAATTTGGGTGCCGCGTTTGCTCACAATTGAACATAAACGTAAACGTGTGAAAACTTCAAAGGATTGTTTTAAGTTGTTTAACCGCAATCCGAATGAGTTTTTGCAGCGTTTTGTAACTGCAGATGAAACATGGATCCATTACTGTACTCCGGAAACCAAGCAGTAATCTAAACAATGGGTTTCTCCGGGTGAACCTGCTTCGAAGAAGGCCAAGGTAAGTTTGTCGGCCAATAAGGTGATGGCAACAGTTTTCTGGGATGCACGCGGGATAATCCACATCGATTACCTTCAAAAGGGAAAAACAATAAACGGCGAATATTATGCCAACTTATTAGACCGATTTAATGAGGATTTAAAAAGAAAACGATCCCATATGGCCAAGAAAAAAGTTCTTTTTCATGAAGATAATGCACGGGTGCATACATGTGCAGTCTCAATGGCAAAACTCTATGAATTGGGCTACGAATTGGTACCTCATCCACCATATTCTTTAGCCCCTAGTGACTACTTCCTGTGTTCAAATCTAAAGAAATGGCTCGGTGGAAAGAGATTCAACTCCAACGATGAAATTATTGACCAAACAAATGCCTATTTTAAGGATCTCGAAAAATCCTATTTTTTACGCAAAGTAAATAACGACACAGTAGTCTATTAACAGATGGTACTTGATTTGAATAGTGTATATAGATATAACTACGAGGGAAGTTCGAAAAGTCACGGACTTATTGATCCTCCCTCGTATTTATAAAAATTTCACAGAAATATTATTATGTTTCAAATAAATATAATACTTATCCTTTTCACAATCTTGGTGGAAAAATTCAATAATTGTTTGTTTTTTTTTAATATATTTTGTTTTTAATGTTTGCTTACCAACTTCATTGTAATTCTCATTTAGTTTATATATGAATAAATATAAATAGACAAGATGTGGTTATACTCGATGTGATTCGAGTAATATATCGATATAAGATATTCATTATCTACCATTAAAGGGTTTAGTTGGAAAACATATTCTACATTTGAACTACATATAGCGGTACAAATTAATATAATTAATGAACAAATAATATGTAAATATTATTTATTTTTTTATTTCATTTTATTTTATTTTTTGACTAATGAACACTTTTTCTATTATTTTCAATGAAAACTTTATAAAAAGAATTTTTTATTAATATGTTTTATTATATGATAAGATGGAATAATAATATGAAGCATGGGTATAATAATATTATAGAATGGAATCATAATATGACAATGTGCTATAATAATATAAAATAGAATAATAATATAATAACATTAAATAATAAATTGATAGAATGATATATTGATGTAGTAAAATTGTTTTTTTTTTTTATAAGTGAAACTAGAATCATAATATGAAATAACAAACCATAAAATCGGATAATGGAATCATAATAATTATTACTTATAATACTTTATATTTTTCGCTGTGATCATATGATCTAATTATAATAAGTTGCCCTTGGATTATGGTACCTACAACTATATTTTTTCTCTGCGTGTTCATGGGACATACAACAAAATTGGATTTTATTAGTAAAATTCCAAAAAATCTCATTTTGGAATTTTCGCCCGTCTTTTGGAAATTATGCGATTCCTTTTTCAAAAATCTTAAACTTTTTTACGCTTTATCATTTTAAATGATAGAATCTACAATCACCGAGAATTTCGTATCTTAACGTACAAAGATTTTATTACAGATAAAACATTTTTTACAAAAATTTTATTTTAATTTCAAAAATCGGAAAAAGTATGAACAAAAATTTAGCACGCGGTTAAAAATTTTGTATGTCGGAGTTACACAAAAGTTACACTCCTGAGTGGTCCCCTTGGGCCCCTCGTTTCAAACTTAAAATATTATATAAATCCAACTGGCCAATTAGAAGTTACAGATTTATTTCTAAAAATATTTCATTCTGCCCCACTGTGCAATGTTTGTTAATGCATTGCAAAAATTACACTAGTTGGTTGAAAGTTTATTTCCTAAACAAGACTAGATGGAATTCGAACTGCTATACTCAAATCTGCTTTCAGTTTTTTTTTTTTCTATCAGGTCCTGAATTTTTTAATGGTCATGTTTAATATTATTTTTTATTGTTTAATCTGCTCAATAGTTTAGGAGTTATTCAGAAATTAGTGTGGGAGAAAAATAGTTTTTAGTCAATATTTAATAATTTTTGTTCCGAATATATTGAGCGGATAAAAAAAATAATGTTCAGATAAGTTGAAGGTAATTTTAATCAGCATCTATTGGAGTTTTATTTATCTAAATTGGACAATCTGTTCTTAAGATGTACTAGTGTGTCCACCTAATAATGTGGTAATATTAGTCATGCCTATAAAAAAATCAATACGAGATAGAAAAAAAAACTGAAAGCAGATTCTTGTTTAGCACGTCAACTTCCATCTAGTTCACCTATTTTTGTTTAAAAATGGAAAAAAGTAAGCATTTTTTCACTTAATTGTGAAAAATATATCTATGCATACATTTTTATGATACATGACATATTTTATTAGCAGAATTACCACCTTTGTGATAAAGGATAAGAAACTAAAAATTTTTTCTGTTGTCATTTCTTAAAAAAACTTTTAAGGAAAAAAAATATTCAATTTGGCATGAAAAATATATTTTTCCGTCATTAATTTCCGAATAAAAAAATATTTTTCATGGAAAATTTTGTCTTCGTCACTAATTTTCATATAGCGGTGTGGTGTAATGATTAAACAGCTTGTTTACAAGCCGAGCATCCCGGGTTCGAATCCCTGTGGAGGACGAAAAATTTTCTTCGACATTGTCATGCTTTTCGAATTTCGAAAATTGAGCGGCTTTCAACCCCCTCCAAATAATCCAACTACAACTAAGGAGTCCCTAGCCCTACTCACCCTTGGAAAATAGGGTTAACATCATAGGAAGGTGTTAAGATGGTGCTGCCACCTACTGGGGAAAAAGTTAGGAGGGATCCACTATTAGTAATAGTAATACACCAAATACACGGAGGATGTTATTTCTAGGCAACGACAGATGGCTGCCCCACTATCCTAGAACTTGCTACAGTAGACCAATCACCTGTTCACCTGGAACAACAACTGATTAACGAAACGGAAACAAGTTTAAAAAAAATGTTTTCTGTAAGCCATACCCAAGTGGGAAAACAGAATTCCAAATAACTTTGAAACTACTGAGCAGATTAAAAAATAATAAAAAGACGACTTGAAGGCAATTCTGTCTAGATCTTTTTTGGTTACTTTCATCTGAATTGTACAAATGGTGAAATATACTCATGTAATTGCCTTATTAATGGTGAAATATTAGACTTGCCCTTAAAAAAAATCAATAGCTGATAGAAAATATTGAAAGCAGATGAAGAAAGATGTTCAGTACGTCAAATTCCATCTACTTAGTTCACCTATTTTTGTTTATAGGAGGACAACAAATTTTTTGTGTTATTAGCAATATTTTAGCTCTTGATGTTATTAATTAATAACTACGTCATCTGAAATTAGTAATATTTGCTAGATAAGGAAATGTTTTTAAATATTAAATGATAAGAATAACATATACGACACATGACGAATTTTAAATGCCCGCCAATAAAAATATTATATTTTAAAAAGTTTTTATTTTGGCAGTAATTCTGGATTAATGTAAAATAATGTAGCCTCTTTTGTGTTTCATTTTACTTTAAAGTAGACTAAATTTTGATAGCTTATTGATTGATTGATGTTCAAAATTTCGTTATTTAATTTCCCAAATTTGGAACTATATTACAAAAATTGTAATTTTTCTGAGGTTGGTGCAGATTTTATTCTATTTTTTTTTTTTTTTTTTTTTTTTTCTATAAAATCATTTTAGCTGATTGTAAATATCATGCTGCTTAGGAAAATATCCAACAATATGACAGAAAATCATTTAATTCGCTTTAGCAGTTCAGACATGAGCTAAAATGTTGCAGTATTTCATAAAGATCAGGATTTTTTTTATAAATTTTTCTTAGAGTTACATATGAAATGTTAAACTTATTTATATTCTTTTTTACTATTAGAAGTGGTGAAGAGTATAATAATATTCATTGTTTAAAATTGCAAGAAATTTGTCTTATCTAAAAAAATAATATTAAATGTATTTTCTTTAAGATAATATTTCAGTATATATTCCGTCTTTTACTTTAAAAGCAAAAACAGTAGGTTTTGCACCAGTAAAAATGCAAAAACGTAAATTAAATTTTTTCTTTTTAATACTCGCGGTAATAACTACGGTATCAAGCAACAATTTAGAACAACAAGAAAATGCTGAATTAGCCCATATCAAACGTCGATTACAATGCCAAGAATATAGCAGTCTTTTGGCCAATTCTTTAAGCGTTAATGGTTTTCCTTTACTAACCTCTATACAAAAGACCATATTGGAGAATTTTGAAGTAAGCCTAATCGAAGAAATCTACCATGAAGCTTTAGAGGAAATATTTTATGAACAACCTTTAGCTGAAATTTGTCTTAAATTATGGAAAGTTTTTGTACAAAATTCTAAAAATTCCAAAGCTTTTGAAAGTATGGTACGTTCCCAGCTAACACTATATAGTCTCTATACAATGTATCGTCAGTTGGACTATAAATATTTAATACAATTTTCCTTAATATTGCACAGAATAACTAAAGAATTTATTTATAAAGAAAATTACCAGCAACTGGATGAAATCTTGAAAATACGTTTAGATCATACCATTAGGGATTTACCCTCTAGCTTAAAAAATTTCTTCTTTGGGTCCTCATTTTGTTTGGTCAATCAAATGTCTAAAGAAATGTTATACAATAGTCAGCAGCCTATATTTCCTCAAGACCAAGAACTGCTATATGTATTAACTTCGCCATATCCCAGCTGTCAACTAAACTCTAGCAGTATAATGGAAATGGGTATATATTATAATACTGGCAATATAACAGATTTAAACATAATGCTCACCTCTAGTCCTCGTCAATGGTTGTATATTAAGGCAGAATATTTACCTTTCTTGACAGCTACGCAAAAGGGTTATACAGATCAAACTAATAATCTATGGTGGATTGATTTAGTGTCAGAGGAGGGATTGGTTTTTAAAAGTAAAGTGAGTGGTGGTTATATGTGTTTGCCGGAGAGGAAGAGGAATGTGGTGCAACTTGTAGATGGAGAGGATGCTAAAGAAAATAAACTATGTCAATGGAAGGCTATCGAATGTGATAATAAATGTTTGTGAATAAAATAAAAAAATTTTAAACAGTATTAAAATATAATATAATTTTATTCAATACAAATTGAGTGGTTACTCGTTATTTTTAAAATGGGTACCCGATGTAATTCAACATAAAGAAATTAATCTTAATTAATCTTTATTTTTATTTTTTACTCTTTTTGTTATAAACATAACTTTCAAAATTTGTTATTTATTAGAAAATTTAGCGGGTACTCACCCATTTTATGTAGGTACCCACTATAATTTGTCTTTAATGGCTTAATTTTTCATAAATTTTTCCTCCTACTCTTGTTGTTATTAAAACTACAAACAAAGAAATTTTATTACGGTAAAATTTTATTGGTTATCAAATTTTTGGGTATCCGGTATTTTTGAAATGGGTACCTGTTATAATGTAACATTTATATATATGTAAAATTTAGGCAAAATTTGCATTCGTACCCATTTTGTCATAAAAATTACATTAAACAAATTTTATTTAATTAAAAATGTATTGGGTAACCACCATTTTTAAGTGGATACTCGCTGTAATTTACCTTTAATGACTTAATTTTTCATAAATTTATGCTCCTACTCTTGTTGTTATAAAAACTACGCCCAAAAAAAATTTTATTACGTTAAAATTTTATTGGTTACACGTTATTTTTAAGTGTTTTTGCTATTGTTGTAATGGCATTGAACCTGTACTATTTCATTATCAAATTTTTGGCTACCCGGTATTTTTGAAATGGATACACTTTGTAATGTACCATTTATGACTAAATTTATACAAAATTTGTATTCGTACCCTTTTTGTCAAAAAAATTACATTAAATAAATTTTATTTAATTAAAAATTTATTAGGTGCGAGTACTCATCATTTTTAAGTGGCTACCCGCTGTAATTTGTCTTTACTGACTTATTTTTTCATAAATTTTTGCTCCTACTCTCGTTTTTGTAAAAATTACACCCAAAGAAATTTGATTACGGTGAAACATCTATGGTTACTCGTTATTTTTTAGGTGGGTACTCGATGAAATTTCATAAAAACTTATACGTATTTACATTTGTTTTCATAAAAATTACTTTCAAGCAATTTTATTTTATTAGAATTTTAATAGTTACTCGTTATTTTTGAAGTGGGTAACCGATGAAATTTGTCTTTAGTGATTTAACTTATAGAAAATTTGTATGCGCTTTTTTTTGTAAGTTATACATTATCAATTTTACTTAGTTTAAAATTTATTGTGTACTCATCATTTCTAAAGTGGGTAGCCGTTAATATGTGATATTTATGACTTAATTTTTCACAAAGTTTTGCTCCTACTCTTCTTTTTATTAAAATTACACTTAAAGAAATTTGATTATGTAAAAAATTTACTTTTGTAATGGGTAACCTTTGAAAATTTATAATTGTGACTAAGTTTATTAAAAATTTTAGTTTTTATTATTGTTGTTATATAGGTACCCATTATTTTTGACATGAGCACCCGATATAATTTAACATTTTTAAGACTAAAATTACACATAATTTTCATTTCTACTCCTTTTGTCATGAAAATTATATCAAACAATTTTATTTAATTTAAAATTTAGTGGGTACTCACTATTTTATAAGTGGGTACTCGTTGCAATTTGTAGTTTACTACTTCATTTTTCTAAAAATGTTTATTCCTATTACACTTTATGTAAAAACTACACCCAACAAATTTTATTTTGTTAAAAAATCTATTGTTACTCGTTATTTTTGAAATGGGTACCCATTGAAATTTCATATCCGTAACTTATTTTTTAAAAATTTTAGTTTTTATTATTGTTGTTGTAGAAATTATAAGGAAACTGTATTATTTTCTTATAACATTTTTGGGTATCCGGTATTTATAAATTGGGTACCCGTTGTATTGTAACCTTAAAATTTGCATTTATACTCTTTTTTCATAAAAATTATATTTAATAAATTGTACTTAATTAAAAATTTAGTGAGTACTCACCATTTTTTAAGTGGGTACCCGTTAAAATTTTACATTTATGACTTAATGTATTAAAAATTTTTGCTGCTACTGTTGCGGTTATTATAACAACACCCAAATAAATTTGATTATGTTAAAAAAAATAATGGTTACTCGTTAATTATTAAGTGGGTACTCATTATAATTTTTCTTTAATGACTTCATTTATTAAAAATGTTTGTTACTACTTTTGATTTCATAAAAATTAAATTCAAACAATTTAATTTTATTAAAAAATTAAGAGGTACTCATTATATTTTCAATAAGTACCCGTTAAAATTTAACATTTATGACATAGTTTTTCACAAAAGATTAAACTTACTTTTGTTCTTACAAAAATTATATTAAGACAATAATTTTTCTATCAAAATTTAGTGGTTACTTATTATTTTTCAAATGGGTACCCGATGTAATTTTTTTATGACTTCATTTTTCACCTATTTCTTTCTTAATTTTACTTTCATATATTCAAACAAATTTATTTCATTAATAATTTAGTAGATACTCGTTATTTTTTAAGTGGGTACCCGATAAAATTTTTCAGTAATGACTTATTTTTTTATATACATATTTTGTTTGTTTCTTTTGTTATAAAAATTACTTTCAAATAATTTTATTTCATTACAAAATTAGTGGGTACTCGTTACTATTTAAGCGGGTACTCGACGAAATTTTCAAAATTCCGGCTTTATTTATTGTTATCACAAAAATAAGATTTAAAAGCAGTGGACTAAGCAAAATTTTGAGGGTACTATTTACTTTTTTGAATGGGTACTCGCATCAATTTTTAAAGTAAATCTTGTTTTTCATCACTTGTTTATTACTTTTATTTACAAATAAATTTGTTTTCATAAAATCGAGGTTATTAAAAAAAATCCATGAGTACCCATTACTTTTTAAAGTGATTACTTTTTTCCAAATTTAAATTTTTAGCCTTGGTTTAAAGGGATTTGGTTTAAAGTTGTATTTAAGGGAAAAATTTATGAAATGTTGGCTTAATTTAGTGTTTAATGGTAATTTTGAAACGGGTACCCGGTATAGTTTTGAATTTATTACTTAAAAATTACTTATTAAAATAAGATTATAAAGTACTGCATTAAGCAACATCTTTTGAATATTCGTTACTTTTTTGAGTGAGTACTCGCAGCAATTTTTAATGTAAATGCTGTTTTTCATCACTTTTTATTACTTTTATTTACAAATAAATGTATTTTCATAACATAAAGTTTTTTTCAAAAAATGTATGAGTACCCGTTACTTTTTAAAGTGAATACTTTTTTGAAAATTTGGATGTTTAGCCTTAATTTAAGTGGATTTGGTTTATAGTTATACTTTTAAAGAAAAAATTATAACATTTTGGTTTTATTAATGGTTATTGGTTATTTTTGTAAGCGGGTACTCGTGTTAATTTTAAATCGATGATAAAATTTTAAGAAATTTGTAGAGTTTAGTGGTGGTTAATTTCTTAAGGAATTTTTCTTTGTTATTTAAATGAATATTAAGTAAATTCTGTTCATTAAGTTTGAAGCTACGAATATTTTTAGTCTATATATCTACAATTGCAGCTATTTTGTGGCTAATAAATATCTACTATACTATTTAAAGTCTATATAAAGACTTTTGTTTGAATATATTTAAAGGCCTATAATCGAAGTTTTTAGTAACTATAGAGAGAACCACGATTGAAGCTATTTAGGCATTACAATTTCAGCTACTGAGCGAATAATAAAGATCTAATATGAAAACTATTTGTAAACTATTATAAAAGCTAAGATTGAAGCTATTTAAAGACTTTATAAACACCTTTTTAATGACTTTATTTTTAAAAGAACTTTATTTTAAAAAGACCAGTTATTGAAGCTATTTATTAGCTATAAAAAGACCTTCGATTGAAGCTTTTTGGAGGCAATATGACGACCTAAGTTTGAAACTATTTGAATATCTAAGATTGAAGCAATTTAAAGGCTATAAAAAGACTTATGTCTAAAGCTAGTTAGATGATTTTTTAAGCACCTATGGCAAACTATTTTATTATCTAATTTATTTATTTTTTCTTCCCAGGTTTTCGTCAAAGACACCATTGTTATGCGTTGGTTTAAAATCTTTTCCTGGCTTTCTCCCTTTACCTTTATAACAGCTTATGCGGTGGCTAGATTTCTGCATGTCGATGATAATAAACAGTTAGTTTTTACATTTTTTTTTTTTTTAAGCAGTAAAGATAATTATTTTTTATTAACTATAATTTTCTTTCTTAGCTGTTGGATGGATGATAGTCTTTTGCTATGGATATTTTCAGTGCCCATATGCATTTCTCTAGTTTCCAGTTTCTGTGAGTATAACAGCAAAAACTTTAATTTAATTTTACTTTTCATTTAACTATAAATTTACTTTTGTTTATTTCCGTTGTTTTTTTACGGGGTAATTTTGTTAAAAAAAAAAACTCAAAATCACCTGCAGTCTTTCTCATAAATGTTTTGCGTGTCATAGTACGTAAACTACATCCTCAATCAGCCCAACCCGCCCCCTTGGCCATACGCAAAGCTGTTAGAGCCACAATTATTTTGGTACGTGTCTTTTATTTTAATAGTAATAAAATCTTCTTAAGTTACCATTTTTCTTAATTTAATTAATTTTTTCTTTTTTTTTGCATTAAAAACAGGTGCCACTTTTTGGTCTACAACATTTCCTGCTACCTTATCGTCCTGATTCGGGTAGCCCTCTTGAACGTTTCTATCAACTGTTGTCAGTTATTTTGGTTAGCTTACAGGGTTTTGTGGTTTCATTTTTATTTTGTTTCGCCAATCATGATGTTACATTTGCAGTACGAAGTCTTTTAAATCGCTTAGCGCCCAGTATTGTATCACCACCACCACCTTCCAGCCATACTGGACAAATGGCTACCACAACTCCTAGTCGTGAATTGGGGGTATAAAATACTCACTAAAAAAAAAACTCCAATAAAAACTAGTCCTTTTTTTCTTAAAAAGAAAAAGCTTTTCTTAAAAAGAAAAAGCAAGAAAACAAAATATTATTATAAATAAATAAATATAAATGTCTATTCTATACATATTTAAATGAAATCAATTCAACTCGGTATATGTAATAACAAATTCATTTAAAAAAGCGAACTTATTCTTTTCTTTAATTTCCTGTTAAGAAAAGATTAAACTTTTTTTAGTTACTCAACTACCGGAAAAGCATTTATATACTAAACGTTTTATTAAAGTTCTGTTTTGTGTACTTTTTCTTTCTTTATGTTTTTAATGTTATTTTTTGTGATACTGTAAGTATTAAATAAAAAATGAAAAATAAATTATGATTACTTTAAGTAAGAAATATTTATTTAAAAAATTCTTATTCAATATTAGTTTATATGTTGAATATATGAAAATAAATGGTTTAAATGAAATAAGGACACAAACCTTAAATAATGAAGAAAATTTGTTTAATTTCCGTTTGTCAATTTAAAACAGTTGAAGAGTCACAACTCGTTGGAGGAAAATAAGTTAGCGAAGACAACAACCTTTAAAACGGCCATAACGTTATAGCACAAGTAAAACAAATAAGGGTTGTAGTATTAAAGAAAAAACGGCAAATGCAATTTTTTATTTAATATTTAACTAGCTTTATATAGTCTTAAAATAGCTTTAATTTTAGGGGTTTATAAATATCTTAAAGAGCCACAATAACTGCTGTTTATAAAGTGTTTAAATAGCTTTAATCATAGATTTCTATATAGTCTTTAAATAGCCTCTATAGGTCTTTATATAGACATTAAGCATGTTTAATCGTAGGGATTTTTATAGACTTTAAATAGCACTAATCATAGGTCTTTAAATAGCTTCAATCGTAGGTCTTTATAAAGTCTTTAGATAGCGTCAATCTTAAATCTTTATATAGCCTAATTTATATAGCTCTAACCATAGGTCTCTATATAGCCTTTAAATATCTTCAATCGTAGATCTTTATAAAGTCTTTAAATAGCGCCAATCTTAAATCTTTATATAGACTTTAAATAGCTTCAATCTTAAGTCCTTATATAGCCTTTAAATAGCTTGAATCATAGGTCTTTATATAATCTTTAAATAGTTTCAATTGTAGGTCTTTACATAGTCTTTAAATAGCTTCGATTGTAGGTCTTAATAAAGTCCTTAAATAGCTTCAATCGTAAGTCTTTATATAAACTTTAATAGCTTGAATCTAAGATCTGTTTTTAGTCTTTAAATAGCTTCAATCATAGGTTTTAGTAGTGTTTAAATAGCTTTAATCATAGGCCTTCATAAAGTATTTAAACATCTTCAATGGAAGCTTCTATAATAAGTCTTCAAACAGCTTTAATTTTTAGTTCTTTATATGACTTTTAATAGCTTCAAACCTATGATTATAAAGTCTTTAAATAGCTTCAATTTTAGATTTTTATATTGTTTTTAAATAGCTTAAATTAGAGGTCTTCAAATAGTCTTAATATCCTTAATCATAGGACTTCATAAAGTCTTTAAATAGCTTCAACTGAAACTACAACATTAAGTCTTTAGATAGACTCAATCACAGGTCTTTTTATAGTCTTTAAATAGCTTCAATCATAGGTCTTTATATAGCATTTAAATAGCTTCAATTGTAGGTCTCTACTTTTTAAATAACCTCAATTTAATAAAAAAGAAACGATTTGTAAATAAAAGTAACAAATAATGTTGAAAAATAATATTTACATTACATATTGACGCGAGTTCTCACTTAAAAAAGTAAAAAACTACACACTAAAATTTTTAATACAATTATTTTAAGTCTTATTTTTATGATAACAAAAAAAATCCACTTGAGTCAAAGCCAAAGATTCTAATTTTTAAAAAAGCAACGACTTTAGAAAGCAACTGGTATCTATGTTTTTTTCACATAATATCAATTTTATGAAAACAAATTTATATGCAAGAAAATGCAAGTGTTAAAAAAACAATATTTACCTTAAAAATTGAACGACTACTTACCCAAAAAAGCAACTAGTACCCACAAAAATTTTTTAGCACACTTAAAATACTGCAGGAATTTTGTAAATTTTAAAAAATAACCAACAATGATTTAGTAAAATCGAAATGGTCTTAATTTGAAAATTAATTTATTCATAACTAATAATAGCAAAAAAGTTATTAAAAACAACATTCAGAAACTAAATTGACACGAATACCCACTCAAAATAGGAACATGTAAATATTTTGTAAATATTTATTTTTATTTGAGTTAATTTTTTAACAATAACATATAATTGTATTTATTTTAGACAATGAATTGAAAACTGTACCGAGTACCCGATTAAAAAAATAAGCAATAACCGTTCAAGAAACAAAAGTAATTATTTTTTCATTTAAATTAAAACAGTTTCTAAATTTCATAAATTTCAAATAAAGGAACTCAAAACTAGACCGAATACCCGCTTGAAAAATAACCAGTATTTTTTGTAATAACCAGTATTTTTTATAATTTTATAATTTTTTCTTTAAATCAAATTCTAAACCTATGTCTAATTAAGCTCTGTAAAAAATCAATTTCATAATGGTTACCCGCATAACCATCAACATTGCCGGGTTTATAAAATTTATTATACAATTTGTAATACATATTAAATTCATTTATGTTATTTTTATTTTTTATTTCATTTTATTTTTTTAATAACGAACAAATTTATATAACAATGAAATTAAGAACAAAAAATTGTAAGAAATGAAGTCATTAGTGGCAAATTTTTAACGGGTACTCACTTAAAAATAACGAGTACTCAATGAATTTTCAATGAAACAAAATCGGTTGAATGTAATTTTTATGAAAACAAAATTAGGAGCGAAAATATATAAGAAATTAAGTAATTAATGTCAAATAAAATCGAATAATCACAGAGAAAGATTACCCATTACACTTATAACATATTTGGTACATTATGACATATAGCATCCGTTTGTTTTCTACTTCCGTTTATAGTCTAAAACAGTTTGAGAGTCACAGCACCAAGAGATTTAAAGAAAGAGTTATCCAAGACAACCACCTTTGCAAATGTTACAGGAAAAACAGTTTAAGTGATATCACTTTCTATAAATTTCCTTTTAAAATAAAACTTCCGTTTAATTATTTTTTTTCACATTTCGTGTTTTTTTTATTGTTTATTTTTATGAAAGAGCAAAAGAGAGTGTAGAACGAAAACTAATACATAAAATACATATACAATAATAATAATAATTACACATACACATGTTTGTTTTTGTTTTCTTTTGTTTTGTTTCTTTTTGTATCATAATTTAATATAGTTTCTCTGTTTCTTTTGGTATAGGAGGGGATATTTCTTATTTTGTTATGATGTTTCCTTTTCTCTTTACTTTTCTGAAGGAGAGTATTGTTTACATTAATATTGGTAGTTGTTGTTTAGCTATACATTGTTTACATTAATGTGGTGGCTGTAAGTTTGTTTACATTTTTTTCCTTGTTAGAAAATTAAATCAAATATGGAGAGTAAAAGAGTAGTTTATGTAATTGTGTATGTTTGTATGTGTAGTTTTGTAGTTGTTGAATTAATAATATAATTAATTATATTTTATATAAACTTTAGACATTTAATATATTTCTTTTTATATTTTTTTATATAAAAAAAATATTAATATTGCAGTTGTTTCATTGTTTTTGTTGTTATTATTTTTGTTTTTTTATTATTTAATTTGTTATAGGAAATTTTTTTATTTTTATTTTTTTGGTTTGTTCACATTTTAAAGACCCAGTGTTACTGTTGATTTTTTTTCAGTGTATTGCACAGTGTTTTATGGTCTTTGGATTGATTTGTATGATTTTTTAAAATTATTTTTCTTTATAAAATTGAGTTAAGTTGTCTTTGTTTATGAATAAAAATTTATAATTAATGAGTTTTATACTAAAAATAATTAAGGAAAATATTTATTATTTTGTTTTTATTTTTTTTAAAGAAGAAAATTAGTGTTTTTTGTAATAATTTATATTTCTTTAATATAGACACATATGGAAACAAACAAATGTTTAAAATGTTTTGATATAAAAAAAGAAATATTAACTATAAATTTAATTAGTTTATTTAAATATTTGTTAAGATATTTTTATATAAGATAAGTTACTTTTAATATTAATTTTAATAAAAATAAAGAAATTTAAAGAACATTTTTAAAAATCCTTAAAAACTTTTAGAAAAAGTCAGAAAAAAATAAATAAAATAAAGTTAAACTTTATTTTAAATTTATAAAATTTAGTAGGTTCTCTTAAAATTTCCTTATTTTTATATAAAAAAAATTATTTTTACTTGTTAATTATTACAATTTTATCAAAAAACTCAAGCATTTTTAATGAAAAAATTTGGTTAGTTTTAATTTATAATATAATTTGATCGACTACTTATTTAGTGTCTAAAAACTACTAAAAATTGTTTTTTTTTCTTAACTTTTTATATCAATTTTTTCTATATATATATATATATATTTTTTTTTTTTTTTTTTCATTATATTTTAAGGGTTTTTTTATTTTATTTGCACCTGGCATTTTTGTTTTCATTTAATATCATTTTTTATTTTTCAATTTGCGCGTATAAATTTTCTATGAAAAATTATTTTTTTATTTAAACTTATTTTTATTTTTTTATTTTTTCTAAAATATTTTTTTAAACACTTATTTAACTATATATGATTTCTTTTTGGTTAAAAAAAAAAAATGTGTTGTTTTTTTATAAATTTTAATATTTTGGAAGCTGGTTCTTCTTAAACTTTGACTCGAATATACCAATTTTAATTTTAAATAAAAAAGAATATTATTTGGGGGTTTTGTTGAGTGTTCTTATAGGGCGGGAGCGTTAAATTTGTGATTATTTTACCAAAATTTTATAAAAACAAAATAAAAAACTAAATAATGCTTTAAAATATACAGAAATACCAAAATAAAGCATAAAAATATTTAGAAATATCAATATTAAAAATTAAAATTTTATCGAAAATATTAAATATTAAAATTTAATCAAAATTTTAAAATAATTTAGAATTCTTTTAAAGAAATTAAAAAAAAAATTTAACAAAAAATTTTGCAAATTTAACAATGTATAAAATTTCTATGAAACAATTTCAAAATTTAAGAAAGATTTCAATATTATCATTATAAAAATCCTTTAAAATGATGAAATTTTATTTAATATTTATTAGAAAATTCATAAAAATTTTAAGGAAATTACAGAATTTTAGTTTCTTAATAGTTTAATGTAATTGAAAATGTTTTGTTTGTCTTATTTTAAAGCATTAAATATTTTTTAATTTTCTTATAAAATTTTCTTCATATTTTACGGAACCTATTTTTTTCTTTTTTTAAGTATAAATCGTTGATTTAAATTTTTTTTCTATAAATTTTCTTAATATTTTTATTTTCATTTCACATTTAGGTTTTAAAACTATGATTCCATTTTTTTTTTTTTATATTTAGTATAATTTTTTTTAGTGTATATAGCACATTTATATATAAATATTTATATATAAATTTATATATTTTATGTATATAATTTACATCCATTTATTATAATTATTATTTTTTTTTTTTTTTTTTTTTTTGTATAATATTAAATATTGTATATTGCATTATAAATTTCGTTAAATTTTTGTTTTTAATTTATAAAGTCTGATATTTTTTTTAAGTTTAAGAGAAAGTTTGAGATTTTTTCTTTTGTTTTAATAAAGAACAACTTTTAGAGAGTCTTTTAAGACTCTTTTGTAGGATATTTATTTTTGTTTGGGTTTATTTAATTTATGGAAAAAGAATTTTTTAATAATTTAAAATTATTTTCCCTTTTTTAATTTTTCAGAAAAATTTTTGTTAAATGAAATGTAGTAGTAATTTTTATTTCTTTGTGAATTTTTCTCAACCTCCAAAAATATTGCCTTTGTTTTTTATTTTTATCTAACTTTTTTATATTGGTTTTCTTGTGTTGATAAATTTCACTAATATATTTGTTAAAAAATTGTATTTTAATTTTTTTAATATTTTATGGTTGTTTTGTATAAAGTTGGTGTTTTTTTTTCTAGGTTTAAACCTTTTTTAATATTTTTTGGGATGTTTTTTTTTGTTAATTTTCATTAAGTACTAAATAAGGGCTTTATTTATTAAGAAAAATTATGTTATTTATAAATAAAGCATAATTTATAGCAATTATTTTTTTAAGTGTACCATAAACAGAAAACAGTAAATATCAAGCCAAACATTATTATATAAAAGAGAAGTTAAAGTGTGATAAATTGCATCACTAAAATACCGTTATTTAATAAACACTGAGAAAGAGAGAGATATAATAAGATTATTCTAAATATGTTGCTCTCATTGAATATAAAATTTTGTAAATAAAGAGAACATACATGTAAATAATGGTAAATAAATAAATGTAAACAAATTTACGTAAATTTAAAAGAGTTTAAATATCAGAATTATGTAAATAATTAAATGTAAATAAAGTGATGAAAATTTACTCTTTTATTTAATAATGAAAATGATTAAAGAAAAGAGTGCTTAATAAATATAAATAACGAGAAAATATAAAAATGCAAACACAAGGTATTGTTTAACAAATTTCTCAAGAGAAAAAATTAAACTCCATAGCAAAACCATTTTATCTTAAGTTTTTGAAATATTTGAAATTTAAATATTTCTCAATCAATATTATGTATCTTTATTTTTTTTTTTTTTTTTTTTTTTGTAAATTTAAAATTTTTAGTTTTTGATTTATTTAATGAGAGATTTTGAAATGTGAATATTTTTTTAATCAGTATTTCATTTCTTTATTATTTTTTAAATTTTAAAGAAAATTATTGGTTATTTTGTTGCTGTTTCCTGGTACAAACTCGTTAATTACTTAAACTATTTTTCTTTCAATATTTTTTCTTACAATAGAGTTGAAATTTAGTTTATTTAGTTCAATTATATTAACAGTTGGCAACTCTAATTTTTAGTCTGAAGTTAAATATTAAGTCCTTTAGCTTTACTTCTTTTATGCTTTATTAAAGAATTAATTTAGAAATTTCTTATATAATTTTTTTACAAATGCAGCTAGTGAATATGGTTGGCAATGCCATATTTCATATTTAATATAATTAATGGGCAACGCGAATTATTTATTATATATTAAAATCAATTTTAATATAATTTTACAACCTTTAGTTAATATTTGCCACAAGTTTACATGAATAAATCTAGCTTACAATTTTTTATATTTCTTGCGTTGCCAAATTTATAAGATATCCCTAAATTTATTTAGATTTTCAAAGAATTGGCAACTGTAAAATATTCTAATCTTCCTTAAGTCTTATTTAACTATTTAAAGGTTTTATTGGAATATTAAAATATAAGAAATTTCTTAATTATTTGCCATAAAACTTTGTATGTAGTTGCCAACTAGCAGGCAAATTCTACTTCAGAAGGCTTCTTATTAAAAAAGACAAAAAATATTTCCAAACATTCTATTTTATGTATTCTAACGAGTTTCTTATAAATGATTTACGTTTCTATTCTTTAAAATTTAAAACATTGCCTTGCCAATTACTGAAAAATTATTTTAATCGCTTTATAATTCCTTTTTATATATCTTTGATATCAATTGCGTTGCTAATTATTTAAATTTTTAATAAAAGAAATGAAATCTTATTACTGTTTTCAGAAAAATCTAAATTTTTGATAAAATTCACCATAATTTTCTGGAGCAGTTCAGTATTTTGTTGGAATATATTATTTGCTTAATTTTTGGCATTGCCAACTCATATAAATGTCTTTTAATTTCACAAAATTCTTTCCTTTAAGAAATTTAAAACTTATTTAATTTTTTTCCCAAAACTCTTCACCGAATCACTTGGAATCTTAAAGCTAATTGTGCGTTTGATAATTTATTTTTGAGCAATTTTCTAGCACTGCCAACTTTAGTTTTAATATAACTTCATTGAATTTATTAGGAATTTAAAATGTTTTTACTGAAATCTTATTTTTCCTCTTTCTCTCAATAAAGGAAAAATTTAATTGTATTCTATCACTCTAACTTCATATATCATCTTTACTACATCGAAATCTAATTAAAATATTTCCTTTAACTTCAAGCTTTTATATCTCAGCGTTAGAAAATTTATGCCTAAAGCAAATCTAGGCATTCTGAGAATGCATTTCATTTATATTTTGTATTTGTATATGTTCTGTATAACTATCCCGCTCTTATATTGTACGCAGTAAAAATGTTGAAATTTGTAATTAAATATTTTGATTTTTAATAAGATCTATTGCTTTTAAATAATTTATTTTCTATAATGAAAACTATAATTGAATATTTAAACAATTTTCTTTAAAAAAAAGTATAAATAATATATCAAATTTATTAAATATCTCATTAAACATTTCTTTCAGTGTTTTGTTGAAAATCATACATGTCAGTGTGAAAAACTAAGAGAGCATTCGAACATGTGCGCCAATTTGCGTTGCTCTGGTCTAAAGAAAAATGGTTACGTTTAATGAATTTTTTTCTTTAAAAAACTCATGCATTTTTCTTCCAACTATTGACTAATATTGTATATAATTTTCCCGAATTACATATATACAGAACTTCTTAAATTTTATTCAAAAATAAATTTAGTCCTTACTTAAAAAAAGTCATTCAAAATCAATGGGAATTTAATAACTTTCAACCATAGCTGAAATCCTTTCTTGTTCACTTCCCTTTCTCTTTTCCTGATCTATCTCTTACTCTTTTAATTGTCTCTGCTGTTAGCTTTCTGATTGTTATCTCTAATAATATTAATACAAATTTTTCTTAAATTTTATGAAAAAAATTTGTAGTTTTCATTTAGAGAAATTTCTTTTAAATATTTGGGAAACTCCATTCTTATTTGACCCTACGACTTAAGTTGGCATTTCTACTTGCTGATTTCTTACTCTCTTTTTCTCTTGCTCTCTTTAGTGCCTCTTCAGTTTTCCTGCTGATTTTAAAAGTGATTGCCATCTTTATTTACAACATTTTCTGTCATTATCAATGAGAATTTACAAACTTTTTAAATCTCTTCTTGTTGATTTCTTACTCTCTCTGTATTGAATTTAGTATAATTATTTGCTAATTATTCGAAATTATATATTTAATGGGTATTTAAAAAATTTTTCTTCAAAATTCATAGTGTAATAAGAAAGTGACCTCGTATTTCCATGCAATATTTTTAACTGCGTTCATTTACTCTTCTTCATTTACTCATTTTGCCATTTTGTTCGGTGATTTTACTCTTAACAAAATACTTGCGTTCACTTTATAATTACATTATGTTTAAAATAGTTGGCTTTTTATGCCAATTCATCTTTTGCATCTCTTCTTTTGCAGATTCATTTTTTAATTTATTTTACTAAAATTTTTTCTCTTCAATCTTTAAATTTATTTGGCACAAGGCAGATTAATAAGGTATATTCGTCAGTACAGAGGTGTATTATGATTTTATTTTTTTATATGAAATTTTAAAGTCACTCTACATTACTCTACACCAGAGACCCGTAAAATAGTGCACACGTGCAAATGCTCTCTTAGTTTCCTCACATTTACATACATCTTCTTAATGTTTTGCAATATCAAACAGTTTCAAACTGTTTTTCAAAAACACTGAAAGAAACGTTTAATAAGATATGCGAAAATGATTATTTAATAAAGAAAATTGTTTTAATAATCATTTATAGTTTTCATTACAGAAAATAAATTATTTAAAAGCAATAGATATTTTTTTAAAGCATAAATTTATAAAATTGAAAATTTTTTCTGTGTACAATATAAGAGCGTGAGAGTTATATGGAACATATATAAATACAGAATGTGAATTTTAAGAGCGCCGATTCTCGCTCAACACCATAGTGTATATATAAAAGCAATCAGCTTATATATATGCATATGGCATCTTTGTTTCTCTATTTTATACTTTCTTAATCAAATCAAATTTTTGGTTTGGTTTGGTTTTCCAAAAAACCTTAAAAAACGAAAACTACCAAATATGTTTCTTTTTCTCTTTTGTAAATAAAATTGACATTTATGAATCGATTTAAAAGGAAACATAGCTCGTTTTATTTATATTATATCCGACATTATGATAAAATAGAAAAAATGGCATTTTTAATAAATTTAGATCTTTTCAAAAGCTTCTTTTTCTCTTTTATCAATAAATTCGACATTTATGCATATATATTAGTAAAATGTGGCTCTTCTTATTTGTATTACATCCGGCTTTGTGATAAAAGAAAAAATGCCATTGTTGGTAAATTTAGATCTTTTTTAGAATTTTTGAGAATCAAAAACTACACAAAAATTGCTCCCTTTTTGCTCTTTTGAATGAAGTCGGTATTTATGCAATGGGTTTAATATAATATGGATCGTTTTATTTGTATTTTATCCTACTCTATGGCAAAAAAAATCAATTTTTTTAATTTAAGATTTTTTTTAAAAAATCTTTGGAAATGAAAATTTATAAATTTTATAAAAAATTTAATTTTTTTTTTTTTTTTTTTTGTTCTTTTGACATACATTATCTAATATCTTCGGATCTTTTGGGTAAATTAATATAGGCATCACTAAGAGATCATTTGAATCCAAATTTTCTGTAATTTTAGAAAAACAAATCATACAAATCGTTTTCGAGATATGTTGCAATCAAAAAATAAAAAAAGAATTAATTTGTAGGCTTAAAACACTGTGATCATATGTAACTAAATTGACTAAGAAATCCGCTGCTGCAGACAAATTTTGCTTTATGTCCCCAAACTAATTTACCATGTTCCCAAAATTTCCATTTTAAAATTTAATCCACCCTTCTGCCCTCTCTCCATTTATCGAATTTATCTATAACATAGAAAGAACAAATATTTTAAAGAACAAATATTTTATATTATAAAAAGAAAATTGATCAACAATTTCTTATTTAAAGAAAATATCTTAAAACTTATTTAAATAGAAAATTATTTGATTAGAAAATTTATCTATTCTAATTTACAGAAAATTAAAAATTATATAAAAATTACTATAAAAAAAATTCATACTTTACTAAAATTTCCGAAACATTTCCAAGGAATATCTGTTCCGAAAATGAAACCTAAAATCTCCAATTTAGAGACAAATCCCCTCAACCTGGCAACACTGGTGGTTTTAAATTTTTTTATCTTTTAACTGCATTGCCATAAATTGCCATAATATTTCTGTCTTATGAAATTTTTTTAAAATATGTTCCTTAATGTTGTTATCTGTTCTCTTTTTATGTTTGTTTTGAATTATTCTCTTTAATATTATTATTTGCTCTCTTTTGTTATTTATCTAAATTATTTTCTGTTACTTCTTTTAATATCTAACTGAGCTCAATACAGATATTCTTACATTTTATTGAAAAATAATTTTAGTTGAAATTAAGCTTCACCTTAAGCTCAGACTAAAACTAGAGGACTATTAGTCCCTCAAAAACTCAGTTATCAAGAAAACCTAACGTGTGAAGAGTTATTTTTTTTTTCTTTTTTTGGAGCGAACAAATAGTATTGTTATTGTAGTGCACATTCTATGTTAACTGCCTGTACTGTTTATATAACCGTTTCTTTCTCTCTTTTGGCAATTTCCCATTTAAATACTGATCTCTGTAAAATCTGTAAAATAAATTTTATTAAAGTTTGTGTAAATGTTTAGCAAATGTTATGAATTTTATATTCTATGTAATTCAACATTAACAGTTGTTTACTTTTTTACACGATCTACCTGTTTCTGTTTGAAATACCATCCTATTCGATTATCTTCTCAGTATTTAGATTAAAATAATTGTTTGTCTCAATGTATGTACATTAGGGTGGTCCCGTTTGTATGGAGAGAAAATAAGATGACGCTGTTGCCAGCTCAAATGATAATTTATTTCATTCTAAAATACAGTTTCCCAAAATTTTCGTTCTGATATTATCATTTCGTAAACTGTATCAAAATGAAAAATTGCCCTTTTTCGGGATTTTCGGTTTTTTTTACATATTTCTGCCAAATGAACAGTATAAAAATTTGGTATCGCAAGAAAGGCCTTTGGGACTCGCATTTAATGACGTAACAAACCAGGTTTAATAAAAAATTAAATTTAAGTAAAAAACCCACACAAAAATCATGCTAAGTGTAACAAGAAAAAATCGCTCTCTGTGTGTTAATGAACTGGTATAATTGTAAACAAATACCCTTTTGGCATAAATTTTGTGAGTATTTCACTTAAACTTAACTTATTTCCTTGTTTGTTAATAGAAGTATGTAGTGTTATATGCACTATTTTAAGGGTAAATTCATTTAATTGCTTATGACATAGAACTATTTGTATATGAAGGTAAATATGTTTCCAAAAATTCCAATAAAATACGAACAAATTCGAATTAAAAAAAAAAAAAAAAACGGAAAAAAACCTTTTCGGTATAGCTTCTAGAGGAATATATTGTATTATTTGGTTCTATTTCTTAGAATATTAGTGTGAAAAAATTTAAATATCTAAATCTTTTGTAAAAAATTTTAAAATTTCGCAATCACTTCGACCTAATCCCAAATTTTTGTTATGTCATTAAACATTAAAAAGACCTTTCTTGCGGTACCAAATGTTCATATTGTTTGTTTGGCAGGAATACGAAAAAAATCCCTTTTTTCCATCTTTTTTCATTTTTATCCAACTCACGAAAGAATAACGTCAGAACGAAAATTTTTATAAACTGTATCTTAGAATGAACTAAATTTTCATTTGAACTGAGAGCATCGATACTTTTCATTTTGGGACCACCCTAATGTACATATATATTTATATAATGTTCTCTGTGTTGTGTGCGTGTGCTTGTTTTACCTTTTTTACATAAGACTCTCTAGGATTAATGGGGTTTCAATTCAAGTCTCAGTATTAAAAATTAAAAAATACATAAATATATGCTCTTAGAAATACTTCCTTTTCATTTCTTTGCCTTTTATTTCCAGTATTATAATTACCAAAAGTTTGTCTCTCGGAGATACTACTTTTTATCTTTAAAACTGACAGGTCTTCCATTATATTCTCTGTATTATAATTAACAAAGTTGGCTTGAATATGTATTCATTTGTTTACCTGTTTTAAATGTTATTCTATCTCTCTCTCAGTTTGTATTTCTGAAAGCTCTCTAAACTCTATTATGTTTATTTACTTTTTTTGCTGTTTAGCTCTCTCTTTCTTTAACTTATCTCTTAAGTCTGCTCTTGTTTAGTATTTCTCTGTTTTTCTAGCTGTTGTTATACTTTAGCTTTTTTATCACTACCGGGTGTTTCATAAAATTTGAAAACAATAAAATGCGAGTTTAGTTTGTTGTTTTTGTTTTGTTTTTCATATTATTTCTTTTTTCTTGGTTTCTCTTTCTTTTTTTGCATTAAACAATTTAAATTAAATTTAAAAATAAATTATTACACACATTTATTTAATTTAATTTATAATAATATAGCGTTTAATATAATAATATATTAATATAATCATAATAAGAATATAGTTTAATTGTTTTTTTTTTTATTTATTAAATTAATTTAAGAAATTAATTATAAGTTTCACTGGGTTTTCTTTTTGTTTTATTTTTTGGTTTTGCTGTTTACGAGGGGATTAAAATATTTGTTCTTGTATTTTTTTTTAATTAAGTATTATAGAATGAATTAAGTTTTATAATAATTTTAAAAAAATTGTAAGTGAAATAAATTATTATTTAAGTAATTAATTAATTTATATAATAATATAAATATATCATAATGAACATAAATATATCTAAAAAATATTATTACACACAGATACAAATATATATATGTTTTTTATTTAAAAAGTTTTTTTTTATGTTTTTTTTAAAGTTTTAAATGTTTCATGTTTTTTATTATTTTTTATTTTTGCTTTTGTAGTAATAAACATTTATTTTAATAAAGTTATGATGGTTAATTAATATATTTTTTTATGTTTTTGTAATATTTTATTTTTTGTTTTTTCTTTTAATGAAGAGAGAAGTTTGAAAATTTTAAAATAAATTAAAAATAACTGAATTAATTTTATTTTTAATAAATTATATATAATTAATAATATTAAATTAAAGTAAAAATATATTTTGCGCTACTTAATGTGCTTTTTGTTGGTTTGAGAATTTGTTAGATGTTTTTTTTCTTTTTTGGATTTTTTTACTAGCTTTTAAAGACGCATAATGTCTATATATTTATTTTGTTTGAGTTAAATAATTAATTTTTTTTTGTAATTTTTTTATAGGAGGTTTATTTGGTTTTATCAAGTGTTTTGCTTTCAAATTTTATTTAATGTTTAGTGGCTGCTGTTGATTTTTGTAAACGATTTGGGAATTAAGGTTTTCAAATTTTCATTTTTTGCATTTTGTCTAAATATTTATTTAGTTTGTTTTTTTTTTTTATTTTTTAGTAATAATTTATTTAAAAAATTATAATAAAAGAAATTTTTTTAAGAAATTTGACTAGTAAGTATTCCTTATTTTTTGTTTTTTTTTTTTTTTCAAAATATATAATAATATTTTTTTACTTAAAAAATAACTTCTAAGTTACTTTTTCCAAACAAATTAATTAAGAAATGAAAAAAAAACAATTTAAGAAGTTTTAGTTTTGTTGGTTTTAAAACTAACTTGCAAAACACGATTGCCTAAAGTATAACCATTCAATGATTGTATAGCCACAACCGCTTCATCATAGTTGGTCATGGTAACGAAACCGAAACCTTTACATTTGCTGGTCTGTAGATCACGTATAACCTTAACCGATTGGACGGCACCAAATGGTCCAAACAATTGCCATAAAACATTCTCCTCAGTTTCGGGGGCTAGATTATAAACAAATATACACCATCCCGAACCAGTCATAGCATTACCGGGTAATATAGAATTGGCCAATAGATCACCAGCCAAGGGAGAATATCTATTTTATAGAAAAAAATACATAGAAAATAGGAAAAATAATTAATAAAAAAATTGAGAAAAATAAAAGCAAAATTTTTACTATTATTTAAACAACAAAACTTTTAATAACATAACACTTTAATTGTTCTATATTAGCACTCTTTATTGTTTGTTTAATTAAAAGAGTTCATATGTTCTTTCTCTTCTTTATATAACAGAAATCTGTTATGTTTACTCTTCGTTATATTCTTGTCTCTATTACAACATTTTTAGTTTTATTTAGCTTTAATTTATTTTTTATTTTAGCTTAAATAGCTTGAAGCAAGAGTGTTCTCAATTTTCCTTTAAAAACGTAGAAAAGACAATTAGAAGATCAACTCTTTCAGTTTGAACAGCAAATCAAAATTACTGCCCTCACATGTATAATTTTAGTTCTGTATAAAAATCTACTAATACACACAAAGAGTTAAGTCTTTTTGACAGCAAAGTTATTTCTTTTTTTAGTGATTTGTATTTTTAGTTCTCTTTCTCTCTCTCTGTTATTAAAAATGTAAATGATAACTTCAATTTCTGTTATTAAAAAGCATAATGTAATTATAAAGTGACCGCACATCTGCAAAAACAACAATTGCTCGTATTTTATTAGTGTATGGACAAAAAATGAGAAAAGAAAAAGAGGAGTAAATAAACTCGAAAAAAATAGTACATACGTATACGAAAACAATTTGAAAGTTTAATGCGGTACGCATATGAAAAAATTTTAAATCAGCTGTTCTTACGAGGTCACTTTCTTATTACACTATAATAAAAAGCTGAGTGATATGTTCACTCTCTGTTATTACCATGTTTCTCTTAAAAATTCTTGTTTTTTTTATTTTTGGGAGTTCTAATAAAAGTTTTGTGTTTATTTACCTTAGAAATTACATTTTTATATAAAAATATTTGTTTAAAATATTTTATTTTGCTTAGAATTGCATGCTAAAGTGTTGGTTTAATATGAAATCAAAAAAAAAAAAGAATAGAAAAGGAAAGGAAAGTTTAAGTGTGATTTTTGCCCGCCTCACAGTGGGGCCAAAAACTAAATTTTTGATAATAAATCTGTATCTCCTAAACTACTGGTCGGATCGAATTGAAATGTATGGAAGAGTTGTAGAGGAAAATCTAAGTTTTCAGAAAAATCATCCTGCAGTTACCCTGTGATAACATGAGATAAGCTACAGGGTGTCAAAATTGACTACCTCGAGCATGTAAAAGTTTCAAAAAATCGTTACTTCTACAAATCAAATCCGATTTCAAAGATTTTTATATTTCTGTAAAGTGCTTGGCGAAGTAAAGAAAAAATATTTTTAATCATCTAAGTTATTTCTTACAATTAAAAAGATATTTATGCTTGAACTTTCAATTTTTGATTTTTTGTCTCGACTTTATTTTGTGTTTTGGGATTTTTTTTTTTAATATTCTATGATTTCTAATATATTTTAAAATAATATGCGAAATTTTTTTTCATTAGCTCAATTCATCTAGCCGTGAAAAATGTTTAATATCAGTACTCTGAAGTTCTAAAAGTATTGTTAATAAAAAAGATATTTTTCTTTACATATTTCAAAAGACCAGGATTCATAAATAGTTAATAAAGAAATTTTAAATTGATTTAGATTTGCATCCTGCATCCAGCATTGATCGAAAATGAAAATTTTGGAGAAAAAAATAATATTCATGATTTTTTTTAAATTTATTTCATTAAAACGTATATTTAGATCGATTTGGCCTGTCCTAAAAATGCAAGAGTGCTGGTTTTATGAAAAAGCCAATTTTTGAAAAGACTTTTATTTTAATTGCATAAAAAAGCATTTAAGCGTTATATTTTTATTACAATGTCTTATGTGTTGTATGAAATAGTTATCAATCTTCCATTCTTTAAAAAATCATTTAAAATGCTTTAACAACAAATTTTTGGCAATTTTTTTTAAAAATAAACAATATTTAATAAATTTAACCGATTATTACGAATATGAGAAGCAATTTGGTACCAAAATTTAATAAACAGCGTTAATAAATTAAAAAAATTCGATGACATTTTTTTATTAATCGATAAGCATATTTTTTTTTCTAAAATTTACCATTTTCGAACAATGCTGGATGTAGGGTGTAAATCTAAATCGATTTAAAATTTCTTTATTAACCTTTTAGAAAGCCCTGTCTTTTAAAATATGTAAAGAAAAAAATTTATTAAAAAAAAACTGAAAAATGTTAAAGAATTGCACTATATTCTTGTTAAAAAATATCATTTTTCGTGCTAATTTCAAAGTAATGAATTTAAACATTTTCATGACTGGACTAATTGAAATAATCAAAATTTTTTTTCAGCTTATTATTTACTAATGTATTAGAAGTTGCAAAATATTTTCGAAAAAGTTTTCTCTAAAAAACCTCAGGACTTATTCCCGAAGAATAAAATTATATCGAGCCAAAAAATCAAAAATTCCAATTTCAAGCGAAATATCTTTTCAACTGTAAGAGATAACTTAAATGAGTAAGCATAATTTTTTTTAGCTCATCAAGTACTTTACAAAATAGAAAAATCTTTGAAATCGGACTTGATTTGTAAAACTTACCTAGAAACTTACATGAAACTTTTACATACTCGAAGTGGTTAACTTTGACACCCTGTAGCTTATCTCTTGTTATTACAGAGTAACTGAAAGATAATTTTTCTGAATGCTTAATTCCTCATCTACAACTCTTCCATACATTTCACTTCAATCCGACCAGTAGTTTAGAAGATACAGATTTATTACCAAAAATTTTGGGTTTGGTGCCACTGTGCACTTTTGGGAAAAGATAAGTTGTTTTTCTCTTGCTTTTATTTGTAAAAATAAATGTAGTATTGGCTCGTAATGGTAACCAGCAAACATAAATTTTTAATAATATCTTTAAATTTTGTAAAATGAAAAATATTAAAAATTAATTAATTCCAGCAAAAATATTTATTGCTGGAGCAATTGCTTTCTATGACTTTAATAGAACTTTTCACATTTCCTAAACTAAAAAGAGCTCTTAGCTATCCTTCTTAGATACCATCAAAGAGTGAATTAATTTATTTATCAGCTTTTATAAATCTCTCTAAGTAAAACTGAAGCTTAATGACTCAGGACTGCGTACAAAAAAGTGAGTGCATATAATTCAGTTTATCTTTTTAAAAATTTTGACTTGTTAAATAACGTTTTATTTTAGTTTTAAATTTAAAATAAAAAACTTGTTTTTTTATTCGTTTTTAGTAAAATATTTTATATTTTCTGGAATACACTAAATAAAAGTTTTATTGTGTTTTCGATTACTTTTTTGTTGGAATATGTCCACTTTTTTAAAACTCTATTTTATTATAACCTTCACCATAGGTGTAAAAGGTAATTTCAGTTTCCATCTAAGACCCCAAAAATTATATATTTTCGGGATCCTTATTAATAGGGAAGTCGATATAATAATGTCCGTCTGTCTGTTGAAATCACTTTTTAGAAAACCCCAGTTATCGGATATATATGTTTTATAATTCAAATTATAGGGAATATTCCGTAGAATGACACTAGTAAAAATCAACAAAATCGATCCATTAATGGCCGAGATATCGCGAAAAAACGTATTTTTTTTCTACTTTTCTAAACCCTTATATAAGCTAGCGACTTCGTTTTTGCACAGAAAATTAGTAACTAAGATATTTGTTACTGTTGTAAATATTTTTCTAAAATTTTGGTTTTTTAATTATTTAAAATATACACACAAACATACACTGCCTGCCACTTGAATAAGGAATCACATTTTTTTAACTTTAATTAAGTATATCTCCTAAACTAAAGTTCAGAAAAAATTAAGTTTTTGCGCAACCAAAGTTCAAAGTGTTGGCTTTAGATTCCTGAAGAAATAAAAAATATACATATTTTGTTATACTAAAATTATGCCTTTATTTAGAGATATGTATTTCTGTGGTACTATTTCGTGTGTCACTTGAATAAGGAATTCTTTTAATATTAATCAGAGAGGATATGATTTGAATTTCTTTCAATATAAACGGCTAGATAATTTTAAATTTGATAGTTTTTAAATAGTTTTTATTCAAAATGGGACGTGGTAAGGCTCTTAATAACTCTGAAAAAGAAAAAGTTCTGATTTTGAAATCTCAGAGTCCAAAAACATTGTTAGAGGAAAGACAGTTGTGTACAATTATTTAAATAGCGTGGAAAGATATGGAAAGAACATGAACATGAACAACAACCCCAAAAGAAAGACGAAAAATTCTTAGAATTGCATCAAATTCTGCCATGTCGGTATCAAAAATACGTGAAAAAAGTGGAGTCAGTGCCAGTCTAAGAACAGTGCACCGTATTTTAAAGTTGTGCCCATACATAGTCCGACGAAAACTGCAAAAAAACCATCACTTAATGAAAAACGCAAATCACAACCTCTATAGTTTGCCAAAAATACAATGACATGGTCCGACAAATGGTTTAAAGTTGTATTTTCCGATAAAAAAAAGTTTAATATTCATGGTCCCGGCGGGTATAACTATTACTTCCATGACCTAAATAAGGAGGAATTATTTTTGAGCCGCAGACACAGCCGAGAGGGCGGAATAATGGTATGGGGGGCCATTTCGTATTATGGTACCATAGAATTGGTTTTTGTATCCAACAAAATGATTGCAGCGACTTACAAAAACATTCTGGAGGAAGCATTTTCAAAATTTAATGATTTCTTTGGACCCATACCTTGGACGTACCAACACGACAACGCTCCGATTCATAACGCCAGAGCAGTAAAACAAAGGATTAATCAACAAGGTGTTCAACTTTTGGATTGGCCCCCATATTCACCAGACCTGAATCCAATGGAAAATGTCTGGGGTTGGCTTGCAAGAAAAGTTTATGAAGGAGGAAAACAATTTAAGACGATAGAATCCTTAAAGGATGCAATAACGAAAGCATGGAGTTCAATTTCGCTAAATTACTTAGAGTCATTATACAAGTCGATGCCAAATCGCTTTTTTGAGGTTATTTCTAAAAATGGTGGCAGTACTCATTACTAATTGAATGCTAGAAGATAATAACTTTCATTTTTATAACCTAAAATTTAAAAATAAATTACAGTTTGCTTAGTTTTAAAATATTCCTTATTCAAGCGACACACGAAAAAGTACCACAGAAATACATGTCTTTAAATAAATGCATAATTTTAGTACAACAAAATATGTATACTTTTTATTTGTTCAGGAAACTAAAGCCAACACTTTGAAATTTGGTTGTGCAAAAAATTATTTTTTTCTGAACTTTAGTTTAGGAGATATATTTAATTAAATTAAAAAAAATGTGATTCCTTATTCAAGTGGCGGGCAGTGTATATATAAAAAAAAGGCATTAAATTTTAGTAATTTAGTATTTTTGTTTTTTGTATAAGGATATAGTAGATGTTGATTGTATATACATACACCGCCACGGCGGCTTGTCTTCTTGGAAAAATATTTCCTTGATGTATAGCTCATACATGGTAGAAAAAATCCTGTCATGTTACACTCTAGGATAGCTTCGGTCCTAGAGAGCGTAACAGTTTGGCAGGTATATATAGGTGTACCATTGCCTGGACTTGTCTGGGGTCTATAATGGGAGAAAAGGACCTTCGGGGCCGGACCAGAGACTTAACACAATCTGGTATCACGGGAGCCAGTAGCCCCTGGCACGGCAGCACTGACTCGTTGGTGTTGTCGTGCTGGACTGGCTGTTGGAGAGGCCCTTCGGGGAATTACGTGGTGGTTGTTGGTTTGGACCTAAACCGCAGGAAGGGGTTTATAGTCCCGATGTGGTGTTGCATAGCAACACAAGTCGCCAATAGTGCGCCAGGAGGTTAGATAGCTCCAACTCCTAAGCAAGGGGGAGTGGACTTATCCAGACAATGAGTCTCTCAAATTGCCACCTGAGTGTTCCTAACAGGCACATGGGGGCGTTGGTTGGCGCATTGTACCTCACCCGGTGGTAAGACCACCGTGGGATTAGGCCGTCATGGCAGGTGCCCACGTTAATCTTGACCACATCTGTATATACATACACACAATCATTTTTTATGTATGTTTTTTAGTTGTAAATAAATGTTGTTTTTGTATAAGCATGTATCTACATACAAACATATGTACATAAATTTAGTAGTCATCAGAAGCTATCAATGTTGTTGTTGTTTTTTTTAAAGAAACAACACTTGCTATGATAGTTTAATTTTGTGTTTACATTTTTGTAGATTTGAAAAAAAATTTAATTATTTTTATACGTATTAATGTGAAAATATGAAAGCATACTTTAAGGCCTAGATGTTATTATTTGTCGGTAAGGTGGTGAAGGATATAAAAGATTCGGCACAACCGAATATAGAGCATCAATTTGTTTGCTTTACTCAGCTCTAAGTGTTCTTTAAATAGTTTTTACTGTGACCATACACATTTAAAATGGACTGAGTGTTGTACAGTTTAGTATATTGGCCTCATTTATCACATAGCATCACCATTTTTTTAATACCACTCAACTACATTTTTGTTGTAAGGATGAAAAGCCAGAGAAGGCTAGAGAAATTAGAGTTCGTTATATTTTAAGAAAGCACTCATTGGCGTATATTCCTCTGTTAAAGGTGCTATTTGTTATGAATAAAGTGATTTTACAAATAGCTTGTCAGACCAAAAATTTATTCAACAATTTTGATTTTTTTACACGATATTTATATGCTATATTTCCCTTAATATCTGCGATATGGAATTCCTAACCAGGATGTTGTAAAAAGTTCGAAAATACTTGGTTTATATTGCCCTTTAGACGCATTCATATTTTTGAAGGAAATTAATCTCAATAGTTTTGGTCCTCTCTTTTGTCTTCACATTTTTTCTAGCGTTCCTATTATGAACTTTTTTTTACCTCGTGGGTCTTTGTGGTACCTTTTTTAAACTTTTCTGATAAAAGATACAGAGCAATCTAAACATATTCCATCCACATTGCATCTAGAGATGTGGTGATTTTCCTTCAAAATTCATATTATTTTGTCTGCGATCCTACGTTCTGTAAATTAAGTTTCTCTTCAGTTATTAGGGTTCGTTTTGATGATCATGGACTTTTTATATTTTTTATGACTTAAAAAGTTGTATTTCTTATTATCGACATGTGTTTTATGTTATGTTTTATATGATCGACATGTGTTTTGATTATAAATTTGTATAAATTTTGTTAAATTTTCATTTTAAGAAGACCAAATTATGTTATTAACAAAATTTAGCATATAGTTATTGGGAATAATAGCAAATGTAAAGAAATTAACGATACTGATTTTTCTAAAATTTATAAGTCTTAAAGTGTGAACAGATTTTTTTGTGCGCACTCCTTATTTCCTTCAGCGGCTGATATTATTACTTAAATTCGAGACCTCTATTTCGTCAATAAAAAAACTTTGTCAATAAAATAGCAGCGAGAGAGTTCTCCTCCCCCCAATGAATCGAGTTATATTTTATATTCTCTTATATTTTAGATATAAGAAATCTATCTAGTCATCGTGAGAAAATGATCTAGTAAACAACAATTTGCTATAAATTTCTTTTGAATTCCTGATCGATGAAAGCAAGGAATTCATTTTGAAAAGGAAGTGTTATTCTCTCAGCAATGAATCCATTTTAGTTTACTCTTTCTATTAGATATAAGAGTTCTGTTTAGTCAACCATTGACAATGACCTGGTCTTCTAATCTCGCAAAACCATTATGGTTTGTCTGTGGGATGTAAATAATAAAAATAATATAATTGATACATAATAATTGCTTCATTGCGTGCTTATAAATTGTTTTTTGTACTGCTCTGCTTTAAATTTTCCTTTCGCTCGCCGCCTTGTGGCACGTGGGACTTTTATTTCACCTAGTCCCCATACAAATGTCTCCCCGGAATAGAGTTTAAACACTCAAAAATGCCTTAAAAAAAAGAATATATTCTGTACAAGTATCAATCTTTGTGCCAAATTTTATGAAGATCGGTCCACAATTGACAATAGCTCCCATATTAAACCCTCTTCCGAAAATCACTTTAATGCGCATAAATCCCATACGAGTGTTAGTATCAAGTAAATATTCGACACAAATAAGTTTTATGTAATTAGAAACAACATTTCCAATTTTTATGAAAATCGGTTTATAAATTACCTTAACTCCCATAAAAATCCACTTCCAGGAATCGCCCTACAGTGCATAAAATCATCTAGATGTTGGTATCAACGCATTATTCTGGATTTGTATATTTTATTTTACATTTAGTAAAATTGGCTACAGGTGTAATATAAGTCCCTTTCCCGAATTTTTATGTTCGTACACAATGGTGTGGGGTATCATATTGTCGATGTTGACCAATATTCGTGTGGAATATTGGTTTGAATTTTAGGGATCTTTATCTACAATGACTCTTCGATTATTGCTTACTTTATCAAGCAAATACTATACTATAGCTGAGATTTGTCATTACTTTTCAAACTTCTGTTAAGATATTTTCAGTGATTTTTTTCCAATGACTTTTGGATTAAAATTTCTGTTACGTTATATTCTGTTGCGTTATACGAATATGTGGCCAATGGGATAAATTTCGTTTATATTACAGAAATACTCTAAAGAATAGCTAATACTGATCTTCGTTTCCCAAACTTTTGTAAAGATATATTCTGTTAGAGATGATCATGTAGCATTATGAGATGTATTTTAGGGTTTATCAGGCAGATTCTGAGATTGATCTTCGTTTCCAAAATACTATTAAGATATTTTCTGCTAAGCTCTATGATCGTATGGGTTATGGCGACTATTTTAGGATTATTTACTTTCAAATTTCACATGACTTTTACATTATTATTTAGTTTTTCAGACAAGAAAAATGCTGAAGAATTTTTGAGACTGATCGTGATTTTCTAAATTTCCGTAAGTTGTACAATCTTGTGGGTTATTTTTTGTATTTCAGAATTCTTTATCACACTGATCGGTTCATTGCTTAGCTTTTAAGACAGAAAAGATGCTAGGGAATGGTTGAGTTTAATTGTGGCTTCTCAAACTTCTGTTTAGAATATAAGCTATACTTAATTACTGCAGGTCTCTTAATAAAATAACACAGATAAATATATAGGAATATATAAATTATTATTCATAAATCTCTACTCTAATTGTTTTGAGTCAATTGCTGTCATATTTCCATACATCTGCTCTTGTCTTGAAAGGATCTTCCAGTTTTGTTTCATCATTCTTATGACGCAGTTATATAGGTGATTGTTAAATAACTTTGCGCTGAAAGAAATGCTTCATAGAGATTAAGAATTTGTATTCTTTTAACCATTTATTTCTCAAATAAAGTTAGTATCTCGTACAAATACAAGCGCAAAATTGAACACTGTATCTGTTAATCGATCACTCAGGTAGAGGTATAAAAATTTACTAGAAAATTTGGAAAATAAATTTAAGACTTTCATCGGAGAAGGAAATATGTATGTTGTTTTAATGCACTCTTGAAAATATAGACTCATATATCTCCAAATAACTAGAGAAAAACTATCCGAGAGTGCAGAGTGAATGGTTAGCAGGAAATTTTGAAATTTGGTTTGGTTATGAAGTCTTTCAAGCCTTTACTTAACGATGAATAGAATAAATATATAGCTTTATGTTGACATCAGCGCAACAGATTATTATAAAGCTGATGAATCAAAAGATGAAGAGAAGAGCAATGTGCTGTGCTAGCGAGAATCAGTCTTTAATTTGGGATTTACTACCTTCGATAAACTCTAACATCACATAAGGATATTACCTTTTGTCGAATTTATTTTCTTTAACATGAAGTTTCATGACTTTCATCTCTTTAGGATCTCGGGGAGAAAAAATACGATCTTTGAAATCTATTTTATTTAACAAACTCACAAAAATTTCGTTATTTGCATTATTAATTTTTTTAATCACATCTAAGTTTATGTCCAACAATGGTCATTTAAGTGTTGGTCAGTTTAAGTTCTTTTAGATCTTGAGAAAGAAACTCTGCTCTTAGGAATCCATTCTCATCAACGAACAACTGATCTATCGGTCATCGATTTAGGACGAAATGATGTATACACTTTATTCTAAATAATCACTTCTCTTTCCAGAAAGCTGTTGGAATGGAAATGAATTGTGAGATCTATGAAAAATTTTATACAGGTTTCGAGGAGACTAAAAGACCTGATAAATTTTTCTTTGGGTTTTCGAGGATCTTCAAAAGAGAAAATTAAACTCTTAGAGATGTGCTCTCGTCAACCAACAACTCATCTATCAATTGATCATCAATTAAGATCAAAATACAGTAGGAAATTTACTTTTAATAATTACTTTCAGAATATTACAATTTATAGATCAGACTAAGTTCTTTGGGATATCGAGGAGCAAACTCAACTTAAGGAATTATTTCTCGTCAACGAACAACAGATCTAACGGTCATCGAATTAAGTTAAAAAGGGGTGGAACTTTATTTGAAATAATCATTTCCCTTTTCTGTAAGCTGTGGTCATGAATGAGAGCAATAGCGTAGAACAAATTAACACTGTCTTGGAGGAGAAACAAGGATCTGTAAACTCTTTAATTTATCAATGAATTCTCGAGGATCTTGAAGAAAAAACTAAGCTCTTTAAGATCTGCTTAAAATGCAGAAGAGACTACGAACTTTCGTATATCAAGGAAGAAACTCAGTTGTGAAGGATCTGCTGTCGTCAACCAACAACTCATCTACCCACATAAATTCCGGGATATTGTATTTTTCTAGAAGCTGTGGGTATGGAAATGAATTGCGAGATCGAGGAATAATTTAACACTAGTTTAGATAAGATTCAAATATCTGCAAACTCTTTAATTTTTCATTGAGTTCTCCAGGAGTCTTAAAAGATAAATTACGGCATATTGCATTTTTCTGGAAGCTGTGTGTCATGAAAATGAGTTGCAAAATCCAGACACAACTTAACACTGTCTTGGAATGGACTCAATGATCTGCAAAATCTTTTAATTTTCATTGAGTTTCCGAGGATCTTCAAAAGAGAAAACTAAACTCTTTAAGATCAGCTTAAATTGCAGAAGAGACTTTAGTCTTTCGTATCTCAAGGAGGAAACTCAGTTCTAAAGGATCTACTCTCATCAACTAACAACTGATCTAGTCTGGTATATTGCATATTTCTGAAAGCTGTGAGGATGAAAATATTTTGCAAGATCGAGAAAGAACTTAACATTGGCTTGGATGAGATTCAATGATCTTCGTAATCTTTTAATTTTCACTGAGTTGTCGAGGAGTTTTAAAAGATAGATTCCGGGATATTTTATTTTTCTGGAAGCTGTGAGGATGAAAATTAATTGTGAGATCAAGGATCAACTTAAATTAACTTAACTTAAAGAATACTCAAATATCTGAATTTTTTTTTTAATTTTTCACTAAGTTCTCGAGGATCTTGAAGAGAAAACTAAGCTCCTTAAGATCTGCTTAAAATGCAGCAGAGACAACCATCTTTTGTATCTCAAGGAGGAAAGAAAGGACTTAAGTATTTGCTTTTGTTAATGAACAAGTGATCTATAGATAGATCATCGAATTAGGACATTTACTTTTAGTAATAACTTCCGGAATATTGCATTTAATATAACGAATGTGTGGATATTGAAAAGGAAAACGCGGAACAACTTATTTTATACTAGCAGAGAATAATATTTTATCTTGCTATGGTTTGGGGAAGACTAAAGCTTCAGCGTACTCACCTACATCTTGATCGTTGAGTTGGCGTACATTTTGGGGCTTTTAAGAAGCTTCGTTTGAAGCTTCTGTTTTAACATAAAGAATCAAAAACTCTGATTGTTTTGGATAATATTTTGAAGTATTTTAAAAAAAATTTTGTTATCGAGACCATGATCATGATAGTGAAAGTTACATTATTTTTTCCTAAACTTTCCTTTTAATTTTTTCTTTTTTTTTTTTGTATTTATTTTCAAAAGTGACTGATGCTTAAAAAACAACAAATTAAATCTTAAAATATAGTATTTATTTTTCTTTTTTTTTTATTATAAAACATAAAAGCCAACAAAAATGTTTAAATGAAAACAATCATAGACATTAAGGAAAAAAAAACATGAAAATAGGAAACAAAATTAGTTAAATATGAAAGTTTTTAATAAATGGAATTAAAAAACATTGAAAACACAAATTGAACACAAATTCTTTTTATCAGTTATAAAACAAACTTAGAGAAAAAACACTACAAATTATAAAGTTTTTTTTTTTTTTTTTTTTTGAAAACAAATTTTTTACGCCAAAAAACTCTTTTATTTAAATTTAAAATATTAATACAGTTTTTGGTTTTCTTCTTTTTAGTTTTTTTTTTTTTAGATAAACAAATAAAATTATAAGAAAAATAATTCACCTTTGTAAACCCTTGTTAATCGCTAACATCGGGCTTTTTCCAATGCTAAACAAATTAATTTGCCATAAAATGAAATGAAATCAAAAAAGAAAAAAATATATATAAAAAATATAAAAATAGAAAAAATATAAACAAAATACATTATTTGACTTTTTTTGGTAGATTAGTAATAAAAAAATTTTGTTTTAATAAATTTTAAAAGAGATTTTTAAAAGAGTATTGTTTTTTTTTAAGCTACAAGTTAAATACTGGGATTTAAGAACTAAAAGAAAAATAAATTAAAAAAAAATTATATTAAACAATAATTTTAGGTTAGAAAAGGAAAATATAAAAAATGAATTAAAAAAACATTAAAATTAAAATTAAAAAATAGGGAAAACAAAAAATAGGTTCAAAAAAAAAATAAATAAATTCAAAGGAAATTTTTTTTCAATTTATTTGGCTAAAGCATGCATTTTTTATAATAATGTTTTCTTACAAAAACCTTTTCTTTTGCTTTTTTTATAAAAAAAAAGAGGAAATTTTTTAGACTTACCTTATGCGTCCAGCCGAGGGTAAAGCACCGGCCGCTAAACGTCTGGTAGCAGCTGCAGCTTGTGGTGTCAAGTAAGCAGCCAAAGGTGGTGGGATTTGGGCTTTAGCACTATTGCTTGGATTATTGGCAAATTTAACAGTTATAGGTTCAGTATAACCTTTAGGAGTTTTACCATTCAGTTCCTGTATTGCACGTTCGGCTTCGTTGCGTTGATCAAAACGTATAAAACCAACACCCTTAGAGAGACCTTTTAGAACAAAAACAAAAAATAATTTAATTATTATTCTTTTTTACAATTAAAAGAAATAAAAATGAAATTATATCAAAAAACTCAAAAAAATAACCTACCAAGTTCTTTTTTTATATTCACATCTTTAAAACAAAAGCACATAACACAAAAACGAGAGATAAAAAGAAAGAAAAAATAAATAAAAAAATTATAAAAAAAAAATTAAAAAATATTTTTTAAATATAAAAACTTACCCGATATATTATCACAGAGTATACGAGATGTTATTATTTTGCCATATGGTGCAAATAATGATTCCAAGTCTGGTTGTGATAGATTTTTGGGAAGACCCGATACATATAAATTAGCACCCTTAATTGATTCCGAACTTGGACGGGCGTATGATACTTTAATTACTTTATTTTGTAAACGCAAACCATTCAAAGTATTGACCGCTTTTTCAGCATCTTCAGGTCGTACATAGTTAACGAAACCATAGCCCAAACTTTGACCTTCATTTCGTTATTAGGATGACAAGAAAAATATTACTAAATATTAATGTCATGGGAAATGGAGAATCAATAATTACCTTGCTGCAAAGCTGGATTTAATGCTGTCAAAGAGGCTGGCAAAACTATAAGAAGAAAAAATAAAAATTTTAATAGATTACAACAATAAAACATTTTATATTCTACACAAAAGCTTAATGTATAAACCATACTATAGACCAAGCTATAGACTATTTTATTGTATACGCTGTATACAATTTTATATTTTTAAAGTGTAGACTATATAATGCTCCATAGTCTAGACTATAAAATAGTCTATAGTCCAGACTATAAAATAGTCTACAATCTAGACTATAAAATAGACTACGTCTAGACTATAAAATAGTCTACAGTAGAAAATATAAAATAGTCCACAGTCTAGACTATAAAGTAGTATGCATGTATAATAAAAATATACTATAAAATATTCTATAGTCTAGGCTATAAAATTGTCCATAGTTTAGTCTTAAAATAATTATAATCTAGACTATAAAATAGTCCTTAGTATAGACTATAAAATAGTCCATAGTCTAGACTATAAAATACTCCATAGCGTAGACTATAAAATTGTCCATAGTCTAGACTATAAAATAGTCCATAGTCTATACTATAAAATTGTCCATAGCCTAGACTATAAAATAGTTCATTGTCTAGACTACAAAATAGTCTATATATAAAATAGTCTATAGCATAGACTATAAAATAGTCTATAGTATTGACTATAAAATAGTCTATAGTCTAGACTATAAAATAGCCCATAGTCTATACTATAAAATTGTCCATAGCCTAGACTATAAAATAGTTCATTGTCTAGACTACAAAATAGTCTATATATAAAATAGTCTATAGTATAGACTATAAAATAGTCTATAGTATAGACTATAAAATAGTCTATAGTCTAGACTATAAAATAGTCTATAGTCTAGAATATAAAATAGTCTATAGTCTAGACTATAAAATAGTCTATATTCTAGACTATAAAATAGTCTATATTCTAGACTATAAAATAGTCTATAGTCTAGACTATAAAATAGTCTATAGTCTAGACTATAAAATAGTCTATAGTCTAGACTATAAAATAGTCTATAGTCTAGACTATAAAATAGTCTATAGTCTAGACTATAAAATAGTCTATAGTCTAGACTATAAAACAATCTATAGTCTAGACTATAAAATAGTCTATAGTCTAGACTATAAAATAGTCTATAGTCTAGACTATAAAATAGTCTATAGTCTAGACTATAAAATAGTCTATAGTCTAGACTATAAAATAGTCTATAGTCTAGACTATAAAATAGTCTATAGTCTAGACTATAAAATAGTCTATAGTCTAGACTATAAAATAGTCTATAGTCTAGACTATAAAATAGTCTATAGTCTAGACTATAAAATAGTCTATAGTCTAGACTATAAAATAGTCTATAGTCTAGACTATAAAATAGTCTATAGTCTAGACTATAAAATAGTCTATAGTCTAGACTATAAAATAGTCTATAGTCTAGACTATAAAATAGTCTATAGTCTAGACTATAAAATAGTCTATAGTCTAGACTATAAAATAGTCTATAGTCTAGACTATAAAATAGTCTATAGTCTAGACTATAAAATAGTCTATAGTCTAGACTATAAAATAGTCTATAGTCTAGACTATAAAATAGTCTATAGTCTAGACTATAAAATAGTCTATAGTCTAGACTATAAAATAGTCTATAGTCTAGACTATAAAATAGTCTATAGTCTAGACTATAAAGTAGTCTATAGTCTAGACTATAAAATAGTCTATAGTCTAGACTATAAAATAGTCTATAGTCTAGACTATAAAATAGTCTATAGTCTAGACTATAAAATAGTCTATAGTCTAGACTATAAAATAGTCTATAGTCTAGACTATAAAATAGTCTATAGTCTAGACTATAAAATAGTCTATAGTCTAGACTATAAAATAGTCTATAGTCTAGACTATAAAATAGTCTATAGTCTAGACTATAAAATAGTCTATAGTCTAGACTATAAAATAGTCTATAGTCTAGACTAGAAAATAGTCTATAGTCTAGACTAGAAAATAGCCTATAGTCTAGACTAGAAAATAGTCTATAGTCTAGACTAGAAAATAGTCTATAGTCTAGACTAGAAAATAGTCTATAGTCTAGACTATAAAATAGTCTATAGTCTAGACTATAAAATAGTCTATAGTCTAGACTATAAAATAGTCTATAGTCTAGACTATAAAATAGTCTATAGTCTAGACTATAAAATAGTCTATAGTCTAGACTATAAAATAGTCTATAGTCTAGACTATAAAATAGTCTATAGTCTAGACTATAAAATAGTCTATAGTCTAGACTATAAAATAGTCTATGGTCTAGACTAGAAAATAGTCTATAGTCTAGACTAGAAAATAGTCTATAGTCTAGACTAGAAAATAGTCTATAGTCTAGACTAGAAAATAGTCTAATCTAGACTAGAAAATAGTCTATAGTCAAGACTATATATAAATAATCGAGAATACAATTTAATTTTAAGTATATACTATTGTGATTTTCTTATCTTCAAAAATGTTAAACTAATTCTACGTTTTTGATTTTAAAATAAACTATTATTATAAAAGTCATATTTACCCAAATTACCTGAGACTTTATCGCGCACCAGCTTGCAACTCTCCAGCTCACCAATGCTTGAGAATAGCGAACGCATTTCCTCTTGGGTCATGGTTTGCGGTAAATAGTTGACAATTAAATTGGTGCGCGATTCATCTGAATTGCCATCGACAGACCCATTGGTGCTGCCATTTTTGACTATATCCATGGCATTGGTCATTTTTAGTTGTGCTGGTGTTTGTTGTTGGTGTCTTTGCTGTTGGAGAGTAATTTTGAAGCTTTTTTTTAAACCAACGGATGAAAGAAATTGAGCTGTTTTGTTTATACAATGAGCTTGGAATTTAAGACTAACTTTTAGAGAATCGGGGGGTGGTGGTTGTTTTTATCGCCTGGACTTAATTTAGTTTTAGAGTTGTTTTTACTTATTAAAAAGCTTTGATTGCGCTTAGCACAAGTTTAAGAAGAATTTTATGTTTTTACGTTTATGGTTTCTGATTTTAATTTAAAAGCGTAGTTTTTTTTTTTTTTTTTTGTTGATTTGAAAGAGTTTTTTATTTTAATTTGGAGTTTTAGATCTTGAAATTTTAGATCATTAAGTTATAATTTAAAATTGTTTAAATTTATGTTTTTTCTTTTTTGGTTTTTAATAAAAGTTAAAAGAGTAAATTTTACTAATGATTTTTTTTTAATGAGTATTTTCTTATATTGTTTTTTTTATATAAAATTGCAAAAATGCAAAAAGTTTTTTGGTTTTTATTTTTAGCAATAAATTATTTGACTAAGTATTAAATTTTATAAATTTATTTGTTGTTGTATTTTAATATGGAACATTTGGTTTATTTTTTCTTTTATATTATTTTTTTAACCTCAAATACGGTTCTTTTCAATTTTTAATTAAATTGAGGTTAGGTGTAAAAATGATTAATTTTTTTCTTAATAATTCGTTAATTTTTTTAGCTCTGTAATAGTTGGTTTTCTTTGGTGGTGTTGATTTGCAAGATTTTTATTTTATTTTATTTTCAAATAAACTTGATTTTTGGAATTTGTTTGTTGTTTTTATATTTTAATATTAAATTTTAAATACGAAATATTTTCTCACTTGGTGTACAGTAATAGCTGCTCGATTGCTTACTCAATATATATTTATTTTATCTTAGATTTTATCAAATCTGCAAAGAGGAAAAAAAGAGAAAAAGAAATATTAATAAAATGCTATTTATGTAAATTCAGCATAAAATATTGCATCTATGTGTGCATTTATAAATAAAATTTCCTCCCCTTTTGGTTGGAGAGTTGAATTAATAGCTTTGCATAACTGTTAAGAAAGATTAATGATGGCAGAGATTTGTTTGTAATAAAAACGAGGAAAGGCTTTTAAAAGTTTAAATATTGGTTTTTTTTAATCCCTTAATTATGAACGATTATAAGAAATACGTGAAAAAATAAATAAATTGTTTGCTCTAGTGGTATTTAATAGCCACCCTAACATTATTTGAATCTTAATATCCATAAAATCTTAATTTTAATAAATTTTGCAATAATTTTTGTAATTTCGAAATTTTCAAACTTAATTTCGAATTTTTCGAAAATGTCTAAAAGCTTTTTTTAACAGAAAAATTAATATCAAATGAATTTCTATGAAAAAAAATACAGTTTTGTGACAGATTTAAGAATTTCGACATTTTCGAACTTAATTTCGAATTTTTCGAAAATGTCTAAAAATATTTTACACATAAAAAATTAATGTAAATTTAATTTTTAGTTTTTTTTTGTAATTTTTATAAATTTCGAAATTATTTTTGTTGTTTTCAAAAATGACAAAAAGATGTCTTAAACACGAAAAATCATTACAATTTTATTCTTTATAGCTAAAAATTTATTAATTTTTTTTTTAAGAATTTCGAAATTTTCTAAATTAAATTCGTATTTTCCAAAAATGTTTAAATCAACTAAAAATAGTTTTTTCTTGACAAAGGTTTAACTTAATAACTTAATTTAAGATATTTTTAATAATTTCGTATTTTTAGAAATGAATTTCGAATTGTTTAAAAATATAAAAGAAATTTCTTTAACTTAAAAATCATTACAAAAAGTTTTTATGGCATAGAAATGATTTTTCCACAAATATTTTGAAATTTCGAAATTTTAGAAATTAAATTCGAACTTTTCGAAAATGTCTAAATCAAGTTAAAATACATCTCTCTTGGTAAAAATACAGTTTTAAAGAATTTTTTAACTTAATTATAGACAGTTTCCGGAATTTCGAATTTTTCAAAAATGCAGAGGAAATGTCTTAAACTCAAAAATCATTAAAAATTTAATTTTACAAAAACAATTTTAGAATTTCAAAATTTTTGAACTTAAATTCGAATTTTTCGAAAATATCTAAATCAACTAAAACTACATTTTTCTTGCAGAAATACAAATTTCAGGATTTTTCTAACTTAATTTAAGACTTTTTTAACAATTTCGAAAATTTCTAAATTAAATCCAAAATTTTAAAAAATTAACAAAATGTAGACTTAAAACACATTAAAAATTTAATTTTTAAAGCTAAAAAACATTTCACTCAAAAATTTTAGTATTACAAAATTTTTAAACTCAAATTCCAATTTTTCGAAAATGTCTAAAAGTGCTCTTAAAAATAAAAAATTATCATAGAAAACAATTTTATGAATAAAATTTCTATTTTAACGTACTTTTTGGAATTTAGAAATTTTCAAAGTTAATTTTCGAATTTTCTATGCATGTTCGAAAATTTTAAAAACTTAATTTATTATGGTTTAAAATAGATTTTTCAACAAAAATTGAAACTTTTTATAAATTTTGAACATTTTAAAATTTTTTGAACTTAATTTCAAATTTACGAAGATTACAAAAAGATTTTAAAATCTTAAAAAATCGATAAAAACTTAATTTTTATTGTAACAAAATAAGTTTGATATAATTTCAAGATTTTGAAATTATGGAATTATGAATTTTTGTAGCTAAAAATTAAATTTTAAGTCTTTTTCTGGAACTTCGAATTTTTCGTACTTAACTGCAAAATTTCGAACTTGCATAAAAATGCTTAAAATTAAATTGTAAACATTAATAAATACTTCTTTTGTTAAAAATTACATATTTTTATAAATTTTGATAATATTAAACTTTTGAATTTTTCGAACTTAATTTCGAAATTTCTGTAAATGCCTCAAAATGCTCATACGTGTAGAAAACAATAAAATAATTAATTTTGTTCACTAGAAATACAATTTTGCAACCTTTTCTGGAATTTCGAAGTTTCGAACTTAATTTCGAAATTTTCGAAAAAAGCTTAAAGTTAAATTTAGGACATTTTTAAATAACAAAAATTGAAAGCATTTATAATAATTTTATTTTTTTTTTTTTTTTTGTTTTTTTTTTTGGTATTTTGAATTTTCTGAACTATAGAGAAAATTTTAAAGAAATTTATTAGATATAAAAAAAGGATATTAGGCCAGCTTCTAAACCCAAGCAGATATATAAATAAAATTTGATGAATACATAGCCACTACTAATACACAACTTGTACTCTATTTATTTCCAAAAATATCTTGTTAAAATTTTAAAATTTTAAACATGTTTTTTATAAGTAAAATTACTTAGCAATTAAGTACCTAATACAAAAGCCTTTATTACAACTTTTGTTATCTCAATTATTTTAATCTTAATTAAAGGCTTCAAAAACGTTTACAAAATTTCCAAAAAAAAAAAAAGAAAAAACATCCTCTAAGCACTAATTGCGCTAGAGACAACCACCAAATAAGAAAAAAATCCAACTGGAATTTCAATCAAAAAAATTTCTAAATTTATAAGGGTTGCTAGTCCTGAATTCAAAAGATGTCTATCGCCAAAAAACAAACACATAAAAATATTACAAAAGTCCAGTTGAGTTTATACAAAAGAGTATGTGTTTTATTATATATAATTTTATTAACGTCCTGTCAAAAACAGACATTATCCTTTGCAGTAGTTAGCAGTAGAGAGCCAGAACATACAGTAATAAAACCAGGGGGAAGTTTTTGAAAGGATGAACATTTTATATTTATGCTAGACAAATACTTAGGAAAAATAAAGGAAAGAAGGACAACATAAAATAAATATTACATCGGGTCATTGAACTCCAGTTCCTGATTTGGTTTTTTTTTTGGAAAACTTTTAATGTTCGTACGTTGGGGTTAATTAAATAGAGACAATTTGATGATGCAAGAGTGTTAGAAGAATAAAAAGAATTGAGAGAAATATATTTAAGAAAAGAAAAGGACTTTGTTCAAACAGAAGTCTAAGAAATTAATTTTTTACTTTTAGTGAAAAAATTAATTTCATAACATTAAAAAATGAATTTTAAGGTTTATTTAAAGTATAATCGAAAATTTTGTAATTTCGTTGACTATTCAAAATGATATATATATATATACATATATATATTTAAAATATTAATTTTCAAGAATAATTTGTGCACAACTTGTAATTTCATGTCCTGTATATGCCTGTTGAGTTTTAACTTACTACCTGTACTGATGCAACTCTTCTTCGTATATCCTTTGTTTTTTTAATAAATTTTTATGAAAATGAAAGTTTAGCTTATATTTCAAAACCCAACATAATTCATTTTGCAAAATTATTTCTACAATAATTTTACAGTTTTCGATTTGGAATATATATATATATATATATATATATATATATATATTTATTTTTTAAACAAATTTGAAACTAATTGGAGTACAATTTGTGCATCGAGTAGCACTACGTGCTAACATAAGAATAATATTTCTTTATTAAATGGTTTTGCTGCTCCCCATATATCCTTTTTTTGATAATTTTAATATATTTCTTGAAGTTTGAAAATTATTTTGAATTTCTCACTAAAATTGCTTAAACTAAAATTTAACATATTTTTTCCCCAACTTTTAGTTTTTTTTTTTTTTTTTTTCTTTAATTGCAAAATATATATTTTTTTTTTTTTAAACAAATTTGAAACTAATTGGAGTACAATTTGTGCTTCGAATAGCACTATGTACTAACATAAATAGAACGTTTCTTTGTTAAATGGTTTTGTTGTTCCCCATATATTCTTTTTTTTAATAATTTTAATAAATTTCTTGAAGTTTGAAAATTATTTTGAATTTCCCACTGAAATTGCTTAAACTAAAATTTAACATATTTTTCCCAACTTTTATTTTTTTTCTTTAATTGCAAAATATTGTTGCTGTTTTTTGAAAATTTTTGAAATTCTTTTATTACAATTTGAGGTCTTTAATGGTCTATATATCCACCAAATATAAACTTTCTATCTCAAGTGGTTTCACTTCTACCAATATATCGTTTTTTAATAATTAAAAAAAAATAATGTAAAATTTATAATTTACATTGCATTTTGTTCTAAAATTATCAACATTAATTTTACATAATCTTTTACGCAAATTTTCAATTATTTTTTTACTTAATTGCAAATGATTTTTTCTACTTCTTGGCATTTTTTGAAAATTATTTTACTGCAATTTGTAAACTTTGATGCTCTGTATGCCCTCTAAATATAAACTTTCCATTTTAAGAGGTTTTGCTGCTCCCCATATATCATTTTAATATATTTTTTAAATTCCAATAAAATAAAAAAATTTACATTTAGGTTTCATTTTACAACATCTAAGTATTTTTTTTTTTTTTTTTCTAAAAACTTTGAAAATTTTTCTTTTAATTTGCCGACTTTTTTTATCTAAAATTGCGAAAACTACAAACTGTAGTAAGCTTGTAGTTTGGTTTGCTCTATATGTTTACGACGTTTTAGATTCATAACTAAAATAGTTTTGCTGCTGGCCATTTATACTTTTTTTAATTTTAATAAATTTTAAATTTTAGATTTCTTAATAAAATACTTTAAATTGCATACTTTTGTAATTAGTTTTACATAAATTTTAATTTATGTTGCTTTTTTCCGAAAAAATATCTATATTTTTAAAGAATTTTTAAAAATTATTTGATTACAATTTTTAGTGTTAAGTAGTCGTTTATATTCTCACTGGTCTGGCTGAACAATTTTTTAATGTTAAGAAAATTTTAAATTTTGACTTTGATTATACATTGAAAAAAAATTAATCCTATTCTTTCCTGATTTGTTTTCCGAAAATTTGAATTTGTTGCTTTATTTTTTTTTAGTAATTTCTCTATCTTTTTTAAAATTTTCCAAAACTAATTTTACTACAAAACGGACTCTAATCAAAACGGACTCTAACGAGTCTAAGATTACGGGCTACCACGTAAACCAATTTTACTACAACTTGTAGTTGTGAGTATTCTATATGCTCACCAAATCTCATTTCCCTAGCTAAAGAAGTGTTGCTGCTGACCATATATCCTTTTTTTAATATTAGGAAAATTTATACTTTAGAATTAGATTTTGTATTGAAATATTTAAAATTATATGTTTTTGTATATCGTTTTATGAAAATTTTATTTTTTTTAATAATTTTTTATATTTTTTAAAAATTTTCAAAAATTATTTTACGACAACTTGTAGTGTTGAATGGTCTATATGTTCGCCAAAAATTACGTTACCATCTAACTTAGTTTGGCCGCTGGCCTCATATCCTTTTTTTAAATATTAAAAAAATTAAAAATCTCTTTTCGATTTTTATCAGAACATTTAAAATTATATGTTTTTGTAACTTATTTTTCACAAGTTTACAACTTGTAGTGTTGGATTCTTTATATGCTTTTCAAAAATTATCATTTCTAACTTAACTAGTTTGGCTGCTGGCCATATATCCTTTTTTAGATATTAAGAAAATTAAAAATTTCTTTTCGATTTCACATCAAAATATATAAAATTATATGTTTTTGCAAATATTTTTACGAAAATTTTTTTATTTTTTTTTTTTTTTTTTTTTTTTATTTAAAAAAATTTTATTTTATTTTTTTATTTTTGTTTTTGCTTTTTTTTTTGGGAGAATTTATAAAAATGTTTTTACTATAATTTGGAATGTTGAGTGCTGCATGTGCTTGCCAAAAATTTTTAATTTTTAATTTTTTAATTTTTATAAAATTTCAAATTTGTTTTTGATTTCATATTAATATATTTCAAATTTTATGTCTTTATAATTTTCTGTTTTAAAATTTATTTATTTATTTTTAAAATAATTTAAAAAAAAATCTAAAAATTATTTTATTACAACTTGTGGCTAGATTTGCTCTTTGTATTCCTTAAGTATCATCTTTCTAACTTGACTAGTTTTCCGGCTGGCCATATATACTATTTTATTAATTTTTTAAAATTTAAAAACAAATTAGAAAATTTTAAATGAAATTTATTTGAATTTATATTTAAATAATAAATAAAAATTATTTCCTTGAAATGAATATTTTTCAAAATTTAGGTTTTCTTTAAAAAAAACCTCCCTCGTTTAATTTCCTTCTTTGTTTATTTTTTTTTTTTTTATTGTTTCAAGAAACTGCTGTTTTTTTTTTTTTTTTTTTTTTGTCATATTTTTGTAACAATAAGAAAAAAAATATCTTTAAAAGACATTAAGCTGCTGCGCTGAAGTGACACTTAACAAAGACACATATTTTGAAAAACAGTTATAAACACTCAAATACACACATTAACATTTACTCCCATATTCTTTTACAACCAAAGACAAAGTTCAAACCGAGTGTTAAAACCATTGAGTTCAATGTACAAACAAAATGCCGGTGGCTGACATAAAAATACATAAATACATACATACATACATATCCTTTTTTAGGAAAAGGAAAAATATAAGACACAATTTCCTTTTTTCTTCTTTTCCTTTTTTTGTGACATTTTGGTTAAGCGGAAAGAAAGCAGAATAAAAAAGGACATCGTTGGAAAAATATTCTAAAAAAAAAAACAAAACTCACACAGAGAATAAATTTAGTGAAAGAAAAAAATAGACACTCTTTTAGACACATACACATACAAGAAAAAATTTTGATCTCATAAGAATCCTGCTGTTGTCGTTGTTTTAATCATTAAGAAAAAACATCGGTTATGACATAAGTACATATTTAGTTAAACAAATGTTAACTCTTTTTCTCTTTACCCTAATACATACACTCACTCATACTCTTCTCTTTATAAAAATGTAATTGACACTTTTTTAAGGGAGAACGGGTGTGTAACTAAGTATTTTTTTCTCTATACTGTTATACTTATAAACATATATTTGACCTCATTTTTTTCATTACATTTGTTTTTGTGTATGTTCTTCTGTATTTAAAACAGGGGTGGGATTGTTAGCAAAAGCCGTGTGTCTGTTTTCAAGACTCTTTCTTTGTCGGCTTTTTTAAGGTGTTGTTCAATTTTTTTTTTTTTTTTTTTTTGCTGTGTGTTGCACATGCAACATGCTACAAAAAAGCCATGTATGTAAATATTTAAGTACTTTTTTCAAGGGTTTTATTAAAATTTTTATAAATAAGAACCCCACAACAAAATATGCATAAACAGGCTAATTATAAAAAAAACACGTGACATAATTTAATATTGTTTTGGTTTTATAAAAAATTAAATAATAAAAAGGAAAAAAAAACATTTTAAAAGAAAATGTAGGGGAAAGAAATATTTTAAAGGTAAGGTGGCAAATTTTTACTTTTTATTTATTTTCAAAATATTTTTTTATTTCCTGAGAAATTTAAAAAACTCTTTTTATACAATTTGTGCTTTAAGGTGCACTGCATGTTCACCAAGTATAATTTTTCTATGTCAAGTAATTTAGCTCCTTTCCATATATCCTTTTTTAAAAATTTTATGAAATTTCCCTAAAATTAAAATTTTAAATTGGATTTCTCATTAAAATATCTCAATTATTAACCTTAGATAATTTTTTTCAGCAATTTTCTATTTTTTTTTTCATTAATTTTCAAAATATTGTTTTATGTATTATAAGCAAAATCATTTTTGTACAACTTGTAGTTTGAGTACCTCTATATGCTCACCAAGTATCATCTTGTTACATCAAGCAGTTTAGCTTCCCCTCATATATCCTTTTTGTAGAATTTCTATAAAAATGAGTCTTTAATAAGATTTTTAATATAATTATATAGAAAATAATCTTGTATAATCTTTTTCCTCTAAATTTTTAATTTTTTAAATTGCACAGAAAAAACTATTTTTGAAAAATTTTCAATAATTAATTATTAATCAGAATTTTAAAATGACTAAATATTTTTATAATTAAATAAATTACTCAAAATCTAAACATTCTAACAAATAAAGTTCAAATTTCATATAGAAAAAACTAAAAACCAAAATCAATTACGAATAGTACATATTCAATTATTTTTTTAATTGAAATTCAACCTATTAAAAAATGGTATATTCAATTATTCAAATTATTACTTATTTTTATTTATATTTGACTAATCTATCAATTGATACAATAACAAAAATAATGGAAAATACATAAATTGTTTTATTTCTAGTAAAAAATATTAACAAAATTTAATTTTGATCACCTGAATAATCCTTATAATTAAAAAAAGTTATTGGAATAATTTTTATCTTTGACAAAAAAATTTAATTAAGTTATTAATCAGAATTTTGAAATGATTTCAAATATTTTTATAATTAAATAAATTACTCAAAATCAAAGTATTCAATCAAATTAAATTCAAATTTTAGATAGAAAAAATCTTAAAAATAGTTTTATTTTTAGTAAAAAATATTAGAAAATTTGAATTTTGATCAATTGAATAATTGATACAATTAAAAAAAGTGATTGGAATAATTTTCATCTTTGATAAATCCTTTAATATATCATATTTTTTCTGTGGGTTTTAAAGTGCTTTATATGCTCACAAAATATAATCTTGCTTTATCAGGTAATTAAGCTTCTTTCCATATGCCATTTTTTTTAAATTTTTATGAAATTTATTTTTTATATAAATACTTGAATAATAATTTTGCTTGTTTCCTCCAAATTTTTTTAATTTATTTTCGTAATATTTTTAAATTTCTTGAAAATTTTTAAAAACAATTTCTGTACAATTTATGTTTTAATGAAAAATGATATTTGGAAGGCATATCGAAATATCATTTTTCTATCTCAAATAGTTTAGTTTCTCTCCATATATCCTTTTTTTATTTTTGTTAAATTTTTATAAAATATACATTTTCCAATTGTTTTTCTTACTAAATGAACTCAAATATTAATTTCATAAAATTTTTTCCTGCAAATGTTTAATTTTTAATATTTATTGTCAAAATTTTTAAAAATTATTTTACAGCAATTTATATTTTTAGGCGCCCTATATGACAATAAATATAATTTTGCTACAACAAGTAGTTTAGCTTTTCTTAATATATCCTTTTTAAAAAAAATTTCACTAAAATTTAACATTTTGTTAGAATTTTCCACTAAAATTTCCTAGACATAAAATTTTCATAATTTTATTTCTCAAATTTGTATTTTTTTTTACTTTATTCTTTTCTTTTCTTATATAATTATATAGGAAATAATTTTGCACAATTTTTTATCGCAATTTTTTAATTTTTTTCAATTATTTTCGAAATATTTTTTCTTTCTCTTAAACTTTTTTAAAAATTATTTTTGCACAAGTTCTGCTATGAGGTGCTTTATGTCTGCATTAAGTTCGATTTTGCTAGCTAGTACAGTTTTGCTGCTTCCCATATATCCTTTTTTCATCATTTTATTAAATTTCTGTAAAATATAAATTTTAACTTGGTTTTTCCACTAAATTAACTTAAATATTCATTTTACATATCTTTTTTGTATAAATTTTTAATACTTCAAATTTATTTTAAAAATATTTTTTCCATTTCTTGAGAAATTTTTAAAATTATTTTATTACAATTTGCGTTATAAAGTGCTCTATAGTCTCACTAAGTTTCAGCTTGCAAACTAACCCAGTTTTGCTGCTCCCCATATATCCTTTTTTAAAAACTTTATTAAAATTTCTACAAAATTAAAATGTTAGTTTGGCTTTCTTTCAAAAATAACTTAAATATTAATTTTACATAATTTTTTTTTTTTTTTTTTGTAGAAAATTTTAGTGCTTAACATTTATATTTAAAATATTTTTTCTATTTTTTGAAATATTATTTTTGCACAACTTGTGTTTTGAGATGCCCTGTATACTCACTAAGTTTAATTGTGCTAACTAGCCCGGTTTTGTTACTTTCCATATATCCTTTTTTAATAAATCTATTGAAATTAAAGTTTTTTTTAGATTTTTTATTAAAATTGCTTTAACATTAACTGTACTGAAAATTACTTTATAAGTTTAAAATGTTTCTTCTGTTTCCGGAAAATTTTATTAAACCACAATTTGTAGTCTTAGATGATTTATAAGTCTACTAAATATTTTCTTACTAAGGTAAGAGTTTCAGGTGCTCCCTATATATCCTTTTTTATTAGTTTTTTTTTTTAATTTCAATAAAATGAAAAGTTTTGTTTTAAGAAGTGATAAAAAGTCTATTAAAAATTTTGAATTTAATTTCTAATAATTTTTTCTCTAATTATAGCTTGTTTGCATATTTAAATTACAAATTGCACCTTTTTCTTATCTAAATCATTTATCACTTGTTCCAATGATTTATTAGTTTTGTTGTAGTTATAAAATTATCATAATTTATTATGCTTATCAGCTGTTAACAATCGTTGAAAAATTGTACACTTTACAGCTGTTCATTTTTCATTTTTCTTTAAGGTATGAAATTTTGCTAGCAGCAGGATATTGTTAAGGATATGCAATTTTTTTTTTTTTTGTGTGTGTAACTAGTATTATTGTCGTAGTAATTTATTGTAATTATATATTTTTGTTATTGGTGCTGTTTTTGTGTATTTATTGAGTTTGAATGCAGTTTTGTTGTAAACGTTTAGAAAAAAAATAAATCAATAAATATAATAAACCATTAATATTTGTTAGAGAACTAATTGCAAGTTAGAGAAAATTATTTAAGGATTAAAAGAGAAAGGAGACAAAGAAAGGAAGTAGGATTGCTAAAGAATTGCTAAAGAATTTTTAAAATTCTGCTGAATAATAATTTGATTACAATTACGCTATTTATATTGTTCTATAGTCCCTAATTATTTGCAATCACAAGTCCTTTTGTAGTCATAGATTATGGGTAATTTCAGGTCTTTTCATAGCTTGAAATTGTTTTTAACATAAGACTTTTTATAATCTCCAATTAACGGCTATATATATATATATATATATATATATATATATATATATATATATATATATATATATATATATTCCCCCTAACTCTTTAAACACCTACCATCCTCATTTTCTTCTAGCACTCAACCACACTACCCATTTCATTGTAAATAATATTAATGTTCGACTCTTTTACACTTGTCTATTTCAACAACAACAACAATATCATCATAAAAAAAACATTCGGCTATATTACAAAAATACTGGCTTTTCTTTTTAACCCTCCCATTACAAACTCCCCCATTCTCAAAATAATCAAAACAAGAGTTGTATAATTTTAACTCCCAAAAAAAAAGACAAGAGAATCCAACATTTCGTTAAAGAACATACATATATGTACATAATAGTTTCTGATGTGAATAAAGGATGCTGATCCTGTTTTTACTCTTTCAATCAAACCCTCCTCTCCTCGCCCCTCCTTTATTCATAGATTAGGGTAGTTGTTATTGCATTTTCTTTTTATTAATTTCAGTATGTTTGACGCCGGCTTGTTTGTATATTTATAGCCAAAAATTTCATTTATGCTCCCCAAAAATATTACGCACTTTTTTTCCTCCCAATTATTAAATCAAAGAGAGTAGTGAAAGCTCTTAACTCTCGCATTTAAGTTTCATCTATTTTTTGTTATTTTGTTGGTATATTTTATCTATTTTTGTTGTTTTTTTTTTTTAGTGTTGTTAAGGAACATATTGATTATTTTTTCTGTGTGTATAAGTAAATAATATTGTTGTTGTTTTTTGGGTGCTTTTTGGGGATGGTTGTTAGGCTGCTATGAAACAGGAATAGATAAAAAATATAGTAAATTTAAAGAAAGGAGAACGACAAATTTTGCAAAAAGGAAAAAAATTAAAAAATTTAAAATTTTTAAATTTTCTTGTTTAATTTACAAATTTTACAAATTCTGTTCTATTCCTTTATGTTCCTTTCATAAATTTTTGAGAATTTCTTTTTTTACTTTAAGAATCATTGAAAAAATATTTTTAAGGAAAATTAAATTAAGGTGTTGTAATGAATTTATTAAAGGTGGAGTAAAATTTTTAATTTTTTAAAATATTTTCTTTTTTTTTTTGGAGAAATTTTAAAAACTACTTTTGTACAATTTGTATTCTAAGGTGCTCTATATTTCTACCAAATATCATTTTTCTATGTTATTAACTCAATTATTAATTTTACATACTTTTTTCAGCAAATTTTGATTTTTTTCTTTATTTTCAAAATATTTTTTATTTTTTGAGAAATTTTAAAAATTACTTTTGCACAATTTGTCTTTAAAGGTGCTCTATATGTCCCCTAAGTAACATTTTTCTATACCAAGTAATTTCAATTCTTTTCATACATCCTTTCTTGGTAAATTTATTAAATTTCACTAAAATTTAAATCCAACATATTTCCACTAAATTAACTCAATTATTAATTTTAAATAATTTTTTTCAGCAAATTTTAAATTTCTTTCATTTATTTTCAAAATGTTTTTTTATTTTTGGAGAAATTTTAAAAATTATTTTTGTACAATTTGTATTCTAAGATGCTCTATATGTCTACCAAATATCATTTTTCTATGTCAAGTAATTTCAATTCTTTTCATATATCCTTTTTTTTTGTGAATTTATTAAATTTCGCTAAAATTTAAATTTTATGTTGGATTTTCGACTAAATTAACTCAATTATTAATTTTAATGTTTTCAATATTTTTTACATTTTTTTCATTTATTTTAATAATATTTTTATTTTTTTTTTTTTTATTTTTTATTTATCCATTTTTTTTTTTTTTTTTTTTTTTTTGAGAAATTTTAAAAATTATTTTTGTTTAACTTGTGGTTTGATAACCTCTATATTCCCACCAAGTATCATCTTGATACATCAAGTAATTTAGCTTCTTTTTTTTAACTTAGATTTTTTTTTATATATTTATAGAGAATATTATTTTGTAATATTTTTTGGTCCAAATTGTTAATTTTTTAAATTATTTTTAAAATATTTTTTGTTATTTTTTTAACATTCTTAATATAATTTCTGCACAATTTGTGAATTGATATGCTCTATAAGCTCACTGAGTTTCTTCGGGATAACAAACCCGGTTTTGTGGCTTCTCACATATCCTTTTATTAATGTATTATATTTCTATAAAATTTAAATTTTTTATAAATTTTGATAAAGATTTTAAGACTTTCAATAATTTATTTGTAAATTTAATATATTTGGTTTCATTCCCCAACGTTCCCTTGTCAATTTTCTATATTTTTTTACAATTATAATTTTTTATCGCTTTTTATGGTTTTAAAAAATTTCTATTAAAAATTTTGACTTTTTGTTTCATTCCATTTAATTCCTTTAGCGATATTGCAGAAAACTTTGCAATTAAAAAAAAAAAATTCTAACAAATTAGTCTTTATAGTAATTATAAAATGTATTCAAAAGCAAATATTTTGTTTCATTTCGTTATGATCTTTTAGAGTTAATCTAAAAAATTGCCAATTTTTTTATTTCATCCAAAAATATCGTAAATATTCCTAAACATTTTTCATCCAATTAAAAATCTTCAAAAATTTGTTTCATACTATTTTGTTTCTCATTGAATATTTATGACATTTTTTCACCTTTTTAGTATTTAATCTTAAATTTTGTTGATTTCCTTAATAATAAGTTTATTTATGAATTTTGTTTCATTCCATTATGTTTCTAAGCTAATTTCTGGGGATATTATTAATATTTATATATATTTTTAACATTTTCTCTTAAAATTAAGATTTTGAATAAAAACCTTTAAAAATACATTTTTCATTATTTTTATTAATTTTTTAAAATTTTCTTTAAAAATATTACATTAATTCCTTTGAAAAAATTGAAATAAAAAGAAATTGCTCTTACACAATTTTGTTTGATTCCATTTTGTTTCCTTGTAAAATTAAAAAAATATAGTTTTATAAGTAAATTGTGCAAATTTCATAAACCTTTTGTATAATTTGTGATTTCTGTTTCATTCCATTATGTTCGTTTTTAAATATATTTAATTTTATTTACATTTTTGTTATTTGTTTTCAAATTATAAAAATTTGTGAAATAATTTATGGAGAAATATTGATTTTTTTATAAAATATGTTTCATTCAATATCAGTAAATTTTAGAAACTTTAATAAAAATCTCGTAAACTTGGTAATTTTTTTATAAACTTTTAATATTCAAACAAAATCTGTTAAAAAAATTTTAATTTTCTTAAATTTCATTCCATTTTGTTCCATTCTATTTAAATCGTTTTCGAATATTTTGAATACTATTGCTCATTTTTATAATTTTATATATATTTCTATAACTTCGTAGAAATTTCTTTTTATGAACAAGTATTTTGAACAAAATTTGTTTCATTCCATATTGTTTCTTTTCCCTTATTGTGAGTAACTATATATTTTTACAATTATTTCCTTGATTTTATAGTTTTCGCTCTAAATTTTTATCATTTTGTTGTTTAATGTTCTATTAAAAAATATGACATTTTCTAAAATTCCGTTCCATTCCATTATATTTGTTTTCGGATATTTTGGTCGGTTCTGAAAATGTTTGCAATTTTTTGCCATTTTTTTTTTTTCTTTTCCTACAAATTTGTAAAGAAATCTATTAAAAATATGGATTTTCTGAAAATTTTGTTCCATTCCATATTGTTTCTCTTTCAATATATCAGCAATTTTTCTTGTTTTTTTTTACAAATTTCAATAACTTTTCTTAAAATTGTCAAAAAAGTAAGCACTTTACTAAAATTGTGTTCCACTCCATTATATACCTTTATGAATATTGATAACATTTTGGTTCATTTTTGTAATGCTCTTTTGAATTTTGTATTTTTTGTTAAAAATTAAAGAATTTAACCAAAATTTTTTAAGAAAAATTTAATTTTCTAAAATTTGTGTTCCTCTAAAGATATTTCCATCTTTTTTTATTTTTTGTTGTTTTTATATTTTTCTAGAATTTTTTAAAGTATTTTATTAAAAATATGAAATTTTCAAAAATTCCGTTCCATTCTATTATATTTCTTTTCTGATATTTTGTTTGGTTCTGAAAAATTTTGCACTTTTTGCCTTTTTTTTCTATAAGTAAAGACAAAATTCTATTAAAAAACGAAGAATTCTGTTCCATTCCATAGTGTTCCTCTCTCAATATATCATAAATCTTGACTGTTTTATATTAATTTTTGTACTTTTTATAAAATTGTTGCTCCTTTTTGGCTATCTATTTTATTTTTCTTTAACTAAGGATAATGTTCTATTAAAATCGAATAATTCTATTCCATTCCATAATGTTTCTTACTCAATATAACATACATTTTCGGATGTTTTATATAAATTTTAGAACCTTTTAAAAGTTTTCTACTGGAAGTAATTTAATATGTAAAATTTTGTTTCATTCTGTTGATTCTTTTCAAAAAAAATCATTAAAAAATTCAGATTGAATTTTCATTAATTATTATTTTTTTTCATTTTTTTTCAATAAGATTTTTCATAATTTTTATTTTGATTTCTTTTTCTAAAAAACTATTATTTTAAATATTTAATTCGATTTTATTTAAATTTTTATTTTTTCTGTTTTTTATTTAAATATTTATTAAATCAAATATTTTTGTTTTTTTTTTAATAATTTCTTTTTATTAAATTTTGTTGTTTGAATTTGAAAATTTAGATTTTCTTCTTTTTTATATTTTTTAATCAATACTCACATCATGTGTTTCCTTAAATGTTTGTTTTTGCTGTCCCACAAAATTATATATACTGAAGAACTAAAATCCAATTGAATCCAATTATTTTTTTTAAAATTTCAACAAAATTTTTTTACTTTTAAAACGAAATATTTGACTACAGACAACACAATTTTTTTAATTTTAACAAAGTTTTTTTTTGGTTAGCAAAAAATTTTAATTTCCTTTTATAAATTTGATTTATTTTTTCTTTTAACTAAATTTTTATGTAAAAATTGTAATTTGGCTTTAATTCTTAACAATTATCTTGTGGTAAATTGTTACGAAGTTCTTTTTTAATTATAATAAAAAAACAATATTGCAAATTGCCCGTATAAGAAGTTTGTTTTCAAAAACAAAGTTTTTTTCTTTATGTATCAGCTCCTTTTTTAAATTTGTTTAATTTAATAAATAAATTAAAGTTTTTGTTAAATGAGTTTGTTTTAAAAAAATTTTAATATTTAGATGACGAACTTGAAACTGAATTCAAAATCAATCACTTTTTTCACGGAAAAAAATTAGGAAAAAATGTATGAATTTAAAGAAATAACATAGAGTGCAGTGGAGTCAAAAAAACTAAAGGTTTTAACAGAATGTTCTCGAAAAATTAATAACGAACGAAAGCAACAAACGAACACATACGACTGAGGACGACGATCCTTATGGTTTGCCGATTTATAACGATATGTGACATGATGAAAACTCTAGCGGCAAGTTAACTTAAACAATTTTCCAAAATTCTAAAAAAAATCCTTATAAATACACACACATAAACAGAAATCAAATTGGAAAATAGGAATAGAGAGAGAATATAAAAAATTGAAATAAAACATCCCTTTTATAGAAAAACATAACCAAAATTAAAGATAACCAAACTAACACACCCTTTTTTAATAGTAAACGAAAACTCTCTTTATTTTGTATATAAAGAGAATTTAAAAAATTAAGAGTAACAATAATTTCTTTATAACTTAGACATGCATTAATTTTATTTTTTAGCTTAACAACAATAATAATATTTTTTTATTTTTATTTAAACAAAAAAAAACTTTTAACATTTTCCTTTTAAAATCGTTATTTCTTTTCCTCGTCCATATATCTTTACTTTATTCTTTATGTTATTTTTTGTTCTCTATTTTATTTTCTCTTTTGTGCATTTTTAAAAATTTCCTTTTTTATTTCCTTTGCTGTATAGTTTTGTAACTATTTCTTTATTTTTATCGTTTTTTTTTTCTTTGGTCTATTATTTTTACTTTACCATTTCTGGTTCACCACCTGAGTTGCGTGTCTGCTGTCATGTTAACGCGTGTGCCTGGTGTCGTTAGCATCAACATCATTAAAACAATACGACACGCGTTATAATAAAAAAAAATATATAAAAAACACGCAGGGAAAAAAGGAATTGAATTAAAAAGCAGTTTCTCATATATTTTTTGTATATATAGTCCTTATAAAGCATTAATCTAGCTTTAAATATAGTCATTGAATAGCTATAGTCATATCTTTTCATATAGTCTTTAAATAGCTTCAATAGTAGCCCTTAAAAAGTCCTTTAAATAGCTTCAATCATAGCTCTTAATATAATCTTTAATAGCTCTAGTCGTGGATTTTCTTATAGTCTTATAGAGTTTTAATAATAGCTCCCAAAATATTTTAAATAGCTTTACTCATTGCTATTTTTATAGATTTTAAATAGATTCACTAGTAGCACTTTATAGACTCCGAGAATAGCTATAATCTTAGCTATTTATATAGTACTATAAGAGCAACAATCGTAGTTCTTTATATAGTCCTTAAACAGCTTTTTTTATATAGTCCTGCAATTATAGGTATTTATGTAGTCCTACAATAGCTACAATATAGTCCTTGTGTAGCTGCAATAGTAGTTCTTTATAGAGTTCGAAATTAGCTAAAATTGTAGGTAGTTTTATACTACTATAATATCAAATATCGTAATTCTTTATATATTACTTAAATACTGCAATAGTAGCTCTTTATATGGTCCTACAAGAGCTACAATTGTAGCTATTAATATAGTCTTATTATGGGCTTTAAATATTTTCAATCGTAGCTCTATATAGTCATATAGTAGCTGCAATACCTGCTATTTATTTAGTCGATGAATAGCCCCAATCTTAAATTGTTATATAGATTTAAATAGCTATAAGACATTATTATAGCTTTTCATATCCTTAAAATAGCTTCAGTTGTGTATACTTTAATCGTAACTTTTTATATAATCTTTGAATATCTATGTAGGTCTTTTTATAGTTTATTTATTATAGTTTATTTATTTAATCGTCACAGCTCTTTATATAGAGTTTAAATAGCTTCAATCAGAGCTGTTATTATATCTCCATTGATACCTCTCTATAGTATTCCACAACTTCACTTCATTTTAAATTCTTCCAGTGTATTTTTTCACTATTCGCAAGCAATCATGTGTGTGCTTTTTTATATTCCTACATACATATAGAATTCTTCTATTTATTATATTCATTTCTCTATTTTCTTTGCCAAACAAGCTGCTGATGCTCTACAACTTTTTCCTTAACATCACTCAGTGTTTGTGCATATAAATTTTGTTTGACTGCTTTTTCCACCACCACTATCATCACCCTTTTTCTAAGGAAAATTTTCGAAAAGAATTTTTTATTATAATGAGTTTTCCCTGTTCTATTTCCCAGTTCTGTGCCCTGTTTGGTATTGTTATGTTGTTTTTGGGGAAATGCAATTTAAAATTTACAATGCAAAGCTTATGACTTTGTGTTTATGTATGTATGACAATATGCATACATACAATAAAAAGGATATATATGGATGTACGACAAAAAAAAAAAATAAATGAAAAGATAAAATGCAAAACAGGATTTAAGTTACTGAAATTTAAAAATGAAAATTAATGAAAACAGTGGAACAATAAAATAAAAAAAGGAACAAATTTAATGACTTAAAAGCTCTTTATATAGTTTTATTAAAACTTAATGCTAAGGTTTTTGTATAGCCTATAATTAGGGGTCTGTCCTACGTCTTCGTGTACTCTTAACTTAACTTCAAACTTAGGCCGCACAGTGGTTACAAAACGCTTTTTTAAAATAATTCTCTAACTTGTGAACCGTTGGAAATATCTCAATAAAATTTCACTTAATCAGAGATTAGGTGTTTTCGAGGTGATTTGAAAGAGCACAGTTTCCTAGCGGATCAAGGAGGAGTGGGTAGACCTCTAAATTTGGTCATCTCGGGTATGCAATTAAAAAAAAAATCACCAAAAATTCATTAATGATTTGACAGAAAAAAATTACTTATAGATAGTTCTTTTAAATCTCTTAATAATACGCTTACATGTGTAGTTCATATTTTTTTATTTAATAAATATTCAGGTCAAAATAAATTTTCACTCATTTTTAGTCTCTTGTTTAGGTTTTTTTTTAACTCGGTAAGCTCAATATTGACCCTAATTAAAAAAAAAAAAAATATATATATATATATATATATATATATATATATATATATTCATCGCATTCCTTATAAAATTCTAAATAATATTGCTGCGAGAATTATATAAATTTGTAGAGTCATTAATCTGTAATTAATCCGTAATTGGAACTTAAAAAAAAATCATATTTTTTGGGTATTTTTCAAAAAAGGAGGCAATAATTTTTATTTATTAAATTTTTATTTTGTTCTGACCCATATAATTTTTTTTTAATTTTTTCAAAAGTAATATTAATGTAGATGCATGTAGAGTAAACCATAAGGCGCTTTGTGGCAACAATCTTCCCACAAGCCCCATCCCAACTTTGACAATTTTACAATTTTTTTTTTCAAATTTTTCTCAAAACGCAAAGCTGGGATCAAACAAAACTTATGTAAATTAAATACCTCTATATATTGGGTAAAAACGCAAAAGATATTTTCTGACGGGCCTTCTTATAACTACAGTGTGAACATTTGAATTAAAAAAAGTCAATTTTTAAAATACTTTCTTTCCACGTTGGGATTTTAATTATTTTGGTACAAAACAGTGGTTATATTTTTAATTCCCTGATTTTAAGGTAAATCTAGCTATATTTTGTCATTTGATTATCTTTGATTATATTTAATAGTTTAAGTTTTATTTAAGTCTAAATATTAACATTATTTCTAAAAAAAAAATATACTTAATTTTTAAATTTAAAGCTTTTCAGATCATGGTTTGAAGAAATTTGACTGTATAAAAAGTTTTTCTTTTGATATATTATTACATTTTGAACTAAATTATAATACACCCAATATCAAAGTTTTTACTTAAGGGTTGTTTTTCTTACATTTGCCTAAATATCATTAAATATTCTCTAGATAATCTTTGCAAAATTATAACAGTTTTAACTTTGCTTATATGACTTCACTCTTCCAAAAATAAACACATTTGCAAAATTTCCTTTAATATCATTACACAAATTTTATGAATTTATATCGGCTTATAGTAAAACTCGCCTGCACAAAATGATTTGTGATTACGCGTACAATAGAAATCCTTGTCATAAATTTGTATTAGATGACAGTTATGGTGTAATGCTGGTAATTTGGAGTTAGTTTCGAAGTGCAACACACAAAGAAAATTAAAATAAGGGTGTTTTTTTTTAAAAGACAATATAAATATAAACTTTTCATTAAATGAAAAGAAAAGATGTCCGTTTAGGAGAATATATTAAAAAATTCGAAGTATATTCCATAGTCTCGACTTTAGTTTTATTTATAGTCTAGTCTTTAGTTTTGAAAATAGTCCAACTTATAGTCTTAACTATAGTATTGACTACAGCCTAGTCAATAGTCTTGACTATTGCAACCAAAAGCTCACTATGTTATTTCACTTTTTCAGTTTTTTAAATATCAAAAAAAGATACATAAGCTTGTGCAAATTTAAGCAGCAATATCTCTAAGAAGATTGAGATAATTTTAATGACTTGCATAAAGTAAAATTTGTATCTTATAGTTGTTCTCTTAAGGATTTCAAAATAAATAAAATTCTTTAAAATGTATAACCTGAAAAAAATCAAATATTTAAGATTTATGTAATGAGACATTTTTAAAACAACTACTGTAACTTAAATTGATCTTAGACTGTTCTAAAACTAAGTGATGTAAATTTTAGAATTAATTAGAAAATCTATTGAATAACACTTTATTTAAAAAATTTCAAATAAATTGAATGCTTTAAGAAAACTAAATGTTATTACACCCTACAATAGCCATTTTCACACATGAAAAAGATATATGCTTGAAAATGAAGACCATGAATAGTAAAACTGCATACTCATCCTCTCTAAATCACCTCAAATTTTCTCTCAAATGGACTTTAAAGTTTCGAAGGATACACACAAAAACATATATGTAAAGTATCATTCCAATATAATTATTAAATGAAAGCTAAGAATCCATGCAATATAATAAGATTTTTTATTTATCATAAATCAGTTTTAACAATCTTAAATATACCCTCAAAGTTTTGAGTTATGCCCAAAAAAGTATTTTTGGGTAGATTACAGTATAAATGTTTCCCTAATTCTGTTATTATTTTATTATTATTATTATTATCATTATCATTATCATTATCATTATCATTATCATTATCATTATCATTATCATTATCATTATCATTATCATTATCATTATTATTATTATTATTATTATCATTATTATCATTTTATTTTTCTCAAACTCTTTTGGGAAGTAGAAAAACTAACCGTAAAAATGTTTGCACATTTTCGTCAAATATTAACTGCAATTTTTAACACATTTTTAACATATTTGCAAGATTTTTAAAATATTTTTTTGGAAACATAACAAACTGTAGAACTTATTCAATTTTATCTAGAATAATTTACTAAAACTTTCCATATATTTCTCATTTTTACCCCAAAAGTATGCAGCAAATGAGACACTAAATAAAATACTCTGTCTTATAACACACAGTGGGACAGAGTCGAAATTTTTTGGAAATAAATCTGTAACTTCTAATCAGCTGGTTGGATTTACATAAAATTTCACACAGGCTTAGTAAAGTAGTGTACAATTTTAAGTTTGGTAGGAAGGTCTCATATACAATTCAGGAGTGAAATTATAAGGGCTTAAAATATAATACCTCTAACATAGAAAATTTTTAATCGCTTGCCAAATTTTTGTTTCTTATTCGATTTAAAATATTTTAACATTCTTTTAAAGCTCTCGATTTTTATCTTTTATAGTGTTCAAGTTATTTGCATTTGAAATTTCAATTATCTAAATTTTAAAAAAATCTTGGTTCAGTTTTTTCACTATATATATCACAATATTTTTGTCCGATTTTGTAATTTTTTTACCCAATTGGTTAAAATACAAAATTATCTATCAAATAGAAAACTAGAAGTCGATATCTTTTCTGAGTCCAAAAATAAATGATTTTGAAATAGAAAATTGTAAAAATTATAATTTTTTAAGTTTCGTTTTGGCCGAAAAGGTGTCTACACTCTTTTTTCTTTAAAATAAAACTTTATTTAAGAACATATAATAATTTAATACTTTTTCTGAAATGCATCTTCACAGAGAAGACTTCAGAATTAAAAACAAACCTAAACATCCAACAGGACTATGCATAGACCATCCTGAATTTAACCTAATTTAAATCAAAATTTTTATTTTAGCCTATATGTTCTAAAATCGCAAGGGCTAGTTCTACAAATCAAATGCAGTTTTGAAAGCTTTTACATGTTCCAAATACTTTGCCGATGACTTCTTCTAAACCTGCAATAAATGTGGACTTTATGGGTAAAATTCTAAAATAATCCTTTTTTGGGATTTTTCGTCGTTTTTTTTTTTTTTGGTAATTGTGGGATTTTTATGACAAAAATCTTAAATTTGTTTATATTTTACCATTTCAAATGATAAAGTCATTAACTGCTGAAAAATTTCCTTAAGATTTCTTAACAAACCAAAAGTTTTATTAAAATCTTAAAAAGTTGAACCTTTCAATATAAAATTTTTAAAAATTCTCATGTTCTTTTACAATTTTGAAAAAATATTCACAAAAATATTTTAATGCTACCAAATTAGAGGAAAAATATATTTTCTATTTTGTTTTTATTTTTGATAAACTATTTTTTTCAAAATTGCTAGGTAAGAGAAAAAATATACTCTTACCTTTTGTACACTTTTCTTCATTTTAGATTATAATATAATGTGTTTTCTTGAGATTAGTCTATAGTACTGACTGTAGTCTGGCATATAATTTAATTTAACTATAGTATAGTCTATTCTATAGTATTGGCTATATTCCACAATCTTGACTATAGTCTGGCCTATAGCCTTGACTAAAGCCTACTCTATAGTATTTATTGACTATAGTCTTCTCAATAGCCTTGACTTGTCTAGTCTAATCTATAGTTTATACATTAGTTTATATTATTGATACCAGTCTATAAATAGTTTTGATAGTAAATAGTCTAGTCTACATTATTGACTATAATCATATATATATATATATATATATATATATATATATATATATATATATATATATATTCATATATTTATATATATTTAGACTATAGTCTATTCTAAAATAAGATTATAAACTATATTTTTGACTACAGTTTATAATCTTTACTATAGTTTTGACTATATTTTTGAGAATATTGCATCTCTACTATAGTCTATTCTATAGTCTTGACTATTCTTAGCTATTCTATAGTCTTGACTATAGTTTATTCTATAATTTGGACTATAGTCTATTCTATAGTCTGAGCTATAGTCTATTCCATAATCGGAGCTGTAGTCTATTGTATAGTTTAGACTATAGTCTATTCTATAGTTTCGAGTATAGTCTATTCTATAGTCTGGACTATGACTATAATATAGTTACAATCTTGAATATTGTCTCCTTGATGATTTTGACTATAGTCTAGTTTTTAGTTCATGTAGCAGTTTAAAGTGTATTGTAAATAAAAATTAAAAATTGAAGTTTTTATTTTTTTTTTATTTTATTTATTGGGGTATTTTTTTAATTGATTTTTAGGAGCTCAACCTTCTAACGGTTCACGGGACTTGAGAGGATAGACCTCCAAAGTAGGTATGTAATTTTTTTACAAAATTCGCAAAAAATTCATTTATGACTTGAATGTAAAAAAATTTACATGTAGTTAGTCCTTGTAAATCTCTGCAAACTTCTTCAGATTATGACCCGAAAAACTTATAATTTGTAATTTGTACATTAAGCATATTTTTAAGAAATAATGTTAATATTTGGACCTAAATAAAATTTAAACAAGTAGAGGTATTCCAATGAAATTTTGGAACAATATAGATAAGCTTGTTCTAAAACGAAGGAATTAAGAAAACAACCACTCTTTTGTAATAAAATACCCAAAATCCTTGTCCGGGGAAAACTTGTATAGACTTTTTTCATTAAAATGATTACCCCGCTGTTATAAAAGGCTTGGTTCAGAATATGTATATATATATATATATATATATATATATATATATATATATATATATATATATATATATATTATGTTTAATAACATATGGAGGTGTATAGTCAATATACCAAATGTCAAAGCTGACAATTGGTAAGCAAAGTTTGACATTTGATAATTTAAAACTATTTCAAAATTGACAAATTGTGGACAGGGCTTGAGGGGAAATCCTTTCCTAAAGCGCCTCTTATTTTACTTCACACGCATTTACTTTAAGATTTCTTTGGAAATTATTACAAAAATTCTGTAGTCTGGAACAAAAGAAATATTTTAGAAGTGAAAGAATATTGCCACCTTTTTGGAAAATAACTCCAAAAATGTGAAAAATTTTTAAAGTTTCAATTTCATATTAATATAGCTTTTTATCTGATAGATATATTTATATGATTCTTGCAGCAATATTATTTAGAATTTTGTAGGAAATCTAGGGGATATTTTCAAAAAAATTTAGGCCCTAAATTAAGGCCTCCAAGTCTAAATATCTCTTAAACTAAAAGAGATAACATATACGAGTAAGCATTTATAAGAGATTTATAAGGACTATCTACTTGTGAATTTTTTTTTACATTCAAGTCATAAATGAATTTTTGTCGAATTTTTTTAAGAAATTGCATACCCCAGGTTACCAACATTGGATGTCTGCCCTCTACCTCCGTGACAAGCTAGGGAGCTGTGCCAAATCAACTTGAAAACACCTCAGCTCAAACTTTGGGAAATTTTATTTAGATATGTTCAACGATTCACAAGTTATAAAATTATTTAAAAAATAAACGTTTGGGGACCACCATGTGCTGCTAAAATAAAAGAGAGACTTCTTACAGGAAGTTTTGAAACGAATTGACATTTTCCCTAAACAAAAAAAAAATAATAATAAAAACACTAAACTATTTTAATAACATATTTTCAATAAAACAATTGAAAGGCAACCAACAATTGACATCAAACAATTTTTAAGGTGTCATATCGTTGTACTCTACACCGCACATATGTGTATCATATTTCTTTTTATACTGTGTATGTCCCTTGATAAATACAGGGTCACATAACGCTTATTTCGGTATATCTTTAAATGCTTATTTTACAGGCGTATCAAATGTGCTATTTTTTATAGAATTTTCTTTTTTTAAAAAATTTCTTTTAGCGATTGCTGAAAAATTGCTATTATTAGTAAAGCAGCATTTACGATAGCGTTTACACACCGAAATATAAACGCGTCAATTTTAAATTGTAAAGTCTTGACAGGAGGGAGGGTTAAGAGGGTATAGTCCCTGTGGTAAACAGTTGTCGTATTGTTTAAGAAGCACATAAAATAAAATAAATGATTGTTATGAATGTAAAGCGTAAAACATAGAAATTATGAACACATACATACATACTCGTACAACAATTTGCTTTTAAGTGTTAAATACAATATGGATATTGTACTTTTTTTTATGTTAGCAATTTTTTTGCGAATTGAAAAAAAATAACAAACAATGATACTAATTGGATTTTCTGGCTCCTTTCTTTTAGCTGACTGTATGTTTTTTATTTGTCAAGAGTTAAGAAATATTTTTTAGAAATTTAGCGCTCTAGTCAAGCGTTAGAAAAGAATTGTTCGTCTAAAAATTGTTAATTGAATATTCGCTTGATTATTGATGAAACACAAAAAAGTTTATAATTTAATTAAAAAAAGAAAGAAAATAAATGAATGAAAGCTGCTCAAAATGTAGGAAATGTCAAGAGCAGTAACAAATTTTGAAAAGAGCTGGATTGATTAGTGAGGATAGAAGCAAATTAGAAAAATGGGGAATAGTTGATATATAACATACAACATATTATAAGTTAGATCAGACTATAGACTTGACTATATACTAAAGTCTTAACGACTTGATTCCACACTAATATAATAATTTCGATCTAATTTTACAAGTAATATTTTTTCAAATTTTTAATTAACATATTCACACAATTTAGGGTGCAGTTAAAATTCTGCCTTTAAACTTTTCCCTATAAATATCTATCCATATGTTAAGAAAATTTATCAAAATCTAGACTTTAACAACCTTTTACTTTCCCTCATTTTCTCAATTTCTTTTAAAAATTTTCTTTCTACAATTATTAGATTTGTTTTAATTTTGTCAGGCATTTTTCCATAAAAACTCTTTAGCTTTAATATGTCAACCATATCACACACTTCTTGAGTTAAATAAGTGTTGTTTTTTTATATTTTTAATTCCTAAGTACGTGTGTGTTTTAAATTTATTACCACACAGGTCCTTTAAACAACCATTATTTTATACTAATGCGTATTTGTCGATGCATTGTAGCATCAATTTTTTTGACATTTGTTTGGTAAATTACACACACATAAAACCTACTTGTATTTGTACTCTCTTAGAAAAAGAGAAATGGAGAAAAAATCAAAAAAATGAAGACATATGGCGGTGCTTTCAGGCTTAAGTTAAAAAAGGTTCCTTTTTCCATATAAACCCTTTTTGAAGAATATTATATATATATATATATATATATATATATATATATATTAATATATTTTTTCTTTCTTTTTTTTTTTTTTGCATAATTACCTACAAGTGTTTATGTAACTTTTTCTCCGTAAGATTTAAAACCTCAGGGATGGTTAGAGTCTAGAGTGCCACATAGAGAGTTAGAAATGTAAATTAATATAATTTAAAGAAAACACTTGAAATTTAATACGATTTTTTTAAATCCCATTTAAACTAATTTCAACAAAAACCGCTTTTTTATGTAAATTCCAATCTTAGTTAATAAAATTCCTCCTTTGTGCTGCTGACTTAACATGTCAATAGTTTGACATTTTAATAAGATGTGACAGAGAACCAATAAATAGGAAAAATGCTAAAGGAAATAGTCTAGCTTAAAGTCTAATCTATCCTACAGTCTAGTATATAATATATATGTATATATATGTATATATATATATATATATATATATATATATATATATATATATAATATTATATTATATTGACTATTATAGAATATTGTCTAATAGTCAATATTCTATAAGACTATAGTGAAGACTGGACAAGATTATAGGCTGAACTATACTGGACTATAGTCAAAACTATAGACTGTACTACAGTCAAGATTATAGACTAGACTATAGTCAGTACTATAGACTACACTAAAGTCAGGACTATAGATTGGACTACAGTGCCGCGGGATTCTGACAGGATAAGAGGTGTGGTTTAGTACGTAAGGGTCATGCATATTTTCGAATACGGGTTGGATACATCTTTTTAAAATTCCACACCTCCAGCGAAAAAAGTCTCTACTATAGTCTATTCTATAGTCTTGACTATAGTTTATTCTATAGTCTGGACTATAGTTTATTCTATATTCTGAGCTATAGTATATTCTAAAATCGGAGCTGTAGTCTATTCTATAGCCTGGACTATAATCTATTCTATAGTCTTTACTATAGTCTATTCTATAGTCTGGACTATAGTCTATTCCATAGTCTAGACTATAGTCTATTCCATAGTCTAGACTATAGTCTATTCCATAGTCTAGACTATAGTCTATTTTATAGTCTGGACTATATTCCATTCTATAATCTGAACTAATTTATATTCTATTCTATAGTCTGGACTATAGACTATTCTATAATCTGGACTATTCTATAGTCTGATCTATATTCTATTCTTTAGTTTGGACTATAGAATATTCTTTAGTCTGGACTATATTCTTTTCTATAGTCCAAACTATTCTATAGTCTGGACTATTCTATAGTCTGGACTGTAATCTATTCTATAGTCTGAGCTATAGACTATTCTATAATCGGAGCTGTAGTCTATTCTATAGCCTGGACTATAGTCTATTCTATATTCTTTACTATAGTCTATTCTATAGTCTGGACTATAGTCTATTCCATAGTCTGGACTATAGTCTATTCTATAGTCTGGACTATAGTCTATTCTATAATCTGGATTATTCTATGTTCTGAACTATATTCTATTCTTTATTCTGGACTATATTCTTTTCTATAGTCCGGACTATTCTATAGTCTGGACTATAGTCTATTCTATAGTCTGAACTATTATATAGTCTGAAATATTCTATAGTCCGGACTATAGTCTTGAATATAGTCTATGGCCCTGACTATAATATAGTCCATAGTTTTGATTATAGTATATGCTACTATAACTCTACTATAGTCTATTCCATAGTTTTGACTATAGTCTAGTATATAGTCTAATAGTCAAGATTATAGATTAGACTATAGACCTAATCTATAGTCTTGACTATAGTCCTTCGAACAACTTTTTTTATTTCTTTTGGATCAATTGGATCAATTTCAATCTTTAAACTTTTATAGACTTTTTCTATTACTATGTTGTAAATTTCACTTTTATGTTTCCCGTTTCAGCCTTTGCTCCCAATTTTAATATCCTTTTAATCTTTAGTTTTCTATATAAAAAATATCTTTAGTATGCAATTTCACTGTTCCCCACCACAAAGGTGTTAAAAGCAATTTTCTTATTTAACCACAAACAAACTATAAAGAAAACATAAAAGGTTTTTTCTCCTTATTTTTGAAACTAATAAGTTTAACAGCTGACATTTACTGTAGAAAATAAAAATGTTAATATATAATAAACATCTTGCCAACATAAACCAATAAAACGTCATAAAAATACTTCTTTTTAAACTATTTTAAAATAAAATGTAATGTCTAGGAAAATATAAGAATTTTAGTGTTAAGAAGGTTAATGAACTGTTGTAGTCTAGCATAATGTTAACTTCAAAATTGTTTTTGTGTTTGACAATAGACCTTATCAATGCTTGTAATTAGAACACGCGTGTTCTGAGGAAAAACTAACAAATTTTCTGGGAGGTATTTTAATTATAGTCCAACACAGGTAGAAAGGAAATTCATGACGTTTGATCAAATAACATGTGTTTCGGGAGGATAAGTGAAGTATTTTCTTTAGTATTTTGAGTGTACTGAAAAAGAAAAAATAATGTAATATGATATTCAAGTAATTTTGAGTTTATGAATTCAAATAATTTGTTAACATATAGAACTTTAGGTTTCATTCATTAAGAATTTTCAAGTTATATTACAAGTCATTAACAACTTTTGTTAAGACCATGAACAACAATACATAACAAATTAAATAACGACCTTTTCGTATTAATTAAAGTCTAGTTTATTTCATAAAAAAAAACTTAGACTTATTATTAATCTCCTGCTTATTATCACTTAATTGCTTACTCTACTCTTCTTCTAATTCTTCAACCATTTGAGGTCCTTTATCTAACTAAAGAATTAATTTTTCTTATTATTATTCCTCGAACTGAATTTCCTTATTTTTTATTCTGCTTTATAGCATGTGTATTTGTGGTTGTGTATGTATTTGTAGTTGTGTATGTATTTTTATAAAAAAGAACGTGTTAGATTATTCAGTATATTTTTCATTGCCCTCAAAAACAATTTATATATAAAAAGAAATTGTTACATATATAAAAAAAAGAACTATAATAAAATAAAAGAAACGTGTCTTGAATAATTAAAGTGATGATTTTTGGGTGTTCAAAACATTAAATATTCCCCAAAAATAAATAAAGAAATTAAGAATTAAATGAATAATAGAATACAAGAAGAGGATTACGTAAGGAATAGAAATAAAGGAATTTGTATAACAAAAACACAATAAAAGCGTTGGGGCGTCAATGACAATATTCAAGCCAGTAGAAAATGTAGAATATATTTAATATTTTAGTAGCATTAAATAATTTTATGCTGTATTATAGGCATATCACAGCCAATTAGGGGCTTGTGAGTCCATTGCCGCTTTCTGAAAATTTCTTTTCATCTGCATAAAAAGGGATATACTTTAAAAAGTCAAATCAATTTGAGGCCGAATAGCCACCCATTGTTAATTGTTAAATTTCTTTATAATGACGTTATTAGTGGCAATTGGCAGACACACATTGGAACCAGTCAAATAAAGAAATGAATGAAAAAACTGGAGAAAACAAACGTTCAACTCAAACAACTCCAAACGAAAGTCCTTTCGAAACAGATTTTATAAAAAGCAGATATTCTGAGGAATGCTAGATTATACGGAAGTCACACAAGAAAAATTATCCACTAATGACAATATTATTAATCTCGGAAATTAGTAAAGCAAAAGAGAAAATCTCACAAGAGAGAGTAAAGAAATTACAAATTATCTCTGCAAAGGGATAGTAAATATATACTGGTATTATACTCAGACAAATTTAAGCACACAACATGGTTACGCTATGTTGGGTATTTGGTCACCAGGACCACCCTAGAAACGAGAGAGCAGACTGCTTAAGAAAAAGAGGAGCTCGAAGGGTTTTCATTTTTCGGTATCCTCGTGGTATACCCCAAAGAAAAGATTTACTCCTGGGTTAAGAGAGAATTTGCTCAACTATGGGAGCATGCCCCTGGACTAAGACAAGTGAAGAAATTTAATTCTTTGAATGAAGACCATTCTTATAAATTCTGAAAATAAAAGCTAAACTTCAGGAATATTTATAAAGGCTTATGCAAGCCTTCTTATTATACGAAACTCTATAGGTAAGAATTAGGGACTCAAAACGATTGTTTTTAACTGGATTTATACATCGGTAGATAGATTTATCTATGTGCAGTGAGGCCAATCTCAAAATTGTTGGTAATAAATCTGTATCTCTGATCGGGTCTAACTTATATGTATAGGAGAGTTGTAAAGGAGTTTCTAAGCTTTCAGAAAAATAATTTTGTAGTCACCCTGTAATAATACAAGATAAGCTGCAGAGTGTCTAATTTGACTATATCGAGTATGTATAAGTTTCAAAAAATCGTAACTTTTACAAATCCAATGAGATTTTAGAAACTTTTATATTAATTTAAAGTGCTTGGTAAGATAAAGAAAAAATAAGCTTACTAACATAAGTTATCGTTTATTGATGAATTTTGGATTTTTGTTTTTTGCCTCGACTTTATTACGTTTTTCGATAGAAAATTTTTGTAAAATTTTCTGTAATTTCAAATACATTCCGAAATAACATGCTGAAAATGTTCAATTTGTCTAGCCGTGTTCAAAGTCAGCACTCTGAAATTAGTATGAAAAATTACTATTTTTTACAAAAATATGGTAAAATTCTTTCACTTTTTTCTCAAAATTTTGTTAATAAAAATTTTTTTTCTTTACATATTTCAAAAGACGAGGCTTCATAAATGGTATATAAGGAAATTTGAAAGCGATTTTGATTGGCATCCTACATCTAGATTTGGTCGTAAATGGTAAATTTTAGAAAAAAATTCATTTTTACCGATTAATAAAAAATGTCACGCAAGATTTTTTTAATTTATTAACACTGTTCAATTGTAAAATAGATTTAGATCGATTTATCACTAAATTGCTTTCCGCCCGGCCAAAAACGAATGCAGAAGTGCAGATTTTATGGAAAAGGGCAGCTTTTTAAAATAGTTTTTTTTCAAATTGCAGAAAAAAGTACATTAGCATTATATTGTCATTGTTATTTCTTATGTAGCGTATAAAATAAATATCAGTTTTTCATTCTTATAAAAATCATTTATATAGCCTCAACAACCAATTTTTGGCAATTTTTTAAAAATAAATAATATTAAAAAAAAGTTAAAAAACAAAAAATAATAATTTTTTTAGCCAAAATTCCGTCTAATTTACAAAAACTTAGAAAATATTAAAAGAATATAAAAATATATTTATTTAGCAATTAACTGATATATAATATGACTTTATAGTTATAGTTTTAATAAACATAATATAGTGGCCTCAAAACAATTAACTGATATATAATGTCTTTATAGTTATAGTTTTAATAAACATAATATAATGGCCTAAAAACTGACAACTCGTGTCAAAACTCACTAATTCACTAGTTTATAACATTTTATTGTATATTTCCACATGTGCTTGTTATTTGTAATAATCGATTAAATTTATATTGTTTACTTTTGGAAAATTGTCAAAAATTGGTTGTTAAAGCTTCTTAAATGATTTTTGAAAGAATGAAAGATTGATATATATTTTATACAACACATAAAAAGTAATAGTGAAAATAAAATACTAATATGTTTTTTTTTTTTTTTTTTTGCAATTTAAAAAAGTTTAGAAAAGTTAACTTTTTCATAAAATTTACACTTCTTCATTCGTTTTTGGCCGGGTGGGAAGCAACTTAGTTATACCTAAAGCTTATTCAATGTTAAGCTTTTTATGCCGTAATCCTAATAATTTTGATCATTACACAAACAATTTCTATTTACATATTTTTTGTGGGATCTAGATTAGAATATGCATCATTTAATCAATATCTTATATTGCTTGAATCACACCGACTATAAATAAACCATGTATAAATATATTTATTCATATATAAACTAAATGAGAATTACAATGAAGTTAGAAAACAAACATTAAAAACAAAATATATTTAGAAACAAACAAGTATTAAATTTTTATATAAGTTACTGAAAAGGATAACATTTTATTGTCATGGGAATAATAATATTAATATGATTTAAAAACAGAATATAGTTTAAGAACAAGAGAAAAGACTACAAATATTTAATGGTTGTTGAAATAATAATATTTTTTATATTAACAAAATTTTATTTCTGGTAAAAATATTTAAAAACATATAATTTTTGCAAACAACCATATTAGAATTTTTATTGAGTGTAAAAATTAAATGATAGAATTTAAACATTGTTATCATGAACACAGAGTTATTAAAATTCAAAAAAATTAACAATGAGAACATAATATTGTTGTAGTGTTAATGCTATAACCATGTTTTTTTTTTTCTCTGAGTGTGTATACAGCTGTATTCCTAATACAAACTTTTCCATGTGCAAATCTACTCATACACATTGATAAATAGCTGAAATATTAAATAGTTCTAACTGTTTGTCTCACAAATAATTCTCAGCAAAATATTACGCTAAAATTTACATTTTGCAATATTTACACGCTAAATTATCAAATCAAAGCGAATAAGAACTATTTTATAATGTCAATAACACACAAGTTGGCAAAGTGTAAGAGAAGAGAAAAAATTATGTTTTCAAAAAAATCACCTGGTTACTACTTATGTTAATAAAGCATTTCTCTGTGTGTGTTTGTTTATGAAAATCCTTTAAGGATATTGAACTTTTATATGAAGTTTTTTTAAGGAAAACAAATATTCTATAAAAAATTTATTTCAACAAATATTGCGCAATTTTTTTAATATTCTTTTGATTTACTACGTTTACTATTTAAGTAAGAAAATAAATAAGAAAAAAATTATAAAAAGCTGTTTATATTTGGCTAAGAAATATATAATCCTTTTTTGTTTATTTTTGGCTATAAATTGCTTTAGATTTTCTTTTAGGAGGTTTTCCATTTTAGTTATTTGTGTGTTTTGATTCCAGTATTTTAAACATTTTCGGCAAATACATATATATATATATATATATATATATATATATATATGTAAGTTTTCCTGGCATTAAGCGCATGTGCTGGAAAATGTTTTTCTAAATAAATTTTCCTTTTGCTTTCATTCATAAGGTTCGTTTGCTCTTTGAAAAGGACTCTTAAAATTTATGTTTTTGGAAAATTATATTCTTTTTCCTTATTCAAATATTAAAGGCTTAAGTTTTTGCTCTTTTTTGAAATTTTTTTTTCCAGAAAAAAGTTAAATATGTACTCCTTAAGTCCGTTTGTTATAATTTTTTATTGCTATTTCCTCTATTTGCTCTAGTGGAAACCGGCACACCCAAATGTTTATGCCTCTGACAAGGATTTATATTAAAATGTTCCTCTTAATGGTATACTCATAAATATTTATGAGATTTTATTTACGAGTATTTATCTCGTGAAATAAAAATAAAACTAGAAAAATCTTATCACTTTGAAAATAACAAGAAAATTATGATAATAAAAGTAGGAAACAAAAAAAAAATAATAAAAAAACAGTGGACCAAATTGACTTAAAATATACATTTGAACACTATTTGAAAATAAGTTTTTGATAAATATAGTTAAAATTTGTATATTTTGGTTTTTCGAATCTTTTAATACTTTTATTAAACAATACCTATGAAATGGTCCTTCAAACCATTGAAGAAGGTAGAGGAAACCAAACCAGGAATTATGTTTAAAAAAATAAAATTAAGCAAAAGCTAGATATTTACATATTTTTGTTTGTATTAAAAATATTTTTAAAATAGAGTATTAACACATATTTTCTACATTTTAAAACATGGTCCTTCGAACCTTACATTTGCATGACACAAAAGAGAAGAGAGAGATAAATGAAGATTTTGCCGCCTTTAGCCTTTTTCCTTTTATATCCTCTTTTTGTATTTCATTTGTGTTCCAAAGACACAAAAAAATTATTATAATCGAAAGAAAAATAATCATAATCAATCACTTTCACGCCAAAGGCAAAAAAAAAACTATTTCTCCTTTGATTGAGGTAATTAATAATTTATAAAGCTCAATATTGTCACTGTTTATTTATTATTTATTATTAAGAGTATTTAAATATTGATTAATTACTCGTATTATACATTTCCAATAAAATATAATTTAAACTTAAAAGGAAAGAAACCAGAATTACTTAACCCTAGTATTATCATCTTGGTCTGGTTAGACCAAATTTGATTTCGGAGTCCAATATTTTCTATTTAAAGTATAAAATCAAAAGAAGGCAAACATGATATATACAACTCATATCTGCTGAGTCAATAGGAGTACGATAACAAGGAAAAATTCACGCTTAAAGAGAAAGTGTACTAAATTGACTTCTTGGTCTGAGTAGACTACAATGGTTATTCTTTGGTGCATGCATGATCATGCTAAAAATAATCATGTTATGATTTTGAAAGTATCAGATGTCAGTATAAAACATAGATTATTAAAACTTGTGAATTATTGACCCGCACTCAGGGAAGAAAATTAAGTTACAGAGTAATTTCTAATTCATTAAAAAAATAACTTGTGTATGAAAGAAATTTCGGGGGTGAATATTATCGTATGCTTTTAAAAATACTGTATAGATTTCAATACCTTATACTAACTCAAAAAGAAGAGAATGAATAGGGAATGATGTCATGTATTTGAAAAATTGACAATGAACAATTGTTATTTCCATGCAGTGATGATGAGGGTAATAAAACGTTATGGTTCGGAAAATGCTAAATTATAGTTGATATCTACAGGTTGCTGCAATCATATCACATAATGCAAACCCGACATTTTTTACACAGCGCTATGAAAATTTTAAGAAGAGTGTTTATTCCTGAAATGTTTGATATTATTGTTCGGTAAAATTAAACATAAAGTATAAGGGATATAACTTTGAATGATAAACAACCCAAAGGAAAAGAACTTAAACTATCAAAGATTTGCGGATTTTATATGACCACTATATTTACGAGGCTATAAAGACAATAAGTTGCTTCACTGCACTACTATAATTTAACCGTTTTTACAATTCAAACTCTCACCCTAAGCATCAAGAATTTATAATATCAGCTGCCATAGAAGATTTTTGGATAATACTCATTAAAAACATGGAAACATTGGATACTCTTGTAGTAAATTTGTCAGTGGATATTAGGCTATCCAATCGATTAACCGCCATTCGATTATCCGATTAATTTTGGTCGATTAACTACTCGAATTGTCTATTTTCGAATAACGAAGAAAACGAATAATTTGTGCCGAATAACCGATTAACCTATATTTAGTTTTCCGGAGTTATAAATTTAAAAGATTTTTTTTTTTTTAAGTCTGTTATACACAGCAAAAATAAATAAAAGTGATCTTAAGGAATTACTTTTTCATTACTTCCTAAGTAATGAATAAGCGTATATTTTCTTGTGCTTAAGAAGTAATACATACAAGCAGCAGCCAAAGATGTTATTAAAAAGAGTTTCAAATGAATTATTCTGTTATAAAACTATAAGATTCGGTTACTGTTTTTGCAAATATTTGTTACTAAAAAGAACTATTTTAAACAAATGAAAAATAATATTATGAACAATTTACTTCAAAAGTAATGAACAAGAAGCATAAAAGAAGAACATCCTACTTATGACAACCAAGGGGTAAAAAAAAAAACTTTTGCAGCACTTTTGCAGCACTTACAATGACAATACAATGTTAAAATTATGACTTTTCAGCTCTTCTTCAGTTCCTTTTTTTGCTAGGATTAAAGGACTAATTTACTAAATAAAGCTGGGTGGTAGAATATTTTGAAGTATTAAGTCAAAAAACATTAATTTTTTCATTCATAAAAATAGTCCAAAGAAGTGATAACATGAACAGTTTGTGAAATAATGTGATCTATATTATATATCTTAATAACTATTTAAAAACACACAAAGAAAAATATAGTTGTGGTGACCATAATCTAAGAGTAACATATTATGATTTGAATATTTGATCACAGCGAAAAATAGAAATGATTATAAATAATAATTATTATGATTCTATTATGTCATATTGTGTCCGATTTTGTGTCATATAATGATTCCATTTTATAATCTTCTTATGCCATTCTTTTAATATTATTATTTCATTTTATCATATTATTATCCCAGGTTATCATATAGTTATGCAGTCTTATCATATTATTATTTCATTTTGTCATATTATTATTCCATCTTAAATCTTTAATACATGATTAAAATAAAACTAATAAAAAAATATTTTTTATAAATTTGTTACTAAAAATAATAGAGAAAATGTTCATTAGCCAAAAAAAAAAAAAAAAATATTTACATACGAGTATTATTTGTTCATTGATTTTATTTATTTGTTCCACCATATGTAATTCAAATGCAAGATATATTTTTTTAAATTATACCCCTCTTTATATTGCTTAAATCACACCGAGTATAATCGTGCCTATTTATATGTATTCATGTATAAACTAAATGAGAATTACAATAAAGTTGGAAAACAAACAAGTATTGGATTTTTCCACTAAGTTTGTGAAAAGTATAAATTTAACAAGATTTATTTTAAACATTTTATTGTCATGGGAATAATAATATTAGTATGGTTTAAAAACAGAATATGGTTTAAGAACAGGGAAAAAGACTACAAATATTTAATGGTTGTAGAAGTCATAATATTTTTCATATTAATAAAATTTTGTTTCTGGCAAAAATATTTAAAAACATATAATTTTTGCAGACAACCATATTAAAATTTTTATAGAGTATGAACATTAAATGACAAAATTTAAACAAAAAGGTTGTTATTATGAACACAGATTATTAAAATTCTAGAAAATTAACAATTAAAACATAATATTGTTGTAGTGATAATGCTGTAATCATGTTTTTTCTCTGTGTGTAGATTAAATACTATAATGTGTGTTATTTATATATTTTACTTGTACTACTAAGTCTAGTGGCTTAATCGATTAATTTGCCATTAATCGGTTATTAACCCATCAACTTTTAACCTCAATTAATTATTTGTCGAATAAAACGATTAATATGCAAATATATAAAATATATAAATAACACACGCATTATAGTATTTAATCTATTGAAAGAGTTATTTAAAAATATAATCAAATCAAACTCTTTCACTAAGGGTTCATCTTAACAGTTCTTTCGCCCATTTGTATGAAAAATTGCATTTTCAGCTTTATTTAATACATCAGTCATGTAACTCTGTTTTCTGTGTAAGAATAATTTTTTTGTTTTTTTTTTTTTACAAGTTTAAGTATGTGTGAAGTTATAATATCATAACCTTTCCATTTCTCATTTTATAAAATATTCTATCCCAAAAAAAAAAAATAAAAAAAATATCCAAAGAAATTATAAAATCCAGAACTTGTGATCCAGAAGTGGTGCAAATTTGGATAATTTAACATAGGCTTGTCGTAGAAATGAGAAGGTAGTCATGTTCACGATTTCATTGCAATGGACATCCAAATTCTTTTTTAATGGTGAAAGGAAATTAAGGAAATTTACTACTTAAACACAAAAAACGTAACCTTTTTGATACTATAGAAGTAATGAAAAAGAGCTTTTCTATTTTTACTGATATATAACAGACATTTTAAAAAGATGTAGCTCTAATTTAAAACTCCAAAAAACTAAATTTCGGTTAATCGGTTATTCGTTACAAATTATTTGATTTATTCGTTATTTGAAAATATAAAATTTTAAATTATTCGAGCAGTTAATCAAAAAAAGTTAATCGGATAAGCGAATGATGGTTAATCGATTGGATATCCTGCTATATACTCAAATGTATACAAAACTATAGAATAGATAGACTATAGCCTAGACCATAAACTAGACTATATATTAGACTGCAGACTAGACTATATATCAGACTATAGACTGAACTATAAAATAATCTAAAGTCTAAACAAGGTTATAACCAGAAAGAACTAGAACTTAACTAAAAATGAACTAGAACTAAAATAGAATTGAACTAGAACCAAACTAGAACTGAACCAGAACTGCAGTAGAACTGGAACCGAATTTGAACTTGAACTGAACTAGAACTAAAATTAAACTGAACTAGAACTGCACTAGAACTGATTTAGAACTAACTAGAACTGAACTAGAAATGAACTTGAACTGAACTTGAACTGAACTAGAATTGAACTAGAACTGAAGTGGAATTGAACCAGAACTGAGCTGGAACTGAACTAGAATTGAATTAGAACTAAATTTAATCTGAACTAGAACTGAACTAGAAATGAATTAGAACTGAAATAGAACTGAACCAGAAATTAACTTGAACTAAACTAGATCTGAACTAGAATTGAACCAGAACTGAACCAGAAATGAGTTAGAACAAAACCAGAACTGAATTAGAATTGAACTAGAACTGAACTAAAATTAAACTAGAACTGAGCTAGAACTGAACTAAAATTGAACTAGAAATGAATTAGAACTGAACTACAACTGAACTAGAACGGAACCAGAAATTAAATTGAACTGAACTAAAACTGAAATAGAACTGAACTAGAACTAAAGTATAACTGAACTAGAACTGAACTACAACTGAAATAGAACTGAATTAGAAATGAACTAGAACTGAGCTGAACAAGAGCTGAACTGAATTAAAATAGAATTGTATCAGAACTGAAGTGGAATCGAACCAGAACTGAACCAGAACTGAACTAAAACTGAACTATAACTGAACTAGAACTGAACTAGAACTGAAATAGAACTGAATTAGAACTGCATTAGAACTGAAATATAACTGAACTAGAACTGAACCAGAACTGAACTAGAATTTAACTAGAACTAAACTAGAATTGAATTTGAAGAAAAATTAGAATTAAACTTGAATTGATCATGAACTGAACTACATAGAATTAGTGTTTTTGTATTTTTGAAATTTTCTCAAGAAACTGTCAACATCTATTTTATTAAATTACTTTATTCAATTTCTATCCTTATCTTTTGTTAAAGAATTTAATTTGTTAAAATTGTTTTTTTATCAAAACCACAAACAATTTTCTTTATTAAAAAATAATTTTTCTTTCATACTTTTTCGTCATTTATTTATTTTATGGTGTTTTTCGGAAACTGCAGCATTATAGTGTTGTTGTTTTTTCCCCTATTTTGCATTTTTTGGTTCCTGATGTGCCAAAGCGCATGCTCTATATTGATTTTTCACCAAAAATTTGTTGGTTTTTATATTAAAAATCTAGTACGGGAAATTGTTTGTTAAAGTTGTTGGTTTCTCGTTTTCCAAAAATTTCATTAATTTCTCTATGTAAAAATTCCTATTTGGTTTTTGGCAAAAACAAGCGGTGTAAGTAAATGCGTGTGTGTATATGTACATGTACATGTTAGTAGGCATGAATTTGTTGTTATAATGTGTATGTGTATTGTGGGTTTATTGTTATGTGGGTGTGCTGGTGAAAATATATATATTGGCAATTGCTTTTTTAGCCGGTTTTCCCGTTTGAATTAAGTACGCAACATAAAACCAGTACGTGTGTATTTGAGGCACCATGGGTCGAGAAAATGAGAGAGTACGGAAGACTATTTAGGCTTAAGAAAAGTTTTTTTAAAAGAGTTCTTTAAGAGCAGTTTCATGGTCCTTGGAATACAAGTAAAGTGTTAATCATTTATTAAATAGTTCTACGAAAAATTGCATATTCAGAAGTTCTTTATGTCAATTGTATTTTTAATGATTTAATTATGAAAATTTATTTTATCAAATTTACCTATTTAATGGTCATTCGAACCAAAAACCAGGTTGGTCTCGCCAGTTCAAATATTTCTTTCAGAGAATAGCCCCTTTAGAATTTACTTCGTATAATATTTTATACAATATTTTATACAACCTTAACCCATAGTGTCATCGTGTTCATTATATTACATGCATGTGGTAGATGGATGACAATAGAGCAAAAGTTTATCGTTCTACAGGAAATACATTTTCTGTGTGTGTTTATGTACTCACGCACACACTTTCATCTACATCACGTAATTACACAAAATTTTCTTCATATTTTTATTTTTGCTTTAGTACTTTTTTGCTTCCATTTAACAAGTTTTATTTGCTTCAATGAACTATTTCACTAAGTTTAATTGGAAAAGAAAAAGCAAACGTCTTCTATTTTGGCACAATAAAGGGAGATCTATTGTTTAAGTTGCTGAAAGAAGTAGAAAAAAGGGAGGCACAGATTTTTAGGCGAAAATAAACAATAAACAAAATAATAATTTAACAGAAGTCAAAAAGAAGCTACAGAAGAAGTACGACAGAAGGAAGAGAAGTTTCGGTACATATTAACGGCATAGGAGTGGGGAAATATTGGCAGAAATTACGATAAAAATTTGGAGAAAAAACCTTGAAGGAAAATTTATGAAATTTAATTTATGTCATTGTCTTTGAAGATAATGGTATTAAAGCAGTAATTAGACTCAGCAATAATTGCTTTTAAATTAAGATTTTTTTCGGATTCTTTAAAAGAATGGCCACGCAAAGGAAAATATGAAAATAAAAATAAAAAACAATTTACAAAATTAAAGAATAAGCATTTTAAAAGCATACACTTTTCTCTCTTATTCGATTCTTTTTCAGTTTTAGTTACTTCAGTTACAATTCAGTTCTAGTTCAGTTCTTTTTCAGCTCTTGCTTAGTTCTAGCTCTAGTTTATTTCTTGGTCAGTTCTAGTTTCAGTTTCAGTTAAATTTTAATTCTAGTTCAGCTCTAGCTTATTTCTAGTAATATTTTAGATCAGTCCCAGTTTAATTCTAATTCAGTTATAGTTAAGTTCTTATTCAGTTTTAATTTAGTTCCCGTTTAGTTCTAATTCAGTTTTATTTTAATTCTATCTCAGTTCTAGTTCAGTTCTAGCTCAATTCTAATTCAGTACTAATTCAGTTCTAGTTCACTTATAATTCAGTTCTAGTTTAATTTTATTTCAGTTTTTCAGTTTCATTTTAGTTCTAAATCAGTTTGGAATAACATCTTCATCAACACTCTAATTTCTAATAAAATTTTTCAAAATAAAACTTCCACCTAAATTTCATTTAAAAATTCTTCTGCAGTTTCCAAGTTGATCCCACAAATCACAATTAAATCCTTTTCCAAGAGTTCTTCAAATAAAATGCTCTTCAATCCAAATAAAAATTAAACAACTCAACAACCAAATTACTTTAAAAAATGCAATTTGAGCGAATAAAAATTTTATGAAAAATTCTAATGTTTGTAAATATTTTTCAAAATAAAACATCCCCCAAAAATAAGCAAAAAACTAAATAAAAGATATACAGAAACAAAACCATATTGTAGACAGACAAGCAGCAACAAAGATTTTTTTAATTAATGCAAGGCAAAGTGCACTTGAAATCGAAGCCAAAAAACAGCCCACTGGCCAAAAACCATCTCACTCATCCTTCAAAAAACACTAAATTTAACCCTAACTGTTTTTATTACAACAAAGCATCGAGGATTAATGCTGCAAGAGCCAGCACTTTTTTCTTAAAATAAAATACTGACTCCCACCTTTAATATTATTCTATGTAAAACTTTAAAATCTAAAAAGCAGCATCTTCCCTAAAAAGTTTGTTGGACAACATCATTCTCTTTTAGACAAAATTTAAAATAAACAACCGACGAGGAAGGTATTATTGTATTTAGTTTTGTTGTTGTTTTGATTCCTCCCTTTATAGCAAAAATAACAACAACAACAATAGCATAAATTTGAAATTCAAAATTCAAGTACCAAAGGTACGTTTTAATTGAAATGGACAGCTTCCGCTTGTGGCAGCAGCTTACAGCTTTAGTTTTGATGCAGCAGAATATTATTGTTTACTCCTACTCCAGCTTTTGAAATATACATATGTATATCCATATTAAACGTCACAATTTCTGTTACTCTCTTTAAGTGTTTTTTTTTTCTCTATAGTAACAGGGCAACAAAATAGAATTATTACTGAAGTTTCAAGCAGAGATTCTGAAGCAGAATATATAGTAGACTATAGAATAGTGTATAGTATAGACCAGACTATAGACCAGACTATAGACCAGACTATAGACTAGACTATAGACTAGACTATAGACTAGACTATAGACTAGACTATAGACTAGACTATAGACTAGACTATAGACTAGACTATAGACTAGACTATAGACTAGACTATAGACTAGACTATAGACTAGACTATAGACTAGACTATAGACTAGACTATAGACTAGACTATAGACTAGACTATAGACTAGACTATAGACTAGACTATAGACTAGACTATAGACTAGACTATAGACTAGACTATAGACTAGACTATAGACTAGACTATAGACTAGACTATAGACTAGACTATAGACTAGACTATAGACTAGACTATAGACTAGACTATAGACTAGACTATAGACTAGACTATAGACTAGACTATAGACTAGACTATAGACTAGACTATAGACTAGACTATAGACTAGACTATAGACTAGACTATAGACTAGACTATAGACTAGACTATAGACTAGACTATAGACTAGACTATAGACTAGACTATAGACTAGACTATAGACTAGACTATAGACTAGACTATAGACTAGACTATAGACTAGACTATAGACTAGACTATAGACTAGACTATAGACTAGACTATAGACTAGACTATAGACTAGACTATAGACTAGACTATAGACTAGACTATAGACTAGACTATAGACTAGACTATAGACTAGACTATAGACTAGACTATAGACTAGACTATAGACTAGACTATAGACTAGACTATAGACTAGACTATAGACTAGACTATAGACTAGACTATAGACTAGACTATAGACTAGACTATAGACTAGACTATAGACTAGACTATAGACTAGACTATAGACTAGACTATAGACTAGACTATAGACTAGACTATAGACTAGACTATAGACTAGACTATAGACTAGACTATAGACTAGACTATAGACTAGACTATAGACTAGACTATAGACTAGACTATAGACTAGACTATAGACTAGACTATAGACTAGACTATAGACTAGACTATAGACTAGACTATAGACTAGACTATAGACTAGACTATAGACTAGACTATAGACTAGACTATAGACTAGACTATAGACTAGACTATAGACTAGACTATAGACTAGACTATAGACTAGACTATAGACTAGACTATAGACTAGACTATAGACTAGACTATAGACTAGACTATAGACTAGACTATAGACTAGACTATAGACTAGACTATAGACTAGACTATAGACTAGACTATAGACTAGACTATAGACTAGACTATAGACTAGACTATAGACTAGACTATAGACTAGACTATAGACTAGACTATAGACTAGACTATAGACTAGACTATAGACTAGACTATAGACTAGACTATAGACTAGACTATAGACTAGACTATAGACTAGACTATAGACTAGACTATAGACTAGACTATAGACTAGACTATAGACTAGACTATAGACTAGACTATAGACTAGACAGTAAATATTAGAGCCGCTCTTGAAAGAATGATGCCGAATGTAGGTGGACCAGGGCAATCCAAAAGGAAGATAATACCGACGGTGGTCAGCTCAGTTATACTTTACGCTGCTCCCATATGGTCAGTAGCTCTGAAAGTAAAGACCGCAGCGAGGAAGCTAAAATCTGTATACAGGAAGCCAAACGCTTGGATGAAATCAGAAGAGACCCAAATCAACTAGACACTCGTGTACGTAAAATTGAAAGAGAAGCTTCTATAAGACAATGGCAGAGCAGATGGGAAGACAGCCGCAAAGGAAGGTGGACCTTTAAACTAATACCGAGAATAGATGTAACAGACTACATGGAGAAGTAAATTACCACTTAACGTAGTTTCTATCAGGCCAAGGAGGATACCGAAGTTATCTGTACAGATTCGGGTTAGATAACTCCCCATATTGCCCTAACTGTCCAAACTAAGAGGAAGACCCAGAACACGTCGTGTTCAATTGCGCACGCTTTCGCCACGATCGACAGAAAACAGAAGTAGTCCTTGGCTACCAACTGAATCCGCAAAATATTGTTGACATCATCCTTAATGAGAGAGAAAATTGGGATGTAATATCCTCAATGATTAAAAGTATCCATGATAAACTTAAAACGGAAGAGAATCTGAGGAAATCCCAGACGCCAGAAGTAGCCTAGATAAAGCTCTCCTGATCTGCGATGCAATATCTTTGTAGACAGTTCCGCAAAGTTGCTGAATGACGAAGAAGGTGGTTTTAGTCGGCATGAATCCGACATCATGGTTAATTTATAACCGTGAGAATCTTATGAAAGACTTCCACCTGCCTAATGAAAAAAAATTACTAGACTATAGACTAGACTCTAGACTAGACTATAGACTAGACTATAGACTAGACTATAGACTATAGACTAGACTATAGACATAAAACTGAACTAAAGTCAAACTAAGAGCTGATTAGGAATCGATTTATAAGTTAAATGGTGTAATTTATATATCATACATTTAAGAAACTCTGCTTATAGTTAAAGCCTTCCTGATTTATTTGCTTTACAATGGTCAAGTTCTGCTTTAAGTTTTTTTTCTCTTATTTTTTATATTTCCAATTTTTTTCCAGCATTCATTGGTATTCAATATGGAAGAGTTTTGGCGACAAATTGAAGATTTTTTGTTTTTCACTGTGGGCACTTTACCATACATAAATTTAAAAAGAAAAAAAAAATAATAAAAATTTATTGGGGAAAAGTACAATAAAATCTGATTTAAAGTAAAATACTCAGGATTATATTTTACTAAAAATAATCTTTATAGAAAATTGATTTATTTATTTTATTTTTTAATCGATGTTATATTTAAAATAAATTTTTGAAGCATTTTTTTATATCCGGCCATTATTTTGCTATTCATCTTTTTAGTACATTAAAGGTTTAAATATTATTTTTCCTTTTCACTTAACATTTCACAAATTAGTCATTATAAATTTTTGATATATTTTTCTTTAAAAAAATGATTTCATTTTTTTATTTTTCATGTAGTACTTATTTTGCTTAAAAGCAGGAAACCGGAAGTAAGTAATTATCATAAAAAAAACGCTGTGAATGCTCTTAGCAACAATAAAAAGGAAATGGTCAAAATGAAGGAAATAATATAAGTGAAATTTCTGTTTAATATTTACTAATTGCAATCTGTTCTGCTTCTTTTGCACGTTTATTTGCAAATATTTTATAAGTAATAATATTTACTTAATTTATTAATTACATCATAAATTAAAAAGTCAACATATGGTAAACATTTTTTATTAATGTCAATATTAAGCAAAGAAAGAAGCAGAATTATTTAATAGGCTTTAATGTTTCCCTTGTACAGCCAGCCAAAACCAAATATGTATTTAAAAGCCTATATATACATACATACATACATACATACATATATACAAATAGTACCGACAAATCCCAATACTCTACTTTATACTGGCAGCCTTATACGTATTGACATCCTGACTCTTACCATCAGTTATTAAAATCCTTGTGGTTTGCTGTTTACACTAGCTAATTAAAAACAAAGTTGAATTTAAAAATTTGTATGTATAATTGAAAAATGTTTTCTTTTCGTTTTTTTTTTTAATTTTTGTTTGCTAGTGTGAACAGTTAGAGAGTTTTTCTTTTTTATTTTTGTGTTTCTTTTTTTTTAATACACAAGAGAGTACTTGGAACTAAATGAATTTATTTTTTATCTCCACCTCAAGTTTCCTTTCCAAGCTCCCTACTCCTCTTTATATTGTTACAATGTACTTTCACAAGCAAAAATTAATTTATTAAATTTTTAAAAGATTTTATTAAGAAAAAAAAAAGAAAATATTAAATGTTTTTTCCTCTAAGCTTAATTAGGATTATGTAAATATTTCAGATTTTGTAAAGACCTACCTTCAAAACTTATCAGGAACCATATAAAGGAGCCACCATTAAATTTATTTTGAGTTTCTTAAAAGATCTACTATTGAAGCTAATTTTACACTATAAATTCTTAATTTTCTAAAACTCTAAATTCGTTTAGAATTTTTTTAAAAAACCTTCAACCCTTTTTAAAATTTAACAAATTCTCAGTTTTATCTTTTTCCCTTATCGCTATGTGGGTGTGGTTTTGTAGCAAACATTTCTTTCAATCTTTATGCAAAGTATTGTAAAGTTAAAAACTTTTTATTGAATTTTTTTCTTTACTTTTTTGCTTGTTACAATAAAACTTTTTTAATTGCATTGTTATAGCAAAAGCTACAGCAATTATAAGGAAAAAAATTTTAAGACAAATATATAAAAGGACAAAAATTTTTAGCAAAAGTATTAAGAAAAAAAGATTACAAATTGTTCACACAAAAAAAACATTTTAAATTGTTAATTACATTTTTATAACTTTCTTCTAAGAGGTCTTTTGTCATTTAAAAAAAGGTTCGATTCATTATAAATATTACGCTACGAGTTATAAGTTCAAATAGTATTTTAATCAAGCAGAGAAAATTAATTTAAATAATAGACTTGAAACTGAAAGAAGAATTGAATTGGAACTTAACTACAAACGAAGTGTAAATAAGCTAGAATTCCACTAGAGCTGAACTAGAAGATTAAATTATATAAGCAGCCAGTAGACTCAGTCAACTTTCACTTCGTACGGTGGAGCCAATCAGAAAATTTTTGGTAATAAATCTGTTTCTCCTAAACTACCGGTCGGGTGAAAATAAATTGTAAGGAAAAGTCGTACAGAAGGACTTTCAGAAAAAATAAATGAATGTCTAGCTCACTACCAATTAGGCCATCGACACACATTATTTATCCTAAATATTTTCTTGTAAGAGCACTCATGTCCAAGTCAAATCAACCGGATGCATATACAAATCAAATGAACTTCTTTCTGTATGTATTTAAATATAAAAATTCACCATGGCATGCATGAAAGGATTGTCTAAAATTGCAGTCATATTTTACCGTTAGAGCAGGACAATTATTTCCGAATCGAAGCGGAGAAAAACTTAATCGCAACCAAGTTAATGCCGTTTTAATAGAAGAGATCCCAACATAAAAAATGATATAGTCATCTTACATTTTACACGAAATTTATTTTCACTACTGGGGAAAACCATCCGTATAAACCTTATAGAACCAATGCATCTCTCGTTGAATTTAATATATAGTAAATTATTATTAAAATTTCCTGCAGACAAGCTTATGAGCTTTGCGGGATAATATTATAAAATTCACTAAAATAAACAAGATTTAAAACACATAAAATTAAAAATATAATAATAAATAAATTAAATAAATCAAATTAAAATAAAACATATAAATGAAAATAAAATATATGAAAGCCCAAATATTAAAACCTCAGCACCTGGAGATGTGTATATGAATACGAACTGTAAATTAAATTTTCCAGCAATGAAGTAACTTCAACATAAGCCGAGGACAACCCAACTTATATTTTAAATTGTATTTTTCTTTTCAATTTTTTTAAATATTAATATAAAATGTTAATCTATTGAATTGTAAACAATAAATGTAAATAAATAAATAATAAAATAAAAAAAAATAAAATAAAAAAAAAACTTAGATTACATGTGCCTGCTGTAATAAGCCTAGTCACCTAGCTCTTGGAGTTTTTCCTGAACTGAACTGAAATGAACTAGAACTGCACTATAACTGAATTAGAACTGCACTAGAACTGAAATATAACTAGAACTGGATTTTAACGGAACTGCAAATTAACTAGAACTGAACTTGAGCTGAAGTAGAGCTAGAACTGAACTGGAACTGAGTTAGAATTGAGCTAGGACTGAACTAGAACTGAACTAGAAATGAGCTTGAACTTACCTAGAACTGAACTAGGACTAAACTAGAACTTAACTAGAAATGAACAGGAACTAAACTACAACTGAACTAAAACTGAACAAGAACTGCACTAGAACTGAACTGAAGCTGAACTAGAACTGCACTAGAACTGAAAAAGAACTAGAACTGGATTAGGACGGAACTGGAACTTAACTAGAACTGAACTAGAACTAAACTAGAAATGAAATAGAACTGAACTTAAACTAAACTTGAACTTAACTAGAACTGAACTAGAGCTAAACTAGAAATGAACTGGAACTGAACTTAAACTGAACTAGAACTGAACTAGGACTGAACTAAAATTGAACTAAAACTGAACTTGAACTGAGCTTGAACTAGACTAGAACTGAACTAGAACTAGAGCTAGGCTTGAAATAGAACTGAACTTAAGCTAAAGCTAATCGATGACTAAATAGGAACTGATTCCGAATTAAACCAAAACTGGCCCCAAATTGATTTAAAAATAAATTAAATCGAATGGAACTAGGAATGAAATTGTATTAAAAATTTTGTTTTCCTTTCTTTCAAACGTTCTAAATTTTAAATGTTTGTTGTAGATTTGTTCAAACAGTTATTTGCATAGAAATAAAATTCCTTATTTCGCATATTCAAATATATATTAATTTTTTTTTTTTTTTTGTTCCAACAAATGAAAAAAAATAAAAAAAAACTGCTGTAAAATATTACTGTATACATTATTTTTTACATATGAGTGCATATGTATACACGAATGCATATTGTATATGTACATATCTACTTGCATATGTATACAAACCCATAAAAGAAAATAGTCATATATCAAACACCCTAATGCATTTTAACTCTTTGAACTTTTGACCAAAGTTTTATGCAGCATATAAATGGATGAAAGGACCTCAAACTTATACAAATGTACACCTACACATTTCGTATGCTGTTCGCAAAAAAAAAATTCAATAAATCCAGCCATTTTAAAACTCGTTCTGCACAAACACATTTTCCACTTTATTAAGGGATTGTTGAATAATGTTATACTAAGTTTGTTTTTTAAAATAGAGAAATTTGTTGTATTTGTTTTTATTTGTTGCAAAAATACATAAAGTTTTATTATTTGTTTTGTGTTTATTTTAAAATGAATTTCTAAATCAGCATTTTCTTTGCCAGGATGAATTTAATATTTTTAGATTTTATTCGCAAATAAATAAACAATTTGATAAGGAGGAAGTTAGTGGGAATGGTTGCCAACCGTTGTGGTTATTAATTCTTTGGGAAAAGTAGTTTGAAGGAATTAAATAATCATAAAAGCAAAGACATAGAAAAAGAAACTTTTTTTAAGAAAAATCATATATTTATTGAGAATATATTAATTTTCTTTATTACAGCAAAAAAACAGGATATGTGGTTGGCTATTAAAATACAAAAGCTAGTAACCTCAAACTGGGTATGTTGGTAGAGGATACAAATCTACAAATTGTAGTGAACTTATTATTATTTTATTTATTTTTTTTTAAGATAAAGTTTTACATATAAATGCATTAAAACGTTTATGAATTACATTTCCAAATATTTAACTTTTTTTACATTTTTTTATTTATAAGAAAAGGATATATGGCTGACTTGTAAATTATGAAAGTCGGAAACCTAAAATTTAGTATATAGGTAGAAGACACAAAGCTACAAATTGTAGTGAAATTATTTTTAACATTTTTTAACCAAAATATATATATGTATATTTTTTAATAAATAATTTTAATTATATATTTTGTATCTGAAATATAAATCAATGTCCATGTAAAATAATTAATTATATTTAAGATTTTATGAAATTTATAAAAAAGGATATATGGCAGGCTTCTAAACTACAACAGCTAGAAACCTAAAACTCGATAACTTGGTAGAGGACACAAAACTACAAATTTTAATGAAATTATTTCTAAGATTTTTTTACAAAAAAAATTTAAAATGTATAAAAATTGTTATGAAAATAAATACAAATAGCACATTGCGGTTTTCTCTGTAAACTGAATAAATTACTAGAAGAAATAATAAATTTTTATAGAAATTCTATGTCGTTATAAAAAAGGATATATGACTGGCTTGTAAACCATAAAAGCTAGAAACTTAAAATTAAATATGTATATAGGGAACATAAAACTACGAATTGTAGTGGAACTTTTTTAAAAATATTCTGACAGAAAAGAGTAGAAAAATGTTTGAAATAAATATAAAGGAATTTTATAAATTCAATATTATATTTTTCCTTAAAAATAAGTTACCATTTAAAAAAGTTACTTTTTTTTAATTTTTTATTATAAGGAAAAAGAATATATGACTGACTTCTAAATTACAACAACTAGAAACATAAAACTGGATATGTTTTTAGGGGATACAGAACTACAAATTGTAGTGAAATTATTTTCAAAATTTTAAGGATTCAAAATAAAATTAAATTTTAAATATATTTAAAATTAATAATAATGACATTAATAAAAAATAATATATGAGTAGCATATTAAATATAAAAGCTAGAAACCTACAATTAAACATGTGTTTAGAGAACTCAAAACTACAAATTGCAGTGAAATTATTTTTAAAATATTCTGATAAACAGTCAGAAAATGTTTTAAAAGGAAATTTTAAAAAATTTAATAAATTCCAAAATATATATTTTACTTCAGGATAAATCAATTGTTATGTAAAATAGTTCATTTTACTTAAGTTTTTATATTATTAACAAAAAAGTATATATGGCTAGCTTATAAACAACAAAAGCTATTAAGATATAATTTGATGTAAAAATAAAAGACTTTAAATTGCGAACTGTAGTCAACAAATTTTCAATATTTTTTAATTAAGAAATAGATATTTTTTTCTCAAAAAAATTTAAGATAATAGTAAAAATACCACAGTCCAATATATTTTTGAAACACAAATTAATTATTGTTTGAAGAAAATAAATTTTATAGAAATTTTATAATAAAAAAAGGATATATGGCTAGCTACTAAATTACAAAAACTAGGAAGATCAGATTTGGTATGCGGATATAGGTCATAATAGTACGAGTTGTGGTGATATTATTTTTAAAAAATTTCATTAAAAAATATAAAAATTTAAAAAAATCTAAAATTAATAAAATAAAAAAATATGGTTTATTAGAAAAGTTAAATAAGTGCTAAAACTTAATTCTCAATGATTACATTATCTCAATTTACTGCTCTAAAATATGTTTATCTCTGTATATTTTCTACATTTATTAAAAATCTATCCCTATTTATTCTATGTTTTTCTAAAGCTTTGTATTTTGTGTTAGCATGTATGTGTGGATGTCTATCTCTTTATGTAATTTATGTTAAATAGTTTGAGTTTATTATTATACAGTAAACCTTATTTTATTATTTGTAGCTTTTAGCCTTTAAATTTCGCATAATTTAGGGATTATTAAAAGGACCTTGAAAGAACTTTTTAACTTAAGTAGATTATATAAATTTACATTTAGATTAGTAAAGATTTTGTTCTGGAATTTTAGAATAAATTCATAATTTAGCAAAACGTATTAACAAGTTTGATAAAAATAACTAGAACAAATTTTAGAAAGGTTAAGTTATATTTGCATCAAAAATAAATCAGATAAAAAGAATTAATTTGTCTATTTTAGTAAAAAATGTCAAATAATTATTTTTGACAAAAAAATATATAAAATTATTTAAAGTCAAAATATGATGTTTTTTTTTTTCTAATGTTTGACTTTTTTCAAAACTAATTCCAAAAAAGAAAAAAATAACCAAAAGGTTGATTAATTATATAATAATGACAATTATCATTTCTCCCTATGATCTGTTTTCAATTCCTTTAACTTCCTTAAGTTTTTGCCATGAAATAAATAATTAATCATCTTCTGACTGCCAAAGTTTACAAAACAAAGATTACATTCGCTTTATTTTTCTATAATTAAACATTGAAATTTCTAAAAAGTTTTTTAAAAACTTTGTTATTTTTATAATAAATTTCTTCTGTTTTAAACATAAGTAAATTAACCAAGTTTTTCTAACTTTTTTCGTTTTTCTTTCTTTCCAAAAAGTAATGGACTTAACTTCTTTATGGCGTGAAAAAATAAGAAAAGAAAAACAAAACAAATGATATTTTAAATAACATCAATGAAAAAAAAGTTCCTTGTAATGTCCTATGTACAATATAAATTGAAGATTGCTTGCGGAATATTAATGTCCTTAGAAGTTTAAGTAATGGCTAATGGCCAATAAATAAATCTCCAAAAAGAAATTTATTGAAAAAATAATAATTTATGGTATAAGATGTGAAAATTTGATAATGAAAATTTTTTAATTGTAAGACTATAGTCTTGACTACAGTCTTGATTAGCATATAGTTTTGAATATAATATAGTATAAATTCCTGACTATAGCCAAGTTAAAAATCTTGACTATAGTCTTAACAAAATATAGTCTAGCCTATAATTTTAATAGTGTATTTTATAGTCTTGACTATAGTCTATAGTCATAACTATAGTCTAGTCTGCAGTCTTGACTATAGTCTAGTCTATAGTCTTGACTATAGTCTAGTCTATAGTCTTGACTATAGTCTTGACTATAGTCTAGTCTATAGTCTTGACTATAGTCTACTCTATAGTCTTGACTATAGGCTAGTCTATATTCTTGGCTATAGGCTAGTCTATATTCTTGGCTATAGTCTAGTCTATAGTCTTGACTATAGTTTAGTACATAGTTTTGAATATAGTCTAGTCTATAGTCTTTATTATAGTTTAGCTATAGCCTAATCTAAAGTATATATAATTTAGTATATAGATTTAACTATAATCTTTATAATCAACTATAGAAAATACTATAGTCTATTCTATAGTCTTTTCTATAGTTTTGAATGTAGTATATTCTATAGTATACTATCGTCTAGTCTATAGTTTTGATTACAGTATATTCTATATACATGACTAGAGTCTTGCCTATATCCTAGACTATATTATTTACTAAATTCTATACTAGAGTCTTGCCTACATTTTAGGCTTTAGTCTAGTATTGACTATTATCTATACTATAGTCTTGGATATAATCTATATTATAGTCTTGACTACAGTCTATACTAAAGTATTGACTATATTGACTGTTATCTAGTCTATAGTCCAGACTATACTCTAATCTTAAGACTATTCTATAGCCTAGATTATTATCTATTCTATAGTCTTGGCTATATTCTAGTTTTGACAATAATATAGTCTACAGTCTTGACAATAGTCCTGATTATAGTCTTAACTGTAACTTGACTATTTTCCTGACTATAGTCTTGGCCACTATACTGACTGAGGCTGAGATAGACTGAGCATTGATTAAAGTTTTATCAATAACCTGAATAGAATCTTGATTATGGTACTACTTATATTCCTGACTATAGCCTTGACTGTAGTTCCAACTATAGTCTTGACTGTGGTCTTGACTAAATTCAAGGCTATAGTCAACCTTGAATATAGTCTAGTCTATAGCCTTGACTATATTTTTGACTGTAGTCCTGCCTATATTCCTGACTAGAGTCCTGACAGTCGTCTTGATAATAGACTTGATTATATTCTTGATTATAGTATTGACTATAGTCTTGACTATAGTACAGAATATAGTCTTGACTATAGTGCAGATTATAGTCTTGACTATAGTTCTGACTATAATCTTGAATATAGTCGTGACTATAACCTTGACTATAGTCCTGACTATAGTCTTGACTATAGTCCTGATAATAACCTTGACCATAGCTCTGACTATAATCTTGACCATAGTCCTGACTATAATCTTGACTATAGTCCTGACTATAATCTTGACTATAGTCCTGACTATAATCTTGACTATAGTCCTGACTATAATCTTGACTATAGTCCTGACTATAATCTTGACTATAGTCCTGACTATAATCTTGACTATAGTCCAGACTATAATCTTGACATAGTCCTGAATATAGTCTAGACTATAGTCCTGACTAGAATCTTGACTACAGTCTTGCCTGTAGTCTTAACTATAGTCCTGACTATAGTCCTGACTATAGTCCTGACTATAGTCCTGACTATAGTCTTGACTATAGTCCTGACTATAATCTTGACTATATTCCCGACTATAGTCTTGACTATAGTCCTGACTATAGTCTTGACTATAGTCCTGACTATAGTCTTGACTATAGTCCTGACTATAGTCTTGACTATAGTCCTGACTATAGTCTTGACTATAGTCCTGACTATAGTCTTGACTATAGTCCTGACTATAGTCTTGACTATATTCCCGACTATAGTCTTGACTATAGTCCTGACTATAGTCTTGACTATAGTCCTGACTATAGTCTTGACTATAGTCCTGACTATAGTCTTGACTATAGTCCTGACTATAGTCTTGACTATAGTCCTGACTATAGTCTTGACTATAGTCCTGACTATAGTCTTGACTATAGTCCTGACTATAGTCTTGACTATAGTCCTGACTATAGTCTTGACTATAGTCCTGACTATAGTCTTGACTATAGTCCTGACTATAGTCTTGACTATAGTCCTGACTATAGTCTTGACTATAGTCCTGACTATAGTCTTGACTATAGTCCTGACTATAGTCTTGACTATAGTCCTGACTATAGTCTTGACTATAGTCCTGACTATAGTCTTGACTATAGTCAGGACTATAGTCAAGACTATAGTCAGGACTATAGTCAAGTCCTGACTATAGTCTTGACTATAGTCCTGACTATAGTCTTGACTATAGTCCTGACTATAGTCTTGACTATAGTCCTGACTATAGTCTTGACTATAGTCCTGACTATAGTCTTGACTATAGTCCTGACTATAGTCTTGACTATAGTCTTGACTATAGTCCTGACTATAGTCTTGACTATAGTCCTGACTATAGTCTTGACTATAGTCCTGACTATAGTCTTGACTATAGTCCTGACTATAGTCTTGACTATAGTCCTGACTATAGTCTTGACTATAGTCCTGACTATAGTCTTGACTATAGTCCTGACTATAGTCTTGACTATAGTCCTGACTATAGTCTTGTCTGTCTTGAATATAGACTACTTTATTGTCTCAACTCTAGTATAGCCTATTTTCAATTTATATTCTAGTATATAGTCCTTTCTATAGTCTATGCTTTTGTCATGACCATCTTCTTATTTTATTAATTGTTATTTGATTTATTTATTTATTTATTTTATTTTTTGCAACTTACCTTGTTAAAAAAAGATCTCCAGTTGATATAATTTTTTTTTTTTTTTGTCTTTTTTAAAACATCACTTTTATTTTGAAGACGATATTTTTGTTCTAGTCCTCTACTTAAAATTTTTTAATTTATTTCATTTAATTATAAAATCAGTTTTTATTCTTGACGGTTTTTTATAAAATTATTATTAAAGTCACAAACCCTTTTTTGTTTTTGTTTAGTAAATTGCAGTGATTAAGTATATTGTAGGTTTGTTTTATGTTTAAACTTATTAATACTTTAATAAATTTGGCCTTTTTGTGTTAACCGTTGAAAGTTTTTTTTTTTCTTATTTATTTTAATTTTATAGCAATGAAAATCCTAAAATCAAGATTTTTCACTTATTATATATAAATGTTTCGTCGTCTTTTGCTAAAATCGTTGGAAGTCCTTTTTGTTTTTTATATTAAAACAATATTTTGGTGTATTCCTTTTTCCTTTTTTTTAAGTCTCCCTTTTTTTCTATATTTCTAGATTAAACATCAATATCCTTAAAGTCTTTGTTTGTATATTTAGGTATAAAACACTTATATATTTTATTTAATTATTTTTTATAAAAAGTAGTTGTTTTGTTTTTTTACACACTAAAATTTAATTTTCTATATAAAATGCATGCACACCATTTATGAAAAATTGCTTATCTTTTTCAAATATTTTTTTAAATATTTTTGCAACTAGTTCTTAAAAAATATTCACTCTTTAATTAATCAGACCACAACTTTTTTAAATATATTAGGGTTGTTTTTTTTTTATATCGTTTTTTATGTTTTAAATAGTGTTTTACTTTTGTTCAATACTGTATATTTTCTAGTTTGAGTTTGAAGTGTTTTAATATTTTCAAGTTTTTTTGTTTAGTTTTTTATTAAATTCGTTCTTTTCTCCTTTTTTGTTGTTGGAAAAAATAAATTATTTTTTAAGAACGTAATTGTCTGCTGTAGAGAGAAATTTGTAAAAACACTGGAAAGAATAAAAGAGAAAATTTATCTTAAATAATATTACAAAATATATAAAAGTGCAGAAAATATTTAATTTATAATTTGTTTTAAAATTTTTCTTTCAAAATAAACAAAAACTCATTAGGTAATTGTTGACAACACTTTTAAATACCTAGGAACAGTAAAGTGTCAATTGAACCGCATAAAAATAATTAAAACTAAATATTACCAGTTTCAGCATTAAAAATAATATATTAACTGTTTTCAAGGAAAAAAATATTTTTTATTCTTTCTCTCTGAAATCAACCAACTATTTCTACAGCTTCAAAAGAATTATTTTTACACAAATAATTTTATATTTATACTAACAATTAGAAACTCTCTAAAGTTTTATAAAAATATTTATATGAGTTGAAATTGCCAAAGATTTCTAAATATAGTTATTGTAAGAATAGCTTTTAAAGTGGCGCTTACAAAATGCTTTAATTTGTAATTAAAATGGTTCTCTTAAAAAAAAAAACTTTTTAGTTCTTTTTAAGGTGAAATTTAGTTTTATTTGCACTAAATATATAAAGAGCTTTAAAATACTTCACATGCATTAAAAAATAAATTTAAATCATTAATAAAACTTTAAAGCTCCAATGCATTAACAAAATATTTGAAAGCTTTTCTGAAAAAAAAAGTTATACAAATATACTTTCATATTTTTTAAGAGCTAGAATTTAGTAAATATTATAAAAGCTTTCTAAGAATGATTGGGTAAAAGCAGCTTTTTCTTTTACTTAATCAAAATTTTAATTTTGATAAGGTTATGTATTAAATTTTAAGTAAGTGAATTTTAAGTAAAAAAAAAACTTCTAAAGGCCTTCTAATCCTAATTTTTGTTTGCAATATTTTCAAGCTTTAAAACACATGTACAAATTAAAAAAAGCTTTTATGGAAAATAAATAAATTACTGAATTTTCACTTAAATTTTATTAAAGAAAAAGAAAACAAAAATTTTTAACAGCTTCAATATTACTAAAAGAATTTAGAATCTTTGCAAGAAAGGAAAAGAGTGTTTGCTTGAAATAATCTAAAAGCTTTCTATGAATACTTTAGAAATAACATCTTTTAGATTTTTTAAATTAAATACATATTTAATTTAATTTATTTTTTTTTTAATTCCAAACATGTTTTCATAGTTTTAATATGGTTAATAATTTGAATGAATAAATAATTAACTTTTTATTTAATTAATTTAATGAAAAATAGAAGTATTAGTTCCAAAACGATGCAATAAAATCTCAACAATTTTAAAAGCACTTTATAAAAAATGATTGATTAACAAACTCTCTATTTATTTATTTATTTATTTTTTTTTTTTATTTTTTTTTTAAAGCTTTAAGTTTACACAGAGTGGTCAAAGTGTTATAAAGCTGTCTTACAATGCCACTGTTTTAATTTTTATATTCATTACATTCAATATTTAATTTTATTAAAAAAATGTTCAAGGATCTTTCAAAAAGTTTAGAAACCTTTAAGATAAATATATTGTTAAGACAATACTAACTATGAACATTATTTAACAAAAAGCTTAGTACAGAATTTATGATTTAGTACCAAATATTTTAAAAGCTTTCTAAAAACTAAGGCTCCCGCTAAGGTCAATTCGAGCTCCTCTCGAAAATCACTTTCTCGCGTTACAAATAAAATTAAGTACAAATAAAATATATTTAAATATTGGTCTTACAGTCAAATTTCACAAGGATCGGACCATAATTGATCATGACTAACATATAAGAACCTGTCACGCTAATGACAATTCCAAATTAGTTTTGTGCATTAAAGTGATTTAATAAGGCAAAACTTGCAGGATTGTAAGTTTCTTACTCTCTCTTTTAAATAAAGCAAATAAATAAATTTAAAAAAATTAATTTTAAATATATAATAATATCATTTTTATTTATGAAACAAGCATAATTTCACTGGATTTTTTTTCGAAAGTGCAAAAAATCGGCAAAATGTTTTTTTTTTTATTAAGTAAAAATAAACAAATTTTCTTTTCAACCAAGTTCTATATAAATTTATATAATGTTTTTTTTTTTTTTTTTTTTGAAAAAAAATTAAAAATATTTCTACAAAACACTTTTTAACAAAACTTGAAAAAGTTCAATTTTCAGTTTTTACCACTTAATTAAAATCTGTAACTACACACACGAAGAGTGAAAAACTTAAAGAATTTTTCCAGCAGATACTACTTTTACCTAGAATTAATTACTTTTCCAAAATATTAATTTTCAATTAATTTTTCTCAATTTAATTCCTGTTTGTAGAAATTGAAAATCACCAGCCTTGCAATTTTTCTTAAGAGTGGTTTAACAAAATTTTATTTTTTTAGTTTTTATAACAAAAATATTTAGAATTTCGGTTTTTTTTTAATACATTATACGTAAATATTTTAAAATGTTGAAATTTCTTTATAAAAAGGTTTTTCCATAATACCTCCAAATTAGGAATTTTTTTGAGACATATTGAAACTTTTCTTTGGCCAAGCTATATAAGACTTATGATTTTCAATCAGCGATGGAGAACTGAAGATTAATTTATAAGTTATTACTAGTTTTTCCCACTTTGATCATTGATACGCCTAATTTTAGTGGTGAACCTGCATCATTTACCAAAAAAAAGAATATAATATATCCACACTTTATATAACAATTGTCATAAGAAATAGATTTTCAGTGCAATTTTTTTTATATTTTCTTATTAAAAATTCGATATATTTTATTAAACAAATTAATTAAACAAATTTATCAATAAACTTTTAGCAAAAGTCTAGACAAATCTGAAACAACATCCTTCACTGAGATGCAATATCTATTTGTCATTCAAAAATCATGTTTACATTCTTAAACAGATGATTTTAAAGTAAGAAAAAACGTTGAACTACTTACTAGGTAAAATACAAAGTAATCAATTTTTCTATTTAATGTTTAAATAATGCTTCATACCTATATGGTATAAAGCTTTTTGTTTTTTCTTAGCAAATATATTTAGATTTTCATAAACTTTTAAGTTAAAAGTTTTTTTTTATAAAAAAGCTTCATCACATGATAATCAATTTAAAATTTAATGTTTAAAAAATTATTTCAAACCTATATGATATAAAGCTTTAAATTTTTTCTTAGTAAGTATATTTATATTTAAATTGTAAAGCTTTTTTTAAAAAAATTTTGAACGTTATGCCTTTAAAAATATCTTCAAAAGAAAGCTTTATTGAAAAACTTATTCATATTTTACTATAAAACTTTTTACTGACAAATTCTAAAAAAGAAAATTCAGTTCACTAAAGAAGTAATTGGCTCTAAATTATTTATATAAGCTTCACAGCTCCTTGTAAAAGTATAAACACACTTTTAATTAAATCTGTTCGCTTAAAGGCTTAAATAGTTTAACATCCCAGCAAAAACTTTTTGGTTTTCGGTAATAACAACTACTTATTAAAGAAGTTTCTTGGTAATGAGACATCATTATTATTTGCCTACTCTGTATTACATTAATAAGTACTCAATAGTATAATAGCGCAGTAATACTGCAATCACGTGGATGTGTTGGCTAGAGCGCCGGATTGACAACCAGAAGGTTGTTGGTTCAAACCCATTCTGAAGCTGTTAGTTTTTTATAACAAAATGTCTAAAAAGATATTTTAAACTAAATAGAGTTTTTGTCGCTTAGGATGCTATGTGCGAGATGGTGTACTGAGTAAGACGTTAGTCAGTAAAAACGAATGGTTAGTGTGTGTCCAAGTTCGAGTCTCACTGACGGCAAAATTTTTTTGTTTTTTTTTATTTTTGTTTTCATTTAGGTACATATTTTTGAGAACCCCTAGAGTCAAAAAATAACTACATGAATTTGTGGACAAGTCGAACAAAAATACTTAGTTATTCAGGCAAAAAATAAGTAGTTTATTTTTGTTTCCAATTATACCTGCTAGCTTACTAGGAAAGCAAAGTTTTTGCTGGGTTATTTTTAAAGACGTTTAAAAATAAAGTTTTTTTAGATGTAAATTTATAAAAATTAGAATTGCTTTTAAATATATAAAACGTTTTTAAAGCTTGTTGTGAAAAACGTAAAATAACTGAATTAAAACAAACTGTATTATTATTTAAAATGCTTAAAAGCTTTAAAATATTTAACATATTTATAAAAAGCTTGAGAAAATAATGCAAAGTTTACCTTTCAAATACACAGTTATTGGAAATCCAATTGAACAATGAAATCTTTTCAAATATTTAAAATTTCCCTAAAGCTTTTTTAAAGCTTTTAAAAAAAATATAAAGTAACTCTAAATTAAAGCTAATCGAAAAAGTTTTAATATTACTAAAAATTCTTTAAAGCTTTATAAATCTCTAAAAAAGCTTTAATACTATTAAATTAAAGCTTTTTATAAAGTTAGCATTTTTTTTGAAGGATTTCATAAAAAAACTTCTATTTAATTTTTGATTAATTAAATTCCATTTGCACTATGCAAGCTTTTTGAAATATTTAAGGAGTTTTCCTTAAAAGCTGCATATACATATAAAAAAAATATATATATTTTTTTAAAGTTTTCATTAAGGCAATTTTTATTACATTTATGTTTTGCTTAAATCCACTTAAACTATAAAAGCTTTATGTTGCTAATGTTGTTGAAAGCTTTTTAGTTATTTAAGGAGTTTTCCGTTATATTGAATATATATTTTGAAAGGTCTTTACGAATGATGTAAAATAACTCTAGAATAAATCTATTTAAAAAAGCTTTTAAAATATTAAAAGATCTTGAAAGCTTTAAAAAATATAACATATTTTGAAAATCTTTCTTAAAAAAAATATTTTTTATTTCTTTATAGTTATTTGAAATCCACTTGCATTTGTTTAGCAATTATTTAAGGTGTTTTCCTTAAAACCTTTAAAAATAATTAACACATATTTTCAAAAGCTCAGTGAAAACTTTTAAAGATTCTATAGCTTTTATTTCATTTATAATTTACTTAACTCCATTGAAACTTAAACTCATAAAAAGAGCTTAAAAGCTTTTGTTGTTATAAACATTCAAATAAAATCTTTGTTTTCCTTTAACCATCAATCAAATTTTGTATGAGTAGCTAAAAAGTTTGGACAACCCAATTATGCAAAAGCTTTTATTTCCTTTCAAGTTTTGTATATATATATATATATATATATTTTTATTTCCTTGTTTTTTCGCTTAACAAAATCATCTGATTCCTGACTGCATTTAAAAACAATGAACCGGCAATAACAACGACCGTCCCAACTGTCTAATGGTCGGCAGTTATACAAGTTCTTAAATAAGGCGAGTATGTGACACATTAAAATAAACCCGAGAATCTTTGCATTATATAGAAATTTTGGGCGTGGTATTTTTGTCAGTATATATATACCAGGTGCGCAAAAATCAAACAAAAACGGAACGCAACGCAATGAAAAACTCTCATCATGCAAACACACACGAAATCAACATTAAACTCATGTAAGATTCAACAAAAAACTAGGTCATATTGCACTGGTAATTTTTAGGGAAGATTTACACACAAAGTTGCAATTACATTTTTGTATATGTATGCATGTGTAGGAGCCTAATTTTCCTAAGAAATTCTAGAAAAATTTATTATGATTTTGGGAGGAAAAAAAACCAACAACTTACCGAAAATTTAAATTTAAATTTTTCCAGGAAATTTCTTTTATTAAGATGATTTATTTATTTTTTAATTTGAATTAAGTCTGTTAGAGAGTTAGAGAAAAAAACCCAAAAAACTATTTTAAACACTAAAAACAAATTTACTCAAATTTTATTTTTTTGGTTATTTCAATGAGAAAAATCTATTTAAAAAGATGTTTATGAATAATTAAGGATTTTTCAATTTTTTTCAATTTTAGTTTATTTTTGAATACAACCGATTTTTAGTTACTTTATTTTACTTGCAATTTTCTTTTAAGGAATTTAAACACTAAAACAAAATCCTTTATTAAACCTTAATCGGTTGTTAAAAGATATTAGATTTAAATACCAATTTATTTTTTGGCTTTTGGTGTTTTTGTTTTCATGCAAAAATTCGCCTTTAAACCGCTTTAAAATTTGATTTTTGTTTTTTTATATATTTTGTTTTGTTAATCTACGAAACAAGGAGAAATTATATAGCGACGCAAATTATAAATTATATGAGTAGAATTTAATAAAAACGCGCTTAAAAAAGAACCGCGTTCTTTGCTGGATACTTTGAAGACCGCTTGACTCGTACTGAATGCAAAAATTTTCTATAAAAACATCTTAACATAGTAAATGTTGAGCCATCCATCCAAACAAATACATTCACATATTCATGAAATCCTACCTTTATCATCATATGAAAAGAAAAAATGTAGTATACTTTTTGGCCTGGGAAATGTTTGTAAAGAACCTACAACCAAACACTTCAAAAATAGGAGCAAAACTTTTTAAAAGCTTTTTCTTTGCCGGTTTTGCGTAGAGAAAATGTCTCCACTTTACTAAAAATGCACTCTCTATTGCTCTCAGCCTTAAGCTGCTCTCACTCCCTGAATAATTTATATTGCTGTTGCTGCTGTTTTTTCGTTGTTTTTTTATTTGTTTTTGTTATGTGCCTTTTATATGGTGAATGAACCTAGGAAATGCACTTTTTATTTATCCTTATACCCTACATTTGGAAATGTAATTAACACAAAGTTTAGTAATTTTAGGTTGTTTGAATTAAATTAAATCAATTAATTAATTCGAGAAGAAAAACTATTACAAAACTTATAAGAAAAGCTATTTAAAAACTTTTTAAAACTTAAATTTAAAAAAAAACTTTTATATTTTTTATAAAATCTTTTTAATTAAAAAAACCTTTTTTTCTATAAAAACTTTTTAACCATTTTATAAAAACTTTTTTAGATTTTAAATTTTTTATAAAACTTTTCTTATTTCATTCATTTTTTTTATTTTCTAAAAAATTTTAAAGTTTTATGGAAAGTCTTTAACTTTTATGAAAACTTTAAATTTTATAAAAGCTTTTTTATTTTTTAAAACTGTTAGATTTTTGAAAAAGTCTTTTAAATCTATAACAGCTGTTTAATTTTTATTAAAACTTATTAATTTTTATAAAAGCTGTTTAATTTTTATAAAAGAATTTTAATTTAAAAGATTTAATTTTAATAGAAGATTTATATATTTTTTTTTTCTTTTTCATTTTTATAAAAGTTTTTCAATTTTTATAAGATCTTTTCAATTTGTATAACTTTTTTAAATTTTTTTATAAAAGCTTTTTAATTTTTTTTAAGCTTTTTAATTTTTTAAAACTTTATTTCCATTAAAGCTTTTCATTGTTTAGAAAAGATTTTTAATTTCTATAAAAGCTTTTTAAACTTGTATAAAAGCTTTTTAAAATTGTATAAAAGCTTATTGATTTTTGTAAAATCTTTTTAATTTTTATGTTTTTAGTTTTTGTAAAAGCTTTTTAAATGTTATGAAAGCTTTTTTAATTTCTATAATAGTTATTTAATTTTTAAAAAATTTTTTAAAAACGATAAATTTTCAGAAATGTTTAAATATAAACAATTTTAAAAGCCTTACATATTCTTATGCTAAGAGATTTTCAAAGTTCGAAATTTATTAAAAGCTTTTAAAATTTTTCATAAAAAAATTTTAACTTAATAAGAATTTTTTAAATTTTAAACGGAACTTAATAAACTAAATAGCATATTAAAAAAAACTTTCGCAAATTTATAACCTTAACAACAACTTTAAAATTACTTTAATCGAAATTGTATTAACATTTAAATACATAAAAGCTTTTAATTTTTTAATGAATATGTACTCAAGATGTAAAAACCTATACAGTTTAAAAAGTTTAAATCTATAAATATAAAGAAGTTAAAAAGTATTGAAATACCTAAAAACTTTTTAATGCTTAAAATCATGTAAATAATTTTTAAAACTTTATATTAATAAAAATAATTTAAACATAATTAAAGATGTTACAACTTTTTACCATTAAAATACTTTTAATAATAATATTGTATTATTTGCAAAAGTTTTTTTTAAAACCTTAAACTTAAGAAAATAATCAAAAACTTCAAATTTCTTAACAAGCTTCTGAAGATTAAAATATTCTTTCAAGAATTTAGAATTATTTTTTAAAGCATTAAAAAATTGAAAAACTATTTTTTTTCATTTTTTAATTTGACTTAAATACAACATATTTCTAATTATATTAAAGCTTTTTTTAAAAAGCCATCTCCAATTAAACATGAACGTTAAACAATTCTTAAAAATATAAAAAATTAAATTTGTGAATGTCTTGTCTTTTTTGGAAATTTAAAAAAAATAAAAAGGTCTTTTAAATGATAGTATTTAAAAGCTTTCGAATACGAAATCAAAAGGAAAATTTTTAAAGCCCTAAAGAATTCAAATTATAACCTCCAAAAATTTTAATTTGAAAACTTTAGTTCTTTAAAAAATTTTTAGTATTTTCGAATATGAATTTTAGCTCAAAAACAATAAAATTTTTACAGTTTATATTTTTATATGCATTTTAAATAAGTTTCCTTTAAAAAAAATTCTTTAATTTGCATGATTTTTAACAATTTCGAAAATTCTAACTTAATTTCGAATTTAGATTTTGTCATGAAAATTATAAAATTTTCATTAAAATGTGTTATTTATGCAATTTAAATAAAATTTCCTACAAATAATGTAAGATTTACATGATCTTCAGCAATTTCGAAAATTCTAATTTAAAAAATTCGAACTTAATTTCGATTTGCTAAAAAATTACTAAGTTTCTATTAAAATTGTTTAGTTATGCTATTAAAATATAATTCCTATAAAATGTTTTAGATTGGAATGATTTTAGTCAATTTCGAATATTTCAGCTTAATTTCGAATTTAAATTTTATTGCATAAATTTTCAAATTTCTATAAAAATGTATTATTTTTACACTTAGAATAAAACCTTTCAATAATTTCTTTAATTTAAATGATTTTTAGCAATTTCGAAAATTCGAACTTAATTTCGAATTCAGATTTTATCCTAAAAATTTTAAAATTTCTATAAAAATTTTTTTATATAAACAATTTATATAATTTTGTTTGCGAAATCTGTTAGTTTTGATGATTTTTTGCTATTCCGAATATTCTAACTTATTTTAAATTTAGATTTTTTTGCATAAATTTTTAAATTTCCATAAAAATATTTTATTTATACACTTAAAGTAATTTTTTTCCTAATTACTTTACTTTCAATGATTTTTAGCAATTTTGAAAATTCGAACTTAATTGCGAATCTAAATTTTAGCCTGAAAATTTTATAATTTCTATAAAAATTGTTTATTTAAACAATTTATGTAATTTTGTTCACGAAATATGTAAGTTTTGATGATTTTTAGCAAATTCAAATATTCGTACTTAATTTCGAAATTAGATTTTATTGCATAAATGGTCAAATGTCCCTAAAAATGTGTTATTTTTACATTTAAAGTAAACTTTTTTTCATAATTTCTTTAATTTCAATGATTTTTAGCAATTTCGAAAATTCGAACTTTACTTCGAATTTAGATTTTAGCTTGAAAATTGTACAATTTTTATAAAATATTTTTATTTAAACAATTTAAATAGTTTTGTTGACGAAATATGTCAGTTTAGATGACTTTTAGCAATTACGAATATGCGAACTTAATTTCGAATACAGATTTTATTGTATAAATGGTCAAATTTCCATAGAAATGTATTATTTTTACACTTAAAATGAACATTTTTAATAATTTCTTTAATTTCAATGATTTTTAGCAATTTCAAAAACTTGAATTTAAAAATTTTAAAATTTCTATTTTATTTAAACAATTTAAATAATTTGGTTTACGAAATATGTCAGTTTTGATGATTTTTAGCAATTAAGAATATTCAAACTTAATTTAAAATTTAGATTTTATACACTTGAAATAAAGCTCCTTTTATAATTTCTTTAATTTCGAATTTAGATTTTAGCTAGAAAATTGGAAATTTACTATAAAAAAGTTTTATTTAAACAATATTTAAATTTTTTCGAATTTATAATATTCGAATTTATTTTCGAATTTAGATTTTATTTACAGAAAGGAAAAAAAAATTTGTACTTAAAATAAAATTTCTTAAATAATTTCTTTAATCTCAAGGATTTTAAGCAATTTCGAATTAAATTTCGAAATTTAATTAGAGCTAAAAAATTTTTAACTATTTTTTTTTTTTTTTTTTTCTTTGAGGCTCAAACTGGAATTTTCTTACGAAATGGATACCAAACGTGTCAAACTCCATATAGAATAAAATTTAAAAAATCACCTTTTACATAAAAGCACTATTCTTTAAAAAAGTCTTATAAACAGAAATTTAGAAAACTTTAAAGAATTTAAATTATCAAACTTTTATTAACTAAAATTTAGCAGCTTTCAAAAGCTTACAATTAAATTTAAATTAAGACAAAATTTTAAAATTTTCAGATTTAAAAAAAAACTTACAAATAAAAAAATTAAACTCAGAAAAGCTTTTAAAAGTTAACAATTGTGTAAAGCTTTTCCAAAGGTTTATAAAACATTGCATTAATTAAGACAATTCTAAATATTTTTCAAAAATATCTTAACAATAAAATTTGAATTTCATTAAAATGCTTTAATAAATTAGATTAAAAATCAAGACCCTTTTTCATTTAAACGCTATTTTACCGAGTTTTAAAGGATTTAAGATTTTTTTTATTTACCGTATATCTGCTGATAGAATAGAAACTAAAAATATGAGCTTTGATTTTTCTAATAACTTCAAAGTTTTTAAAATTACCAAAGTTTAAAAAGCTCAAGAATTCTGATATATGAATTTTTGATATGAATTTGATATTTAAAAGGCTTTGTTAATTAAACATGTTTTATAAAATAAAAAACCTTTGTAACACATCCTTAAGTCGAATCTAACTAAATTTTTTTGTCGTTACAATTTTAAAGGAGGGATAATTTTTCCATAGAATTATTGTCCTGCTGTTATTATGGCTGTTATTGTTATTATCGTTGTTGTAGTTGTTGTGTAATTTCATTATTATTTTTATTCGTGCTGCTACTTTTGACTGCAGCAACAGCAACAGCAAAACAAAAATTGTTACACAAACTATTGAACTATTTTTTTAGATCAGGCCAGTATATGTGTATGGGACAAAATGCATAGAGGTTTTGTTTGTTTGCTAAAAATGTACTTGTGGACGAAAGAAAAGGTAGAAAACATACACGCATACATACATGTACATGTGGCAATATTTTTATTATGCCACAGGGTATTTTATACACACTTATATATTTGTTTTACGTACTCGTACTACATGTTGTTGAATGTATACAAAAGATAATTTGTTAAAGTTTTTTCATTCCGTAATGTTTCTGTATGTATCTATATATATATATGCATATTATTGCTAGATATTAAAATATGTTCGGGTACGTGTGTGTGTGTGTGTATGAGCTTGCATTTTTATATATATTATTTTTATTTACCTAGAAATGATTGAAAATTATTGCTTTTAGTCATTTTTATTATTTATGCAAATAAACGTTAAATTAAAATTCGTTTGGTATGATGAGTTTGCTGTAGATATTTGCATAAGACAAAAAATTTATCGGAATTTTTTCTTGAATTGAAAAAAAAAGGAAAAAATTGGAAATGCAAACAATTAATGGCATATTTGTATGTAGCATATTTGTAGGGGGACCAGAGTGAAATATCATGATGACTAAAATTAATGATTGTAATGAAATGTTTACATGATAAAATCCCTTAATTGTAGAATAAATAAATAAATAAATATATATATATATATATATATTCTACAATTAAATATATATATAAACATACTATAATCTAGATTAAAAACTAGATTATAGACTAGACTATAGAAAAGACTATAGACTAGACTACACACTATACTCTAAACTATATTATAGACTAAACTATAGAATACACCATAGACTACAGACTTGACTATAGAATAGACTATAAGCTAGACTATGGAATAGAATGTAGACTAGACTATAGACCACAAGACGATCCCTCTGCGTATAGACCAATATGTCTACTCGACACAAAAGGGAAAATTCTTGAGAAAATTATATACAATCGATTGCTACCTATTGTAGAGGAAAGAAATAGTCTGTCGTATCAGCAATTTAGATTTCGAAAAGCTAGACCGACCATCAATGCAGTACGTATGATAGTAGATGGAGAACTAATGGCGATAGAAGGCAAGGGAATAAATATAAAGTACTGTGCTATCATAACGCTAGATGTTTAATTCTGCGAACTGGGGAATGATAATTCAAAAACTATACAGAATTGGCATACCGACGTATTTAACAAGATTAATAGTAAGCTATTTCACAAACAGAATGCTCTGTTACCACACCGACGAAGGTATCGTAACATACAATTTACTAGACTATAGACTAGACTATAGACTAGACTATAGACTAGACTATAGACTACACTATAGACTAGACTATAGACTACACTATAGACTAGACTACAGACTAGACTACAGACTAGACTATAGACTAGACTATAGACTAGACTATAGACTAGACTATAGACTAGACTATAGACTGGACTATAGACTAGACTATAGACTGGACTATAGACTAGACTATAGACTAGACTATAGACTAGACTATAGACTAGACTATAGACTAGACTATAGACTAGACTATAGACTAGACTATAGACTTGACTATAGACTTGACTATAGACTAGACTATAGACTAGACTATAGACTAGACTATAGACTAGACTATAGACTTGACTATAGACTTGACTATAGACTAGACTATAGACTAGACTATAGACTAGACTATAGACTTGACTATAGACTAGACTATAGACTAGACTATAGACTTGACTATAGACTTGACTATAGACTAGACTATAGACTAGACTATAGACTAGACTATAGACTAGACTATAGACTAGACTATAGACTAGACTATAGACTAGACTATAGACTAGACTATAGACTAGACTATAGACTAGACTATAGACTAGACTATAGACTAGACTATAGACTAGACTATAGACTAGACTATAGACTAGACTATAGACTAGACTATAGACTAGACTATAGACTAGACTATAGACTAGACTATAGACTAGACTATAGACTAGACTATAGACTAGACTATAGACTAGACTATAGACTAGACTATAGACTAGACTATAGACTAGACTATAGACTAGACTATAGACTAGACTATAGACTAGACTATAGACTAGACTATAGACTAGACTATAGACTAGACTATAGACTAGACTATAGACTAGACTATAGACTAGACTATAGACTAGACTATAGACTAGACTATAGACTAGACTATAGACTAGACTATAGACTAGACTATAGACTAGACTATAGACTAGACTATAGACTAGACTATAGACTAGACTATAGACTAGACTATAGACTAGACTATAGACTAGACTATAGACTAGACTATAGACTAGACTATAGACTAGACTATAGACTAGACTATAGACTAGACTATAGACTAGACTATAGACTAGACTATAGACTAGACTATAGACTAGACTATAGACTAGACTATAGACTAGACTATAGACTAGACTATAGACTAGACTATAGACTAGACTATAGACTAGACTATAGACTAGACTATAGACTAGACTATAGACTAGACTATAGACTAGACTATAGACTAGACTATAGACTAGACTATAGACTAGACTATAGACTAGACTATAGACTAGACTATAGACTAGACTATAGACTAGACTATAGACTAGACTATAGACTAGACTATAGACTAGACTATAGACTAGACTATAGACTAGACTATAGACTAGACTATAGACTAGACTATAGACTAGACTATAGACTAGACTATAGACTAGACTATAGACTAGACTATAGACTAGACTATAGACTAGACTATAGACTAGACTATAGACTAGACTATAGACTAGACTATAGACTAGACTATAGACTAGACTATAGACTAGACTATAGACTAGACTATAGACTAGACTATAGACTAGACTATAGACTAGACTATAGACTAGACTATAGACTAGACTATAGACTAGACTATAGACTAGACTATAGACTAGACTATAGACTAGACTATAGACTAGGCTATAGACTAGACTATAGACTAGACTATAGACTAGACTATAGACTAGACTATAGACTAGACTATAGACTAGACTATAGACTAGACTATAGTCGGTTTCAGCAAGATATATGGACGAAGTGGAGCTAATCTCGAATGAAGTAGTATGGACTATTAGAAACTGGATGAAAAGTGTGGGGTTGGAACTTGCCGAACATAAAACGGAGATTGTATTAGTTACAAGCAGGCGTAAAAAAGAGACCATGAGAATAACGGTTGGAGAACACCAGGTGACATCAAAATCCCATCTCAAATATTTGGGAGTTCTCATAGATGCCAGACTTAACTTTAGGACACATATAGAATATACTACTAACAAGGCAGTAAATATTAGAGCCGCTCTTGAAAGAATGATGCCGAATGTAGGAGGACCAAGGCAATCCAAAAGGAAGATAATATCGACGGTGGTCAGCTCAGTTATACTTTACGCTGCTCCCATATGGTCAGTAGCTCTGAAAGTAAAGACCGCAGCGAAGAAGCTAAAATCTGTATACAGGTTATCGGTCCTACGAGTATGCTGCTCTTTTCGAACAACATCCGACGAAGCGGCCCACGTCATAGCGGGAATGATTCCTATAGATATCTTGGCTGACGAAGCCAAACGCTTGGATGAAAACAGAAGAGACCCAAATCAACTGGACACTCGTGTACGTAAAATTGAAAGAGAAGCTTCTATAAGGCAATGGCAGAGCAGATGGGAAGACAGCCGCAAAGGAAGGTGGACCTTTAAACTAATCCCGAAAATAGATGTATGGCTAAACAGACGACATGGAGAAGTTAATTACCACTTAACGCAGTTTCTCTCAGGCCACGGAGGATACCGAAGTTACCTGTACAGATTCGGGTTGGATAACTCCCCATATTGCCCTAACTGTCCAAACCAAGAGGAAGACCCAGAACACATCGTGTACTACTGCGCACGCTTTCGCCACGATCGACAGAAAACTGAAGAAGTCCTTGGATGCCAACTTAATCCGCAAAATATTGTTGACATCATCCTAAATAGGAAGGAAAATTGGGATGCAATATCCTCAATGATTAAAAGTATTCATGATAAACTTGGAACGGAGGAGAATCTGAGGAAATCCCAGACACCAGAAGTAGCCTAGATAAGGCTCTCCTGCCCTGCGATGCAATATCTTTGTAGACAGTTCCGCAGGGTTGCTGAATGACGAAGGAGGTGGTTTTAGTCGGTAGGAATCCGACATAACCCGTTGGGCCTCAAGTGGCATCGGGTATCATATGAAAGATTTCCACCTGCCTAATAGAAAAAAAAAAAAAAAAAAAAAAAAGACTAGACTATAGACTAGACTATAGACTAGACTATAGACTAGACTATAGACTAGACTATAGACTAGACTATAGACTAGACTATAGACTAGACTATAGACTAGACTATAGACTAGACTATAGACTAGACTATAGACTAGACTATAGACTAGACTATAGACTAGACTATAGACTAGACTATAGACTAGACTATAGACTAGACTATAGACTAGACTATAGACTAGACTATAGACTAGACTATAGACTAGACTATAGACTAGACTATAGACTAGACTATAGACTAGACTATAGACTAGACTATAGACTAGACTATAGACTAGACTATAGACTAGACTATAGACTAGACTATAGACTAGACTATAGACTAGACTATAGATTAGACTATAGACTAGACTATAGACTAGACTATAGACTAGACTATAGACTAGACTATAGTCTAGACTATAGACTAGACTATAGACTAGACTATAGTCTAGACTATAGACTAGACTATAGACTAGACTATAGACTAGACTATAGACTAGACTATAGACTAGACTATAGACTAGACTATAGACTAGACTATGGACTAGACTATGGACTAGGCTATAGACTAGACTTTAGACTAGACTTTAGACTAGACTTTAGACTAGACTTTAGACTAGACTTTAGACTAGACTTTAGACTAGACTTTAGACTAGACTGTAGACTAGACTGTAGACTAAACTAGATTCTAGACTATGGACTACAGAAATATAGGTGATCATCGATTTATATTATTTTGGCCTTAGCATCTCTAGTTTCCTTATATATAAGTGATTACAGATTTACATCCTTTGGCTCTAGTGCCTACAATTTCTAATTTCAAATACAGTTTTTATTCTTTTTTATTCTTTTTTAATCTTTTATTATTTTAAATCTTATCTCTTCCTTGTAATCATTCACAAACATTTATCATCTTTTTATCTTAAATAATTCTACAAATTCCTTAAATTAAATTTCTGTAATTTAATTTAAATTTAAACAGTTTCGTATCCAACTAAATAAATAAAAGATAATTATATTAAATAAATATTTGTTTTAAAATGTTATTGTAAATACCATTAAATCTAAAACCATTCAACATATAACTAAAGTACATATTTATATAAAGCAACTGTAATATTGCTGTATATATCATTCCTCAAAATACTATTGTGCATATAAATAATGTACTATAGAATAAATATCCCCAACACCCAGCCCATATTAGAAATCTTAAAATCAACGAACCAAATTCAAAACCAACAGCAACAGCAACAACAAAAAAAACAGAACTGAAAATGCAAAACACAGATGCAACCCTTGATGTTATCGATTTTTCTCCTACAACAATAATACTTACTGATGATGATGATAAACAACAGCAACAACAACACTAAACAAATCATTTACACCAACAAAAGATGTGCTTGCTACAAACTACATCTTGTGCATGAAAATAAAAGCTTTTTTATGTTTTATTTAAAGCTCCAAAACTTGCTTTATTAATACCCCTACATTTTTGAAACTCTCTTTTTAAACTTCCTAGTTTTCTCTCGCTCTCTGTCTTTCGCTTCTCTTGTTCAACTCCTAAAAGTGTAGAATTTTAATTTATTTTCCTTTTGGGAGTTGCCTGATGTAAACAAATATACAAATCATATAAATTTTTATATAAAATTTTTCTATATATATAGAAAACAAAATCCCTACCGCTCTTTAAATATAAGCTAACAGGAAAAAAATAGAGCAAAAATTACAAAAACTAGGATGTAGGATGTAACACAAAGTCAACAACAATTTGCCAATATTTAAATAACAATTTTTTGTTGTTTTTGCTCTTCTTTCACATGCAGCACTTATACGATGAACAAAGAAAAAACTTGAAAATTAAATTTATAGATAATGGCCATTATATGGTTACCGTTAACTGACCTAAAACTTAATTAAATTTGATTGAGATGTAAAAATAGTATAAATAAAATGCATAAGTGTAAAATGAATGGTATAGAAAGGCAAAGAGAAAAAATACAAATTAAACATGTTTAAAAAGCTTTTAGTATTTAATTTAAAAGAAAATACTTATGTAGAGAAAAATGTTTTAAAGCAGGTTAAAGGTGCTTAGCTTTAAGATATTTTAATTGAAATTTTAAATTTACAGATTATTTAGCATGAAGTTTTAAGTAACTTTATTTGAATGCAGTTTTATTAGGAAATGAAGCTTAGATCTTAATAAAGTTTAAATAAAAAACTAATTAGCTTAAATAAAGCTTTTAGATTTTCAAGCTTTAGAAAAACTTTTCAAACGTTAATTTTACTTTATTGGTGTATAGAAGATTAGACTATAGTGAAGACTTGACTACAGTGTCGCATGCACAGTGGAAAAGAATCGAAATTTTTTGTAAATAAATCTGTAAATTCTAATAGGCTGATTGGATTTACATAAAGTTTCAATTTTAAGTCGAATGCAGTTTTATTAGGAAATAAAGCTTAGATCTTAATAAAGCTTAAATAAAAAGCTTAAATAAAGCTTTAAAAAAACTTTTCAAACGTTAATGTTACTTTATTGGTGTATAGAAGATTAGACTATAATGTAGACTTGACTATAGTGTCGCATGCACAGTGGGGAGGAATCGAAACTTTTTTGGAAATAAATGTGTTACTTCTAATAGGCTGGCTGGATTTATATAAATTTCCACACAGTCGTAGCAGAGGAGTGTACAATTTTAAATTTGAAAGGGGCCTCACAGTCCCCTCAGCAGAGAAGCTACAGGGTGTCTGACATAGAGAATATTAAACCGCTTGCCAACTTTTTATTTCTTAACCGATTTTAAAGACTTTTATATCATCTTGAAGCTCTCCTTTAGGTTATTTGTCTCTTATAGTTTTCAAATTATTTTCATTTAAAATTTAAAAAATCATAATTTTGCCAGATCTTCGTCTAGGTTTTTCCAATATTTTCGTACAATTTTGTAAACAATTTTAAGTTAGTTAAAGAGCAAATTATCTATATATAATTATATTAGTAGACATCTTTTCCAAGTCTAAACATAAACAATTTTGAAATCGAAAATTGTAAAGATTAAGATTTTTTTTTTAATGTGACTACTGTTTTTGCTCTAAAATTAAATTTTCTTAAGAACATATATATAAAAATTTTATACCTTTCCAAAAGGTATTTTCAAAGAGATAATTTTAAAATAGAAAATGAGCACAGTAATATAATAGTGGTAAATACGTAACCCTCCAAAATTTAACCTATTTTGTATTAAAATTTTGACTTTAGTCTATATGTTCTAAAATCCCAAAACATGAATGTACAAACATAATATAGTTCCGGAAACCCTAATGTATTCTGAAGAGTTTGCCAATGCCTTTTTTCCAGATCCGCAACAAATATGGATTTTATGGGCAAAATTTAAAAACATTCCATTTTTGGGATTTCCCCCCTTTTTTGGGAATTGTAAGATTCTTTTTAAAAGAAAAGATCTACAATTTTTTTACACTTCATCATTCTAAGTTATAAAATCAAAAATAACCAAAAATTTCTTTAGGTTATCTTAATTTACAAGGATTTTTTTACAGGTACAATATTTATAGTTTCTCAAAAAAAAACAATTTTTTATTTTAATTCCAATTTAATTAATTCCATTTTTTTTCAAATAAATTCTTATGTTTAGTCGACATAATTCTTAAGTAAGAAATATATATTCGTTCATACCCGACCATATGATACCCTACAATATTGTTTATGTGCATCAAAATTCTGGGAGGGTTCTTATATCGAACATGTGGCCAATGGGCGACCGATATTTGTATTAAGTGTAACGTATATTTCTATAAAACATATTTAAGTATTAAATTATGTTATTACTAATATTTATATGGGATTTTTGCACTTTGAGGTGATTCCCGAATGGATGCCTTATAAGGAAACTATGGTTAATTTTGAACCGATCCTCATAAAATTTGACACTATATTTTCAACTTAAATAATATTCTATGATTTTATTTTAAATACTATTTTATTAAAGTTTGAATATTTTGGACATTTTCCTACGAAATTTATATTTTAGCGCATTATTGGAAAGGTCTTATTCCATGCTATTGATATAAATATTTATTTAACCCTATAGTTGCACAAGTAATATTTTGTAATTTCCGGTCCATAATTGGTTAATTTTTATGCCAAATATATGGTTAGTTAAGAAAACATATATCACCAAAAGCATATATTTATCATAAAAATATTTGTCATAAAAACTATAAATATAAAAATCTCTTTAAATCGATTATTATTGCGATTTTAAAGGAACTTATTATATTTTTCAAAAATTCATCTATATTTAAGTATAATAAATACCTCCATGTGATTTATTTTCAAAAATCGAACTTACTGTGCAGGTATCTTTAGAAAGTACAAATTAATGCTAGAAAATTTGGTGATTATGGGAAGGAATCTATCTCCATGAATATATACAACCAAATATCCATGAAGAAATATGTCTGCAATAGTTCAAAAAATCCTTTATCATGGAGAAGATGTCATTAAGCATCATTTAGTATCACTTGGAGATCTATCAGAGGAAGCCCAGGAAAAAAATAATAAGGATTACAAATTTTATAGAGAGCACAATACCAGAAAAGTATCACGAATTTGTACAAATGAAGATCTATTTAATATATTACCGGCAACGTCAGATCCATTCATCTCTAGCATTCAAAGTCACTGAAAAGTAAAAACATCGGAACTTAGATGAAGAAGCTAGGGGACAGTAAATAATATAGTATTAAATATGGAAAAATATGGAATAATAATTATAACTTTCTTTTATTGTTATTTAAGTAAAAATAAAATAAACATTAAAATACTTTGAGTTATTATAAAATTTTTTGTTCTTAATGTTATTGAAATAAAAAACAAAATAAATATTAAAAAGATCATCATTTTTTTCCAAAATTTACCGATTCTAAAGTTGATAAACTAAGAACCTTTTATCCTGGGTATTTAAACAAGTTTTCAATCGTAAATTGCCTTGTTGTCTCTGTTTGGGAATACCAAACCAGCAGAATGGAATACGTACTTTCTGTGCCGCTGCACACTTCATCAGCATTCGTGGTGTCTTATCCACTTTGGTTTCGTTGAAACCTAAACATGGCGCCCACCTTGCTCTAGGTGCAATTTTGAGGGACTCAATTAGCAGCGCCAAGCGTTTGGGGCAAGTAAAGGAGAGAGATTGAACCTAGCGTCGTAAACGCTGTTATAGATGCGGTTACAGTAGTCACATTTGCTTCGAAGGACCATAAACAGGTTTGCAATTGTAAATTGACTTGTTGTCTCTGTTTGGCAATACCAAAGCAGAGTTTGTGGACTATAATTAGACACCAGCAGAATAGAAAACGTATTTTCTGTGCCGCTACACATTTCATCAACATTCGTGGTATCTTATCCATTCTGGTTTCGTTGAAACCTAAACAGTATTTTTAAAATGTTTTTTATCTGCTTATAACTTTTTTTATAAGTAAAATTTATTCAAAAAACAAAAATGCATACTAATGCAACAACAACTGCTTAAACGGTTTTAATGAAAATAAAACTGAAGAGAATATCTCTCCAAAAGTTACAGAGTTTTTTCCAATGAAAAACGATTCTGAGCCACTGTGTGTAGCTAATAAAGATACTAGTGGAGCCCCAATGTAGTCGGCAAAGTAATTAGATCCTGACAGTCAACAAAAACTACTGAGTACCAATGTAAGTGTATAGCCTAGTGAAGAGCCATATAACACTCTATTTTGGATACTGGGGATACTGGGAAAGAGAAAACAACCAATAGTTGACATACTGATATATGCCCTTTGTTGTGTTTGGAAAAAATTTTGAGTAAGTCCCCCCGCAAAGTTCTAATAGTTTTTTTTGTCGATACTAATAGTACTCATAGTCCTTTTTCTTCAAATTCAACAAACTCATTCAATAAGCTAATTTCAAAACTTCGTATTCGTTTTCTAACCGAGTTTCTTCAAAAAGAAAAATATAACTAACGTAGACAAGGATGCTGCTTTTAATTGATCCAATCAATATATGCCCGTTAGGATTCCAATTGTCGAAACCTTAATTTGGATTTTGACGTCAGAATAGTGGAACACGTATAGCAACTCTCGAGATTTACGATGGAATTGATGACGAAAACTTCTTCAGAAATTGAGGCTGTAAGCAAAAGAACTCAATTTATATAGTGTAGACAATAATATTGTCGACTATAAACTAAACTTTAATAAAATAATGAAGCTTTAGTCCTTTGTTTATTTAAAAATGTAGAATTTATATATATCTTCTTTTTTATGCATTACTCTCCCCCTCTATCTTTGTAATAAATTTATTCAAACATTTAAAATTATTCTATCCACTTGTACTCATCAAATATGCACATAAATAAGCAAAACAAATATCCTGCTTTTAACGCTCAACTTAAATAAATCAATTGATTTTCTAGCTGCTGTTTGTTTAGCCTAAAAGAAGAACTATAAATGAGATAAATAAAACATCCAAATGCTCCACCCCTCAAAAAAAATAGAAAAATCAAGAAGAAAAGGAAACCAAGTACACAATATATTACTTACAAAAGAAAAAGAAGTGGTTGCTGTGTGGGTGATTATTATAAAGATTGGAATTAAATTTATATTTATTTCAAAAAACATAATAATAAGAAAAAAACAAGAAGCGAGTAATATTTATTTGAAATAAGGCTAGAGTTTTAGGAAGTACTAAACATTTAATTTAAAAGAAATTCTTTGGCTTGCTTATTTTATAAAAATATTGCTTCAAAAGGAGTTTTTTCTAAGGTTTCTGGTCTCGGTTTAATATAAGATTATAGTTCAGTTTTTTTTCTATTAAAAAAAAAACAATTGAACTTGTTTAATCAATCACTTTTAATAAAAAAGAGTTCGTTTTCAAACCAATTTTCAGCTTTCATAACCATATTCTAAGCAATTTTATTTCAATTTAAAAATATAAAATTTTCTTTTAAAATGGGGGAAAAACTGCACTACCTAAGGCAAGAGGATACCATTATTATACACGAAGAAAATAATGAAAACTCAACAGCACACAAAGCAAGTAATTTTTGCATTTTATTAAAAAAGAATAAAAGGAATAATGAAACGTTGCAAAAACAAAGCCCAACATGAAAACAAAAAAGAGGAATAAAGGTTAACAAACCACCCACATTTACTGAACACAGGAAAAAAAAGGACAAACAAAATAACAAACATCATTTAAATAAAAAAAAACAAAAAAGACATAAATTTAGTTTTTAACAAAATTCAAAAGACTCAGGGTTTAACGATTTATAAAGGATTTTAAATTTTATAGATATTTGGGGAAAAATATAAGTGATCTTCTAATTAGCTTATTTTCTCAAAAAGATGGCGAATTTAACAATTTATAAGAATTATTTATTTCTACTGAAATTTTCTTTTAGAAATTCGTTTTTTTTTTTATAATTTAAGTAATTATGCAAATTATAAAAAATATTTAAGAATGGATACTAAAGAAATGTATTAATTTGACAGCTGAATTTTTTCAGTTGTGAAAAAAAAACTAAAGAAATTTAAAAAAAAAAAAAAAACTTCAAAGAATTATATTATTTGCATTGCACCCTTATAACACATTCGTACACTCATAGACAAACACCACTACTATACTAACAGCCTTCTAAAGCTATTACCCACATCTACAGGGGAAAAACCTTTCAGCAAATAAAGTTTATATAAAGAAATTCAGATTTTATCTAAAATACTTAACATCAACTTAGGTAAATGTAAGCAAACACTAAGGGCAAAGTAACAAAAAAAATGTTTACACTGGCAAAGGATTCCAATTCCTTATTATTAAGTATTTAGCAATTGATAAAAAAAATGATTTTTAATATATTTTGCAAAAAGGATATAAGGTCGACGGCTAAACTATAAGAGCTAGGTTATTGAAACTTTAGGTTTATAAAAAGCAGTCGAAACTACGAGTTGTAAACAAAAAATTTTTTTTAAATTTTATATTTTTTGAGAAAAAAATAACTATACAAATTTTCATAAAAAAAAAAATTATCAAAATGATTATAAAAAGAAATGGATTTCTGAACTAAAAAATGTAAAAAAAAAATAATTTTTTTAATAAATTTTTAAAAAAGGATATAAGGCCAGCAGCTAAACTACAAGAGCTAGGTTATAGAAACTTTGAGGGAAAAATATAACACTTTTAAAAGTGAGAAAAACAATATAAAAATTTTCATTAAAAAAAATTATCAAAATGTTAACAAAAAAAATGGATTTCTGAACTTAGAAATTTGAAAGAAAAAATATATTTTAAAAAAATATTTTTTTTTAATAAATTTTTAAAAAAGGATATAAGGCCAGCAGTTAAACTACAAGAGCTAGGTTATAGAAACTTTGAGAGAATAAAAAGTACCCTAAACTACGAGTTGTAGTTAAATAATTTTTAACAAATTTTTTATTTTTTTTGAAAATTGTCGCAAAAAAAAATAATAAAAATTTTGTAAAATGAAAAAGAAATGGATTTTTGAACCAAGAAATTTGAAAAAAATTATAAAAAAATTGATTTTTTAACATATTTTCTAAAAAGGATATAAGGCAGGCAGCTAAACTACAATTGCTGGATTATTGAAATTTTAAACAAATAAAAAGGAGTCCAAACTACGTGTTGTAGGCAAATAATTCTTAAAAATGCTGAAATTTTTAAGAAAAATATTTTATAAAAAAATTTAAAAAATTAATTTTTACTACAAAAATTTATGAAGGAAATTTGAAAAAAAATAAATATGAAAAAAATAATTTTTTAATATATTTTTAAAAAGTATATAAAGCGGGCAGCTAAACTATAAAAACGTGGTTATTAAGGGGAGTATTTAGGAGAGTAAAATACAATCTATACTACAAGTTGTAAACCAATAATTAAAAAAAATCAAAATTTTATTACAAAGACATATTTATTGGAAAGCAAAAAAAAAATATCAAGAACTTTAACTATTGACTAAAAAATTTATATAGGAAATTTAAATAAATATATAAAAAATGCTTTTTTAATATATTTTCAAAAAGGATATAAGACTGGCACCTAAACTATAAAAGCTAGGTTATTGATTTTTTAGAATAGAAAAAACAGCCTAAATTACGAGTTGTGTACAAATAATAATAATTAAAAAAATAACAATAAAAATTTTCTCTATCAGGAATTAAAAATTTATATAGGAAATTTTAAGAAAGTTACATATATATTTTTTTTAATTTGTTAAAATTTTTATAAGAAAAAATATATATTGGGAAGTAAAAATGATTCAGTTAAGGCTCATCTTCTCTAACAAAGCTTAAAATTTTATAAAGGACATCTGAAAAAATTGTGAATTTTTTTTAATATATTTAAAAAAAGAATATAAGGCAGTCAGCAAAATTATAAGAGATAGGTAAAAATAACTTTGTGGAAAAACAAATCAGCTTAAAATACAACCTGTAAACAAATAATAATAAATAAAAATTTAAATTTTAAGAAACAATTTTTGGAAAAATATATATTTTTATAATTATTATAGTGATCAAAATGAAGCTGCTTTACTACATTAATATATAAAAATTTACATAGCAAATCTGAAAAAAAGAATATTAAAATGTTTTTTTTAAATATATTTTCAAAAAAGGATATAAGTCGAGTAGCTAAACTGCAAGTGTTAGGTTCTTGAAACTTTAAGGGAATAAAAAGCCGACTAAACTACGAGTCGTGAACAAATAATTTTTAAAAATTTTTTAAATTTTTAAGAAATTTTTAATAAAATTTTCATAAGAAATGGATTTTATTGGGAAGTAACAATTTTCCATATTAGTCACATTTTCTCTATTAAGGCCCTCAAATTAATATGGGAAATTTTGAAAATACTGTAAAAATAATTTTTTTAATATATTTTTAAAAAAGGATATTAGGCAAGCAGCTAAACTTTAGGAGCTAGATTAAAGAAACTTTAAGGGTATAAAAAATAATATAAATTACAAGTTGTAAATAAATAATTTTAGAAAATTTGTTGAAATTTTTAAGAGAAAAAATTTATTAAAACTTTTAAAATATTAATATTTATTAGGAAGTAAAAATGGTATAAATTTATATAACAAATTTGAAAAAAAATTTTTTAATATATTTTTAAAAAGGATATATAACCGGGTATCTAAACTATAAGAGCTAGATTATTGAAGCTTTATGGAAATAAAGAGCAGCCCCAACTACTTGTTGTAGTTAAATAATTTAAAAAAAAATTTCGAAATTTAAAAAAATGTGCAAAACTTTCATATTTTATCAATTTATATTTAAGAATTTGTAGAAAATTTTTATCTTTATCTAAATTTTCTGTTCAAAATCGTTTTTTTTTTTTAAATTCTGCATTGTAAGTTTGTAGTTTACTTTTTAATAAAACGTATTATTATCCGATTTATAAAGAATTTTATTTTTTTTTTTTTCATAAAATTCTCTTATCAAAATTGCTTTTTGAAAGAAATTTTATATGTTAGAAAAATTTTTTAATTTAAGAAAAAAAGGATATAAGGCGGACTTCTAAACTTTAGCAGTTAGGACGGTGAAACTTACCGTAATTACTTATTACAAAATGTGGCAAATTGTGGCATAATTTTATTTAAAATTTTTCATTCGAAAAAAGAAATATTTTAATTAATTTTTTTTCTTTTTTATATAAAATGTTTACATTTGCTTAATTATTCTCTTTCTCTGTGCTAGTGTAAATACCTTGTGCATTACTTTAAATTTGTAATTTTCCTGTTTTTGTTTTGTAAATTATTCAAATTACAACTACTAACAGGTGCTCAGCATAGCTACTATACCGTAAATAATTTTAAAATTTAACAGCTATTTTTTCTCTAAAGTATAACTAATCAATTAATCTATATAAATGTAAAACACTCCTTGCTTTCGCTGCATAAGTGTATGAATGAATTGTATTCACTAGAAAAAATATTTTGTATATATTATAAAATCTTGTTTTGTATGCGGTAAATTATTCAAATTACAAAAATTAACAGGCTCTCAGAAATTGTAAGCTGTTAAAATAAGGGAAAAGGAAAAATCAACAAAAACTCAGAGTCCTTTTTTTTCATTTAAATAACAAAAACAAAAAACGAAAATTACTTATATGTAGAGAATTCGTAAGCAGCAGTGAGAAGGTTAGAAAAGTTTTAATGTAAGGGAAGAGCAAGAGGCAAAAAAATAAGCTTTTTTCTTTCTATGGTGTTTATTAATCTAAGGCTCATATATGTATGCTGTTGTTTTTGCTGCTGGAGGGTGAGAAAAAAAACTTTTAGTCAGGATGCTTTTTTATTCTTTGTATTCTGATTTGTTTATTTTTCCTTGCAGCGGGGTAGTTGATTTTTTACAAAAAATTGAGGTTTCTTGGCATAATATTAGGGAGTGTTAGGCAACACACACATGTGTTTTTTTATTGATAGAATTTTATATAAATTTTTTGTATTATGTAAGTATGCATAAGGCATATAAAAATGTATGTTCTTTTTAATTTTTTGCTTTTTTTAAGAATTTGCCTTATATTTCGTTGTATGATATTCCTTGTGTTGTATGCAACAATTTGCCTTTTCTTTTGTTGTTAACAAAGTATTAAAATACTAAAGAATTTTGTATTTTAATTTACCACAAGGTGATTCCAATTTGACGTAAAGGATTATGGACAAAATGGATTTAAATTTTAAATAAAAATAAACAAAAATAAAAAATTTCAAACATATATTATATTATATATATTTTTCATAAAAATATACAAAATTATGGTATTTAGTTTAAGTTAATTTGACTTAAAGGATTAAGGACAAAAGGGATTTAAATTTTAAATTAAAATAAAAATAAATTTTAAATAAAAATGTTTAAAAAAATTTAAACAAAAATATTTATAGATATTTTTTATAAAAATATACAAAATTATACTCTTTAGTGTAATATATGCAAAATTATGCTTTTAAGTATAAAATGTGTCAAAATATGACACTTAAATTACTAAAATATACTCTAAAATAAAGATTTCCTATGAAAATATAACAAAAATGATGCATTAAAAGGTGCCATAATATATCGATTGCAGAACTTCGTTCTCTTTATAAATCTTGAAATTATTATCAAAAAAATATTAAATTTTAATTTAAAATAAATATTTTGTATTAAGAATAATGTTAACTAGATTATATCTGGGTTTCTCCGCTACCCCTATTGTATTGAAAAAAAATTAATTAATTTTTGGTATTTAATCCTTTTAATGATTTTATCTAATCAAATACTGAAATTCTAGTCTGTAAAGTAAAAATTTTAAAATTAGTAAATATTGAACACAAGGAGCTCATATTCGGATCGACAACTATAGTCATTTGTCAGAGAAATGTTCGCAAAATGTACGAAGGGGATACTATTATCGAAATTTGTCATCATGTTTTGGTCATCTGGAATTCGAAAGGGATGTGGTCAGAACTGTCAAAAAATATACACACACGAAAGTTTGTGTGTGTGCTTGTATATTTTGAAAATTACTAAAAACAAGCAATGTTTTTCTATTTTTTTTTTTTTAATGATTTAAAAAAATATTTTTATAAAAATTGTGATGAAAAAGTGTGAGTTTCTTAAATAAAAAGGATATGTTTAGTCTGTGACTAATTGAAAAGAATGTAATAAAAAAATCTTACAGGATTTATTAGAATAAGAATAAAAATAAGAATAAGAATAAGAATAAGAATAAGAATAAGAATAAGAATAAGAATAAGAATAAGAATAAGAATAAGAATAAGAATAAGAATAAGAATAAGAATAAGAATAAGAATAAGAATAAGAATAAGAATAAGAATAAGAATAAGAATAAGAATAAGAATAAGAATAAGAATAAGAATAAGAATAAGAATAAGAATAAGAATAAGAATAAGAATAAGAATAAGAATAAGAATAAGAATAAGAATAAGAATAAGAATAAGAATAAGAATAAGAATAAGAATAAGAATAAGAATAAGAATAAGAATAAGAATAAGAATAAGAATAAGAATAAGAATAAGAATAAGAATAAGAATAAGAATAAGAATAAGAATAAGAATAAGAATAAGAATAAGAATAAGAATAAGAATAGGAATAAGAATAAGAATTTAAGATTTAACGTAATATAAACAAAATTGTTGCTCTCTTTTGCTTGCATTATCTCAAATATTATATCAGCGCTAATCTCAGTTGTAGATCTGGAGTAAAGTAGATCTATTTTAAAGTGTTATAACGTTTTAGAAATTTAATATTTTATCGCGCACAATGATTTTAAAATGTAATTTGGAAATCTTTTTTGATTACGCGATACTTTAGCTTCATTGAAATTAAGCTGTTAGTGTGCCTCGCGAAAAAGGCACCTCTTGGAGCCATTCACCCTCTATAACGCTTCTATTAAGGGCACATTAACTAGATGTATCTCAAACGATTCATAATTACAAGAGCAACAAACCTGCATTTTTCATTTTGTCATGCACGAAACGGAGCAAATTTTCTAATCGAAAAACTAAAAAAATATTTAATTTTAAACATTTTGGTTTCACCACTTGTTCACAATATAATTTAACACTAGCCAACGACACATTGATTGAACACAAGTGGATCTATTTCTACAAGTGTTTGTGGTTTACATTAGAGGAATTGGATACATATGCTATATAGTGTATATAAGGCGGGCAGCTAAACTATAAAAACAAGGTTATTAAAACTTTAGGAGAGTAAAATCCAATCTATACTACAAGTTGTAAACCAATAATTTAAAAAAAAAATGTTGAATTTGTTAAGAAAAAAATTTATCAAAATTTTATTAAAAAGACATTTTTATTGGAAAGCAAAAAAATTTCAAAAACTTTAACTATCGACTAAAAAATTTTTATAGGAAATTTAAAAAAATTCTTTTTTAATATATTTTCAAAAAAGGATATTAGATTGGCAGCTAAACTATAAAAGCTAGGTTATTGATATTTTTAGAATAGAAAAAACAGCCTAAATTACAAGTTGTGGACAAATAATTAAAAAAAATTAATTAAAATAATAACAAAAAAATTTGTCATATAAAATAGATTTTTCTTGGGAAGCAATTTTTCTTATTTTCTCTATCAGGAATTAAAAATTTATATAGGAAATTTGAAGAAAGTTATATACATTTTTTTAATTTTGTTAAAATATTTATAAGAAAAAAAATATATAGGGAAGTAAAAACGATCCAGTTAAGGCTCATCTTCTCTAAAAAAATTTAAAATTTTATAAAGGACATCTGAAAAAAATATGAATTTTTTTTAATATATATAAAAAAATATATTTAAAAAAGACAGTCAGCAAAATTATAAGAGCTAGGTAAAAGTAACTTTGTTAAAAAAACAAATCAGTTTAAAATACAACTTGTAAACAAATAATAATCAAAAAAAATTAATTTTAAGAAAAAATGTTTGGAAAAATATATTTTTTGTATAATTGTTATAAGGAGCAAAATGAAGCTGCTTTTCTATAATAAGATATAAAAATTTATATAGGAAATCTGAAAAAAAGAATATTCAAATGATTTTTTAAATATATTTTCAAAAAAGGATATAAGGCGAGCAGCTAAAGTGCAAGAGCTGGATTCTTGAAACTTTAAGGGAATAAAAAACCGACAAAACTGCAAGTTGTGAAAAAATTATTTTTAAAAAATTTTGAAATTTTTAAGAAATTTATAGAATTTTTACGTGTTCGGCTAAATCCGCGATTACAGGAATCAAAAGAAAGAAAAAAAATTTGTTATTTTCAAACACTTTCTTTGAATTTTTTAACTTTGAGTGCTTGCGGTATCACATGGAACCATTTCAGATCTTGAAATTTTGTTGTTTTACTCCGCGAGTTATATACATTAAGCCTTCTTTTGCAAAAATATTATGAAAAAAAAGAAATTTTCAACTTCAGATTAATATAAATTTTTATTGCAACTTTATATTTATGTGATTCATGCAGCAATATTTTCCAGAATTTTATAGGAAATCTAGCGAATATCAAAAAAGCAAAAAAATATTCTAAAAGTGCAAAAATATTATCAACTTAAAAAAAATTATGTGCAAATTTTTAAAATTTCAACTTTAGATTAAGATGTATTTATATGATTCATGCAGCAATATTATTTTGGAATTTTATAGATTATAAATCTAGTGAATATTTAATAACATTTATGAACCAAATTAAGCCCAAAAGGTTTAAAAAAACTCAAAAAACAAGGCCAAAAACGAGAAAAAATTTAATTTCGATTCAAATATTTCTTATACGAAAAGAGATACCTTACACATGTAAGAGTATTTTTGTAGGAAATTTACAAGGACTATCTATGTTCAAAATTTGGAAATTTTTTACAATCAAATCATAAACGACATTTTGACGATGATTTTAAAATTACATACCCAAGTTAACCAACTATGGAGGTCTACCCACTACCCATTTAAACTACTAGGGTTCTGTGCTCCTCCAAATCAACTTGTGGAATTTTATTTAGATATCCTTAAAATCATCATAAATTACATAATTATTTCAAAAAGAAAGTGTTTTGGGACCACAGTGCGGCGTTTTGGGAGAAAAGAAACTTAATCTATGATCATTTATATATATATATATTTTTTATAAGTCGTACTTTCAGTGAAAATTTAGATAAAAAATAAAATCCTTTATTGAATCTTAAATTCTGTTTTTTTTTTTTTGACAAAGAAAAAAAGTATTAAAAAGTTTATAGATCAATAATATTTTTTACTAAAAATAGATTTTAAGTAATATAATTACAATTATTATTATTCTATTATTCTTATAACCAATGTCTACAAGGACACGTGTCTTTTAAATATAAATAATATTGTGTCAAAACTAAAAGTAGATTTTGTTTGCTTCTATTTTTGTTTTCTGTTTTTTTTTTTTTTTAGAAAACCAGACCTAGAATAACAAGGAGAAAACAACAATACAAAAAGCAAACCAATAAAAAATGGATTGTGTATGTAAATGGGTTGTGACACACTCTTACAATTTACACATGCACATTCAAACATTCAAAACACATGACACACATGCTGACATGAAAATCCTTTTATATTTTTTTCTAGCGTTACTCTTTTTAATTAGAATTTTTTTTTTTTTATTTATTTATTTATTTTTTTTTATACCCTACACCACCATAGGTATAGGGTATTATGCGTTTGTGCTGATGTTTGTAACGCATAGAAAAATTTATCCAACATTCACCTTAAAGTATATCAATCGACTAAGAATCACTTTTTAAATCGATCTAACGATGTCCGTCTGTCCGTCCGTCCCTCTGGCTGACTGTTCATATAAACCTTGTGCACAAAGTACCGGTTGCAATTTTAAAGATGAATCAATGAAATTTGGCACATGGGACTTTTTTGATATAAGGATGAAACATATTGAAATTGGTTGTGATCGATCCATTATTTCACCTAGCCCTCATACAAATGTCCCCCCTTGAATACAATTTAAACACTAAAAAATGCCTTAAAAATAAGAATATTTTAATGAAATTCGGTGCAAAGAAGTTCTGTACCAAATTTGATTATAGCTCCCATATAAACCCCTCTTCCGAAAATCGCGTTAACGTAAATAAATCCCATACGAATGTCAGTATCAAGTTAATATTCGACACAAATAAGTTCTATGTAAGTAGAAACAATATTGCCAAAATTTTATGAGAATCGGTCCATAATTTACCATAGCTCCCATATAAATCCAGGAATCGCCCTAAAGTGCATAAAATCATCTATATGTTAGTATCAACGGATTATTCAGTATTATTTAGTAAAATTGACCACAGGTGAAATATAAGTCCCCTTCCTGAATTTTTATGCTCGTACATAATGATGTAGCGTATCAAAGAGTCAGTCTTGACCGACTTTATCTTTCTTTCTCGTTTAGAAATAGAAATAGAAATGGCTGTGACACACGCAATTCTATACTTTATTTTATTTAAAATGCTTTGAATGTTTTCCCAACAAAGCATTAATTTTATATTTATATGCATTCTTAAGCTTTTTTATGCATTCTAGAGAGGATTGTTAAGCGCTTGCGTAACTAAAGTTGTGTATACTTTTCCTCAGCATGAGCAATTATTTCAAATATTATGTAGCACGTGTTTTGAAAAATCTATAGTATTTTTTAAGCTTCAGTGGTAATCATTTTACAACCCCCTAAACATAAATTTTGAAATGTTGACTGACTTTCTCTTTTGTCTCTTTGGGATTGAAAGATTGTTCATATGGAAATAAGTTTATATTTTTTTTTTTTTATTTTTTAATTCAATCTTTTTTTCTTTTGTTACTTCAGGTGTGTATGAGCTGAATTGTATTTATTTTGAACATCTAGCAGCCCTTGGGAAAATGTAACAAATTATCTAGAGAAGAGGGTTGAAAAATTAAACAAAGTTAAATATCGTTGTTTGAAATTAAACAAAACTTTAAAAAATTATTATGAGATAAGATTCTCATTAAATAGAATCAGAAATTTTAATTTAGAATTTTAGTTTTTATTGAAATTTTCTTTAGAAAAATTGATTTTTGCTGAAAATTATAAGTGATCACCATGGCAACCAAAAATATGCAAAATCATATTTTTTCTTATGCTTCAAATGAATCCAACTGTTAGTTATTTATCCGTTTCAGACAATTTTAAGAATTTTGGCATGGCTTTGTTACAGCATATTTTTGCATATTTTGGTCTTAGCAACATATTTTGTCATATTTTCATAGAAAATCCATATTTTAGAGCATATTTTAGCAATTTAAATGACATATTTTGGATATCTTAAACTTAACAGCATAATTTTGCATATTTTACACTTAGGAGAAAAATTTTTGCATATTTTACATCCAATATAATTTTTTACATAATTTGGCATTAATAACAAATTTTTTGACACAATATTTGTTAGCAAATGCTAATAAAAATCAAGTTATTTTTAGCATGAATAGTAAATAATTTAAAATTTAGCCAGAAAAAAATTATATATTTTTTAGTTTTTTTTTTTATAGCACATTTTTGGTTTCCCTGGTGATCACAAATTAAAAATCGCGATATTTAATGATTTATAAAAGATTTTATTTATTTATTGAATAATTCCAATACAATTACAATTTATATTATAATTCTAACTGAGCGGAGTAACGAAGTGTTTCCAGGAGGTGAAAAAACAAGAGTCTAAAGGACAGAAAAAAGCTGCTATATATTTTTATTTAAAAACTTTTTTGTTTATTATTATTTTTTTTTCTCATTATTTTTAAATATTTTTTTTACGATTAGTAAGTTTTTAAATAAAAAACAGAACAGCTCTCAACAAAATAAAGCAATGAAAAATAGCGCACAAAATTCTTATACAAATTTGGGTTATATTTCATATGAAAAATTACCTAATTTTTTGAAGTGATTTTTCGTAATTTTTGAAGTATAATTCCTTTTTCACTTTTATATTTTTAATTATATTCATAAAAATAATTTCTATGGTTAATAAAGTTTATTAAAAAATAATTATAATAATTGATTAAGTAAGTCAATAAAATGAGTTAAGTTATGTCTGATTTGTAGAATGAGGCGCCGCAGGTGAAAAATTTTTTTCAATATAAATAATCTCAATTTTATTGCGCGAATTAATACACAAAAATGCTTAAATTGATAATTTTGTAAAAATAAAATTGATAAAAGCAAATAAGAAATTATTTTCTTCTTTGTTGAAATACTAGAATTTTAGCCTTTTTAAGACAATTTTAAGAACCAAAAAAGGCTACAAAAAAAGCTAGAAGGCAAAACGAAAATTTTGAGGCTAAAAGCAAAATGAAAACGCTAGATTTAACCTTAAAAAGGGCTAAACTGGCAACACTACTCGTTACGTTCCAAAATATACATATTATATATCATTTTAAAGATAATTGTGTCTTCTTTAAATTGATGTATATGATATTATACTATTGGATAATTTACAGAAGACTTTCGTTTAAAATAAAACAAAATAATGCAAATTATATTTTCAGGAACATAATGTTTTATAAATTTTATTTCGAATATGTTCGAAACGTTTCAAAATAATCAAAATTTTTGCCCACGTTATAAATTAATTAAAGCAAAATTCAGAAAACGAAATTTCGTACAAATTGATATAACTACTATATATTTTATTATATTATTTAAAATAAAAAATAAAAAAACTACAAAATAATATCAAAAAAATAAAAAAATCGCTTAAACGGAAAAAATCGCTAAAACGAAAAATATGTCATAATAAAAAAAATCGCCAAAACGGAAAAAAACACCAGAATGAAAAAAATCTTCAAAATTAAAAATAACCACTAAATCGGAAAAACATCGAAACAAAAAAAAACAACAAAACGAAAAAAAAGCCAAAAAAGAAGTCAAAAATAAAAAAATTGCCAAAATAAAAAAAATTCCAAAACTAAAAAAAAATCAAACAAAAACAAGCCAAAAGAAAAAAAATCAAAAATTATATTATTGGAAATAAAAAATATCGCCAAAATTTGAAAAAAAAACACTAAATGAAAATAAACGTCGAAAAGAAAAAAATCGCCAAAACAAAAAGAAGTCAAAAATAAAAAAATCGACAAAATGAAGAAAATCTCCAAAACTAAAAGAAATTCAAACAAAGAAAGCCAAAACGGAAAAATCAAAAATTATATTATCGAAAATAAAAAATTTTGCCAAAATTTGAAAAAAAAAAACACTGAACGAAAATAAACGTCGAAAAGAAAAAAAATCGCCAAAACGAAAGAAATCCAAAACAAAAAGAATTCAAAAAATAAAAAAATCGACAAAATGAAGAAAATCTCCAAAACTAAAGAAATTCAAACAAAAAAAGCCAAAACGCAAAAATCAAAAATTATATTATTGAAAATAAAAAATTTTGCAAAATTCGAAAAAAAACACTGAACGAAAATGAACGTCGGATAGAAAAAAATTGCCAAAATGAAAAATATCGCCTGACATACAAATGATTTTAATAAAAAAATGTTTTGTTTTTTATGTTGCCTATATTATTTCTCAAGAATTTTCAAAATAATTTGTAGAAAAACCAGGAGTTACTCGTATAACATTTTTAAATTGCCAAAAAAATATTTGAAAAGTATTTATTTACTTTACAGATTGCAACTGGTTTGTTTAAGTACAATCGTTAAACGTTTCAACTAATCACCCACCATCGTATATTGGGTTTGTCATTCCATGTGTAGCATGTCGAAAAAATCATTTAAGATCCCATAAAGCATATATTCTGGGTTCTGGTAAAATTTGGCTCAAATATTTATCTTATATAAGGTTTGTTTGGTATTGTAATTGGGCAAAATTGGATAATAAACAAAAAAGCTGTAATCGGCTGATATCTCTGAAACAAACAAAATTTTACAAAATTTATAGAAATTGTACAGATAATTCGAGGATCGAATACCAAAAATGGGCGTGATCCGCCCACTTTACCATCCACCTCTTATATAAGGTTTAACATCAACGAAATTTTGTACAAATAGGATCAATATAAAAAACATTGGCGTGGCCCGCCCACTTTAACACCCGCCTCGCATAACAGGTGAAATTTTAAAAAGTTGCAGATGGTGGGTATATAGATTCGCCAAGCCAAATATAAATTTCTCACTTATTATAATTCAGTTTTTTATAAATTCTGAACCAAAGATTTAAAAAGATTTTTGCAATTCTAAATAAGTGAAAATTTGGAGAAAAAATAATATTAAATGAAAAAAAAATTAGTAGATTGTGATATTTTTAACCAAAAATGTCTAACTTTATTTAGATATATAAAAATTTATATTTTAGAGAAAATCAGAATGCAAAAAAAAACTTATTTAAACCAATTTTAACTGCTTTCCGATTTTTTTTCAAATAAAACTGCATTGTTTTTTTATACAAAATTCCTGAAGATATGCTTCGTAAATTATGATTTTTTATATAATAAAAGTTACATTTTTCGATTATTTTATTATGGGAATAAAACTTAAAACTTCAATACATATCATATATAGAAAAATTACGGAAATCGTATTGTCCGATCATTTTCTAAAGCCTACAAAATTTTTAGTAAAATTTAAAAAAGTGTAATTTTTCATACAAATTAAAAAAAATACTAAAATGGATACTTTTAAAAATTTAAAAATTGTCATGAAAATTAAGCCTTTCATGTCATAGTGATGAGATTCATGGATAACATATTCAAAAAGAATTAAAATACAATAATAATACATTTTTTTTTTTTAAGACTGTAAAGCTCTATAAAATTTTTGAGAAAAAATCTATTTTTATAACCAAATTGTAAACTATGTTAATATTTGAAAGTATTTTACTTTAGGACATACACTATGCCAGATTATATTTCATTAATTAACTGGATCTACGGGCTAAGACGTTATTTTTGAAAAATTTTTTTCTTGAGTTATTTGTACAATATTTAAAACAATAAAAATTTTGTTTATCGTAATTACTGCAATGGTAAAGATATTGAAAAGAAATATATATATTCAAAATCCACAAACTCTTGGCTTTTCATTGATATATATTTGACAAAAACATCTTATCTTGAAATTGACAATATTTTTTACTCTGAACTTGCTTATTTATAAAATTGGATTATTGGAACATCCATTTGTTGTTGCTTAGGCAATAGATTAATCGTCATATTAAAGAGAAAAGAAAGTGTGTTAGCCTTCTCTGTCACTTGCAATATTTTATTTTGTAGTTACCTCAATCAACTTTATTTAAATAATTTTTATAAATTAAGAAAATATATTAAACAAAGTGTTGTTTCAGCACAAATACTTATAAATAAAATTTCACTAACACAATCTTAAAGTTAGGGTTTTTGACAAAAGAGTTACTTTTTTTCTTGAAAGGCCTTTCTGTCTTGTTAGTCTTTAATATTAAACCTTTAAAAAAATTCAATCTATTTAAAAATTAAATATCAATGTTTTTGAAATAAGCAGATTCCCAAGAAACCTATACACGGTTCTTAAAATATCTCTTTTTTTCCCCAGAAAAATCAGCCATGTAGTAATTCTGTAACCTTAAGACCTCTAAAGATAATTGCAGCGTATACCTAGAAATTATTAAACATTATTTACAAAATAAAAATTGATAACAATTGTGGGAAACAAATGCAAAAATCATTTATAAAAACAAAATCTCAGCTTCCAGTTTAATTAGTCTATAACATCGTAAAATGCAATTTGGTTTAACAACAGCAATAATATTTTTCTTCTTATTAGCATTTCAAATGCTAAAGGCGGAGGAAGAATTTAACAGTGAAGAGCTTAAAAATAATGATTTAACTCGAAAAGTAAATAATATTAAAAATCAACTAAAGGATATTAAAACAGAAATAACGGGTAAATATGAAAATGAAAAATTTCTGTGGCAACTGGAAGTTCTGCAAACTTGGTTCCAAGATGAAGAAAAGCAAAAATGTTCTGGAGATTTGTCTTACATATTTAATGATTGGACTATTATACAAAAACGTCTAGATGGTTCAGAGAATTTCTATCGTAATTGGTCAGATTATAAATTGGGTTTTGGAGATAAACACCAAGAATTTTTCATGGGTTTGGAACCTCTATATCAATTAAACAAAGACAAGAGTTCTTTGGAATTAATGATCATATTGGGAGATCATAATAAGAAATTGAAGTATGCCAAATATGATAGTTTTATAGTGGGTTCGGAGAAGGAAGATTATGAATTAAAGCAATTGGGATTTTATTCAGGAACAGCAGGAGATGCTTTAACCGAGCAGGTGGGTAAGAAATTCACCACTTTGGATCGTGATAATGATAATTCAAAGTTGCATAATTGTGCTAAATTATGGCGAGGTGCCTGGTGGTTTGGTTTTTGTCATCAAAGGTGGGTTTTTGATATAAATATTTAATATTTTATTATTTGTACGATTTGTGTTTTTTTAGCCATTTAAATGGACCTTATTTGGAGCAGCCTGTTTCTGACAAAGGTGAAAAGGGTATAGTATGGGATCTATGGCATGGCATGAATTATTCCTTGAAATTTGTTTTGATGATGGTGCGCTCTTCAAATTCTCAAATTAAAGAGAAGTGAACAGAATGAAATTTAAATAAAAGAAAAGTATACAAAATTATAAGGACCCAGGATTGAAGTTTATTTTAGACCTAATATTGGACTAAGTAAAATTTAATAATTAAAATTTGTTTGTAACAACTGAAGCTTATTTTGAACAGCGATTATACTTTAAAATATTTATTAGCACCCGTAGTTCATACAGACAGAGAGTCATTTAACATTTTACATACACAACAAGGACATCAACCAAGAAATTAAAAAAAAATAAATAAAATAAATTTACAATCTCCATAAAAGGTCGTGTAAAAGAATACAAATTATATACTTAATTAAATAGATCCACCAGTACATCCAAATTTTTACAACCTCTCTTTGTGCCGATCATGCATCTAATTTTGAATTACATAAACCTCTAATTTTGGTTTACATAAAGCTTATTTTGAAATTTAAAAAGACCTACGATTGAAAATTATTTTGCATTATATAAAGACCAGCGGTTCGAAGTTTATTTTGGCATTTAAAAAGACTTACTATTTAAACTTATCTTGGACTTTATAAAACTATGATGGAGGTTTAATTTAAGCTTTATCAATTCCTATGTGATCACCTATGGCTGAGGCTTTTTTGTATTATACAAATACCTGACTTAAGCTTGCTTTGTTCTTTAAAAATACCTAAGATTGAAGATTATTTTAATTTAAGTAATCTATGATTAAAGCTTCTTGTTTTTGAGATCTGCAATTGAAGCTCCTTTTAGACAATAGAAACACAAGCGATTAAAGCTTGCTGTGATCTTTAAAATTACATGCAATTAAACTTTACTATAACCTACGATTAAAGCTTTTAAAAAGACTTACAATTAAAATTGATCTTTAAAATTACCTACAATTAAAGCTTATTTTGGGTTTTAAAATTACCTACGATTAAAACTTATTTTAGTCTATAAAATTACCTATGATTAAAGCTTATCTTGAACTTAAAAAAAGACTTATAATTGAAGCTCATTTTGGATTATGCCTTGACCTACGATTAAAGCTTGCTTTGCTCTTTAAAATACTTATGGTAGAAGCTTATTTTAATTTGAATAATTTAAGATTGAAGCTCCTTTTGTTATTTTTAAAAAGACTTACAATGGAAGATCCTTTTAGACAGTAGAGACTCCTGATTAAAGCTTATCTTGCTTAAAAAAAAACCTACAAGTGAACTTTATTATGACCTACAATTAAAGCTTATTTTGATCTTTAAAATAACATTTGATTGAAATTTATCTTGGGCTTCATAAAGAACTATTATTAACGTTTGTTTTGGTCTTTAAAATGACCTTTGATTAAAGCTAATCTTGAACTTAATAAAAACCTATGACTAAAGTTAATTTTGAACTGTAAAAAGATCAACGATTAAAGCTTCTTCGTGGCTTTTAAAAGACTTAAATTTGAAGTTATTTTAGGCTATATCAGGAGCTTTTTCAGAATTATATTGCACAAAGACCTTCGATTAAAGCTTAATATGGTTTATGTTGAAATTTTTAATTAAAGCTTATATAGATCTACGATTAAAGCTTACTTTGGTCTTTAAAGAGACTTAAGAGTAAATCTTTGAAGCTTTTTATTGTATAAAGACCCAGAAACAAAGCTTAATTTGAACCATTTTTTAATACAAAAATATTTTCTCCTACTCTGGTGTCAGCTCAATTTTCAACTCCATTTGCCCTTCCAAGTGCATGTGTAAAACCACCCTTTTCGTTCTCAAACACACAACAAGAAATTAAATGCAGTTACAGCTTAATTTTTGACTGCTTATCGAAAAAAAAACTCTAAAATACATAAAGGCCAATATCCCTTTGGCTAGAGAAAATTAAAAACTAAAACAATAAAGGGAAAAACAAAAGGATTAACCAAAAAAAAAAAACTACCAAAAAGCATGAGGCAAAAATACAGGAGGCTGTAAAAAACAATAGATTTCAAATAAAAGAAAACATAGACATCATCTATACACCACAAAGGACTTGAAGGGAATATGTAAATATAAACTACATATATATAAATATAAAAAATGATGATGAGGGTTTCTTTTAATTTGGACTGCAATTTGATCATTTACTAATGTTTGATATAAAAAGGACTGGTCAAGACCGGTTTCCAAAAAACAGGATTTTAAAAGGATCATTTAAAAAAAAGTAAAATTGCACTATTACATAAACTGACTTTTATTACAAATAAAAAAGGATAAAGGAAAATTTATGTTACAATAAAATGTTAATATCAATGTGTCATCATGGAAACAAACAATTAAATGACAATGATTTAAATGTTAAGCAGAAACAAAAAACTAAAACAGTGATTTTAGGAGTCAGGTATAGAGGAAAACATTATGGACTTTTGAGAATCTAATGAATAGTAATAAAAATTTTGTTGTGAGAAAGATTGTTTATGGAAATGTTTCTAAAATAGTTTCTGCATTTTCCCAGTAAAACCTGCCTTCTAAAACACAATTTTACTGTATTACCTTCTTGAAACACTATTATCATATTTTAAGTATAAACCGTTTTATCATTAATTCTGTAATCCCAATTCTTTCTTTAAAATGTTCTTAATTAAAATTTAATCAAAGTAATTAATTTCCTTTTCATTTTTATTACTTTTTAATATTCTCTCTTAATTTAAAAAAAGTTAAACTTAAAAAAATACCTCTTTAAAATTCTTTTTTAATCTTTAGTTTCATTTATATTGCCCACCAAAGCTTTAGCCGTTGTCCCTACGGAATGTTTAACAACATTCACTACTTGTTCAGCGGCAGGTGTAGCCACAGGACCCGAACTACTGCCACCACTGGGTACGTGGAAGAAGCATAACATAAAACCGGCTGCTAATAGAAAGTGAGCTCCTAAAATGGCAATAATTAAAAATAAAGAAATTTTAGAATTTCTTATGGCTGGTGTAAGAACAGCAATTAAAACAGAGCCGGATAACAAGGCGCCAGTAATAACCAAAAGCCATTGTAAAATTGAAAGCTGAAAGGAAGAGAGAGATGACTAATTTGAATAAAATTTAAAGGAAGTTCGAACTCACCTGAATAACCCATAGAATAGAGACTGGAATATAAATTGATAAGGAATAACCATAAACACACATTAAAGTTAAAAGAGAGGGAGTGTAATCGGCCTAGAAAATGAAGAAAATTAAAAGAATAATTATTTTTAATTGTAGACTTAAAACAACTGTAATCGTTAGACTTTTAGAAGAACTTAAATTAGTTCCATTGCTAAGTCTTTAGGTTAAAAAAAAAATCCGTTTAAATGTCTAAATAAGTAAGTATTCTTTGTCTTAAAACATTTTACGCCTTTTTTGAGACTTAAATAATTCTAAAAAAGCTTCAATTATTTAACTTTATATAATCCTATAAATAAATTTAATTATAATCTTCGTATACTCCTAATTTAAATTTTAGGGTAAAAGGTTAAATTTCAAAAATTAAATTTGGGGTAATTTTGAAAAATAGATTTTAATAATAAATTACTAAAAATAAAAACTGCCGATGCTTCTGCATTAATAAGGATTGCATTACCATACACATTTTTTTTAGGAAAAGTTAATATTCCGAAATTTATTTTTGAGGTTAGATTGCAAAAATGTATTTATTTCGAATTTGGTAAGAGTTTAAACTGTCTAATATTTTTGTCTTTATGGAGAATGTGTTTCCATTAAAAGTTTGTTAAAAAAAACTCAAAATTTCAAAAATAAAATTTGATTTTAAATTGAAAAAAAAAATAATTTTAATGCAAATTTGCAAGAAATGAAAACTGTCGAATGTTTAGAATTTTGTAAAAAGCTTAGTTTCTATAATTAGATTTGAAAAAATTTTATTTTAATAACAAATTTAATAACAAATTTAAAACTATAATTTGTTCTGTGCTAATGAGGAAGTTTTTCATAAAAATTTTGAAGAAAGTCAAGATGTAGAAAATTATGTTTGATGTTATATTGAAAAATGTATTTTAATTCGAAATTGTTTAATATTTAACCTAACCTAATATTTAAAAAATTTATTTTTGAGGTTAAGTTGAAGAAAATTGATTTTTGTAATAAATCGCTAAAAACTAAAACTGTCTATTGTTTCTGTGCTAATATGGAATATTTTACCATAAACATTTTTTAGAAAAACTCTAAATTTTGAAAATTAAATTTGAAGTTAGGTTGATAAAAATATATTTTAATACAAATTTGCAAAAATTTTAAAAATTTCTTTGTTAGTAAGAAATATAATACCATTGAAATTTCATAAGCAGAGCAACCAAAATTATGCTGTAACAAATCGATGCCAAAATTCTTAAAATTTTCTGAAACTGATAAATAACTGATAGTTTGGTTAATTTGATTGCCCTGTTTATAAGTCAAAATTTCGAAAATTAAATCTGAGGATAAGTTAAATAAAATCTTTTAAAATTAAATTTGCTGAAAATTCAAACAGTCAAATGTTTATGTTAAGGAGTAATTATACATCATTAAAATTTTGTAGTAGATCTAAAAATTAAAAAAAATTAAGGCTAGGTTGAAAAATATCAACATTAAAAAAAAAAACATCGAAATATTTGTGTTGACTAAAGGAATGTAACGTCAGTAAAATTTTGCTGCAAAATGTAAAATTCCAAAATTCAAATTTAAGGTTATATTGAGAAATATTTATTCTAATTAGTTTTCTGACAAATACAAACTGTAAAATGTTTCTGTGTTAATAAGAAACTTATTAATATAACAATTTTGTAGTAAAAATTAAAATGGGTAAAATTAAATTTAAGGTTAGGTGGAAAAAAAGTATTTAAACAACATTGGCTGCAAATTAGAACTGTAAATTGTTATGTTTTAGAGAAAAATAAGGCGCCTTTAAAATTTTGGGAAAAAATATAAATTGTAAAATTAAATTTGAGGTTAAGTTGAAAAAAATCAGTTTTGTTTAAGATTTGGCTACAAATTTTAACTCCTTGTGAACTCTGCTATAATTTGTAAACTATTGCCAATAAAATTTTGTGCTAAAAGTTAAAATTTCAAAAATTGTATTTGAGGTTAGGTTGAAAAAAATCTGCTTTAATAACAAAACCCTAAAAATGTAAGCTGTCAATTATTTCTGTATTAATTAGTAATATTTTTGTCATTAAAATATTTTGATATGTTATAATTTCCAAAAATTAATTTTAAGGTTGAAAAAAAATCTATTTTCTTACTGTTAAAATAGTAACAGTTATTTGTTTCCGTGTGAATCAATAATGTAATGAATTAAAAATTTTGTAATAAAACTTGAATTTTTAAAAATGATCTTTGAGGTTAGGTTGAAAAAAAATCTATTTTAATATCAAATTTATCAATATCAAAGATTTTTTTAATAACAATTTAGTAAAAATTAAAAGTTTAAAATGTTACTGTGTTAATGAAGAAGACATTTAAATTGTGTAGAGAAACAAAAAATTAAAAAAATAAAAAATAAATTTTACGTTAGTTTGAAAAAATTCGAATTAAATTAGAATTTAGTAAAAAATAAAAATGTAAAATGTTTGTATGAAAGTAATGAATGTAATGTCTTTAAAATTTTATACTCAAAGTTAAGATTTCCAAAAAATAATTTGAGGAAGAAAAATTATTGAAATTAAAATGTTTAAAAAATTTCAATTTTCGAAGCTTCTTACATTAAATAAGAATGCAATACCATTAAAATTCTATCTGAAAAATCAAAATTTCTAAAAATTTAATTTAAGATTATATAGAAGATTAATGGATTTTATATAAAATTCAAAAATATAGTTTTTATACAGAAACAATACTGAAACCTTATATAGTTTTAAATTTACCTGAATCCTAAGATGGTCTTAAATAGGTTTCCATTACGGATTTCTTTATTATCTTAATTAAGTTCCAATTTTATACTTTATATAGAGCTTAAGAATAGCTTTAGTCGCGAGTTGTACATTATCCTAAAATAGTCTACCTTCCTGAAATTTCAAAAGGTTCAATTCTAGTTCTTTGCGTAGTTATTAAACAGGCATATATAAACACAGTTTCGGCGGTTTATAATGTGCGGGACATATTTAAATTATCTGTCTTTATATAGCTTCAATCTTGAGTTTCTATATTCACCTACATAATCTTCAAACTCGTATCCATTTAAATCAGTCTTCAAGTCCGTATTAATTAAAATTTAATTCAATTCTTACATGTTCCGTTTCGAAACCCTCTTGTATTGGTTTTAAACTATACTTAAAGAGGCCCCACAAAGCGGCTGGCAATAAATTCACATAAACAAATATACAACTGGCTGCCACTGAAACTAAATGGAAATTATAACGCCACTTATAGTGATCATCTGCAGCCTGCAAATAACTGGCTATATTGCCACTTATAGCAATACTAAAAATCTGAAATAAAAAAAATTAATTTTCAATAATTTTTTTCTTTTTTATTATTATAAAAGCGATCGCACCAAAGTAGTGGTAATCCAAAAAGGACCATACAAATCTGGATTTTGTCCTATAATCGATTTTAAATAATTAGACGGAGCCCTTTTAGGAATCATAGAATTAGCTATACGTTCCAAAACCATTAAAGTGTCAACATTGAAGAATTGTTGATAATATTCCAAAGTTAAAAAAGACACTTTATTCGAACCAGCAGTAGCAGGTTCAGGCAAGCCATCTGCTCCGGGACCGGTACCATTAGATGAGCCACCACCCGCCGAACCACTTAATATATTAGCTGAATTACTCATATCATAGATTAAATCTTGTAAAGGATCACCACGTTGTCGTCCGGTAGTGTTACTGGAGCCATTGGAGTGTGTCGGTGAATTAACATTAATTTGTGCCGGAGGACTGCTGGTGTTCGGTGTATTTGAAAAGTCCTTAAATTGCAATAAATCATCCGACTGCATTGTAATTTAGGTGGCAAATCTTTAATTTTTAACAATAAATTAATTGTTTTTTAATAATTATTTGCGTTTTTTAATAAATTCTTTGACTTTTTTACACGTCGTTAAAATTTGCTAATCTTTTTCTTTTATTTTTCTCTCACTTCTTGTTGTTAGTCAGCTGTCAAGTGTTTTTATTTGTTGACATTTGCTATGTTTTTGTTTTTCATTTCGTGTTGTTGTTTATGTGTTTTCTGTTTTAACAAAATGCGATGTTTTTTTATTGATAACAATAAAGGTTGCCGTATTGGTTTTTTGGAAAAAGGGAGGGTTCTACAAATGTAAAGAAATTAAATTTTGTTTTTGTGAATATCAAAACTTATTTTTATTTTTTAGTTGTTCGAAATTCTTAATAAATTTAATGCTATAAACTATGCTAATGCTAAAAAAATTTTTCAAAATATCCCAGTTGAATTGCGATTTGGTTAGCTAATTTGAGGAAAACTTAGCTGATTTTCTTTAATTTTAAGAAGTATTTTTTTTAATAGAATAAAACAAAGCTGAATTACTAAAATGTTATATCAAGTTTTAAATTTATACTTTTGCAATGAAAAAATTGTTCAAAAATTTTAAAAAATGGAGTTTTAAGTAAAACTCTATTCGGCTAAGTAGCTGAGTTTACTAAAACTTTTCTAAATAGCTTATAACACAAGAATATTTGAAAATACTCGTCAAAATCTTAGAATTTTGCTTGCTAGATGCATTTAACTTTGCTGATTTACTTAAACCTTAAGAAAAATAAACAAATTTTCAAAATTTTCCAGCTGAATAACTCAAAATTTAAGAATATTTCAAAATATTCTGCAAATTTCAAAAATTTTTCTTTCTAAATTGATGTCTACTTAAGCAAAATAAAGAAATTCTTCAAAAGTTTTTAAAATAGCTCAGCTAAATTCACTAAAACTTAGCTGAAAAGCTTTAATTTTAAGAATATTTGAAAATACTCTATAAATTATTGAAACTTTGCCTGCTGAATTAAATAAAACTTATATAATATTGCCTAAGTCTTTGGGAAAATTTTAAATTTCTTTAGAAATATTCAAAACGTTCTTGGTGAATTGCATTTAATTTGGCCGAATTTACTAAAACTTTGCTAAACAGCTTAAAACTTGGAAAATTTTCCAAATATTTTTCAACATTTTTTAAAAGGCTATTATTGACGTTTTTAAGTCTCTAAAAGATTATTTATATAAAACCACTTTCAAGATTAAAAAAATACTTACGCGTAAAGCTTATTTTAGACTTTAAAAAGACCTACAATTAAAGCTAATTATAGAGTTTAAAAAGTACTGCATTTAAAGCTTTTTCAAGACCAAAAAAAATCCTGTGTTAAAGCTTATTTCAGGCTTTAAGATTAATTAATTTTTTTAATTATTAAATTAATTAAATTTCTCTTCTTTTCAAACTGTATGCTTTTTCAGGATCTCAAAAAGGCCTACCGATAAAGATTATTTCAGATTTTTAAAATCACCTGCAGTTAAAGTTAGTTTTACACTTTAAAAAGTACTACGATTATAGCTTCTTCAAAATCCTACAAAATCCTACTATTAAATCTCAATTCAGGCTTTGATCAGACTCTAAAAAGTTTTGTATTCAAAGCTTATTCAAAACCATAAAAATACCTACAACAAAAGCTTTTTTCAAATTTTAATAATTCTTACGATAAAAGTTTTTTTAATGCTATAAAAAACTTACGATCAAAGCTTAATAAAGGTCCTTAAATTCTTTTCAGTCTTTAAAAATAATATACTTTTAAAAGTATTTTAATGCTTCACAATTAGGCTTATTGAAGATCTTAAAAAGTTTTACAATTAAAGCTTACTGAATGAAGTCTTTATAAAATCTACGATTGGTCTAAAACAAAACTACGATTACAGTTAATTAGACAATAAATTATTTTTGTTTTATTAATCTTTTATTCGTCTTCATCTTTCCTTAAACTTCAAATTAATACCATTCTTTGCCTTTAATACCATTTGTGCCATTAACTCCAGCTCTTCCTGAGGATCTTTGAGGTTGACCCAAAATGTTTGCAAAATTTTAACACTCAAGATCTTCATTATCAATTGAGCATATTTACGTCCTATACAAATATGAGGACCCGCCGAAAATGGTATATAACTATATTTAGGTACCTTTTCATAATTTTCTCTAGAAAATCTTTCAGGTCTAAAAGTCATAGGATCTTCGAAAAGTTTACGATCATGAGCCAAACCATATATATCAATCCATAAAGTAATACCGGCAGGATAAGTACGTTGACCAATTTTAGTGGGTTGAGTAGTCTGCCTACCCGTTAGAGGTACTATGGTATAGAAACGTAAACATTCTTTGATAAACATATCTAAATATTCTAATTTACTAAGATCGGCAGGTGTTAGGAGGTCAGTATATTCCAAATTGTGTTGTTGGAGTTCTTTGAAAAGTTTTTCTTGTTCTAGAGGATATTTGGCCATAGCATAGAGAATATAAGACATGGCTGCGGTAGTAGTATCAACACCCTTTAAATATTAAGAAAAATAATAAGATTTCAATGAAGAATTTAAAGAAAATATACTTACCGCAAATACAAATGTATTGATCTCATCTCTAATTTCCTTTACGCTTAAAGGCTTTTGTTCAATTTCCACCGTTAGCAAAGTATCTACTAGACATTGTGGTCCTTTACGCTTTTTGTTTATTAGTTCTTCAGATTCTTCATATTCCTTTAATTCTTTTAAATATTGTTGACGTTCTCTAATGATCGATTCTGTTAAATCATGGATTTTATTAAGATTTTTATCTAATTCTTTACAGGCTGAAGTTTTTTCATATATAAAATTGGAAAATAATAAAGGATTAGTCATACGTTTAAAAAGTAATTCACTAGTTCTAAAAGGAAACAAATATTTATTTTATTTTATTATTATTTTTTTTTTTAATATTTCAATTTCAGACTTACATATGAAATGCGTGAGTGTATTGATGATTTTTATACTTTTGCATTTCAAAATTTTTACCCATTGAAGTCTCAATTATTGTATCCATTATACAGGGAAATAAATAGTCTGTTATTTCCACTGGTTTAGAATCTAAATTTGCTAATATTTCTGTTAAAATGTCAATATGTTGATGGATAGTCTTCGTGAAACTATTTAAAATATTAGGATGGAAAGCAGGACCCAAAGCCTTGCGGTGATTTTCCCAAAATTTTCCTAAAAGAATAAAAATTGTTAAAGGATTTTGAAGTAATTAAATAGTGTGCTTTCTTACCATGACTTATTAATAAACCATTGCCTATTAATTTATCCAAGAGTAGAAAAGAATCGGCTTTTCTGAGGGTAGAATCCTGTAAGGCATCACGATTTTCTTCGGGTGTATGAAGAAATACCCAAAGTTGTGGTCCTAGCCAGAGACGAAAGGATTGACCGCAAGCATTTCTTATAGTCTGTATAGTATAAAGAAGTCCTTAAAAGGGAATTGGATAAAAATTATTATGTGTTGCAGTAAAATTGAAGGTGAACAGAACAATATTTAAAACAGAACAGAAGAAAGAATATTTAAAACAGTAGAAGAAAAGATGATGCTATTGGACAAAAACTGCAGGAGTAACGAGCTAGAAATTAACTAAAACTGAATTAGAATTGAACTAGAACTAAACTAGAACTGCACTAGAACTGAACTAGAAATGAATTAGAATTGAACGCAAACAAAAATAGAACTGAACTAGAACTGAACTTGAACTGAATTAGTATTGAACGCAAACAAAAATAGAACTGAACTAGAACTGAATTAGAATTGAAGTAGAACTAAACTAGAACTAAACTAAAACTGAATTAAACTGAACTACTATTGAACTAAAACTGAACCAGAACTGAGCAAAAACTGAAATAGAACTAAATTAGAATTGAAATAGAATTGGTCTAAAACTGAACTAAACCGGAACTAGAAATTAACTTAGATTTTAATAAATCAATTATTTTTCTAAGATATTTTATGTACATATTTTAGTTAAAGTCTTTATTTAAATTAATAATTCCTTTAACTAGCTTAACCCACTCATATAGTATCCTGTAGTTTGTATTACTTATGTTTTTTATTTTTAATTTCTTTGTTTTTATTTTTTTCTCTTTCTTTCAAATGAATTTAATCATTTATTTATTTTCTTTTTAAGCTGCTTTTATATTTAAAATGAAAATAACTTACTTTCTGGCGTTAGTTTTGCTATCATTTGTACATTGCCCACAAAAGGCACTGCCCACGGGCCCGATGTTTGTAAACCACATAAAAATATTTTATACCATTTTAAGAAAAAATAGGTAACAGCAAATACTATGCAAAACACTAAAATCACAGACATATTTTTGGTAAAATTTTATTCATTAAATAAAAATAATATTTCCAAACACAACTACGTTTGGGCGTTTTGTTGTGAATTTTATAACAAATTTTTTCAATGGTTTTTTATGTTTTTATTCTGAACCTCAGTCATGTGAATTCAACTAGCTAGGTTGGAGTCCACGTTGCCAGATAATTATAGTATAAAATCGTCAAAAAGTCGGAAAAATTAGCCGGCATTACTTAGTGTCTATATCAGGCAAATTTTTATCAAAACAAACGTCAAAATCAATGCGAATATATACAAGGTAACCTTAGTTAAACAGCTAATTATTATTTTGGCTGTTACAGTTGTCAAACTGCATAAATAAAAAACAATTATGAATACGCCATATTGTTGTTTTTTGCAACTGTTGCCACCTCACACAAATTCGCAATAAGTTTGACGTTTGTCATGATAAAAAAATCTCTAATGTAGACACTATGTTAGGGACTTTCTCCTATATTTATTCGCCGAATAAACTTTTTTTAAAAATGACAAAATTTTGTAAGTTCCGGTATATCAAGAAAAAATAATATTGCATAAATCCTCTCAAGGATTTAATGAATATGATCATATTATATATCATTCAATAGGTATTTGAACTTTTAAACAGTATTAATATTATTTAAATCGCATATGTATTAATAAAAATATTCAGAAAAATATATCAAAACTTTAGTGAGCGGCCAAAATATTCTGCATTTCTTTAAAAAGTACTACTGAATCATTATAAAAATTGTTTAAAAATCAAGTGGGTCGGTGATCCTAATTTACCGCAAAATAAACTCAATTTGGAAAAATTACTCAAAAAATTACATACAGTTTTTTATTCTTAAACTCTTTTATCTATGATCAAAACAATATCACTTACATACGTATATATATAAAATAATATTTGTCTTTTCACACAAAAATTTTATTTCACAATACTGGTTAAATTGCAAACGAATTTCGGAGTAAAAGTTTAAAATTATAGTCCTTTTATCTCTCTCTATCTACCACAATATAAAATCAGATTTAAACAAAAAAAAAAAAATTGGCGCGTGTGAACATTTCGTGAAATCGTAATTTTTTAAACAAAAATCGTCAAATCGCAAAAAATCGTCAAAATGCAGATAAATCGGCAAATCTGGCAACAGTGTTGGAGTCTAATCTAAATTAATTTTCGCTCTGCTCACATGTTGCTTGCCACAAACAGGGTTGTCAGATTTTTTTGAGGTTCTGTCGCCAAATTGTTAATCTGAAATCGCCAAAAATCGCCAAATTATAATTTTATTTCGTTTTTTAAAGAAATGCTAAAAACATTAACAAAAATGTTAAGTGTCGTACAATTTTTAGTACTTAAAATTTCGATAACGATAATGGCAACAGCTAATAATAACACTGTGCTAGTTACAAATTTTAACAAAATTCTGCTAAAGGTTCAGGCTACTGATAAAGTTAATTCGAGTACGTTGAATTCAATGGCTACAGCCGTTTTTTGAAGTTAGCGCTCACATTCAAAAACTTAATTTTCCTAAACTCTTTTTTAGCCTTTCAGAATGAAATATCTCAGAAACGAACGTTTTTAAAAATGATTAACACCACTAAATTCAGCGTCGTTGATTTAGTTTAACCTAATGGGTGCCCACATTGTTAAAAAAAAATAAACTAATTTTCGAGCAAAGTGTAATTGAATAAAAAATAAAAAATCAACTTAAAAAAAACTTATCTGACATATAGCTTCTTTTTAGGTCATGAACTTTTAAAATTTATTATATTTTTTAAAAGAATAATTAATTCTAGCATTATATAACAACATTGGTCCTAATAAATTTATAAATTGTTTCAAAGAATTAATTTATTCATGAACGTTTATTTCATTGTGACCGAAATCGTTAATATCCTTAATATATTTATATTTTGGGATAAAATTTCGTAAACTAAGTTGAAGCTATTAACAAATTAAGACTCTTCATTTTGCTAGATAGACAAATACTAAAAATAGTCGATTTCTGGTAAGAAAATTAAATATTTTTTCTCCACAATTGCCTATTTCATCAAATTTTAAAAATTAGCAAAATAAATCGCCACCATGTTATATATCGCCAAAAAATTTGCCATGTCGCCAAAAACAATTAAAAATCGCAACATCTGACAGCCCTGGCCACAAATTAAATTCTTTAGTTGTTGTTTCTTTTTTGCGATTGATTGTTTTTAAATAATAAGATTATTATAATGGAGTGAATTTGCTAAATTACAGAACAAGTGCAAAATATAAAAAAATAACATGAAGACTATGTAAGAATACACAAAAACCTAGAAAAAGAGAGGAAACCGCAAATATTTACTTAAAAGTAATTTTAAACTATTCATTGTCTTGAAATGGCTTCAATTGTAGCTCTTTATTCGCTGTAATTTAAGGTATTTATGTAGTCTCAAATTGTTTCTCCTAGTAGCCCTTTATATAGTGTTAAATTAGCTTCAAGAAAAGCTCTTTATATAAACTTATATCTCCTCAATTTGAAGCACTTTATTTAGCCTTAAATTGGTTTTATTGATAATTCTTTATATAGTCCGGAATTATTTTCATTTGTAGAACATTATGTAGTCTGAAACTTATTCTATTAGTTGCTCTTTTTACAGTCTTACATTAACTTCAATTATATGCCTTAAATTTTCTTTAGTTATAATTCTTCAGATAGTCTAAAATTAGCTTTATTGGTACTTCAATACATAGTACTAAATTAGCTTAATTTGTAACATTTTATAAAGTTTAAAATTAGCTTCATTTGTAGCTCTTTATATAGTTTTAAATTAGTTTTATTGATAGCTCTTTATAAAGTCTGTAAATATCTTACTATATAGTCTCAAATTGGTTCCATCTGCTCTTATATAGTATGATAATAGCTGCAATTTTAGCTTTTTATATAGTCTCAAATTTGCTTCAATATATAGTTCTAATTTAGCTTAATTTTTAGCTATTTATTAGTCTAAAACTAGCTTCATTTATATCTCCTTATACTATCTTAAATCAAAATAGCTTTTTTAAGTTATACATATAACCTAAAATTAGCTTATCTTAGTCCTAAATTAGTCTAATTTGTAGCTTTTTACAAAGTCTTGTATAAGCCCCATTTATAGTACCTTATTTATTTATTTATTTGTCTCTCTGGTGGGAATCATACCCACGAACACTCAGACTACCAACTAGCCTACCGAGATACCTAGCACAGTCTTATTCAGGACCAAAAACTACCTTCTATTAAGGATTATTTTAGCTTTAAAAATAATTTCCAATAAAGCTTATTAAAGACCCTGAAAAGTACTCAGTTTAAAGCTAAATTCTGGATTTAAAATTATCTTAAATATTAAATTTTTTCATACTTCCAAGTCTTTTCAAAACCTACTTACAGGAAACCTTCCTTTACCTACTATAAAAGTTATATTATGACTCTAAGAATAAAACGATTAAATTATATTAAAGAAATAATAAATAAAGAAATAATAAATAAATAGATCCAAGATTAAAACTTCTTTTAGTCTTAAAAAACACCTGCGTTATATGCATTTCTAAGGCTCTAAAAAGTACTACAATTAAAGCCAATTGAAAACCTTAAAATGTGTTACAATTAAAGAATTTTTAAGACTTTATAAAACCAAATCCTTTTTATTTTAAATCTTTAACTTCCTTAAACACCAAATTAATACCATTATTTGCCTTCAATACCATTTGTAGCTTCAACTCCAATTCTTCTTTGGGATCAATAAGTGTGATCACAAAATTTTGCGAAATTTTAATACTCAGTATCTTACGTGTGATTCCTAATATTTTCCTGAAACAAAACATTTTAAAATATATATACTTTTTTAGTAAATAAAAAATAATATTCCTTACCATGACTTAAAAATAAAGCATTTCCTATTAATTTATCTAAAAGTAAAAAAACATCGTCTTTTTTGAGTGTAGAATCAAGTATGGTATCATGATTTTCTTCAGGTGTATGTAAATATTCCCAAAATATGGGAAGAATTGGCTGAACAAGGTCTTGGAGGTGAAAAAGAATATCTATAAAAAAAAAATGGAATATGAAGTTGAAATATAACTGAAGTAGAAGTGATATGGTACAGAAATGGAACTGAACTAGAACTGAGGTAAAACTGAAATGAAATAGAAATAAACTGAAGCTGAACAGATTTAGGGCTGATTTAAAATTAACTAGAACTGAACTCAAACTGAATTAAAACTAATTTAGAATTGAACTGGAAGCAAAAACTAACTAGTTTTGAGCTAGACATTCCTTAGGAATGATTTAGCAAAATTTAATTGAAATATTTTAATACAAAAATCTAAATTTTCTTTTAGATATTTGTAAAAATCATAACTTTTATTCAAAAATAATAAAATACCTTTATTTTTATTTTTAAAGTATTTTTTTTATTTTTATTTTATATATTTTATTTATTTATTTATTTTTTTTTTGCCTAAATCAAAATTTTAATGATTATTTTCATAAAAAATGTGTTGCAGTTGTTATTTATTTTTCTTTTTTTTAATTTAATTTCTCGTAGAGTTTTTTTTTTCTTCTTTTTTTTATTATGTGTACTATTTTCTTTCAGATCTTTTCATAAGCCTGCAGTAGCTTCAATTGTAAGGCTATTTATTTAGCCTTAATTAGTTTCAATTTGTTTCATTTGTAGCTTTTTGTAAAGTGTAAAATTAGCTTCGTTTGTAGCTTTTTATATTATAGTATTTAATAAGCTCTGTTAGTAGCTCTTTATGTAGTCCTAAATTAGTTTCATTTGAAGCTCTTTATAAAGCCTTAGATCAGTTTTTTATATCTCTTTATATGGATCAAATTAGCTTCTTAAATTAAATTCAATTATAGCTGTTTATATAGTCTTAAATTAATGCCAATTTATGCTATTTATATAGTTCCAAATTAGCTCCAATTGATGCTATTTATATAGACTTAAGTTAGCTTTATATCTAGCTTCATGTAGTCTTAAAATAGCATTATTTGTAGCACTTTTCATTGTCCTAAATTAGCTTTATTTGTAGCTATTTATATTGTTTTAAATTAACTTCACTTCTAGCTCTTTATACAGACTCCATTAGCTCCATTTCTAGTACTTTGTATAGTCTTAAATCAGCTTCATTTGTAACTCTTAATGTAGTCTTAAATTAGATTTATTAGTAGTTTGTTAAATATTCTTATATAATTTTCATTTGTAGCTATTTATATAGTTTCAGATTAGTTCCAATTGCAATTTATATAGTCCCAAATTTTCTTTATTTTTAGTCCTAAATTAGCTTCATTTGGTGCTCTTTATACAGTTTACAGCAGCTCAAATTGCCTTTATGTGCAAATCTTTAAATAGTCTCAAATTTTTCGTAGCTTTTTATATAATATAGTTTCAAATAAGTTTCAAATGTACGTAGGTCTTTATGTAGTTTTAGTCAGCCCTTATTATAGCATATTGTATAGCCTCAAACTTGCTGCATTTGTAGTTTTTTTAGGGAATAAAATTAGCTTAAGTTTTAGCTCTTTATATGGCATTCAGTTGGCTTTAAATAGTCTTAAATAACCTTTATTTGTTGCTATTTATATAGTTCCATATAAGCTTCATTTAAAGCTCTTTTTTAGACTCATATATGCTTAATTTTTAGTTCTTGATCAGCTTCAATTATAGCTTTTTATATGCATAACAAAATTAGCTCTGTATTTAATCCTAACTTAACTTAAATCTTTATTTAGATTTTTTAACTTTTACTTACCGCTTTAATTCCTTTTTTAGTAAAACCCCTAAATTTTATTTTTTTTTATTCTTTTCAATATATTTTTATTTTCAATTAATATTATTTAACTTGATTTTTTCATATTTTTATTTAGTTCTTTTTAACAATTTCTGCATTTTAATTCATTTCACATATATTTTGTTTTAATACTTTTTTTCAATAAAATTTTGCAATTATTTGCTGTGGTTATGATTTCAATTTACTTTTTTCGTTATTTGTCAATCAATTTTAAAAATGTAATTGCTATGGGGTGAAAAGGGAAGAAGATATGGTTAGCAACTAATAATATATAAATAAAATGAATAAAATAAATTTAATAAAATTTTTAAGAATTTTTAAAAAGAAATTAAAGAATCCTGCTTAATATGATCTAAGTCTAAATTTAATTCCTGTGGCTAACAAAATTCCTAAAAAATAAATTTTTTTATTAAAAAATGTAATGTCTTTAAATAATTTTTTAATATTTTTTTGTTTCTTAAGGTCCACTGTAAGTTGTTTGCATATTACAGGACTCTAGATTTCATTATTTTGCATTAAGTAAGGTTTATTTTCATCATAAAAAATTAAAATTTTCAGAAAAATCCTTTCAAAACTACAATATTTTCAAATTATTAAATTTGGTACACAATTGCGTATGATTAATATTAATTGAAAAGTATTTCAGAAAAATCTTTATAACTTTAAAAAAGAGTTTAAAGATAATGGAAAAATTCAAAAACTTTATAAATTTTCTATAAAATATGGAAAAATAAATAAGGAGAAAAGCTCAACTTTCAAGATAATTAACATTTTTTAGTACCTTTTCGTTTTTTAATTAAAATTAAAACTTACATTTCTTTCATTTTAAAAATTTTGTGTCATACAAATTTTATTATAGAACCATAAATTTCAAGAATTTTATATAAGGTCAGGATGAAAAAAACTCAAATAAGCATAATTTTGTTAAAATAAATACGTACAATTGCTGACAATTGCAATTTTTTTTGAGGTTAGGCGAAAAAATTTTAAATAATTAAAATTTTATAAAAATAATACTATAAATTGTTTATAATTCAATAATCAATATAAAAATTTTGTAACAAAAGCTAAAATTTTATTTTATTTTGAGGTTATGTGGAAAAAAAAAATAAGCAAAATTTTGTTAAAATAAACAAAAACCAAAAAAATGTTGCAATAAATTCGACAATTTAAAAAATATTAATTTGAGGTTAGGTTGAAAAAAATGTTAAATAAGCAAAATGTTGTAAAATTAAAAACTACGTATTAATTCTATAAAAAATAGCAATTCAATGTCCTAAAAATATTGCAATAAATGAGACATTTTAAAAAAATTAAATTTGAATTTTTAAAAATTAAAAACTGTATGTTAACTGCATAAATCCGACAATTTTAAAAATTAAAATTGAGATTAAGGTAAAAAAATCTTAAATAAGCAAAATTTTGCAACATTAAAAACTGCACATTATTGCTATAAAAAATAGAAATACAATGCGTTAAAAATATTGCAGTAAATCTAACAATATCAAAAATTAAATTTGAGGTTAGGTTGACAAAAAAATTAATTATCAAAATTTTATAAAATTAAAAACAGCGTATTATTGCTATAAAAAATACCAATACAAACCCTAAAAATATTGCAGTAAAAACTACAATTTTAAAAATTAAATTTGAGGGTAGGTTGAAAACAGTTTTAAATCATTAAAATTTTGTAAAATTAAACACTTAATATTATTTATATTAAAATGGCAATATAAGAATCTAAAAATTAGTAAATCTGCAAATTTTTTAAATTAAATTTGAGATTAGGTTGAAAAAAATCTTAAATAAGCAAAATTAAAAACTGCACATTATTGCTATAAAAAGATAATTTCAAAAATTAAAATTGGGATTACGCTGAAAAAATTTTAAATCAAAGAAATTTTGAAAAATAAAAAACTGCATATTAAGTAGCAGTACAAAAAGTTTTGCAGTAAATCTGCAAATTTTTAAAATTAAATTTGAGTTTCGGTTGAAAAAATCTAAATAAGCGAAATTCTGCAAAATTAAAAACTGCGTTTTAGATTTATTAAAATTAGCGACATAAAACTATAAAAATATTGTAATAAATCAGATATTTGAGAAAATTATTGTAAATTTTAGGTTATGTTGAAAAAATTTTAAATATTTAAAAAATGTTTAATAATATTGTGACCAATTACTTTTAAGAAAGTTAAAAATATAATATTGTAAAAATTTTTAAATAAAAACCCAAATTACAATAATTAAGATTTTTTTTAATTATAATATTTTTAAATATAGATTATTTTAACAATTTATTTTAAATAATATAAAGATCTTAAAAAATTTTAAATAGAAAGCGTACTTTAAAACTTTATTTTAAATTAAAAAATTTGTAAATATTTGTTCCTATTTTTAAAATAAATTTCTTTCCATTTATCTTCTCCCCTTTTGTTTCCTCTTTATTTAGCTTCCTTAAACCAAAATCATAAAATTATAAATTATTTTATTTTTAATACTTATTTTCGTTTTACTTTTTGCAAATTAAAATTTTGATTTTATCCAATATTAACATTATTTTTTCTTTTCTGTTTTTTAAACTACTGGTATTTTTAAATTATATTAATTATAAATATTTTTAATTTAATTTACCATATTTCCTTTTTTAGTGTAAATGTGTGTGTGTTTAAGTGTGTCTTAATCTTTATTAAAGCCAAGTAAATTGTTATTTTTTTATATATAAATAAACAGCTCAAGCCAAATTGTTTAAAACAATTCTTAATAATTCTGTTTGTTTTACTTTGAATTGTTAACTTCATGCTCTCACTCTAGTGGACTGTTTCATTTGTTTGACAGCTCTGTTATAAATCCAATGCAGGGTTGTTGTTGATGTCCATATATATTTGTTTTTTTTTTTTTTTTTTTTTTTTTTTTAAAATTTTTATAATACTAAATATTTATTTATATTTGTTTTATATGTTCAGTAATAAAAATATAATTATAAAATAAAAATTAAAAAATATCTACACATTTATTTCAATTATTTCAATCAATAACAGTAAAAGCGATAACTAGTTTATTTTTTTATTATATGTTATTTATATTTATGTATAATTATTTGTTAATATTTTGTGTTTGTTTTATTAATTTTAAATTTGTTGTTTAAATGTTTTACTCCTTAAAGGAAGTATTGTTTATTTTGCTTATTTAATATTATTTTTAATATTTATGCAAAACATGCAGGTTTTTACATATACGTAAATCGTTGATTATGTTTGATGAAATATATTACATACAAAATAAAAATATAATTAAAAAGTCACATACCCGCATGCCCATTTAGCGTTTTTTAAAGCAGCCATTATAAAAACTAAATTGTTTATAATAATAAAATTTATTAATGAACGAATAAAAAATATAAGAAAGTTTTTAAATAAAATAATAAAAAAAACTATAGAAAGTATTTGAATAAATGGAGCATTTAACAAGAAATTTGATTAATTAGAAATTAAAAAAAAAGAAAAATAAGTAAATAAAATCCATATAATTTATTTTGAAAATTAAAAATTATAAAAAACTTTGAACATATGAAAATTATATATAAATCGTTATTATTTTTTAATCACGCTTTATCAAGTTTTTACACCAAATGTCTTTTAAATCAAAATATGAATCCTAAGAATGTTTAAATTAATCACATCTTATTTAATAAATTTTCTATAGAATTAAACAAAAGAACTAATTATATTTCTATTAAAAGAAAATAATAAAAGACTTAATAAAACTATAAATAAATAAAATTTTGAACCAGAAATTAAAAAGTTTTAATATTTAAAATATTTCTATTTTTTTAACTTTTCAAATTAAAAAAAAAAAATACAAAAATGTTTTGAAATTTTTTAACATAATGTGTACATTTTAAAATGTATTTAATAACATTTTAGTTAATTAATAAATTAAATTGAAAATTGGTAAATTATCTTATAATTTGAAAAAATTTTACATATTTTAAGTTTTTCCTTAAATTTGTTAAAAATTAAAAAGGGTCCAGCAAAATTTCTTTAAAAGTTTTAAAATATTTTAGGTATGTATTTAGAAAAAATCTAAATTATTTCAAATAAGTCACTATAGAGTTTTTTAATTTATTTTTTCCAAATTTGAATATTTTTTAAAATTTTGGATATTTTTTAAATTAAAGTTGAAATTATTTTAAATTTTTGAAAATAAAAAATAAAATTTTTAATTTCTTTTCATTGTTCTTCTAAAAATTAGAAAACCTAGGGAAATTTCTTCGAAACTTTTAGAAGACCTTAAAAATTTTAATATAAAATCATTATTCAAAATTTAGTTGATATTTAGGATTGAATTTAAATAGATGTTTTTATAATTCTTTAGTCTGTGTTTTTATAGAAAAACTTAAAGAAATCTGTAATAATAAAGCATTTTATATATTTTTAAAATTTAGACACAATTTCCTATCCAATGACATATTATATGTCTTATTTACTTCGTCAACTTCTAAAATAAATGCAACACCGTCAAGTAGAATTTGTTTTTCGTATCGCCCTTGAAATAGCTTAAAAAATAATAAAACAAATTAACAGGCAGATAGCTTTCTTTTTTGAAAAATGCCCTCTATTTCTAACCGTGCTTACTTTCAAGCAATTTCTTATTGAAAAAACTGAATTAAAAAAATTCTTTATATTAATTTTATAAAATTTAATTCAAGTCTCAATTTTTTTATAATTTTTCTGTCTTCATTAAAAAAAAAAAAAAAACATAAAATTACTTTAAATAAATCAATTTATACATTTCTAAAAAGTGGCATGATTTCCTATTCATTTATATATAATATGTCTTATTTACTTCCTCAACTTTTGAAATAAAAGGTCTCTAATCTAATAGCACCAAGTAGAATTAGTTTTTCATATTGGCTTAGAAATAACATAAGAAAAAAGCTAAATAATAGGCAGCTTTATATGAAAAATACCCTATAATTTTGCTATATACTTCTTTTAATTAACTTCTTACTGAAAAGCTGTTTTTTAAAGAAAAATTAATATAAAAATTAAACTATTGTATAAAATGTATATTGTTTTAAGAAATACGATTTTTTTTATAAAAAACTTTAAAATTTCGAAAAATAACAAATCAGTTTATACATTATTAAAGTGTAGACACAATTTCCTATCCAATGATATATAATATATCTTATTTACTTTTTTATCTTAAATAAAAGAATTCAAAGGCAAGACCATCATAGCATTATTTTTTCGTGTTGCCATCTAAACGACATAAGCTTATAATAAGAAAAAAACCATCAGGCAGCTCAATATAAAAACAAAACACCCAAAAGTATGCCATACTATTTTTTGTTTAACCTCCTATTAAACAGTATTTTACAAATAATGGCGGAAATGAAAATTTCTTTTAATTTTTTGAAAATTTAACCTCCCATTAAACAGTATTTTTCAAATAATGGCGTAAATGAGAAATTCTTTTAATTTTGGCGAGATCCAGGCTAGTTGCTGCCTGTAAGAAGACACTAAGAGAGCTGATGGAGGACTACATGGTGAGACTCTGCTGGGTGCATGGCCACTGTAATATTTCAGGCAATGAATTGGCTGATGAACTGGCAAGGCAGGCGCAGCAAAGAATGTCTCGGAGAGGGAAACCTATGTGAAACCACCACTAAGTTTCTTCTATGGGAAGATAAATGATTGGATCTTGGTCAGAACCAATTCGGCTTGGAAGAGTAGAGAGGACTGTAGAGTGTCGAGGGCGATATGGCCGGTACTGAACTATGCAGGCACTAGCACTCTCCTGGGCATGAATAGGAAGAGCTTGAGAATCATGATAGGGGCCATAACGGGTCACTGTTTGATAGGGAAGATGAGGTCTAGATGGGACGCTAGCAATTCCGATTTTTGTAGAATGTGTGGAGACGTCGACGAGACCGAGTTTATTGAGCACATTGTGTGCCATTGTCCACGATTGCAGCATCGTAGGATGAAATGGCTGGGTAGCCAATTCCTCGGCGGGCTAAGTGACGTTCGGGACGCAGATCTTGTAGACGTCATAGGCTTCGTCATGGGAATCGACTGCTTAAGGGAGAATCAGGGGTATAATCCTAGGGGGATTGGTAACATTGCTAATCCCCCTATATGATTCGTTCACATTCCTACCCTTTTATCTTCTACTTCTACTCTCCTATTTTCTGCATTCTATACTCTATATTTCACAGCTATTTCAACGAAGGGACTCACAATGGAGCGGGATCGGTCTCTGGGTGGAGATGTGGTACTATCTGGTATCACATCAACCTTCTCTATCTATCTATTTATCTAAAAGAAGTGTTAAGCCTTCTGAAGTGTATCAAAAAGGTTAAAAAATTTAATGTAAGCGACGTTTTAGAACAGGAAGGTTAGTCTCAAACATTGTAAATAGAAAAAATTCTTTTTAGTGTTTTTTGTAACTCAAGACTTTTTAAGAAAAAAATAACTATTTTGAATGTTTAATACAACGAAATTTTTAGCGAGAAAAAATAAGCCAAAATTATTAAAAATTTTAACTCAATAAAAAAACTAGAGGACGTTGTAGTACAAAATAAGGGTGACATTTCAAAAGCGACTAATACTTTATAGAATTTCACACATTTAAATATACAAATAAATAAATAAAAAATAATACAATGAATAAATTAATAAATGAAGTAATAAAAAAATAGACAAATAATTAAATACGAGTTTCTAGCACTTGAAGCGTTTAACTACCCCAACAAAAACTACCAAAAGAAAAAAACTACCAGCTGAAATGCTGGTGGTAGGATCTCACAGTACAGGAGTAGGTGAAGGTTGGCAGTTTTAAAAAATATTTATAGTTAAGATTTTAATTCCGTGGCTTGACTATCGTATTTGAATACACAAATTCTTTAGCAGACACAGAGAAATATGAGCCATGGAAAACAATAATCGTTCTACCATATACTCAACTCTCCTGCTAATTCTACTTCACCTCATACGGTGGATTTAGGGATGAGTCCAGTAGCAAAAATGTAATTTCTTGCATCGGATCATCACGCGGATTTAAATTTTTAATTGTTACAACAAATTAGACATTATTCTCTGGGAAATTATTGAATTTTTGAACAATTTTTTGAAAAATGCTAAATTTGTTTGATAATAGATTTTAAAATTTTAAATATTATAAATAAAATTAAAAAAATATATTTTTTTAAATAAAATAATTAAATTAAAAATATAAATAAATTAAAAACCAAAGCAAAATGTTTTAAAATTTTAAAAAATATATCTTTTTATTTATTAATAAATCTTTCTTTTTTTTCTCTCTATACTCTCTTAAAAATTATTGTCAATTTTTAATAAAATTAAAAAAAAAAAAAAGAAGAAAAACTAAACATTATTACAAGATACAAGGGGGTTACATTTAAATTGTTTAAACAATAATAAAAAAGTTTATATGGATATACATACAGAAATATATATAAAACAAATATATGAATATGTATAAATTTTATAACAAATGAAAGCGTTTGTTTTTTAAGATATTTTGTTTTTTTTATAAAATAAAATTTAAATATTAAAAAATAAATGTTTACAATTATAATTTAAATTAAGGAAAAATAATAAACGTTTACACAAGTACTAAATAATTTTGTAATATTTTATAAATATTTTTTTTTTTTAGATTAAATAATAATTACAAACATTTTTTGTTTGAAGGGGGATTTTGAATTCAAATTTAAAATAGGGAAAAGGGAGAGAGAAAATTTATTATAAAAAAAAACAAATCCTACACAAAATTACAACAAATTCGAGTTTTTTCTTACTTTTTTTAAGCTTCATTTGATTTAACAAAAAAATACAAATAATTTTTTTTTAGCTCAAAACATTTTCATATATCACAATTAAAAAAAAAAACAAAATATTTGCAAATAATAATTAAAAATTATAATAAGAATTATTATAATTATGAAGATAATGTTTAAATGTAAAATTAAGAGTTTTTTGTTTATATAAACAAAAACTACTATCTACTTTTGGTTACAAAAATTTAAACTCCAAAAAAAGTATAAAATTATGTTTTTAAAAAATCATCCTTTTTTAATTAAATTATTAAATTAATTATAAATTTTTTTGATTTTTTAAAGGCTACAAATAATAATTATTTAATAATATTTAATATTAATGTTTATTTTTTATATTTTAATAATTATTTAAAAATTAATAAAGAAACAAATTTCAAAAGAAAAATTTATATATATATTTTTTAAAAATATATAAATTTTCTAAACAAATAGAGAATTTTTTAAAAATTCTCTTTTTTTGTTTGATTTAAACATCAGACAACAACATGAAATACATACATATTAAAACAAAAACTTAAGATCTTAAATAAAATAAAAAAATTGCATTTGCAAAAAGGGCGGGGGACAACAAAAAAATTCCAAAATTATTAAAAAAAAACAAATTTTAGAAAAGAACAAAAATAATCATATTAAAATTTTAATTGTCATGTTTTACGTGGCGGTGTAGGAGGAGGCGGCGCATAATGATGCCTCATCATCATGTCTTTGGGAATGTTTTCGTAGGCTGAAAAATGACGGGAGTAAACAATTTGAACAAACCAGGCCGGGAAGAAGTAGTAGAAGAAGAAGAAGAGGAGGGGACCTGCTTACCTGTCTGCTGCTGATGGTGTTGCTGGGAGGGATGATTACTATTTAAATGTTCGTTGTGTTTTGGCGTTGTTGCTGATGATGTTGTCGGGTTGCTATTTTGAAATATATCGTTGCTATATAATTGTTGTTGCTGTTGTTGTTGTTGTATTGATGTTATAGTGGCTGCATGTTGTTGTAATTTTTGCCGACTACTTGGTGTTGTCGTTGGTGAAGGTAATGGCATTTTATTAAAAAGTTGTTGTTGCTGTTTCGATGATGAAGATGATGTTTGATTTATATTATCATTATTACAATTATTAATGCTATTACTACTGTTACTGGAACAATTTGTACCACCTAAGGGGGTACATTGTTGTTGTAGTTGTTTACTAGCTAAACTTAAATTAGATGGTAAAGGAGATCTTTGTGTATCATTACCAATTTCGCCTGTATACCTAAAAGTAATTAAAAAAATAAGTAAAAAGATAAATTAGAGATTTTAATGTTTAAGATATTAAAAAATTTAATTAAATAGTCATAAAAATAGTAAAAATAACTTAAAATAAATTTTTAACCTAAAAATTTTAATTTAACCTCAACAGTCGTTAAACCTAAGAAAAGTTCAATATAATGTTTCTTAATCATAAAGAAGACTTGTCAAGTTATTTAATAAAACCCTAAACTTTCAAGGAATTTTAATATACTTATTTTTAATTTTATGTTAATTTTTTACATTATTTGAATGTTAATCAAAAAGAGAGACTTAAATTAACCTTAGAAATCTTTAATCCTTAAAGAATACTTCTCAAGCTATTAAAAAACACTAAACGCTAAGAAATTTTAATATATTTATTTTTAATTTTAGGTCAAATATTTATATTATTTCAATTTTAATCTAAAAAGAGTGATTTTAAAATTAACCTCAATAAACATTAAACATAAGAAAAGTAAAAAATTCTTTATAGTGATTTACAACAAGACTCCATAAGCTACCTAATAAAAGAAAAAACTTGAAAATTTTAATATATTTATTTTTAATTTTAGGTCAAAATTTTAATTGTTTTCAATTTTAGCCTCAAATTTGGTAATTTTTATTTTAACTTCAAAAATTATTAAACACAAGAAAAGTGCAAAAATTCTTAATCATGATTAAAACAGAATGTTTAAGAAATTTTAATTTATTGATTTTTAAGTTTGGATTTTTTTATTTTTTTCAATTTTAACCTCAAATTCGGTAACATTTATTTTAACCTGAAAAATTATTAAACATAAGAAAAGTATAATTTTTTTTTTATCAAGATTTAAAACAAAACCACATAATTAAAGCAAAAACTTTCAGAAATTTATTTTAAATTCAAGTTTGAAATTTTATATTTTTTCAATTTTAACAAACTTGGTGATTTTTATTTTAACCTCAACAATCATTAAACGTAAAAGAAGTTCAAAATTTTGTTATGATTTATAACAGGACAACTTAAGCTTCCTAATAAAAGAAAAATATCTAAGAAATGTTAATATATTTATTTTTAATTAGAGTTTGAAATTTTATAGCCTGAAAAATGAATTAACATAAGAAAAGTACTAAATTCTTTATCATGATTTAAAAATACTATATAAACTACTTAATTAAAGTGAAAACTCTAAAAAATTTTAATATATTTATTTTTAATTATAGGTTAAATTTTGAGATTATTTGAATTTTAACCTTAAATTTGGAGACATTTCTTTTAACCTTACAAATCATTAAACATGAGCAAATTTCACATTTTTTGCCACGATTTAAAACAAAACTTTTTAAACTATTTCATTAAAAAAAGCTTAAAAAACTATAAATATATTTATTTTCAATTTAACTTTCAAAATTTTATATTCTTTTCAATTTTAACCTCAAATTTGGTAACTTTTGTTTTAACCTCAAAAATTAACGAACATAAGAAAAGTGTAAAATTCTTTATCATGGTTAAAAACAAGACTCTATATGCTACTTTATAAAAGAATTTTTTTTAAGAAATTTTAATTCTTAAATATTTCTAAAATTTATTTATATTCTAACCTATTTTTTTGTAAGTTTTAATTTAACCTCAAAAACCGTTGTATATAAAAAAGTTCAAAATTATTTTCCTTGACCTAAGAGAACACATTTCTAGCATTTTAAAACATAAAAATCCTTTAAAAAAATTAATATATATTTATTTTTAATTTAAGGGCAAAGTTTTATATATTTCTTTTTAATTTAATAAAAAAAAAAAAAAAAAATAATAAAAAAAATAAAAAATAGAAAATAAAACTAAAAAGTTATAAATTTTTTTCTTATAATCCAATAAAAAACACTTTAAGCTACTTTATTGTAACAAAATTTAGAGAAAATTATTATACAATTATTTATAAAATTTTATCAAAATTTAAAAATTTTCATTTCTAAACTAAATTTTGGTAACTTCTGATTTATTTTCAAAAATGCATAATTATAAGAAAAAAATGTTAAATTCTTTTTTCATGATCTGAAAGCAAACATTACATATTACTTTATAAAATAAAATTTTTTTAAAAATTATATTTATATTATATATATTTAAATCTATTCTCAAAATGTAATATATTTTGGATATTAACTTAAATTTTTATAACTTTTGCTCTAACCTAAAAAATAATATCAAATACAAAAAGTGCATAATTTTTTTCATGATCTGAAAGTTGACTCCTTAAGCTATTTTATAAAAGAAGAATCTCTCAAAAACTAGTACATTTCTATATTAAACAAAATTTTGGTGAGTTTCTATTTAACCTCAAAAATTACTTAAAATGATAAAAGTGGCAAGTTCCTTCGTCTTAATTAAAAGCTGGTACAATAAGCTACTAAATAAAATAAAAAACTCTAAATAATATTAATATATTTATTTTTTAATGAAAGTTTTTTATTTTTTAACATAACATCAAAAATTACCAATAAAAGCGGACTCCTTAATATAATTTATAAATAACAATTTTTTAATTTAATATATTTATTTTTAAAATTGGTTCAAAGTTTTATATTATTTAAATTTGATCAAAAAATTTTGCGATTTTCGATTGGACCTCCAAAATTATCCAAAATATTAAAAGTGCCTAATAATCTGTTTTTAACAATTAGCAGACGCCTCAAGCTACTAAATAAATAAAAAAAAAACTCTAAAAAACATTAATATATTTGTTTTAAATTCACCCTTGAAATTTAAAATTTTGATAATTTTAATGAAAATTTTCTTATTTTTAAACATAATCTCAAAAATTACCAAACATAAGGAAAGTGCAACAATCTTTTGTTTGATATAAAAAAGACTTCTTAGGATACTTTATAAAGTAACTATTTTTAAATAATTTGATTTTCGATTTAACCTCAAAAAGTACCCAAAAGGATAAAAGTGGAAAGTTTTTTCACTTAACTAATCGCTGACACCTCTAACTATTAATAAAACAAAAAATTTTCAATAAAATATTAATATATTTATTTTTAAAATACCCTATAATTTTAACATATTTTTAACACACTAAAATTATAATAATTTTCAACATAACCTCTAAAATCAGTTCAACACTATTTTACTCTAACTAATGAAGAACAACACATAAACTACTCAATAAAAGAAAAATCAGGGCAAAATGTTGATAAATTTATTTAAATATTTTTTCACAGTTACATGTTTTTGCAAATTCAATCTGAACTTAAAAAATTTGACATAACCTCAAAATTTACCTTAAAATATAATAAGTGCAAAATATTTTTTTTTGAACTAATGGCAGACATCTCAAACTACTAATATCAACAAAAATCTCTAAAAAATATTAATATATTTAATGTTAATCTTCTGCTGAAAATTTATAAATTTTTAATTTTAACTTAAATTTCCAGAATTAACCTTAAATATTATATAATCTAATTTAAATTAAATTCCTTATCTAGTGGTTGAATTATTATTATAATGGACTCTTTTCTATTATACATTTTTTGTTTTATTTATCTTAATTGTTTTAATTAATTTAAACCAAGTACTCACTTAATATTTGTGTATTCACGTCCCACTTGTAAACTTTGTTCTTCGGCCCGTTTACGCTGTATTAAAGTTTGTATATAATGTTGGACAGCATAATAAACAAATTTATATTGTGCTTCCGTTTGTACTAATCCAGAACGTTGGGAACGTACCATTTGTATTGTGCGTTGTATATCAATTTCAGTATCTAAACCTAAAAAAGGAAGAGATACAAAATAATTAAATACTAAAAAAAATAATTTTTTCATAAAATAATTAAAAGAAAATTAAACACTTTAATTATACAAGAAACTAATATACTAATAAAAAATAATGTAAAGATTTCAAAAATGTGGAAAAATTCAGTTTAAAACTTAAACAAGTACTTATAACATTATATAAAAATATTTAAGTGATATAAATGAATTTTTTATATAAATCTAAAGCAATTTTATTAAAAGTTTTGAAAAGAAACTTCTAAACTATTATAAATTCTATAGTGCCCAAATTGTAATAGGTTTTTCTTGTCATAAAAAAATAAAATTGATTTAAAGTAAAAATGGAAAATTTGTTAAGAATATATTTCAATGTCTAGAGACCATAAAGTTATTCCAAAGGTAGGTTAGGTTAGATGGCAGCTGTAAATGTAACTATACAGCTCACTTGGCTCTTATTGGTCCCGTCGTGTTACCCTAATAGATCATGTCCTTATATTAGTGACAAAGAAAATGTTCTACTGTCTCTTCTTCCTTCTCGTGAAAGCAACATCTACAATAATCGTTAAAAAGGAGACCTAGTCTCCTAGCGTGTGCATTAGTAAACCAGTGCACCGTAATAGTGGCTACAAGTGTCCGTAGCTGATACCTTGGTTATTCCAGAATAAAACTCGACCGTTCCTGATCGTACTGGGCCATATCTGTCTCGACATAGAAAAAGCGGACTCGTTTGTTCATCTTTGTTGAGATATTCTCGACAAGTACTACAGTATCATTGATTTGCAAGATGACAGCGGTATGCCCACTAATTGTCCGGTATTAATGTACCAGCCTGGATATCAAATAGACACCCGAAAGAGACTTAATCACGGGTTGACTATAGGTACAAATTTGAATATCCACTCCGAATACTCTATAGTACGTTATCCAATTTACCGCTCTCCTAATGGCTGAGATCTCCGCTTGAAGAGCAGTGCAGTGATCCAGCAATTTAAAGGAGATGTTCCTCATATATGCGGGAATAGACACTTCCCCCAACCCCTTCAGGAGATTTGAATCCATCAGTGTAAACCTCAATGGATATTCCAAAGGTAAAGAAATTCAAAAAGAAAATTTTTAAAACTATATCCTTTAAAAATAAAATTTTTTAAGATTTTTCTGACAAATTTTACAAAAATTGAAGTTGAAATGGATCTTTACATTCAAAATTTTCAAAAATTTCAATATTACAAGTTTTGAGGCTCTTTTAAGCAAAACACTTATTTTAATTCATGTAAAAATAATAAGGAATGTATTATATTAACATTTTTTTAATATTTCCTGTATAAAGTTTTATTTAAAAACAAAAAATTAGGTTAAAAATGAACAAAATCTTTAATATTATCTATAAATATCTATTTAAACTGTTGACAGTATTCTTTCCTTACCAAGAATATAATTAAATTGTTGTAAAAACATTAAAAACTATATTGGGTTTACGTTTTTTCCATATATTCCAATTATGAGTTTCATTTGTTTTTTTTTTTTTTTTAATTTGAGGTTACAATTTTTAAGTTATACTTTTATCAAAATAGGGAGGGTTAAGTTTTTTGTTTTAACAATATCTTTTATCCAAAATTTACTTAAAGTGTTAAATACATTTTAAATTATTAAGCTTGCCTGTAAATATTTCAATTATTTCAGCTAATTTTTAAGAATTTGAAATTTTAAAAATTGAGGTTATGTTTTTGTATTTCTTTTGAAAATTGCTTTGAATTTTGTTTTATTACTTACCATGTCTATCGATTTGATCTAAAATCATATCAATCACAATAAAGGTACCCGTACGACCTATGCCAGCTGAGCAATGTACGCAAATGGGACCCTGTTTTAAAAAGAGAATTAAAAATTTATTTTATTAAATATATATTTAATTAATTTTTATTTTCCACTTACCGGCTTCTCACCCGCTTGCGTCAATTGCCCTTGCTTCGTATTGACATCTTGTAGAAAATTTAATACACAACCGGGATCGGCTGGCACACCATGATCGGGCCATACTTGAAAATGATAATGGTAGATACGTCTCTCGGGCTGATCACGCCACGAAAATAGAAATTCCCTTAATGTATAATCATTTGTGGAATTCTCTGAGATACATTGAATTTTGGCAGGTCCAAATTGTTTGCACTGTCCCTCATCGGGCCAATATTTGGCACACTTATTCTTACCCCTTTCATACTCTTTGGTGGTCATAACAATGACTCTCGTATTCTCCTGCCATATCATATTCCAAAAATCGGTAATCGTATTAGCCAAACAACCCTGGGTAGCTATATAAGTTTTAAACATTTCCCTTTCCGTTAAATCATTGCTATTCTTTTTATTAAGAGGACGTGAGGCAACCGTAGAAGAGCTGCCATTATTGGCAGAACCTGGCAAAGCGGGACGCGGTGGTGCTTGCTGTTGACTCAAACAGCCATTGATGTTACCCATTAAAGCAGAATTAGTTAGGGATTCACTGCGTTTATGTTGCTGTTGTTTTGATAAATTATCGGTTTTCTTGTTGCAGGTGGTACAATTACTATAAGGTAAAGTGGCCGTTTTAACAGCACACTGGACACAGGTTTTGTTGAGAATTTGACAATTGGGACAATTCTTTTGAATTTGAGCCGCTGTACAGGCAGGACATGAGGATACCATGGCATTGAGACTCTCTTGGGAGGCATTCATATTGTTTTGTTCACCATCGGTGGGTAAGCGTATATAGTTGGCGTTGATATATTCAGCGCCGGATAGAGTATGATCAACATCATTGAGTTTAACACGGGTATGATCGTCTGAAGGAAGGGAAGTTAAATTAGAAAGAGATATTTGAGGAAATTAAAGCAAATAATATACTTACAAGGTAAAATATTTCTATAACGATTTTTATTACGATTTTCCATTTTGTAACCCTCATTGCGAGAGAATATATCACGACTGTCTTGTTGTAAAGCTTCAAATTCTTCCCAAAAGCCACCCTGGCAAAAAATAAATAAGTAAAATAAAAAATTAGAAATAAATCAAATAAATGGCATTAGCCATTGATGTGCATGTTATATAGTAGGAACTAATTTATAACCTATTCTGGTATATAGTTAAGTCTATGGTCTAATCTATAGTTTTTCTAATGTTTACTATAATCTATGCCCTTTTTAAAATCCATTTTAAATTTAATTTCTTTATACAATCCCTTTTCATTAATAACAATTATAAATCATTATTGTCTCGGTTAATTATAAAAACAAACTAGTCATAGCTTTTTAACCACATTTATCAATTATTGTGAATAATTTATAAATTATTTAATGAAGATTTTTAATTATTTATTTTACTACTAATAACAATACTCCAGAGTGCTAACCACAATATTTTCCTAATATTAATAATTACTTAAAAAAAAAAAAAAAAAAAACAAAAAAAAAAACATGATAAATCTTTATTCAAATTTTAATTATATTTTTCATTTATTGTTTGAGACGTATATTAACAAAACTATAAAGTTTTTGTTATACACAAACTATTGTTTTACAGAGATAAACTTGAGTCAAAGCCTTAAAAGGTAAAAACAAGTCAAAATGTTTATATGTACTATAGAGACATTTGCTTTAAATTTAATGAATAAAAATGACAAAAGTTATGTATTTTATTATTGATTTGTAGCTCACCTTAACCAATTGTTCCACTCTGGCATTAATGCCAGCCGCTGTAATGCGTGTTGCATTAAAAGGCTGGCGTAAATGTACCACAGTGCCACAAGTCTCGACCATGGGATTACGTTTGTAGTGTTCAATTAATTCGGATAAAGTGTTGAAGGGTTCACCACCTCCAACATCGTACTTGTTATCCTGAAAAAAAAAAGAATAAACAAAAATTAACAAAAATCATATAAAAAGAAAAAAAAATCACTAATAAAACTAAGGAAACTTTTTGGGAAATTCTCGACTGCTTTTTAAACTATAGTGTAAACTATAGAGTAGACCAGTGGTTCCCATAATAATTGACCACGAGGACCCTTCCAGAAAATTTTAATTTTCAAGCCGAACTTCAGACATATTTAAATTCTTTAATAATACAAAAACAAAAGTAAAAATAGAGTAAAAAATGTTTTCAGGGTCGCCAAGAAAATATATTGGTATTAATTCCGATTGTTTTTTAATAAAAATAGAAGAAAAAAACTTCCCTACCACTTTTTAACTGGTCGCGTAACTTGAGGTCGATCATGGTCATGATGGAAAGTTATAAACTAATGTCTGGTCGCAGATCATGGCCCTTTTTCGTTCAAAGCTCTTTTCATACTGATCAATTGTGTTCAGCACAGGACTCTCGTGATCGCTTCACTATGTTTTTGCTGCACATAATATATGACATACTTTTTATACCATTAAATACAGAACATTACTTGGATGTCATGGTTATTTGACTTTGATGACATATATCTTGATTGACCGGGCTTTGGATTATCATTGCCCGTAACAATACGATAAATTCAAGTACCTTTAAAAACTGAAAATTGCTGCTTGATCTACACCCAATTATTTTGTAAGCATTTAGAATGAATCATGATCGAGCAAAGCCTCCAATTCTTCATTTTTAAACTTTTTTCGCACATTGAAATCGCCACAAAATAATAAATAGGTGCAACTTCCTCGGGAATAGATGAGTACTATACAATAAATATAAGGCTTAGTGACTTCATTAGATATTTTAATATCTTAACAGGTTCTTTGATCGGCTTCGATCTCTTACTTACCCTCATATTCTGACAAAAAAAAAAAAAAAAAAAAAAACATGAATTTATACACTATTTTAGACCACTTCGTGGACCCAGTAACACCCTTAGGGGTCCGCGGGCCCCCTTTTTGGGAATCCTTGGAGTAGACTATAGTGTCAACTATAATTTGGACTGTAGTTTTAGCTATATTGCAGTCTATAGTATGGACTATATTGAAGTCTATAGTATAGACTATATTATATTCTATAATATAGACTATATTATAGTCTATAATATAGACTATATTGTAATCTATATTATAGACTATATTGTAGTCAATAATATAGACTATATTATAGTCTACAATATAGACTATATTATAGTCTATAATATAGACTATATAGTAGTCTATATTATAGACTATATAGTAGTCTATATTATAGACTATATTATAGTCTATAATATAGACTATATTATAGTCTGCAATATAGACTATATTATAGTCTATAATATAGACTATATTATAGTATACAATATAGACTATATTATAGTCTATAATATAGACTATATTATAGTCTACAATATAGACTATATTATAGTTTATAATATAGATTATATTATAGTCTACAATATAGACTATATCATAGTCTATAATATAGACTATATAGTAGTCTATATTATAGACTATATTGTAGTCAATAATATAGACTATATTGTAGTCAATAATATAGACTATATTATAGTCTACAATATAGACTATATTGTAGTCTATAATATAGACTATATTGTAGTTTATAATGTATACTATATTGTAGTATATAATATAAATATATTATAGTCTATAATATAGACTATATTGCAGTCTATATTATAGACAATATTGTAGTCAATAATATAGACTATATTATAGTCTATAATATAGGCTATATTATAGTCTATAATATAGGCTATATTATAGTCTACAATATAGACTATATTGTAGTCTATAATATAGACTATCTAGTAGTTTATAATGTAGACTATATTGTAGTATATAATATAAATACATTATAGTCTATAATATAGACTATATTGTAGTCTATATTATAGACTATATTGTAGTCAATAATATAGACTATATTATAGTCTATTATATAGACTATATTATAGTCTACAATATAGACTATATTGTAGTCTATAATATAGACTATATTGTAGTTTATAATGTAGACTATATTGTAGTCTATATTATAGGCTATATTGTAGTCAATAATATAGACTATATTATAGTCTATACTATATAGTCTATAATATAAACTATATTGTCTATATATATTGTAGTCTATAGTATATATTGCAGTCTATAATAATATGTAATACGAGGGCGGATTAATAAGTCCGTGACTTTTCGAATTTCCCTCGTAGTTATATGAAATGGAACATCATTCCCATCAAGTACCAGCTGTCTACAGTCAACTATAATTTGGACTGCAGTTTTAGCTATATTGCAGTCTATAGTATGGACTATATTGAAGTCTATAGTATAGACTATATTATATTCTATAATATAGACTATATTATATTCTATAATATAGACTATATTATAGTCTATAATATAGACTATATTATAGTTTATAATATAGACTATATTATAGTTTATAATATAGACTATATTATAGTCTATAATATAGACTATATTATAGTCTACAATATAGACTATATTATAGTCTACAATATAGACTATATTGTAGTCTATAATATAGACTATATTGTAATCTATATTATAGACTTTATTGTAGTCAATAATATAGACTATATTACAGTCTACAATATAGACTATATTATAGTCTATAATATAGACTATATTATAGTCTGCAATATAGACTATATTATAGTCTATAATATAGACTATATAGTAGTCTATATTATAGACTATATTATAGTCTATAATATAGACTATATTATAGTATACAATATAGACTATATTATAGTCTATAATATAGACTATATTATAGTCTACAATATAGACTATATCATAGTCTATAATATAGACTATATAGTAGTCTATATTATAGACTATATTGTAGTCAGTAATATAGACTATATTATAGTCTATAATATAGGCTATATTATAGTCTATAAAATAGACTATATTGTAGTTTATAATATAGACTATATTGTAGTCTATATTATAGACTATATTGTAGTCAATAATATAGACTATATTATAGTCTATACTATATAGTCTATAATATAAACTATATTGTCTATATATATTGTAGTCTATAGTATATATTGCAGTCTATAATAATATGTAATACGAGGGCGGATTAATAAGTCCGTGACTTTTCGAATTTCCCTCGTGGTTATATGAAATGCAACATCATTCCCATCAAGTACCAGCTGTTAACAGACTACTGTCAAATTTTGAGCAAGTATCGTCATTTACTTTGCGTTTAACAGCTGTTCAAAACATACAACCTCGTGTATTTTTATAAAAATGGAAAAAAGTGAATTTCGAGTGCTCATTAAACATTATTTTTTGCGAAAAAAAAACCGTCAATCAAACCAAGGAAAAACTCCTTAAATACTATGGGAACTCTGCACCATCGATTTCAATGGTAAAAAAGTTGTTTACTGACTTTCGTTGTGGTTGCACAAGTACAAATGACGCTGAACGTTCTGGACGGCCAATTGAGGTCAGTACGCCCGAAAATGTCGAAAAAATCCACGATATGGTGTTGGCCAACCGAAGAGTAAAAGTGCGTGAGATTGTTGATGCCATAGGCATTTCATATGGCAGTGTGGTTTCGATTTTAAATGATCAGCTGGGTTTAAGAAAGTTGTCTGCAAGATGGGTGCCGCGTTTGCTCTCAATTGACCATAAACGTAAACGTGTGGCAACTTCAAAAGATTGTTTGGAGTTGTTTAACCGCAAACCGAATGATTTTTTGCGGCGTCTTATAACTGTGGATGAAACATGGATCCATTACTGTACTCCAGAGATCAAGCAGCAATCTAAACAATGGGTTTTTCCGGGTGAACCCGCTCCGAAGAAAGCCAAGGTAAGTTTGTCGGCCAATAAGGTGATGGCAACAGTTTTTTGAGATGCACGCGCGATAATCCACATTGATTACCTTCAAAAGGGAAAAACAATAAACGGCGAATATTATGCCAACTTATTAGACCGATTTAATGAGGAGTTAAAAAGAAAACGAACCCATATGGCCAAGAAAAAAGTTCTTTTTCATCAAGATAATGCACGGGTGCACACGTGTGCAGTCTCAATGGCAAAACTCTATGAACTGGGCTAGGAATTGGTACCTCATCCGCCATATTCTCCGAATTTAGCCCCTAGTGACTACTTCCTATTTTCAAACCTAAAGAAATGGCTCTGTGGAAAGAGATTCAGCTCCAACGATGAAATTATTGACCAAACAAATGCCTATTTTAAGGACCTCGAAAAATCCTATTTTTTACGCAAAGTAAATGACAACACTTGCTCAAAATTTGACAGTAGTCTATTAGCAGGTGGTACTTGATGGGAAGAGTGTTGCATTTCATATAACTACGAGGGAAGTTCGAAAAGTCACGGACTTATTGATCCGCCCTCGTATAGTATAAGCTATTGCAGTCTATAATAGAGACTATACTGTAGTCTATAATATAGGCTATATTGTAATCTATAGTAAAGACTATATTGTCGTCTATAGTATAGACTGCAGTTTAGTCGGTATTACAGTTAATATTCTAGTATATATTATAGCCTATAGTCTAGTCTATATTATAGATTACAGTCTAATCTTTTTGGTAGAATTTAGTTTAGTCTATAGTGTGTTTTGTTTATTATTCTTGGAAAAATTTTCGATCGTTATTTATGCTTTTAATTAAAAATTTTCCAATTTTTTATTAATTGAAAATATTTATTAAAAAATCAAATTGTTTTCTTCATACGTTAGGTTATTTAAATTGTTTTAAATCTAGAAAAAAATTCTCTAAATATTAATTACTTTTTGTTATTGTCGTATATTTTTGTTGTTGCTATTAGCAAGTTGTTGTCATATTTGTAAACGAATTAAAATTATTTTCAACGTTAAAATTGTAAAATAAATATTTTTTTTTAGAATAAAAAAATCATTATTATTTTTATTATTATTTGTTGTTTTTTGTTCAAGGTCACCAATAACAAGGAAAAACTTTATATTTTTTTGTTCGCAATTATAGTATTTGAACTTGAAAATAATGTATATTTGTTTGTAGACAATCGATTTTTTATTTTATTTTTAGTGGGGAGTTAGTTAGTTTAAAAAGAAATGTTTTGTAAAAACTTACCTGCCAACGTATCATGACATGAGTTACTTTATCATCGGTACGTACGGATAAAACAAAATCACCTGGTTTTGATTGAGATTCACGTACCAGAAATGAACCATTCTTTCCACGCTCCAATAACAATTTTTCACCTTCTTTACCAGAAAGATTGCCATGAAACCATCTAAAATAGAATAAATAAATAAATAAATAATTAATAAATTAGGTTTTAGTTTTTTAAATATAATTTACGTTTTAATTTTTTAAGATTTATAACGTATTAAGATTTAATTTTTTAGTTATTTCAAGTCCTTTTCAATGGCTTAACAATTGCGTACTAATTGTTTTTTAAATACTGACACATTTATTGAAAAGCTTTTGAGAATTTTTAAATAGTATTTGTTGTTTTTTTCTAGCTTAAAGAGAAAATAGAATCAGGGCGTTAAGATGCAGACGATGAAAAGATTTTTTAAAGAAAATTTAAAATCAAAGCTTTAAGTGGAAATTACATGTTTTTAAGATTTTTAAACAATTTTATTAAGTTTAAATGAAATTTATAATTTTTGTATTAAAATTATCTTTCATATCTTAGTGCCTTAATAATTTGTTTAAATAAATTTAAATTTATTTAAATAAATTTTCATTTATTTTAATCAACTTTAATTATTTTAAAAAAATTTAATTTATTTTACTAAATTTCAATTTATTTTAATAAATATTAATTTGTTTAAAAAAATTTTCATTTATTTCATTAAATATTAATTTGTTTTAAATATTTTTAATTAAGTTTTATTAGTTTTTAATAAAAAATTTAATTTCATATTAAAAGTTCCTTTAAAATAAACTCTTTATCTATCAAAATCTTTTTTAACATTTTAAAAACGCAAGGTGTGTAATTATCGCTTTAATTGTATTCGTGCCTACGCTACACTTTGTAAACGCTTCCTTGCCTACCTACTCTAATTAAAAGTATGCCACTATTAAATGCATTTGCTAGCTGTATGTGTTTCTCTCTCTTTCTTCTTCTCTCTATTTAGCTTACTAACTACTTAATCAGTGTTGCCAGAACTTCTTCAGAAAAAATGCTAAATGACTTAAAAAGTGCAATTTTTCAGAAAAAAAAATGCTAAATTTTATATTGTATTATTACAATAAAAATGTTCGTTATTCATGCATGAAAGCAATCTACTAAATTTGTTTGGACAATATAATTTTACAAAGAAAAGATCAATAATTTTACAAAGAAATTATTTCTTATTGAACATTTTGTATGTTTTTTTTATTATTCAACAATTTATAACTGGTAAAATAAAACTAAAAAATTTAGAAGGTCTTTTCAGGAACATAAGTAATTCATAAATATTTTGTAATCGTTTATAGGTATCGCAATAACTGTTCAATACTTTTTTAAGTGTTTGATAGAGAGTTCAAAAACGTTTAAGCAAGTCTATATAATTTACTAAACATTTTTTTTCACAATATGAGCTAATGCGACTAAATGTATCGGATGGTTGTTTTAAAAATTATTATTCTATGCGACTTGCATCAAAAAAGTTCCAAAACCATAATCGAAAGTTAAACTTTTTTTAAAATTTATGAATTTTGAACATTTAAAATTATATAAAATTTTTTTAAATTAAAAAAATAGCAATTTCATTTTGATTTAATGAATTGAGCTAATTCAAAACATTTTCCTCAGTATTATTTTGGATATCATGTTTATTTATTAGAAAAAAATATACATGTCAAAAATTCAAAGCAATTTATGCCTAAATAAACAATTAAATTTTTAAAAAGTTTAGAAATTTTAGTACTGTAAGTACTTTTTTGTCTTATAATACTAATATAATGAGTTAAGAAGCTAATATAATAGCTCATAATTACTTACACATTAGCTAAATAACTCATTATTTTAAAACGGTGATGACATTAGAGAAAACTACTTTTCTCATATTATTACAAGTAGACATTTTAGAGTCATTATTTAGATTTCATTACAAGAAGTAATTATTTTCAAGTTATTTAATAACTCATTGATTTTAAAGTATTACAGAAGTCATTATTAGTGAAAACAATAGGAACTACTTAAATTTTAGGTTACAAATAACTAATGAAATGTTAAAATATAAAAAGCAGTTTTTTATTGTTGTTAATTTTATTTTTATTTTAAATGTAAAAAGATTTGATAAATTTTAATTACAAATTTCAAAAACTAGATTACCAAGCTTTTGCTGGCTATTTAAAATCCTATTTAAATCCTATCAGTAAAAATTTTGAGTTCTCCAAAATTTCAAAAGTTCAGTTTTTCAGATTATTTTCTTAAATACATAAAATTCAAATCAGCATATCTTCGATGCTAGTTAACCAATTTAAACTGATGCTCAATAAATCATCGAAATCCGAAGTGGTAAGTTTCAAAAGTTTCATTTGGAAAAGCTACAAGCGGCGGTATAGTCACACAGATGGATATAATTAGATCAGCTCGGAATTTGTTAACGACTTACAAAGATGTTTTTGACTATTTCATCTTAAACATATCCCTAAATTAATAAAAGTGCAAAAAATAATGAAAAATGCTTAAAGTGCACTTTTAATGGCAAAAAATCCATTCTATTTGCAAAAAAAAACTCAAGAAAATGCTAAAAAGCTCCAACATTACGTTTTCAAAAAAATGCAATAGCCGAAAAATAAGTGCTAGAATTTAAACTAGATTTTAAACTTTAAATGCCGTTATGGCAACGCTGCACTTAATAGTGTAATTACCCAACAAACAAAAAATCTTTAAAAAATCTATTTTCTTTGATGTCAAAGGTTAATTCAAAACCTTACTTCAAATTTTCGTCAAAATTTGAGAAAAATTTACCCTATTTTGTTGACAATGCTTTTATTCTCAAATCATTACCAAATCATTTTAAAACGTTTACATTAGAAAAAAAATTTAAATCAAACCTTTGGTTTGCTGGGTAAACACAATTTGCAAACACTTAAAAAAAGCTTTCAATTATAAGACAAGTTTTACACTACTAGACACACAATACTCATACGCACACATCTACCAAACATTGTAATTAAAGCTTTCATAATTTCTTCTAAAGAAAAAAAAAAAAAAAAAAAAAAAAAAAAAACAAACTTAAACTAAAGCAGTTAAGTAACCACCTGCTTGTTGTTTAACCAGCACGTGTACTTTTTATTTGTTGTTTATAAATTAATTTATGCACATTTATATGGTTAAGAGCATTAAAAAAAGAGTATTATAAACTAAAAGAGACAAAAACTAGTTTTTAAAAGAAACTCTTTATTAAATGGAATATTTTTTTTATTTATTTATTTATTTATTTATTTGATTTTAGTTTTTGTAAGTAAATATTAAAATTTACTAAAAAAAACTGGTTAAAATAAATGAAGATTCAAAACAAATATTGGCTTTTTTAATTAAATATTAAAGTTAAAGAGCAAAAATAATAAAATAATTTTCGTAATGGAAAATTTGATCTCTAAAAAATGTCCAATTAATTTTCATAATGAAGACCTTCAAAAAAATAATAAATAAATAAAATAAAAAAACAATAAAACCACGCAAAAAAGAGGTAAAAGAAGGGAAATTAAAACAAGAACCGGCTTACAGTAAACAAAATATGCAAAACAAATAAAATTTATTTGTCACCTTTTTTTTAATGTTTACATTTAACAAAGAACCAGTATTTTTCCTTTCCAACTAAAAACAACTTTAATTTTAAAACTGTATTCAATAAATGGTTACAAGTAATGGTTACATTGTAGGCTTACATAAAAATGTTGTTGACACATTTATTAAAACTAAAATAATGAAGGAAATTTTGTAAGAAAACAACAGCAGCTAACTATATCCGGTATAATGCTGAAGAAACAATAACATTCAAGGTCGTGAACTAAAGCAAAAACAATTAAAAAAGACTAAATTTAAAAGCTATAAAAAAATAATTCACAATAACAAAATAAATGCGTAAGACTTGAATTTAAAAGTAAACAATTAGTCACTTTCAATAGAAATATGTGAATTTATAAATAGAATTATTAAATAATTATTAAATTCTAAGTTGTTGAAAATATTATTCACAATAGTGCTATAATTAGAGGAATATTTAGTAAAAAAAATCCCTTTTGTTTTAAAAAGGCCATAAATATTAAATTTTTTATGAAAAATAACATAAAATTTAAATTAATTTATTCAAAATATAAAAAAAAAATTAGGAAAATTTAGTAAAATAAATTAAAAGCTAAATTATTAGACATCCTCAAGAGATATAAGTGAATTTTTATGCAAAATTAAAAAAAATTTGTTATTTAAAAAAATCTTTCACAACAGTGCTATAATTTAAGGAAAAATTAGTATAAAAAATAAACATATTTTATTTCAAAAAGGCCAACAAACTAAAAAAAAAAAACTAAAATCAATTAAAAAATCATTCTCACTAACAAGCTAAATTTTGATTTAAAACTAAAATATTAAAGATCCTCAAGGAAAAATCAATTTTTATACAAAATTAATACAAAAAATTTATAAAATTTTTAGTTATAAAAAATCATTCACAATAGTGATATTATTTAAGGAAAAAAAATTGTAAAAGAAATACCCATTAAATATATTTTTAAAAGGCCATAAATATTAAATTATTAAAAAGAAATAAAAAAATTTTAATTAATTCATTCAGAATAGAAACGAATTTTTAAGAAAAATTTGTAAAATAAATTAAAAGCTAAATTATTACACATATTCCAATGAAAATAATTGAATTTGTATAAAGTTATTAAGCAAATGTATATTTTTAGTTATTAAAAAAAATCATTCACAATAGTAAATACATTTTAAAAAGGACCTAAATATTACCATTTTAAGAGAAATTAAAAAAATTAAACTAATTCCTTCACAATAATATAACAATTTTAGAAATTATTTTTAAAAAACAAAAACAAATTAAATATATGTTAAAAAGTTCTCATATAGTTAAGCTTCATTTAATTTATAATATAAAATTTCTAAAAGCAAAATAAGCACGAAAATTTATAAAAATTAATTTTTAAATTTAAAATCTGTATTATTTTGTATAAAAAAAATTTAACATATTTCTTAAGCAAAGAGAAAACTAAATATTCGTATTATAATTCAAAAAAAAAAAAAATTCAAAATAGTATTTGAAAAATAATCTGAATTTATATATTTATAAAATAAAATTAAACTAAAATTATTGAATATTTAAAAAAGAAAAATTCAATAAATTTATGACATAAAATTAACATTAAAAGCACAAAACCTTATGGCAAATAACCAAAAAAAAAAAAAAAAAAAAAAAAAACTAATATAATCCTAAATAATATAAAACTAATTTTAAAGAAAAAGACATATTTTAAATAACTTCAGCGATAAAATTCATAAAAAAAATCATTCACAGTAAGGAATTTTATTTATAGAAGGAATCTTCAACTATTTTGTATTAAAAAAATAAAATTATTTCTTAAAACAGCGAAAAAAACTTAAAATTCCTAATTAATAAAAAATAATTCACAATAGTATTGTATTTTTTATAAAAATAACTAGAAATAAATAAAAACTATATAATTTTAAAAGGCCAGAAAATATTTAAATTTTTAATAAAAAAATAAAATGGCAATAAATTTCAGATATAAAATTCATAAAACAAAAAACCTCATTCACTATAAGAGGTCCCTTCTGAGAATAAAAGCGCTTAAATTAGAAAACTAAATTATTTTCTATAAAAAAAAATAAATTTATCTTAAAAAGCTAAAAAATAAAAATTCTAACATAATTAAAAAAATCAATCACAATAGCAATCTAATTTTATAAAATCAAAAAAAGCAACTAAAGTAAAATTTTAACAAGGCCATAAACAAGTTATATACCAAAAGAACATTGAAAAATTAATAATAATTTAAGCAAAAAACACCATATTGAACATTAAATCATTCACAATTAGAAATATTATTAAATCATAAAACAAACAGCAGAATTTAAGTTGAAAAATACAATAAAATAGAAATAATTTAAAGTGAAATTAAATTTGTTTAGTTAACTTAATAATTGAAGTAACAAATCACAATAGAATTTATTTTTTTGGCAAAATATGAAACTCTGATCATTTTTTAAAGCCTACATTTGCTTAATAAGTATACATAAGGCAATGTTTTAAAGGTAAAACTTTTAAATTAAAGTCAACATCTAAAAATCAATCACAATAGACTCATACGGAAGGGTTGAATTCTTGAGAAATAGCTCGAGAATAAAAAACAACGTGTTATTTAACAAAATAAAAAATAAATAAAAAAAACTCAATCACAATTTAAATGAAATTTTTAAAATAAAATTCAAAGTTACTTTTAATAGACTCCAATTTTTTTAACAATTAAAAATTTCGAAGGACTCAATAGAATTCAATAATCATTCACAATAACTATCTAAAATTTATTGTTATGTTAATGACTAAGTTATTATCTTATTTAATTTAATTAAAAGAACAAATAAATTCAATAAAATCAAAGAAAAAATTGTTAATTTAACGAATAAATATTGTAATTAAATTTATGTCAAATCTATTTTATAAATAAAAATAAATAAATACCAAACCATTAAAATATATTTTAAAACTTTATACTTTTAAAATGATTGAAATACAATTTTTTTTATTTAATTTCTTTTTAATATGGTGAAATTTAAATAACACCTTAATAAATTATTTAAACCATAGTTTTATTTATTAAGTTTTTCTTTTTTCTTTTATAAGCTTCTTATCGTGAAATGAAAGCTTGTTAAAAGCTGTCATGTTTGTCTAATAATTAAATTTATAATCCAAAGTTTTTTTTTTAATAAATTAAGAAATAATACGTTTTAAAATGTATAAAAAAATAAAACGGAAAATCAATTAAATTAAAATTACAGTGGAGTTATAAAGAAAGACAATTAATCAAATTTATTAATAAAGCAAAAATATCATTCACAATGAAATGATCTTTAAATTCTATGATAATCTAAAAAATCATTCATAATAATTTGCTAATGTTAAGAGTTTTGATAATACAACAAAAAATTAAATATAGAGACTGAAATTAACAAGTTAGAACGCTAAATACGGCTGTACCGAATCCTTTATACCCTTCACCACCTTACCGACAAATAACAAAATATACGCCTTAAAGTATGCTTACATATTTTCACATTTATACTTATAAGAATAATCTACATTTTTTTCCAAACTACAAAAATGTATACATAAAATTAAACTGTCATAGCAAGCGTTGCTTGTTTAAAAAAAAAAACAATAACACTGATAGCTTCTGATGACTACAAAATTTATATATATATATATGTTTCTATGTAGAAACATGCTTATACCAAAAACAACAACACTGAGTCATTCCAATGCTTCTATTTACAACTAAAAAACGCCCAAACATACATACAAATTATTGTGTGTATGTATATAGAATCAACAAATACTGCTTGCTTATACAAAAAACAACACTAAAAATCATTGCAATGTTTTTATATATATGTGTGTGTGTATATATAATAATTTTTCCAGATTTTTGCCTACAATTCGATTGTTTATGGATCGATATGGTTAATTCAAAAAACCGAAATTTTAGGAGAATATTTAGATGGGAAATCTATATAAAAAAGCTGAAACAAGGGCTTCAAAAAGTTTATTTCTTCAGCAAAAAATTTCTAAATCTTTTTTTTTTTTTTGAAATATCTTCACCATTTATGACAGATATCGCCATTTCATAAACGCCAATTCAACCAACGGAAGGACATCATTTATTATTATTGCTCTCCGACGAAAATTGTGGAAGTTACAAACAGAATGACAAATTTGTAAATACCCTTTACACCTGTGGTGAAGGGTATAAAAAATATTAAGATTCATAGAAAAATAATAAAAATTCGTTCTTAATAAAAAAAATCATTCATAATAACTTGCTATTTTCTAGAAGAGTTTTGATACTAGAATAAACAATTAAATGAAATATAGACACTAAAATTAAAAAGAATGAAATTTCATAGAAAAATAATAAAAATTCTTTCTTAATTTAAAAAAAAAAAAATTCACAATAATTTTTTCAATTTCTCGGAAATTTATATTGTAAATTTTGAAGCAAAAAATTTATTTTATTATTTGGTTTATTCTTGTTCGTATAATTGTCCAGTAATTCTTTTGGACACTTCTTCTCACCTCTATCTACTCTAAATCACAATTACAAAATTTATTTATCTCAGGTACATTGTTTACATGTGCCAATTTTATTTAACAATTTCATCATATTCTGAATAATAATTGTAATGTGTCCTTAAGTTAGATTAAAGCGTATCAAAAACTTTATTAAAGTAAATAAATTAAATGCCGTTTTAGCTAAAGTAATTGATAACTGGAATAAAAAAAAAATAATTAATTTGTATTTACACTCTCTTTTCTCCTCAAATATAAAATAAACTATAATATAAAATGAAATGAAATAATAGAAAACAATTAAAATAAGTTAATTTCTTCCTGTTCGTTTAGTTAAAGTAAAAAATAAAAAATACCATAAATCCGTTAACAAGATCAACAACTTTTTCCATAATAAAATTGTGTGTATGATTAAGTAAATGGGTGGAAGAAAGAAGAAGTCGGCGTTCATACACAGTAGGGAAGTCAATTTCATAGCACAATTGTGTTGGCTAAGTTCACACATATTCTTTCGCTCTTTTATTTAGTCGTTGCTGAGAGTGCAAAGAGTACAAAATGCACTGGAAAAAAATTATGGAAAAAATGGTTTTGCAATTAATTTCTTTAATATTAATGTTTTCAGAAAAAGTTGGAGAAATATGAATTATATCATTTTATGGCAATATTAATACATTTAAGTATAAAGAAAGTAAAAATGCATTAGAAAATATAATTTATATAATAATAAAGCACCATGTATAACTAACGTTTTCCATTTACTAAACCCAACTTTTCTTTGAGTGCAACATAACTACATTTTTAGTCATTGACATACCTAATAACAACAATTTTTCTTGCTGAAATTCTGGGTTTGTAGGAAAGAGAGAGAAAGAGAGAGAGAGAGAGGAAAAGGGAATATGAAGTAGTACAAACTTGTCTGTACTTTAAAATTCGTTTTACTATTTTCATTCGTACTGCAAAACAAAAACAAGAATGGCTGAAATATAATTTTTGTGTGTGAATATAAAAGCAAGTTCGAAAAAGAAAATTTTCGGCAAGAGAAATTGCTGTGTATGAACTTAGATTAACCGATTAATTGGGTAATAAATAAAATAAATTTTAAAAAATAAATAAAATTTTGAAATAAAAAATATATTGTTAAAAAAATAAGTAACCGTCTAAATAAACGAGTAACCGTTTAAGAAAAGTAATTGGTTATTCATTTCTTAACGGGTTGGAAGGAAGACAACCGATTAATTGGATAGAGAAATAAATATATTAAAAAATAAAATTTTCAAATATAAACTAAGAGTTAAAAAAATATAAGTAACATTTCAGACAGATAAACGAGTAACCGTTAATTCAAATCGGTTAATAATGTTTTGTTTTTTGACGAAATATTTTTTTTAACTAAAATTTGTAATTTCAATTTGAATATACTTTTAAGAAACCTTAGATAAAATGATCAATTAAACAATTTTAAAAAACCAGAAACCGACTAAACAAATTATCTTTTAATAGGAAACCCGAAATAACCGAATAATCGATTATTTTAAAACCAGTTAGCCAAATAAGTTTTTTATAAATTTTCTATTACAGAAAATTTTCGTATGTAATAATAATAATAATAATAATAATAATAATAACAACAACAACAATAACAATAATAATAACTGTCTATTAATTAAAAAAACGATTACTCGTATAAAATTTTCCAAATTTCTTTCAAAATTATATAAATAATTCTTTTAGTTTGACAAAACCGTTTACCCGATAAATTATTTTTAAATTTTTATATTGAATGTAATTTTTGCTTACTTTAAGAAAAAATAATCCCCTACTAGAATAAACGCTTAATAAAAAAAATCCAATTATTCGATAAACGCTCCCAAATTTTTTTTCAAAATTAGACATATAAAGCATTTTACCTTAGTTTCAACAGAAAAATCATCTGGAATAAGAGTTTGAACAAATAATAACTTAATAAAAAGTGATTAATCGTATAATCGGCCATTCGAAAAACCGGTTACTCAAAAAATTTTTTTAAATAAATATTTTGCAATAAAACGTAATATCAAAAAGTATATTAGGTAACTCGAACAATGGAATAATTAAAACTCTTCGTATATAATTGCTAAACTCATAAAGCTATAATTGAAAACCGGTTTACCGAATAATCGGTTATTCGAAAAACCGTTTAACCAAATAATTTTTTAATTTTTATATTAAATGAATTTTTTACAAGGAAATTAAATTTTAATATAAATTACCATTTATCCGAATAATTTTTTAACTAAAAAATCGGTTATTAAAAATTTTTTTTTCTAAAATTTATTATGTTTCTTAATATTAAACAAAAATACCTTTGAAAATAACAAAGAAATAATGGTGAAATCAAAAAACCGATTACCCGGATAATCGACTTTTTTAACCGTTTAACCGAATAATTTCCTTAAAATTTTTATTTTAGTTTATAAAAAACTGAAATTTTAAGATAAGTAACCGGTTACCTGAGTAATCTTTTAATTGATAAAACGACTATTCGAATTTTTTAGAAATTTAGTTGAATTTTCTTATTTCTCGGTTTTGAAATAATTTGTTTATTGAAAGAAATTTTTAAAAATCTGTGTGATTTTTTTCTTATCAATTGATGTCTTATTAATTTTAATTATTTTTTAAATGTTTAAAATCATGTTTTTTAATCGTCTGTTTATTTAAGACGTATTAAGCAAAGAATGCGGTTTGTAAATTGTCATTTTTTAATTATTTATGCATTAAGAAATGTGGGTTAATTATTTTAAAGCAAAAAAAAAGAAAATCAGTTTACATTTTAAATTAATTATTTTAGCAAAAATTCACGACAATTTTAATTGTTTTTCAAGGCGAAAAGAAACTGTTAAATAGGATTAATAATTTAAAGCAAATCATTTTTTCATACACTGAAAAAAATTTAAAGGAACATTTTGTTAAAAGGTTAATAACCATGACTTCTAAAAAATCTTTTTTATTTTTTATTTCACATGTCTCCCTGAAATCTATAAAAATTAACACGAGCAAAATAAATGAACTGAAGTTAATATTTTTTTACAAAAGAAAATTAGCACCTTTTCGAAATATATATATTAAAAGAAAAAATAAATGCAAAAATAAAACATTGAAAACAAAGAAACTAAAAGTTTATTAAAAAATAAAGAAAAATAAATAAATAAAAATAATGTTCAATATTTTTAGGAAGTCACGTATTTTAAGTTTTTTTTGTTTTTTTTTTTTTTTTTTTTTTTTTTTGTAATATGCTGTTTTTATTTATCAGGTGTGTTTTAAAAGTTGAAAAATTCTATAAAATAAATTCAATAAAATTCAATTGATTAAAATAAAAACTATAGTCGTTAAAGCAGAAAAATTTTAGAGATCAAAGGTGGAAAACAAAGAAAATTTTATTACAAATTGCAATTTTTTTTTAATGAAATTTTATTATAAAATGATATTGATATTAATGATATTTACTATTTTTTTTTTTTTTTTTATTTAAATTTTTTTCTTTCATATTTATTTTGCTATTAAATTGTTTAAATATTTGCTTTAGTTTTTTATATTTCTAGTTCAATCAAATTTAATTTACAAATATTTGTAAATAAATAAGCAAAAAAGCATTAGCTACTAAAAGATGTTGACATTGACATTTTTAATTTTATCATTCATTTTTAAATTTTATTTTAAACTTAAATACACACAACTTTAGAGGAACATTTTTCTTGAAGCAAAAAATAAAAAATAAAGAAAAAGCTAAATTAATTTAATTTAAAATATCTTATTGTGATTTAAAACAATAAAAACCAGAAATTTTTAACAATAAAAAAACTAATAAAAGGAAATTTACACAAATATAATAATAATAAGGAAAGTAAATCAAATTTATTAAATTTAAAGCCTTGTTCAGACCGGCGCGAAATTACGAAATTTCATGCCGAAATTACGAATGAATTCTAGAGTGTTCATACTGGCTAGATGACATTTGATGTAATTTCGTGAACAGCTGATACTTATTGTTTACATTTTAAATTGTTATAGGGGTAAATAAAGTATTTTGAAATGGAAACAAATAAGAAACAATTACTTACTAAATTGGAAATTATTAATTTGCAACAATTAAAAATATAAAAAGGATAGGTTTCATTTTGCAAAATCAATTTAATAATTAATTTTAAGATTTGTGCTTAAATTTAAGATCAGCTGTCAATTGTTTTTTTTTTCTTCTCACGGTTGAAACATGCAGTACATAGTTGAAAAAAAGTATTTTTTCCAACCATGTACAGAGTTGCACGGAAATGGGCATCGTAATTTCAATGTAATTTCGCCGAAATTTTTTTTTATGATATAAAAATATTAGCGTTAAAAATATAATCATTAAATCTATAAAGCAATTATTTTTATATAAATCCGGCGATATTTTTTAAAGTGTGACTATAGATCTGTATATTTTTTTTCAAGATTGATTATATTCAAGTTGTTTCAAACTTCATGATCACAAGAGATAAGATCACAAGCGGAATAAAGTTGAAAAGTGTTATTTAAAAATTGTATTGAATAGTGTAAATTAAAAATGTTAGTGAAAAGAATCGATTTGAATAAAAAAAATCCATAATAAGTAAAGTTATTAAAAATAAATTAAAGACAATAAATAAACTTTTTTATTTTTACCTAATTACTCCCGTGTAAATTTGAGAAGCCCATAGAGTCGATTTGAAGATTTTGACGATTTTTTTCTCTCCAAATTTGACGAGTTTTCACCAAATATATCTGGCAACAATGCAGCCAATGAATATGGCGACCATTAAAATATACACAAATCCTTTCATTACGTCTTGTTAATAAACAAATATGAAAACAAGGAAATGTAAACAGAACATATTTTAATGAAAACAAAATGTACCTTATATGAGTAATATAAATAGAGTCAATAAATATGGCTGCTATTATCTAACACCCATACACATTCTTTATTTAATTCAATGTAAACAAATCTAGTACTACAGTAAGAACTTAAAGAAAATGTAAACAAATTAGGCGAATGTAAACAAAATATGGCCGACATTGCAGCAACAAAACAATGTTAAATTAAAGTAAACAAAACAAAGCTACTTTAGTTGTAAAGAAAATGTAAACAAAAACTAACCACATAAAAAACAACAACTATTTAACACGGAGTTGTCAATTTTTAGTCAATAATTAATTAAGACCAAAATTAAGGACAAATTTAAATTGCAGTTTTTTGATTCTCTTTAACAAATTGATATTTATTATAATTACAAATTCATTAACATTTTAATAAAACTTCATAAACATTAAAATATATAACATGTTTAACATAATAATTTAGTTAAAAATATTTTAAATTTTTTGTTTTACTCAACAAGCAAAAAAATATTAATCGTCTTTTAAAAACCTTTAAGTTTATTTTTATAATTTATAAAACGTAAATATTGGTCAGCAATATCAACAAAGACTTCAACACAATATTTGTTTTCGGACTTATGTTCTGTACAGGAATTAATAAGAAAAAATAACAAAAAAAAAAAAACAAAATTAAATTGGGTACAAATGATTAACGTCAAAATACAAAACAATAATATTATTGTGTAAATATTGAAACACACAAGTTGCAGTTAGTTTTTGTGTAATAAACAAATTAACGTCAATTATACAAAAATATAACATTAGTTTACCGTTACTTGTTGGCTTCGATCTTTTTGGGGGAAGGAGAAAATGTAAATAAACAAAACATAAAAAATAAAGAAATTATAAAGCAAATTGAAACAAAAAAGATGGTGACAAGACATAATTTTATAAAATAATGAAACGATCAATCAAATGATCAATAATAAAATAATAATCATATTGTGAATAACCTTTAATTGAGGAGGAATAAAAAACTTAATTTCATTCATTTCTTAAAAAAATTATATAATTTTTGATGATATAAAATTTGTTACCGTAAATAATTAATTTTGTCAAAATTAAAGCAAAAAAATGTTTTTAGATTCCTAAGAATTGTAACGATTTATATTTTTTGTTAAAAAAAAAAACCTTAAAATAACAAAATTAAATTTAAGATAAGGTTGAAAAAATGTTTAATAATAAAAATTGTTTAAACATTTTAAATAATAATTATTTCCAAAGATGTAAGGAATAATTAAATTTGAAGAAATTCTTTAATAAACAAAATTTTGTAAAAGTTTTAAATTTAAATGTAAAATACTTTTATATACATAGAGATTCTAATGTCTTGAAATTTTTGTTAAAAAAAAAACCTTGAAATTTTAAAATTAAATTTTAGGTTAGATTGAAAAATATTTTTCATAATAAAGATTCTTGGACTGATAATAATTTCTAAGGTTATAGGAATAAAACGACATTAATATTTTGTAATAAATCCTCAAATTACAAAAATTAAAAAAATAAAAATAAAGCGAATTTTGTAAAATTTAGAGTAAAAAAATTTGTATAGCAATGTAATAATCTCATATGAAATTTTTATTAAAAAACCTAATAATTAAAAAAAAAAATATTTAAAGTTAGTTTGAAAAATATCTTTTATTATAAAGATTTTTGAAGAATTTTAACTAACAATTATTTGTATGGAATAAGGAATAAAATACCTTTAACATTTTTTAATAAAACCTTTAATTAAGAAAAATTAATTTGAGGTGGGGTTGAAAAAAATCTTTAATAAACCGAATTTTTGAAAATTTGGAAAAAATGTTTCTATAAAAATAGTGTATAAATTGTAAAATCTTTTTTAAAAAACCTTAAAATTAATAAATTAAAATTGAGGTTAAGTTGAAGAATAATTCCTTATAACAAAGATTTTGGAAAATTTTTAACTAACAATTATCTGTACGGATATAAAGAATATAATGCAATTAAATTTTTTTTTTTTTAGTAAAATCTTAAATTATGAAAATTAAATTTGTGGCTTGTTTGAAAAATATCTTTAAAAAACCACATTGTGGAAAATTTGGAACAAAAAATTTTTCTATAAAAATAAAGAATCTAACCCTGTGCAATTTTTTTAAATTAAAAAATTAAAGTTGAAGTTAGGTTGAAAAAAATTCTTTATAGCAAAGATTTTTGTAAAATTTTAACTAACAATTATTTCTCTAGTCATAAGATATCTAAATATTTTAATAAATCCTTAAATTACAAAAATAAAATTTGAGGTTATGTTAAAGAAATTATGTTATTTTTAGTTTTATTTCTTATGAATAATTCAGACGTTTCATTTGAGAATATTTTTGAAAATATTCATTTAAAACTTCCATTTTATTGTTATTTTATTTTTGATTTTTATTTTTATTACAAATTTTTGTTATTTAAATATTGTGCTCTAAAAATATTTTTGTATTTACTTTAACAATTCAAACCTTTCAAAATGTTTTTACTTATTTAACAAATTAGTGAAATTTCTTAAACAATTCTTAAAAATTTTTCTCATGTTTGTCTTGTGTTAACCACAAAGAATAATAAAGTTGACATTTTTTCTTTTTGCCAAAAAAAATTTAAAACACAAATAAACATGTGACTTTCGCTTAATAATAAAATAAATAGACAAAAAAATAAATAACAAATTAACAAAAAAAAAAAAAAAAAAATCTATGCAAATTTAAATAAATTGTTAAAGTAATTTATGAGTTTTGCTTTTTGACTCAATAACAAAATCGTGACTTAATGACGTTTATGGCCTCTATTTGTCAGTTCTTTAATAAAAAGTTTAAAGAGTAGGTGGTCATTTTTAAGCTAAACAATTTAATTAACACTTGTTTTAAACAAAAAACAAAAGAATAATCAAATTTATTTAAATAAACACAAAGTACTCGAAATTAAAATAAATAAACATTTTAGTTAAGAACTAATTGAACATGTTAAGTACATTTTAAATTTTAAAAATGTTCTTTTATTATTTGAATTATAAACTTTAAAACTTTTATGGAAAAATACAAAAACTTTTTTGATTTTTTTTAAATCTATTGTTTTCTTAATAAAAAAAAGCAAGTCAATAAACTTATTAATTTTTGGTTTCCCATACACAATAATGTAAAGCGTTGTAAAGACAAAAAGATTTAAACAAAAGCATTTAGAAAGCTGATATTTATTTTAAGACAAAAAAGAAGTTAAATAAAATGTTATAATTTGAATAACTACAAAAGGATGACCTTTTAAAAAACAAGAAGCTATAATTGAAGAAAATTTTAAAACGCTGTATTTAAACGGTAAAAAAAAACTTAATTTTCAATTTCAATATTTCACATCATTTACAATAAAAATCAATTACAATTCCTATGAGAGACAAATAGAGCAAATATAAAATCAGGATTATTAAATGTAAACAAAACAACCTTGAGAAATATTCTTAAACATGTAATGTAAACAATACAAATGTTAGGCGCGTGAATGTAAACATTTGTATCAATATGGCTGCTTATAAAACAACTAAAAGAATTATCATATGTAAACAAATAAAGCTAGAGAAAAAATACTCATCCTTAATTTGCTTAAATCAAAACGAAGACAGATTGTCAATTAATATGGCTGCCATTTCAATAATAATAGTAAAAATTAAACAAAACCGAGGAAAGCCTTTTAAATAAAATATAAACAAACCATACACAAACATACACATCCTTCGTATGTTTTTACTTAAATCAAAACAAATGAAGAAAGAGTCAATTACGCGGGAGGAGTTGAGAAAAATGTGAACATACCAAAATACTAAATGCATATGATAAAAACAAAAGGAGGCAACATGGCTAACATTCTCACATACATACATCCTGTATTTACATTTTTTACTTAAAATAAAACAAATTAAAAAGAAAGAGAGAGAGTGAGAGAGAGCTTAAAGAAAATGTAAACAAACGAACCACACATACAATTCTTTCTTTTATTTATTTAACAAGGTTTCAATACAACAACAAGGAATGTGAAATTTAAATAAAACAACCTGGAGAAAGGGTTTAAATTAAATGTTATAAATAGCAAAACTTCCCTTGTAAACAAGAGGAATAAAATGCCATTAAAATGATTAAATAAATCAATAAATTAAAAAATTTCGACAACTTCAACAAACAATTATTTTTGTGGGAAAGAGGAACAAAACGCCATCTCAATTATTTAATAAATTCGTTAAAAAACAAAACTCAAATTAGACGTTACAGTGAAAAAATTCTTTAATAACGAAGGATTTGTTAAAACTACAACAACAAATTGTTAATGTCAAGTCTATACTAGAGAAATTTTTACCAAGACAAACGTCAAATTTTTATCAGGATAAAAACTTGCCTAATGTAGACTGAATTCGTCTGTATTATTGCCGTGTTAAAACAAAATTGTAAGCATTCGAGCACTGACTGTTTTGACGTTGCTTGAGACACCATTTTGATTTTTGTTGGTACTTTTTTCGACTTGAAGAACGTAATTTTTTGTTACACAAATTTTTTACAATAAAAATTTTTTAAAAATTCAAAATTTAGAAATTAAATTTAATATTAGGTAGAAAAAATTTGTGTAGAATGAAGATTTTTTGAAAGTTTTTAGTTAACTATTTTCTTTTAAGGTAAATAGGAATAAAATGCCATAAAAATTTTACAATAAAACATTAAATTGCAAAATTTAAATTTGAGGTTAAGATGAAAAAATTCTGTTATAAAAGGATTTTCGTAAATAAAACAAATGTAGTAGATTTATAGATATCTAAAAATTCTAATAATGTGAAAATTTTGTTTAAAACCTTAAAACTGAAAATTTAAATTTAAGGTTAGGGTGAAAAAATTCTGTAATAAACAAAAATTTTTTAATACTAAAACTGTTTTAAATTTCTTAAGACAAAAAGATTCTAACACGCTGAACATTTTATTAGAAATCCCTAAAATAGGGAAATACATTTTGAAGATACATTGAACAAATTCTGTAATAACAAAATTTTGTAAAAAACTAAAACTAATTTAAACTTCCTAAGACATTAAGATTCTATTGCGGTCAAATTTGTATTAAAACAAAGAAACATTTTGATGTTAAGTTTAAAAATAAAACTGTTTTAGATTTCTAAAACCAAAAAGATTCTAACGTGGTGAAAATTTTATTAAAAATTTCTAAAATAGGGGAAAAAATTTTTTGAGGTTATATTGAAAAAAATCTGTAATAATTAGAATTTTGTAAAAACTAAAACTGTTTTACATTTCTAAAGATATAAAGAGTATATTGATGTGAAAATTTTGTTAAAAACCCTTGAAATAAAAAAATTAAAACTTGAGGTTAGGTTGAACAAGTTCTGTAATAATCAGAATTTTGTTAAAACTACAACTGTTAAAGAATTATATAGACCTAAAGATTCTAAAGCAGAGAAAATTTTATTAAAAACCTTAAAATAAGGAAATTAAATTTTGAGGTTATGTTGAAAAAATTATTGTAGAATAAAAGATTTATGAAAATTTTGAACTAATAAATATTCATATGGGTAAAGGGAAACAATTTTCATTTTAAGTTTGAAATGAAAATTGAAATATTCTTTAAGAATATTTTATTTTTTAATTCAATTTAAATTATTTTTTATTAAACAAAAAAATACCCACGGATAGATCCACATTCTTATGCGCAAGACCGTCAGCTCATACGATATCTCCTGCAGTGATGTTCCCGACAACGGCCAAGCAGGATTGCCACCATTCGGCAATGAAGTGGGTGTCGAAACATTCGATGAATACGGCGTAGCACCATTTTCCGAAGAATTCAATGATTCAGTCGATGAAGATGAACGCGAAGAACAAGTGGGTGCTAGCAATGAACAAGGAGAAGAGGCATATGATGAACTACCCTGAGAATAAACTCCAGAAGAAGAAGGTGATGTTGATAAATTTAAAGTAAGAGAACTTTTAGTTTCTCTTAGAGGTGGAGGGCCGGATAGTAAATTGTTATGGGTAGTAGTTTCCTTTAAAGTATGACGTTTAGTTTTATTATTATTTGAACCTCCTTTAATTATAATAGCCAATTCATCGGTAGTAAGACAACTCTTGGTGTTGTTGGTATTGTGTACATTAATTTTAGGTTTTTTCTTTTTGGGTATTAGATGTGATTGAGAAGAAGTGTGTTGAAATTGAGCAAGATGTTGATGATGATTATTGGCGGCATAAGAGGCAGCTATGGCCCGTTCATATTCTAAATTACGAGCAGCATTATTGTTATTGTTGGTATGAGGTATGTCTATAGAGTTAGAGGAGGAGTTAGAGTTAGAGCTATTTTGTTTGTTGTTGCTGTTAGAGCTATTTTTTAAATTCTCCTTATTATTCTTTTGATGTACCGCGTTTGAAATTTTAGTTAAATATTTATTGAAAATCATGTTTTCTATTTTTTTTTAATGAATTTGACTAGTTTTGGGTTTTCTTCCTTTTTTCGAATTTTTGGTACTTTTTTAAGTACTTTTTTGACAGATTTTTGGGACTTTTAAATATTATTTAAATTTGATTTTTATTACGAAAATTTTCAATATTTTATTGAACTTTTCTTTTTTAAATTTTTCGCGTTTTTTATTGTCGATTTTTTTTAAACAATTTAGGACTTTGTTATTTGCTTATGTTGTTGTTTCAACTGTTAAATAAAATTTTTGAAATTCTTTTTAATTTTTCAATTTTTTCTTTAAACAATTTATTTTTAATTAATTCTTAATAAAATTGTTGTTGTTTTAATTATTTTATTTTATTAAAATTTTATTTAAATTGAAGTTGTCTTTTGTTTAAATATTTTTTTATTTAAATTTTGTTTATTTTTATATTTTAAAGTTTCCAAACTGTTGGCGTTTTTAAGCCAGATTTTGGTGTTTTAGCGTATTTTAAATTAAGTGAAAATTGTAGTTTTTAGTTTTTAAATTTAAAATTTTTAAAAAATTTTAAATTATTAAATTCTTTATTTTTACGTTGTTTTTTATTTTAGTTTTTTTCTTCAAAATTGTTTTTGTTTTCTTAGATTTTCTTTTAAGTTTTTTAAAAATTTTCTAACTTTTTTTCTTCTTGGAATATTGTTTATTTTATTTTTTTAAAAAAATTCTAGCATTTTTTAAAGTTTTTTCTTAAATTTTTCTTATTTGAAAAAATCACAATTTTGTTTCCTTTTTTAATTCTTTTGAAATTTTTTTGCTTTATTTATGGCACCAACTTCTTTAAAAGCTTTTATGACTTGATTGCAAAATTTTAACGATTTTTCTTTAGTTTGTTGTTGTAAATTTTCCGGTTTAAATATTTTTTCTGTTTTCGATTGATGTTGTTGTTCATTAATATTTAATTGCGCATTAATCCAATGCTCGAATACATAAGATGAGTGCATTATGACAAATCAAATCATATAAACATATATTTTTTCTTAACGATTTCATACGCATACGACGAAGTACATAATGTTGTAATACTACAAATTACACACAATTACATAAATAAATTAAAAAAACACAATTTTCGCTAAAATTGGAAACTTGTTCAACTTCAATTACAAATCAATTTTTTTTATTTTTTATTTTTTTGGTTCATTCCTTGTTGAAATTTTTTTTATAAATTACACAAAATTTTCCAGTTTTCAAGCTTACGAACCGTTTTTTATTTCAATCTAATTTTTAATTTTTCGTTTTCCATAAAAATTAACAAAAAATCTTATAAATTTTCTTTTTTTCCTTTATAAAAAATACTTAATTTTTTAATAAGTTCTTTTCAAAAACAAGCCGCTTTTTACTTAATTTTTTTATCGTTTAATACATTACGCGCTTTCTTTTTTTTCTTTTTTCTAGTTCTTTATTTAAAGTTAAGAACACTTCTCAACACTTCGACTGTATGAACGTAAATGAATCGTTGGGAAAATGTGGCAATTGTTTTTAAATTAAATTTAGCAACAACTTTTTAAGCTAAAATCAAAACAAACTCTCAAAAAATTAGCAAAATAAACAACAATATTTAAAACAGAGTTTGATAAACTCTTTAAATAAAAGCTCTCTTTAAAGTAAAGAGAAATCTCTCCCTCTCCCTAAATAAATGGCGTAATACAAGTAATAACACATGAATGAAAAAAAAAAACACAGAAAAAACGCTAAAATATGAAGATATTTGGATTTCATAACTAAAAAAAATCTTAATTTCCAACAAATTTATTGAGGTTAGGTCGAAAAAAATTGTTTATTAATAAAGATTTTTGAAAAATTTCATGTCACAATTATTACTATTTATAGGAAGAATAATATGCCATTAACATTTTTTTCATAAATCACTAAAAATACCAAAAATTAAATATGATGTTAGATTCAACAAAAATTACAACAAAGAAATGATTGCAGAAAAATAAACATTATAATTGTGAAATTTTTGTTAAAACCCCTTAAAATAAAAAAAAGTAAATAAATAAATTTGAGGTTAGGGTGAAAAAATTCTTTAATAAACAAAGTTTGCCAAAAATTACCACAAACAAATATTTCAGAGAAAAATAAACAATCTAGCACTGCGAAATTTTTCTTAAAAAACCTTAAAATTAAGAAAATTAAATTTGAGGTTAAGATAAAAAATTTTTTCGGAATAAAGGTTTTTGAAAAATTGTAACTAGCAATTAGAGCTATTCGTTAAAGCAATAAAACGCTATTAAAAGTTTTTAACAAAACCTTAAAATACAAAAATTAAATGTGAGTTTAGGGTGAAAAAAATCTTTAATTAACAAAATTTTGCTAAAATTAGAACAAACAAATGTTTGTAAAAAAATAAACAATGTAACTATGAATAAATTTTAGTTAAAAAACATTAAAATACGAACATTATATTTGAGGTTAGGTTGAAAAAAATTTTTTTAATTAAAGATTTTTAAAAATTTCATATAACAATAGTTGCTATTTGTAAGAGTAATAAACATCATTACAATATTTTAATAAATCATTAAATTAAAACAAATTAAATTTAAGGTAAAGGCTTAATAAATTTTTAGTAAACAAAATATTAGAAAGAAATCTTTTAGAATAAAGATTTTTGAAAAAATTCAACTAATAATTTTTTAATAAATCCTTATAACCCTAAAATTAAACTTCAGGTTAAGATGAAAAATTCTTAAACAAACAAAGTTTTACGAAAATTACAAGAAAATGTTTGTAGAAAAAACCTTAAAATAATAATATTTAATTTTGGATTAGGATGAAACAATTTTTTTTAATTAAAATTTTTTGAAAAATTTTAACTTGGGTAGAAGTATTTTTATTTCTTAAAATTGTTTCCTAAAAACGCTTCAAATACTCTTTAAAAAATCGCTAAATTGTTTAATTGTTTAATATAAAATTCTCTTTAATAAGTCAGAGCAAATTATTATTTAAAACTTTTAAGAGTTTCATAAAACAAAAATTTTGTTATTAACATCAGCAACTAAATAAATTACGTGCGTGAGTTATAAAATAAATAAAAAAAACACGATTGACGCTTTTAAGTGATTTTTTTTGTGCTAATGCGTACCAACAGTAATTTTACTCTTTATAACAAATAACAAGTATATGACATACAAATGAGCCCATATTTAAAAGATTTATGTATTTAATAATAATAATAATAGTAATAATAATAATAATAATAAATATGTATAATATATATATTTTTTTCATTTATCATATAAATTGTATTTAGTAACCAAATAAAGATGAAAAGGGGTAAATATGGGCGGGTATGTTTAGAAAAAATTAATTATTTTTTCAAATTAGATATATAGATACATTTTTTTTTTGTTCTTTTTTAATAGATAAATTAAAAGCAATTTCTTAGAAAAATTAATATTTTTAATATTTCTTGTTTTTTTAAGGGATTTCCACAAAATAAAGGTAAAAAGTAACAAAAATCTTTATAATTTCCTTTAATAAAAACAAAGAGAGCTTAAATCAGCTAATTTACATTGATTTATTGGTATGTTGACTTCATTTCATTTATTTGCTAAATAAAGCAGTAGCATACTCTCTAATTTTTGCCATTGCAAGAGAAAAGAGCTCAAAACTTAGTTTACATGAGTTCGTTTGTCTGTTAAGGTTTGTTTACAAAATAAGGACAAAGACTTAAGGCACATACAAACTATTCTCCCTAGTATACGCCATTACCAAAGAGCTGGAAACTTGTGTTTTGTTGTATGTTGGGATTTGTTTTTAAAACAGGGGCAAAGACTTAAGACACATGCAGCCTTTAATATTTTGTTGGTGTGTTAAGGGGTTTGTTTACAACTTAAGGCAAACGACTTAAAACACATACAACCTTTTATTAATTTTGTTGTTATAAGATTTGATTATAAATTAAAGTGAAAGACTTAAGACACAAGCTCACATTTCTCACTAGTTTTCTCTATAGGAAACAAAGGGAGCTGTTTGTTGATGTGTTGAAGGGTTTGTTTACAAATTAAAAGAGTTAAGGCACATACACTTTTTCATTTACAATGGTGTTGTTTGTTCTAAGATTTGATTACAAGTTAAAGCAAAAGACTTAAAACACAAGCTTGTTTATTTTATTTGTTGTTGTTGCTGTTCTAGGATTCGTTTACTAAATTGAGCAAAAGAATTAAGATAAAAACATACAATTTTCTCTCTCAAAGATGGTTAATTGTTTTTAACTCTTTTTTTTACCTCAATGAGCAGTATTTTTTTAAGCATCAAGTTTGTGTCTTAAATCTTATGTTTATTTTATTCGATAACAATTAATTCATTGTTTATAAATATCAGACAAATTCATTTAACCAAAAAACAGAAGAAAAACAAAACGCCCACATTTATTTACAATTTAACTTTCATATGAATTTGATTAAAGAACAAACAAATCTTCTTTTCAGTTAAAAATAACAAAACAATAATATTTGTCTGCTATAAATTTTTAAAATTATTTAGCTATTTAAGGCTGCATTCTTACGAGTTTCCGGTCATTATTTTTAGATCTTTATTTATTTTTTGTCTCTTTATTTAGATTTTGTTATTTCGTATTAAAGATTGTATTAATAACTCATAAGTATTCCTAAGAATTTTCTTGTTAGTAATCTTAATAAAAAAAAGTTTAGAACTTAACAAATACCACCTACTACAAAACAAAAATAAATGTTATGAAATCATAACATAAATAAATGAAATTAAATATAATTAAATTATTTAATAAGCGAACAAAATAACTTAAGGCGGTTTTGAGTAATAAGAAATCAAACAAAATATGTTTGTGATAATAAAGAAAAAAATAAATGAATTTAATAAAAAAAAATAACTAAATTATTCTGAAAAAATTATAAATAAAAAAATATATAATTTTCCAAAAAAAAAAATAAAAAATTAAAACAAAATTACTTTATATACATTTTTTTTTAAATTAGAACAAATTTTCAAAAAATATCAACTAAGAATTAATGCTTTTTATAAGAAGAATATAACACCATTAAATTAAAAAAAAATTTTGTAGAAAAATAAACAATATAACGCTATTAAATTTTGGCTAAAAGAAAACTTTAAAATTAAAAAATAAAATTTGAGTTAAGTTGAGGTTAGGTTGAATTAATTAACAAGCACCTGAAAAGTTTATATTGTTATTTTCCAATCAATATAAATAGCTTTACTGTTCAAAACGTTTTTTCATATATTGAAAAAAAATATGTGAGGGATTTTTATGTTTTAATATAAATATCCAACATGATGAAAAAAACAAATATCTTTAAAAATAAATATCAATATGGAAAATTTTTCATAAAAAAACTATTTTATTTATCTAAATTGTATGAATTTTAAATATTTTTTCATTCAAGGAAATTGTTATTGTTTAGAATTATTTTCATTCGGTGAAAAAAGTTGAAAATAATTTTCAACTTTTATTATAAATATAACAAATGATATTTAAATCTCTTAAAATAAAAAATATTAAACAATTGATGAAAAAAATTATATATATTTTTATTATTTATTGAGCGATTGTTTTTCGATTGAATTAGTATTAAAATCCAGTCTATTAATTAAAAAATAAAAAAATATATATATATATATTTTTTTAATAAAAAATAATAATTAAAAAAATTTGAATTAAAAAAATAATAAATTAAAAACGAAATAATTAGAAATCTAAACAAAAATTATAAGAAAAATATTAAAAAAAGACTAGAAAAAAATAAATCTTAAAACAAAAATTAAAAAAATCCGGCCTCTGTTAATTTAAAAATTAAAAGAAAATTAAAAAGAAATTAAAAAAAAATATTAAAGCAAATTAATTAAACAAATTTTAGTTAAAAAATAATAAATTAAAAAAGAAATAATTAAAAATTTAAAAAGAATTTTATTAAAAAAAAAAGATTCTAGAAAAAAAAAATAAATATTAAAATAAAAATTAAAAATATTACGGTAAGCAATATTTTTGTCTATTCGGATACATGTTATTATAATGTACAAAGCTTACAAATTGTCTCGGTTTCTAGCTTTAAATCGTTATTTGAAAAAAGACATCGGATTTGGTTCATAAAATTATTAATAAATTAAAATTACTTCCAAGTTTTACACAATATTTTTTTTAATACTTTCAAAAGTTATGGACATATTAAGACTATTTCATGAAGAAACTTAAATTTGGTATAAAATTTTTAAAGATAAAAAAAAAGCAGACACACACACACGTTTTACTCAGTACACCATCTTGCACTTAATTTTCTAAGTGACAAGAACTTTTTTTAGTATAATTATATGTTTTTAGACATTTTGTTATAAAAAAAAATAACAGCATCAGAATGGGATTGAACCAACAACCTTCTGGTTGTTAATCCAGCTCTCTAGCCAACTCATTAACGTGATTGCAGTATTACTGTGCTATTATACTTATTTATGGAATACGGAGTAGCCAAATAATAACGAAGCCTCATTACCAAGAAACTATTTTAATAAGTAGTTTGCCATTACCGAAAACCAAAAAGTTTTTGCTGGATATTAACAACACTAATATCGATTATGTTAAAAATGCCAAGAATATTGGCATAAAATTTAACGATACCTTATCAAGGAGCGAACAAATTAACAATGCATGTGTGAGCATTCTCATTACAATGTATATTCCACAGAAGATTAGACTCTTGTTTGCCAAATCTTTTATATTATCAATACTCCTTTATGGATGTGAAATGTTCAGCAGCTGTGATAATGTTTCTAAAACTAAACTATTAAGAGCATTTAATATTATTGTAAGATATGTATTTGGCTTAAGAAAATACGATCGTTTAATTCATGTATATTAATCTATGGAATCTCGTTTGAAAATTATTTAAAATTTTATGCTGAACTTTTTTATAGTTTTTTTCTTTTTTAGAATTTTTGTATTTCGGCTTAAGTTCATTGAATAATTGTAGAAGAATACATTGTAAAAGTTTTATTGAACACTCGGCAGAATGGAATGCATTTTCTAGTCCGCCATAACCGTCATTAGCACTCTTCAGCGTCCCACCATGGTGTTCTCTGTAAACATCATCTATTTAACTTACAACTTTTCGGAAAATGGAATCCTTAACTTATTTTTCCCTATATATATTATTAAGTAAGACGAATGGTTTACGATAGTTTTTTACCAATTATTTTGTATTCTCCTTTTTCAATTATTATAGTTTATATGCTTAAAGCTAACAGTTAGGTAGTAAACAATAACTCTTTTTAATTAAATAAAAAAAAAAATAATAATAAAAAAATATTCCGGGAAAAATAATAAAATTTTTTAAAATTGTAAAAACATTGTTGAGAAGCTATGATTGTGATAAGAAATAAATCTTTAAAATTAAAAAAAGAAACTAAAAAAAATATTTTTCAAATTAAAATTTTTTAAAAAAATGTTAAAATAAAATTTAAAATTAAAAATAAAAAATTAAATTAAAAAAACATTAAAAAAAAATTAAAAAAATATAAAAACCAATTAAAAAAATATTAAATTAATTAAATTAAAATAATAAAAGTTAAAAAAAAATTGATATTGAAAAAAAAATAAATAAAAAAAATTATTCCGGGAAAAAGAATAAACGTTTTAAAATAGTAAAAATATTTTTGAACAGCTATGAATGTGATAAGAAATAAATCTTTAAAATTAAAAAAAGAAACTAAAAGGAAATTTAAAAAAAAAATATTTTTCAAATTAAAATTTTTTTTAAATGTTAAAATAAACTAAAATTAAAAATAAAAATTAAATTAAAAAAATATATAAAAAAACAATTAAAAAAATATTAAATTAAAAATAGTAAAAACAATAAATCTTTTTAATTAAATAAAAAAAAAATAAATAAAAGTTAAAAAATTAAAAAAAAATATATTAAAAAAAAATTTAAATTATTCCGGGAAAAAGAATAAATGTTCAAATTGTAAAAATATTGTAAAAATGTTTTAAAATTATAACAATTAAAAAAAATGTAAAAACTTATTAACAAAAAAAATATTAAATTAAAAGTAGTAGTAAAAACAATAAATATTTTTAATTAAATTAAAAAAAATAAAAGTTAAAAAATTAAAAAGAAAATATTTAAAAAAATTTAAATTATTCCGGGAAAAAGAATAAATATTTTAAAATTGTAAAAATATTTTTTAACATTGTAATAAACTTTTTTAAAATGTTAAAATAAAATTTATAATAAAAAATAAAAATTAAATTAAAAAAATAAATTAAAAAAATAAATTAAAAAAATAAATTAAAAAATTAAAAAATATATAAAAAAACATTTAAAAAATATTAAATTAAAAATAGTAATTTATTGTTTTTACCATTATTAAATTAAAAAAAAAAATAAAAAAAATTAAAAAAATATTAAAAAAATATTTAATTATTTCAGGAAAACGAATAAATGTTTTAAAATTGTAAAAAAATTTTTTGAACAGCTATGATTGTGATAAGAAATAAATCTTTAAAATTAAAAAAAAAAAAAAAATTAAAAAAATTAAAAAAATATTTTTCAAATTAACATTTTTTTTTTTAATGCTAAAATAAAATTTAAAATTAAAAATAAAAATTAAATTAAAAAAAAAAATACATTTAAAAAAAATGTTAAAAAAAATATGTAAAAACCAATTAAAAAAAATATTGAATTGAAAGTAGTAGTAAAAACAATAAATATTTTTAATTAAATTAAAAAATAATAGTTAAAAAAATAAAAAAAATAATATAAAAAAGTTTAAAAAAAATTATTCCGGGGAAAAAAATGTTTTAAAATTATAAAAATATATATCTTTTTAATTGCTCGGTTTTAGATTTTTTATAACTTTTTAAACTTATTTTTTTTTTTTAGATTCTAAAAAAAAAACTTCAAAAAATACAAATTACTTAAAATTTAGAATTTGGGACTAAGTTTTAGAAATTCCCTTAAACACACCAGGAATATGAGTCATTTGTTGAGATATAAACAAACAGTTCTAAAACAAATTTAAGTGGTTTGACAAACTTAAAGAATAAATATTTAAAAAAATCTGGGGGTCTGACTAATTTTATAGTTACTTTCTTTTTTTTAAAGATCTTAAAACCAAGAAAAAAATGATTTTTAAAATAAATTAATTAACATATTTATTACTTATAGTTGTCTTATATTCCAGGAACTTCCTGGATTTTTATAAGGGATTTTTTTTTTCTGCTGTTTAATTAAATTTTTTCTCAAACACATTAGGTTGAAGAAAGGTATACAAAAATATGAATTTAATTATCAAAGGTTGCCAACCTCTTGTTAAGACACTAATTCAAGATCATGGGTAAAGTAAGACTTTCTTTATTCACCAAAAAAAAAATTTCTTTGTTTTAATACTTTCATATGTTTTCTTTTTTTTTTTTATTATTATGTTAATAAGTTTTGTTTTAAAAATACAACAAATTTAAAGTGCAGAAACTGCGCTTAACTTTATGTTTGACCACAAAAACGAAACGTCAAACTTTTAAAAATGACGCAGTTTATTTGTACCCCAAACACACACACATACAAAATTATCTGCTCAGCTTCAAAGAGCTAATAAAGAAAATGATCATAATGATCAAAATGTTTTAAAACATTATGATAATGCGGCTTTTTATTTTTAACGGTTAAAAAAAATTATTTTGCATTTTTTTTATCTTCTATTTCAAACTTGTTGGTCAATTGCTTTTGGAGACATTATTAACAAATGTCAACTTTAACAAAAAATCGTTTGTTAATAAACAAATTATATTTATTAAATATAATAAAAATAAAGGTTTTAATACCTAACTCAAACCGTGAGCTGAAATATATGTACTTATATATTTATTTATGTTTACTTGTGTGTTTTTTTATTTGGTCGTAAGCCTGAGATTGTTGTCATTTAAAAATTTATTTACTTAAATGACTCAGTTTAGCAGTTAATGAAATAAATAAATTTGTCATCATTGGTATTGTTTATTTTATGTGAATAATTAGTAATATGTTTCGTTTGTTGTTGGCAGCCGCAAGCCAAACCAATTTAGTATTTATTTAAAGGAAATAATTATTATGCAAAAAATAAAAATAATAATAAAAAAATAAAATTAAAAAATGAGAGATAAGTCAAAATAGGTTTATCCTAAAACTTGTTAAGAATAATAACATATGTTTACCCTTTTAAATATTTATTTATTGTCAACTCCTCAATTAAAAAACGGTTTTAATAAGAAACCGCAAGTCAGAAAAACCCTATCATAACAATTAAAAACACAACACTGGGTGCTAAAATTTAAACACCATGAAACATGAATGACATACACTGCCGCCTGCCACTTGAATAAGGAATCAGATTTTTTTTAACTTTAATTAAGTATATCTCCCAAACTAAAGTTCAGAAAAAAATAATTTTTTTGCACAAAAAATTTCAAAGTGTTGGCTTTAGTTTCCTGAAGAAAGAAAAAATATACATATTTTGTTATACTAAAGTTATGCATTTATTTAAAGACATGTGGTACTTCTTTCGTGTGTCACTTGAATAAGGATTTCTTTTAATATTAATCAGGAAGGCTATGATTTGAATTTCTTTCAATATAAACGGCTAGAGCATTTTTAATTTGTTATTTTTTAAATAGTTTTTATTCAAAATGGGACGTGGTAAGGCTCTTAATAACTTTGAAAAAGAAAAAATTCTGATTTTGATATCTCAGGGTCAGAATTCGGTCCAAATAGCTAAAAACATGAATAGAGGAAAGACAGTTGTGTACAATTATTTAAATAACGTGGAAAGATATGGAAAAAACAATTCCAAAAGAAAGACGAAAAATTCTTAGAAGTGCATCAAATTCTGCCATGTCGGTATCAAAAATACGTGAAAAAAGTGGAGTCAGTACCAGTCTAAGAACAGTGCACCGTATTTTAAAGTCGTGCCTATACATAGTCCGACGAAAACTGCAAAAAAGAAACCACCACTTAATGAAAAACGCAAATCACAAGGTCTACAATGACATGGTCCGACAAATGGTTTAAAGTTGTATTTTCCGATGAAAAAAAGTTTAATATTGATGGTCCCGAAGGGGAGGAGGAATTATTTTTCAGCCGCAGACACAGCCGAGAGGGCGGAATAATGGTATGGAATTGGTTTTTGTATCCAACAAAATGGCTGCAACGACTTACAAAAACATTCTGGAGGAAGCATTTCCAAAATTTAATGATTTCTTTGGACCCATACCTTGGACGTACCAACACGACAACGCTCCGATTCATAACGCCAGAGCAGTAAAACAATGGATTAATCAACAAGATGTTCAACTTTAGGATTGGCCCCCATATTCACCAGACCTGAATCCAATGGAAAATGTCTGGGGTTGGCTTGCAAGAAAATTTTTTAAAGGCGGAAAACAATTTGAGGCGATAGAATCCTTAAAGGATGCAATAACGGAAGCAGGGAGTTCAATTTCGCTAAATTACTTAGAGTCATTATACAAGTCGATGCCAAATTGCATTTTTTAAGGTTATTTCTAAAAATGATGACAGTACTTATTACTAATTGAATGCTAGAAAATAATAATTTTCATTTTTATAATCTAAAATTTAAAAACGAATTACAGTTTGCTTAGTTTTAAAATATTCCTTATTCAAGTGACACACGAAAAAGTATCACAGAAATACATGTCTTTAAATAAATGCATAATTTTAGCATAACAAAACACGTATACTTTTTATTTCTTCAGGAAACTAAAGCCAACTCTTTGAAATTTGGTTGTGCAAAATATTATTTTTTTTTTTCTGAACTTTAGTTTAGGAGATATACTTATTTAAAGTTAAAAAAAATGTGATTCCTTATTCAAGTAGCAGGCAGTGTAATATTTTACTAAACATTTATGATAACAAAAATCTAGATCACAATGATATTATATAATTTTAGTTAAAAAAATCTAAAAGAAAAATTGCAAAGAATTTTAATTTTCTTAAAATATTAAAATTTTCTTTAAAAAATTTTCAAATTTTAGAAATTATTAAGCAGCTAAAAAAAGCTTTAAAATGTCCTCTTTCATCTACATTTTAAATAATTTCAATAGCTATTTTTTAATTTAAGTTATAGCTAATTTTCTTTTACAACCTCTTAATTAATATTAATCATACGTCACCTAGTTCACATATTACTTATTTATAAATAAATTTTAAACTTTTGGTAGCATAAACAAATGATGTATGGAAAATTTATGCAGAAAAATACAAGCTTTTAGAAAATGTTTATTATCAACACCCTATTTTTATATTAAGCTAGCTACAGGGTATTAAAGTAGAATAAAGTAAAATATGAAACTGATAAAAAAAATCAGTTTTTAATGAAGAACTTTTAAATTTTTATTAGAATTAAAAAAAAAATTAGGAAACTTATAGAGCAGGTATTAAGAAAAGTCACACCATAAGCACTTTATTATAATACAAAAGGAACTATAAAGCAACAAAGTTGAAAATCTCTTTTTTTAATTTTGTTTAAATTTTAAAATAAAAGATTTTTTAAAGATTTTTAATATAAAACAAGACCTACCAAACTTATAGAGCAAGTCTTAAGCATAAAAAAAGTTATAATATAAGCACATTCGAGCTAAGGCTTTTAAAGATTTCTAATATAAAAAAAAAAAATGTTTTTTTTTAATTTTCATAAATTATTAAAATTTTTATAAAAATTAATATGAAAAATTATTAATATTTAGCTTATAAATATGTCTTAAAATGTATTTTGTTACTAACGTTTTGCATAATTTTAATAAATTTTTTCATTAAAAAGTTATAGCTAATTTTCTTCTACAACCTCTTAATTAATATTAATCATACGCCACCCAGTTCACTTAACAGTTATTAACGTATAACTTCTAAACTTTTGGTTTTATTAAAAAGTCTTATATCGGAAAGTTATAGAATATTTTTATTATCAACACCCTATTTTTATATTAAGTCAGCTACAGGGTGTCAAAAGAAAACAAAGTAGAATATGAAACTGATTGAAAAAAAATGTTTTTAATAAATAACTTTTAAATTTTTAGTGGAATTAAAAAAATATATAGAAAACTTATAGAGAAATGTCTTAAGCTTTAAAAACAAGTTATACTATAAGCACACTCGAGTTGAGACTTTAAAAGATTTTTAATAAAAAAAACTATATCTATTAAAAGTATTAATTTTTTTTTTTTAATTTTCATAAATTATTGAAATTTTTTATAAAAATTAATATGAAAAATTATTAATATTTAGCTTTTAAATATGTCTTAAAATGTATTTTTTTTACTAGCGTTTTGCATAATTTTAATAACTTTTTTCATTAAAAAGTTATAGCTAATTTTCTTCTACAACCTCTTAATTAATATTAATCATACGCCACCCAGTTCACTTAACAGTTATTAACGTATAACTTCTAAACTTGTGGTTTTATTAAAAAATGTTATATCGGAAAGTTATAGAGAAAAATGCAAACTTTTAGGCATGTTTTATTGTCAAAACCCTTTGTTCATATTAAGTCAGCTACAGGACGTCAAAGTATAAGGCTGAATATGAAACTGATAAAATAAATTAGTTTTTAATAAATAACTTAAATTTTTAGTAGAATTAAAAAATATTATAGGAAACTTATAAAGCAAGTGTTAAGCTTTTAAAAAAGTTATGCTATAAGTACTGTGTTACTATACAAAAGGAGCTATAGATTATCAAAATTGACCATCTCGATTTTAAAAAATATTTTTAAAAACATTTTTTCTTATTATTTTTTTAAATTAAATTAATTATTAAACAAATTTTAGACAAATCGTAAAATTGTTTTTAATTTAATAAAAAAATAATAATTTAAATTAATTTTAAAAAATTAAATATTTTCTTTTAAGAAAAATTTATTGAAATTTTTTAGCTCCTTACTTAAAATCTTTGTTACAATGATTTTTTGCTATTTTTAAGATTCATATTAAATTTAAATATTTGTATTTATTAGAAACATTTTATTGCTATTAAATTGTTTATTAGCTTTTGTCAACAAATTAAATTTTACTTTAGCAGTTAATTAAATTTTTTTTCTCAGGAAATAATTTTTTTAAATCAAATTATTTAAATAAAACAAACTGTTTTTAAGAAAATTTACTCACATTTTAGTACAATGTTTAACCCTTTTAAAGTGTCTTGGAATTAAAGATAATTTTCAGATAAAATAAAAAAGCAGGGATTCAAGATAATTTAATAAAATTTAAAACCTTAAAAAGACCGTAAGCTATTTTGAAGCTACAAAAGATGAATGATTGAAGCTAATTTGAGGCTATTTAAGTGAATGATTGAAGCTAATTTTGAGGCTTCATAAAGATCTAGAATTGAAGGTAATTTGATTTTATATAGGGCTAATTTGTAACACTATAAAATTTCATATAAAGCTAATTTAAAGTATTATAAAAATCTAGGATTGAAGCTAATTTAATTTTATACAAAGCTAATTTGTGACTCTATAAGACCTTTTAGTTAAAGCTAATTTGAGTCCCTATAAATACCAGGAATTCAAGCTAATTTGAGACTCTATAAATACCAGGAATAGAAATTTATTGTTGATTATATAAAGATCAAGAATTGAAGCAAATTTGAAACTATCAATGTAAATGTTTGAAGTTAATATCCAACAGCTTAAACAGGAATAACTAAAGCTCATTTTGGCCTAGAGACTTAAAATTTGAATCTATATAAAGATGAATGATTGAAGCTCATTTGAGACTATAAAATAACATAGGATTAAAGCTAACTTTACACTATATAAAATTGAATGATTGAAGCAAATTTGAGACTTTATAAATATCATGATTGAAGCTTATTTAATATAAATGATTGAAGCCAATTTGTAACAGTTCGAAGAGGAATAATTGAAATTCATTTTGAACTTGTGATTTAACCTAATTTGAGATGAATGACTGTAGCGTGTGTTTGACACTATTAAGATGATTAAATGAAGAATGTTTGAAGTTAATTTTAGATTTCAAAAAATGATAATTGAAGCCAATTTGAAGCTATATAAAGGGGAATGATTGAAGTCAATTTGAGTTTCTAAAAACACCAAGGTTGAAGCTAATTTAAAGTTCTATAGAAGTGTAAGATTGATGCCAATTTGAGACTATAAATATGAATGATTGAAGCTAATTTGAAACTCTATAAAAAAAATAATTGAAGCTAATTTGGCGCTATTTAAACCCATGGGATTGAGGCAAATTTGATACTCTATAAAGTAATTTATTTGAAGCCAATTTTGGAGTTATATAAGGAACTAGCATTAAAGCTAATTGGAGATTCTTTAAATATAAATGACTGAAGTTAATTTTAGACCCTATAAACAACAACAATGATTAAAACTGATTTGAGACTATAAAAACAACTACGATTGAAGCTAAATTAAGGATATAAAGATGAACCATTAAAGCTAATTTGAGACAAAAGAAAGACATATGTGAGGCTAAATTTAAGCCAATTTGAAACTTAAAAAATACCTAGAATTGAAGTTAAAACAGACGATTTTTAGGTCTATTATTGAAGCTAACTTAAAACAAACTGTTTTTAAGAAAATTTACTCACATTTTAGTACAATGTTTAACCCTTTTAAAGTGTCTTGGAATTAAAGATAATTTTGAGATAAAATAAAAAAGTAGGGATTCAAGATAATATAATAAAATTTAAATCCTTAAAAAGACCGTAAGCTATTTTGAAGCTACAAAAGATGAATGATTGAAGCTAATTTGAGGCTATTTAAGTGAATGATTGAAGCTAATTTTGAGGCTTCATAAAGATCTAGAATTGAAGGTAATTTGATTTTATACAGGGCTAATTTGTAACACTATAAGATTTCATATAAAGCTAATTTAAGGTAATATAAAAATCTAGGATTGAAGCTATTTTGATTTTATACAAAGCTAATTTGTGACTCTATAATACCTTTTAGTTAAAGCTAATTTGAGTCCCTATAAATACCAGGAATTCAAGCTAATTTGAGACTCTATAAATACCAGGAATAGAAATTTATTGTTGATTATATAAAGATCAAGAATTGAAGCAAATTTGAGACTATCAATGTAAATGATTGAAGTTAATATCCAACAGCTTAAACAGGAATAACTAAAGCTCATTTTGGCCTAGAGACTTAAAATTTGAATCTATATAAAGATGAATGATTGAAGCTCATTTGAGACTATAAAATAACATAGGATTAAAGCTAACTTTACACTATATAAAATTGAATGATTGAAGCAAATTTGAGACTTTATAAATATCATGATTGAAGCTTATTTAATATAAATGATTGAAGCCAATTTGTAACAGTTCGAAGAGGAATAATTGAAATTCATTTTGAACTTGTGATTTAACCTAATTTGAGATGAATGACTGTAGCGTGTGTTTGACACTATTAAGATGATTAAATGAAGAATGTTTGAAGTTAATTTTAGATTTCAAAAAATGATAATTGAAGCCAATTTGAAGCTATATAAAGGGGAATGATTGAAGTCAATTTGAGTTTCTAAAAACACCAAGGTTGAAGCTAATTTAAAGTTCTATAGAAGTGTAAGATTGATGCCAATTTGAGACTATAAATATGAATGATTGAAGCTAATTTGAAACTCTATAAAAAAAATAATTGAAGCTAATTTGGCGCTATTTAAACCCATGGGATTGAGGCAAATTTGATGCTCTATAAAGTAATTTATTTGAAGCAAATTTTAGAGTTATATAAGGAACTAGCATTGAAGCTAATTGGAGATTCTTTAAATATAAATGACTGAAGTTAATTTTAGACCCTATAAACAACAACAATGATTAAAACTGATTTGAGACTATAAAAACAACTACGATTGAAGCTAAATTAAGGATATAAAGATAAACCATTAAAGCTAATTTGAGATAAAAGAAAGTCATATGTGAGGCTAAATTTAAGCCAATTTGAAACTTAAAAAATACCTAGAATTGAAGTTAAAATAGACGATTTTTAGGTCTATTATTAAAGCTAACTTAAAGACTTGGGATTGAAGACAATTTCAGACTATTAATATGAATGATTAAAACTAACTTGAGACTATATAAAGCAGATGTGACTGAAGTTTATTGAAGAAAATTAACAATGAACGTTTGAAGCTAATTAGAGGCTAAACAAAAAGCTTAAATTTAAACTTATTTGAGACGAAATTAAAACCAATTTGTGACTAGGATTGAAGCTAATTTGATATACTAATAAGATAAATTATTTATTTTCAAAATATTAAGCATTGAAGCAAATTTTAAGCTATAATAAGCCCATACGATTGAGACTTATTTAACACTTATAAAAATGGGTTGTTGAAGATAAATTCAGATTTTATAAATATATGGTATTAAAGTTAAATTGAGACAATATAAAGATAAATGATTGCGATTGCAGCTCAAGTTGGGCTATAAAAAGTTGACGTTCGACTGTAAAAAATCCTGCATTTGCGACTGAAGTTTTTTACGGGCGATCGTTACTAAAGCTGGTATATAAAGAGACCTCAGATTGCAGCCGAAATTACACTATATTAAGGCCCAAGAAAGCAGCTTAAGTTGGATTATATAAAGACGCAAGATTGCAGCAGAAGTTGGACTATATAACGAAGCTTTATTTACCATATTAAGCTTCAAACAAGGTGCTGAAGTTGGACTTTGTTATGTCCCATAATTGCAGCTGATGTTGGTTTATATAATGACCTAAGATTACAGCTTCAATTCGACTATAGAAAAAAAAAACCTATCATTGCAGCTGAAATAGGATTATATGAAGTCCTAATATTGTAGCTAAAGTTGTACAATATAAATCTAAAATTGCAAATGAAATTATGCTAAATAAAGACCTGTGATCGTAGATGAATTAGGTCTATATTAAAACCAATGATTAAAGATAAAGTCCAACTACAATTGCAGTAAAAATTTAACTATATTAAGATTTACAAATATAGATTAAGTTCTATTTAATAGCAGTTTAAGTTACACGATAGATATATCGACCCAAGATGACAGCTGAAATTGTACTACATAAATATCTGCTATTACATCTTAAATTGAGCTATACAAAGACCCAAGATTGCAGTTTATACGCTTGCAGCAAAATTTAGCTGAAATTGGACTATATATATATATATAGAAATGTTAAATAATTATAAATTATTCTTACTTAAACCTTTAAGAGTTACATTTTCATTTAATTCTAAACATTTGCTTAAAAACTCTGTTTATAATTTTAAAATCTCTCTCTCTCACACACACACACATACACTCTCTTTCTCCTTTTTTTCCTTTCTTTAACAACAAAGTTGCTATTAACGGCGTTAAAAATATTTGATTTAACTGAGAGTTCCTATAAGAGTATTTAGGCTCTCTGCTTACAAATATCAAAACTGTCCTCATTCTTCCTGTTTGTTTACAACACCAAGTTGATTAAATAAATTTCTAACGCCGTTAATTGTTAAAATAACAGGCGGTGAAGCTAATAACATCTAATTAAAAGGATTTATGAAGAATTTATAAGCAAAAGGATAAGTAAAAAGTAATTTTAAGAGTTTTAATAAAATTTTAAAAGATTTTTTTGAATTTACAAAGATTTTTAACAATTTTTTGTTATTAAAATTGAAAATAATATTACGTTAAGTAAAAGTAAAGACCTGCATAAAATTAAGTTTATTTAAAGGTGTCTTTTTAAAGTTTAATTTGCCATCATCGTAGAATTCAAACCCTTAAGGGGTTAATTTTACTAACGTTTATTTTATTATTTATTTTTTTTTATTACTTAGTAACACCCCATTTAATTAATTTTTTTATTTGTTTAACTCTATTACGTTAGCAGAAAAAACAAAAAGGTCGCTTTTTTTTAATAAGAATAATTTTTAATAATTAGTCAAAGAGCATGAAATTTTTTGCTTAATAAATGTTATGAAATTTTTGCTTTTAGTCACGTGTTTCTTAAGTTTCTTATTGTTAAACAACTTTATTATTAAAAAATTAATATTATTTCCTTAAGAGTGACAGTTTGTTAAATAAGAAAAACAATATAAATACATTTTAAATAGAAAAAAAACTGTGTTATTATTTGCATAAATTGTTATGTCTATGTTAAAAATTATAAAACAAGTTTATTTATTTATTTATTTATTTTTTTAATATAAAACATAATTTGAAATAAAGTTTTAAAAAACAAGCCTTTGCATTATAAAAAAAGACTTAATTTAAAATTAAATTATGTAAAGCTTAAAATAAATATTAAATAAATTTGTATGAAAAAGAAGATAACGGATGTTAAAAATTAATTTAATTGCAGGGGAAAAAATTATATAAATAAATTGCAATAAAAAGAAAAAATAAAATTAATAAAAATAAAATAGATAATAAAATTTTTATTAAAAAATAATAATAATAATATTTCAATTAAATCACATTCAAAAACTAACCTATAAATCTGTATACTCAACTATCATCGAAACTAAAAGAATAGCCACTAGGTTTGTATACAAATAAAGCTGCCAGACTTTAAATTTATTATCTAATTATAAAAATAATAATTTTAATTTATATATTTTTTTCTATCATTCCCATCATAAAATTACATCATGTTTTTGCCCCGTTGCTTTCCATTAATTATTTTATTATTTTCTCATGCTGACACTTTTATTCTTATTAAACATTTTACTTTTTAAATTCTTTTTTTCTTTTTAATAAATTCCTATTACTTAACTTATTGAAAACTAGAAAAATCTCTTTAATTACATTCTACAATTACTTTAAAAACGCAGCTCATATGTATGCAAGACAGTCTCTAAAAAGATTATAATTCAATTAAAAAAGAAAAAAACTTTTAAATTTAATAACATAATTCTGTTTTTTTTACAAAGATTTTAATTGAATATTTATTAACAAATTAATTAGTTTTTGTTTTTTAAGTTGAATGATCAATCAGTTGAGCTTATTTAATTAAAACGCATAAAAAATTATATGAAAAATTTATGGGTAATTTAAGAATTTTATTAGAAAGAAAATGAAAGCTAAATAAATTAAAAGAGAGAATAATCTATGGTGTTATAGTCTGTAGAATAGACTAAAGTCTAGACTATAATGTAGAATATAATTTAAACTATAGTATAGGCCACAATCTAATCTATAGTGTAGCACCCCCATTTGAACCTTGATGGGTTAAGAACTACAAAAAACATGTGAGTAATTCTGTAAAAAGTATTAGTTTAGGTGGTATAGAATTTCTTAGAAAAAAAATTAAATTGTAAAACTTAGTTTTGTAGCTTCCAGAAATTAGCTATTTAAGTATAATAAAATCTTGGTAATAAATAATAAATCATTATTTAAATACAATGAATCTTCTTTAACCGGAACATCAAAATAACAAAAAATTTAAACGAGAATTTCCAATATAAAATGACAAATTATAAATTCTAACTTTTGCTTTAAAAAATTTCCCAAATTCATTTCAATTCTCAACTTTGTATTGTGTAATGTTTTATAATAAAATTCTGGGTATTTACAGGTAATTTAAATTTTGTAATAATTTTACTTATAAAAAATATACAAAATTTAAGGGGATTTAAAATTAGGTTTTTGTATAAGAAGGAACATTTTTATTAAAAACATAAAAAATGCTTTTATAAAATGCCTTTATTTTTAAGCTTTAATTAAAATTTAAATTCAAAAATCTTATTTAATTATAATAAAATTGAAAATTTTTACCTAAAATTAAATTTTTTAAATTAAGTTCGAATTTTCGAAATTGTTTCAGAAAGCCCAAAAATGAAATATTTAGCATAAATTTTATTTAATCTAGATAAACAAGTAACTTCAAAGAAAACTTTGATAATTTCAAACTAAAATCAATTTTCGAAATTAAGTTCGAATTTTCAAAATCGATTCAAAAAGCACAAAAATCAAAAAAAATTAGCTGAAATTTTATTTAATTTGAAAATTTTGACAATTTGTAGCCAAAATCCATTTTCGAACTTATGTTCTAATTTTCAAATTGTTTCAAAAGCTCCAAAAATTTTATATTTGAGCAGAAATTTTATTTAATTTAGATAAATAAGTAATTTTTATGAACATTTTGTCTTTTGGACATTTTCGAATTTAAGTTCGAATTTTTGAAATTGTCTTAGAAACTAAATATTTTGGCAGAAATTTTAATTAAATATTATAAAAAATAATAATTTTTAGGAAAATTTTGACAATTTGAAGCCAAAATCCGCTTCCAAATTTAAGTTCGAATTTTCGCTTTAGTAATACCAAAAATTTAATATTTTATAAGAAATTTTATTTAATCTAGATAAATAATTTTTATTAAAAATTTTTTAATTTCGAAATTAAGTTAGAATTTTCGAAATCGCTTCAAAATCCCAAAAATTTATTATGTTAGCAAAATTTTTATTTTATTTGGATAAATAAGTAATTTTTATGAAAATTTTTATAATTTTGAGCTAAAATCCATTTTCGAACTTAACTTCGAATTTTCGACATTGCTTAAAATATCTTAGATTTTGCCATAAATTTTATTTAATTTTTATAAATAACTAGTTTTTATGAACATTTTGAGTCAAAATTCATTTTCGAACTTAACTTCGAATTTTCGAAAACGCTTACAATACCTTAGAAATTAAATGTTTTACCTGGAAATTCATTTAATCTAGATAAATAATTAATTTTTATTAAAAATTTGGTCATTCTGAACTAAAATCTATTTTCGAACCTAAGTTCGAATTTTCGAACTTACTTAAAAACGTTCTAATATAAAATATTTTTCCAAAATTTGTCTTCAAATAGGAAAAATATGATATTTTTAATAAAATTTTATCCATATTCTTCCATAAATTTTATTTAGTAAATATAAAAAAGTAATTTTTAATGAAATTTTGCCGAATTTGGTTTAAAATCCATTGTCGAAACTAAGTACAAATTTTCTAAATTGCTTAAAACTGTTCAGAAATATAACTTTGTTATTTTTATGTGAGATTTATTTTAAGATTTAAAATAATGTAAATTTTAATTATAAAATTAATTGAAACAACATTTCTTGTTTGCAAAAAAAAAAAAAAAAAAAAAAAAAACTTTTTAAATAAATTATTATAAATTATTCCTATTTAAACCTTTAATAGTTATATTTGCATTTATTTCTAACAATGTTGTCAGATTAGGGATTTCTTTTGGGAAATATGGATGAAAAATTTAGTTTGGGGATGAGGTGATTTGTTGGGGATGAATTTCAGGTTTTGTGGATTTTGGGGGTTTTTTTTATTTCTAGAATTTTTCTTTTTAACTTAGAAAAAATAATATTCACCCCGATATTAATTTTTAGTAAGATATGCCTATTATTTTATTCAACAACAGTGCAATGAAGACTAAAAAATAACTGTTGTTCTAAATAAGATACCATATTTATGGATTGGCTGAGAGGACAATGTTTGGTCAAATGATACTCTGTTAATGTAACTCCAATATTAATCAATAAGAACATTGTGCTAGTCCTAAATTTTAACAAGCTTTACACCCAACTGCTAAAGCTAATTCGAGTACGCAGAATTCAATGGTGGCAGCCGTTTTTCAAAGCTAAAAAAAATAAGTCTCATTTTCGGGCACAGTATAATTATCCATATTATTATAAACAATTTTATTGAAATTTTATATTTTATATTAATTTTAAGATAGGAAGAACTATAAGATATAAATAAATTATTTTTTCTTTCGATGAAAGTAGAAGTTTTAACTGGATAAAGCTGCATTTTACGTTTTCTTTATTATTTTAGAGGGGATTTTTGGGGATATTATAAGCAGTTATTTGAGTATTTTTAGGATGAGATTTTGCTATTTGGAGATAAGGCTCCAAAAAAAATCTGGGAACCCAAATTTCTAAATTCTTAAAAGTTCTCTGCTTACAAGTTTAAAATCTCTCTTTCTTTTTCCTTTTGTTTCCTTTCTTTAACACAAAGTTGCTGTAGTTTGTTTATCAACGGCGTCAAAAAAGTTTGTTTTGACTTAGACTTCCTATAAGAGTATTTGGGATTTCTCCTGTAACAGGAGACCAGTTTCTTCCCCCTTGTTGATATCAACATGTTCATTAAATAATTTTCTAACGCCGTTAATTATTAAAATAACGGGCGTTGAAGCTAATAACAACTAATTAACAAGATTTGTAAAGAATTGTTAAGAAAAAGGATAAGGCAAAAGGTAATTTTAAGAGTTTTAATAAAATATAAAAAGATGTTTGAACAATTTTATTAAAATTAGTAAATATTAATAATAAAAATAAAAAATGAATTAAGTAAAATTATAAAAAATTTCAAGAATTAAAAAAAAATACATTTAATAATAATATTTAATAACATTTAAAAAAATTATTTATTAATTAGTATAACAAATTTTAAAAATTAAAAAATTGTTTAAAATTAAAAAAAAAATTATAAAAAAAAATAATTTCTATGCAAAAAAATATATGATTTTTTTAAAATATTTAAAAATAGTTTTATAAAAAAATTAGATAATTTTTTTATCTTTGAAATTCTAACTACAATTCCTAATAATATTAATAATATTACAAATATTACACATACCTACATACATATCTTAGCAGTAAATTACTCATATTTGAATATTTTAATAAATTTCATTTAAAATCTTGTAAATAAAATTTGTATTTAACACCGGAAATTCAAACTATATAAAAAACATTACTACTAAATACTATATTTAAATTGACAATCAAATATTTTATTTAAGGCCTGGGGGAAATATGTTTTATACAAAAAAAAAAAAAAAAAAAAAAAAAAACACATTTAATAAATTTTAAGCTGAAAACTAGTAGTTTCTTAGTCATCGTCATCGTTTGTCATTTTATGAAAAAAAAAATTCTAAACAGTACAAAATTTAAAAGCGAAAAACTCATTCACGAAATGAAAGTGACAGGAATTTTAATTAATTTGCTAACAAAAAAAAAAAAAAATTTAATAACAAATTTAACACAAGTCATTTAAAACAGTAAGAAAATATATTAAAAAAATTAACAAAAACAAAAGTCCAATTTTTAGTTGAAACAAATAAAGACGAAAAATAAAATTAAAAATTAACTAATTTTAAGTCTAGTTTAAATTAAAAGCAAATAAAGTTTAAATAAAATGTTAAACTAAAAAAAAAACAAATCACATAAAATGGAGAAGTGTTCAATGACCCTTAAAATGCACAATGGTTTGATTTAATTTAATTTTATGATTTATGTTTAAAAATAACGATACCCAGCAAAGTTTTTAAAAGGAAAATTCTTTAATAAAAAAAACTATGAAATTGACCAAAGACTAGACTATTGATTAGGCTATAGACTATACTCTAGACTAAAATATAAATTTAACTGTAGACTAGATCATAGGATAGACTGGCAATAGCACAGTCTATAAAGCAGACTATAGAAAAGATTTTAGAGCATAATATAGACCACACTATGCACAAGATTTTGGAGTACACTAAAATCTACACTCTGTCTTAAATGAACAAAAGAAATTTATTTAAAAATTGCTTACTTTTAAATTATTATTTTTTCTTTCATTAGTTAATTGACTCGTTGATCACTATTGGTTTCAGCTATAACTGTCCCTAGCTATTAAATTAATTCAAATTTTAAATATGTATGTCTCTATTAACCGACTTAATTTGTAATTATTATAAATTTTAACCAGTTAAGTGACCCCCCTATTAAAATATTTAATTGTTTGCTAAAAATGTCTTAAAAAAAACAATTTGTACTTTTTATTGAACAATTTACTACTGAGCTTATTTTCTAAATCTGTTGAATTTATTAATTCATAATAGTCACTGACATTGATTTTTTTTCTTTATATATATTTAGATAATTTTTTTTATAGTTTTTCAAGTTCCTTAAACAAACCTCAAACATATTATCTAATAGGTTCTAGTCTTTTTTTTCGTAAAGTGGCAAAAAATAAAATAAAATGTTACGAGTTACTAACAAGTGGCTTGACAAGCTGATTAATTTAGAAAATAATAATTTAAAAGTTTATTATTAATAAATTTTGTTGATTCTCTTCGTATTTCTAAATTTTATGAGCTTGTGGGGCATGAGAACACATTTCGGATTGTTTGAGCTTATATATATATATATACATAAAACAAAATAAAATAATAATAAAAACTGTTAACAAATAAATAAATAGTATAAGAAAAAACTTGTAAGCCCAACAAAAGTTTTTTAGAGTTCCAAAACATAAATTGAATTAAGAAAAAAATAATAAAATAGTCAAAAGTCTTGGCTATAGTCCAGTCAATACTATATCCATACCGTAGTGAGGACATAGTCCATATTCTGAAATATATTCTAGTCTGTAGTCTATGCTATAGTTTATTCTATGGTCCGACTATATTGTATTCTATAGTCTATTCTATAGTCTGGACTATAACCTATTATATAGTGTGAACTATAGCTTATTCTATAGACTGAACTATAGCCTATTCTAGTCTGGATTATAGCCTTTTCTATAGTCTGGACTATAGCCTATTCTGTAGTCTGGACTATAGCCTATTCTATAGTCTGGACTATAGCCTATTCTATAGTCTGGACTATAGCCTATTCTATAGTCTGGACTATAGCCTATTCTATAGTCTGCACTATAGCCTATTCTGTAATCTGAAATATAGACTATTCTATAGTCTGAAATATAGACTATTCTATAGTCTGGACTATAACCTATTATATAGTGTGAACTATAGCTTATTCTATAGACTGAACTATAGCCTATTCTAGTCTGGATTATAGCCTTTTCTATAGTCTGGACTATAGCCTATTCTGTAGTCTGGACTATAGCCTATTCTATAGTCTGGACTATAGCCTATTCTATAGTCTGGACTATAGCCTATTCTATAGTCTGGACTATAGCCTATTCTATAGTCTGGACTATAGCCTATTCTATAGTCTGGACTATAGCCTATTCTATAATCTGAAATATAGACTATTCTATAGTCTGAAATATAGACTATTCTATAGTCTGGACTATAACCTATTATATAGTGTGAACTATAGCTTATTCTATAGACTGAACTATAGCCTATTCTAGTCTGGATTATAGCCTTTTCTATAGTCTGGACTATAGCCTATTCTATAGTCTGGACTATAGCCTATTCTATAATCTGAAATATAGACTATTCTATAGTCTGAAATATAGACTATTCTATAGTCTGGACTATAGCCTATTCTATAATCTGAAATATAGACTATTCTATAGACTGAACTATAGCCTATTCTAGACTGGATTATAGCCTTTTCTATAGTCTGGACTATAGCCTTCTCTATAGTCTGGACTACAGCCTTCTCTATAGTCTGGACTATAGCCTTCTCTATAGTCTGGACTATAGCCTTCTCTATAGTCTGGACTATAGCCTTCTCTATAGTCTGGACTATAGCCTTCTCTATAGTCTGGACTATAGCCTTCTCTATAGTCTGGACTATAGCCTTCTCTATAGTCTGGACTATAGCCTTCTCTATAGTCTGGACTATAGCCTTCTCTATAGTCTGGACTATAGCCTTCTCTATAGTCTGGACTATAGCCTTCTCTATAGTCTGGACTATAGCCTTCTCTATAGTCTGGACTATAGCCTATTCTATAGTCTGGACTATAGCCTATTCCATAATCTGGACTATAATTTATTCATTAGTATTTAGTATAGACTAGTCTATAGTCTAAACAATAGTCTGGACTATAGTCTAGTCTATAGTCTGGACTACAGTCAAGTTTGTAGTCAAGACTATAGTCGAATTTATAGTTTAGTTTATAGTCTGGGCTATAAACCAGTTTATAATTTGGACTATAGTCTATTCTATAGTCTGGACTACAGTTTATTCATTAGTCTTTAGTATAGACTAGTCTATAGTCTGAACTATAGTCTGCACTATATCCGAACTATAGTCTGAACTATAGTCTGAACTATAGTCTGAACTATAGTTTAAACTATAGTCTAGACTGTAGACTAAATAGTAGTCTAGACTATAGTTCAGACTATAGTTTAGTCTATAATTTAGTCTATAGTCTGGACTGTAGTTTAGTCTATAATTTTAACTATAGTCTAGTATATAGTCTCGACTATAGTCTAACCTATAGTCTAGTCTAGAGTCTCGACTATAGTCTAGTCTAGAGTCTCGACTATAGTCTAGTTCATAGTTTCGACTATGGTCTAGTCTATAGTTTCGACTATAGTCTAGTCTATAGTTTCGACTATAGTCTAGTCTATAGTTTCGACTATAGTCTAGTTCATAGCCTGAACTGCAGTGTAGTTTATAGTTTGGGATATAGTCAAGATTATAGTCTGGACAATAGTTTAGTTTATAGTCTTGACTATAGTCAAGTTTACAGTATCGGCTCTACTTTACAATCTGGGACATAGCCTGGTTTATTTTAATGTTTGGACTATAGTTTATACTGTAGTCTATAAAGCAGACTAGTCTATAGTCTGGGATATATTATATAGGCTGAGCTATAGTCTGGACTATAGTCCAGTTTACAGTTTAGTTTATAGTCTGGACTATAGACCAGTTTATAGTCTGGTCCATAATCAAGTTTATATATTAGTTTATACACTATTGTCTCGACTATATTATAGTCTATAGTCAGGACTATAGCCTGGTCTTTATTCTCGACTATAGTCTGGAAAATAGGCTAGTTTATATTCTGGACTATAGTCTGGGCTATAGTCTAGTTTATAGTTTATTTTATACTCTATACTAAGGACTAGTCTAAATGTGGACTATAGTCAAGTTTGTAGTCTGCACTTATAGTCCAGTTTGTAGTTTAGTTTATAGTTTGGAATATAGTCTAGTTTGTAGTTTTAAGTCTGGGCTATAGTTTAGCGTATAGTCTGAAGTATAGTCAAGTTTATAATTTATTTTATTGTATGGACTATACTCTATATTATAGCCTGTATTTTATACTAGTATATAGTCTGAACTAGTCTGTAGTCTTGGAAATAATCTAGTTTATAGTCGGGATTATGGTCCGATCTATAGTTGGTAATCTAGTCTATAGCATTATCAAAATAAATAGTTAATAATTTGGTCTGTAGTGTAATTTATATTTTTACTTAAATTTCAATAGAAGTAACAAATCATTCTATTAACTCTCTCTCTCACTCTCTCTTTGAACGTCACATATGACCGTTAATAAAGAAATATAGTTTTTTGTTTTTGAATAATTTTTTTTTTTCGTTCCATATTCTTAACTAAGTTAAGAATCAAGTATATTATTTTAAACTAGGATTTTTTTATTTTATGTACGTTTTAACTTGCAACTATATAAAACAAAAAAGGTAATAAAAACTCGATGAACTTATGTAAATACGATTAAATATAAAACATTCACATGTTAGCGACATATGCTTACACACAATTTGCAATTACCACAATATCATGCATTAAAAAAGTTACAACAATACTTCATTTTTATAGATTTTTTTTCCAAATGCGTTGCGATTTTTTAATAGATAATTGGCTATTTTAATAGTAAAGGTATTTCCCCTTTCCTAGAATAAGAATATGAGAAAAAATTAAAAATGTAGTTTTATTTTGTAAACAACTGTAAAAGCAGAGTTAAGTAATTGCGTTGTGGGGAGTGTGAAATAGTTAGTAAAAGTATTGACGGTTTACAACTATTAAGTATTAAACGAATGCATGTTTAGAGGCATTTACAAACATGTTTTTTATAACGAAAATACAAGTTTATTATTCCAAGAATTCTAATTTACACTGGGTTTATTTGAAAATTTTAATTTATTTTAATGCTGTTAATATTGTATAGCAATTTTAAGTGTGTTTAGAAGAAAGGTTTAAAATTTGTTAATTTAAAGCATTCGACGCACAGAATGACGCAGTTATTGGACTGCATAGCATTAAAAACTGTAGTTTTATTATTGTTGTCAACGCACACCAAGCATAGCGTATGCTGTGTGTTGTATATTTGAAATAATAAGTTTCATAATGTGGTCATCTTGCTTAGCCATAATAGTGAAGTTGCCATATTGTTTTTGATAAAAAACACTGTGTAATTGTTGAAAATAGTAATAAATTGTTTTGAAGCAATAAAATTTTACGTTTTTACTATATTAAAATTGAAAAAAAAAATTAATTTATTTGATAAAGAATGTATTTGAAAAACATTTAAATAACATACTTTACTTTAAAGAAATAAAAATTGAAAAAAATGTAATGTTTAGCCGGAATTTTATACTTGTCCAAAAAAGCACCGTTCTTCTAAATTTATGTGTTTAAAAGCAGCTCAATTTTATTACAAAGTTAAAATTAACGTTTTTTTTTTTTAACAACAGAAACGTGGAAGTTTGCAAAAGGAACATCACAATTATTACTCGTGTAACAAAGACCTGACAAAATTAAATCTTTGTATAAAGGGTTCAAATTTTAATTAGATCGTTAAAAATGCCATAAAAATAAATTACAAATAAAGGAGGCAAATGAAAGACAAATCCCCTTTGATTATAAAACTTTTTTATTTAAAAAAGAACACAATCTGAAGATATCGGCGGCCGGTGTATGTGACTTTAAGCACGATTTCAATAAAAAAAAATATATATAATATCAATATGTGTGTTTTATATTTTATTATATCTAACAAAAGTTGTGGTTTTTTGCCTTTTTTGCTTAACTAAATGATTTTAAATGTGATTTTTTTTTCTCTTCACTAACTGACTTGTAATTGTAGATGTTATTGTTTGGCGTCATATAAAAACGTGCAGTGTTTATAAAGTAAATCCACATAATAATATTTTTGTACAAAAAAAGAAAAATTCTACTCATAAGTATTTTAAAGATTTGTTAAATTGTGCTATCTAAAAACCCCTTTTAAAAATAACAAATATTTAATACTTAAAATATAAATTAAAATTCCTTTACTTTATAATTATTTGTTAATTCTCTATAATTTTCACTTTATGATCTTGTTTCTATCATTAATTTTGTGAAAGGCACTCCCTGAATTTAAAAACAATTCTATCTTAAAGTATAAATGATCTGTCAGTATTAAGTAAATTATAACAAACTGTAAGTAATAGTAAATAATAGTAAATGAAAGCAATAATTTAAAGAAAAAATAAATTATATAAAAATAACTCGTATTAGGCTCGTGTTTTGAAACGTTTTTATAATAAAAACAAAGTTCTAGATTATTTTCTAGAAATATTCAGAAATAATATGTAATTAATTAATAGCCAGATGAAGTCATTTCGAACAGATTTAAATAAACTGTATAAACTATAGTACAGACCAGGCAAGAATACAAAGTATTAGACCAAAGTCCACCCTATGGATAACATTATAGTCCAGACTATATTCTAGACTTTATTCCAGGCAATAGTACATACAAACAGCTAGATAATAATCCAAACCATAAACTAAACTATAGACGATACTAAAATCCAGATAAAAGATTAGATTATACTTCAAACTATAAACTAAAATAGATTCCAGACTATCAACTAAAGTATAGTTAATACTATAAACTATTGTACTATAAACTATAGAACAGACTATAATACAGAGAATAAAGTAGACCAAAGTCCAGAATATAAATAAGACTGTATACCAGACTATAGCTGAGACTAAAAACTAGGCTACAGATTATATTCCAGACTATAAAGTAGACTATAAACCAGTCTATATCAGAGGCTGTAAAGTAGGCTATAAACTAGTCTATAGTAGGGACTATAAACTAGACTATTGCCCAGACTCTGAACTATCCCAGATTATAAAATAGACTATAGTCGTGACTATAAAATTAAACAGTCCATAGTTGGGACTATAAACTAAACTATAGACTATAGCAAAAAGAATGAAATGACCATAAAATAGGCTATAGTCCACACTACAAACTAGACAAACTATAAACTAGACTATCGAGCCTATAAACTAGATTATAGTCCACTATAAAATAGATTTTAGTCAAGACTACAATACTATAAGCAACATTATAAACTATACTATAGACTATAATCCAGACTATAAGCTAGACTGTAGTTCAGACTATAGGATATAGTCAAGACTATAAACTAGACTATAATCCACACTAAAAGCTATACTACCAAACAATTCTGAATAAAATACCTATAAACATATTGAAAAAATAAATAAATAAAAAAAAAAATAAAATTTACTATAGTCCAGACTATAAACTAAACTATAGTTCTCACTATAAAATAGACTATAGACTAAAGTCTAGACTCTAGTCCACTTTATAAACTAGATTATAAGCCAGAATATAAATTAGACTAAAGTTCAAATTATAAAAAAATTTTGGTCGAGACCATATTCTATAAGCCACTCTATAAACTAGATCGTAAACTATAGTCCACACTCTAAACTAGACTATAGTCCAGACTATAAACTAGACTATAGTTCAGACTATAAACGAGACTATAATCCAGACGATAAACTAAACTATAGACTGTAGACTAAAGTATACTAAAGTCTAGGCTCTAGTCCACTCTATGAACTAGATTATAAGCCAGAATATAAATTAGACTAAAGTCCAAACTATAAAAAAATTTTGGTCGAGACTATAAACTATTCTATAAGTCAGTTTATAAACTAGACCATAAACTATAGTCCAGACAATAAACTAGACTATAAACTATAGTCCAGACAATAAACTAGCTATAGACTATAGTCAAGACTATAAAGTATAATATAGATAACAGTACAGACCACCATAGTCCAGATTATAAACTAGACTATAGTCCAGACTATAAGCTAGACTATAGTCTAGACTATGAACTAGAATATATTCTAGACAATAAATCAGACTATAGTCCAGACGATAAACTAGACGACAATTCAGACAATAAACTAGACGATAGTTCAGACGATAAACTGGACTATAATCCAAACAATAAACTAGACTATAGTCCAGACTATAAACGAGACTATAGTCAAGACTACTTTCAAGACTATATTCAGGACTATAATCAAAACTATAAACTAGACTATAAACTAGACTACTGTCCAGACTATGTACTACTCTATAATCCAGTGTATAGACCAGACTATAGTCAATTATAGTCTATACTTTTACCGATCTTAAAATCATTCAATCTATTTTTTTTTCTCATTTTCTATTAATTTTTCTTCACTTTTGGACTTTGAAACTGTCACAATAAAAAGCGGTCTCTCCCATAAAAAAGTTACATTACCAAAAATTTAAACAATAACAATTTGTTGCGCTTTTAAATTCAATAAAATTTGTATAAAATTATGAGCACAATATAATGGGACAATAAAGGAACAATAATTATATTATATATATTGTTATAACACAAAAGAGACGTACTGTCTAAAAGTACGTGTTAAAAATTTATAAAAATTTCAAATAGAATGATTTATATTCATATTCTGCTTATTATAAAGATAATATAAGATTTAAATAGATTTTGGAAGCAAAAAAAAAATAAAGTATTAACAAGGTAGAATAATGGAAGATTTTGGGTAAAGATAAATAAGAAATTAATGTCAAGTTTAAAATAATAAAACAATAAAAAAAATAAAATAGTTATAAAAAGTGAATATTTTTTATGGTACAATACGAGACAAATTACTTAAACACAGTAAAAATAATGATAAAGTTCTTAATAATAAAATTGGTCCTTCGACCCCGAAAAAAATGGAGAAAGATATTTATGAGACATTTAAGCCAAGCTTTTGTCTCTTAGTTAACAAAAAAATCTAATATTTATAAAAAGTATTAAAAATTGTTTTATTTTTCTATATTAAATGTTTTCTTTGTAAAAAGTTTTCTAATTTATTTACAATTCCCTTTTAAATTCTTTTTTTTCATTTCAACTCTTCAACACGTTCATTTCAAATTAACTTTTATGTAACGGTTTTTTGTTTGTTTTACTGATGGATTTAATTGCTTATCAATTGATTTAAAACATTTAATAAAAATCCTACTAATTTTAATTTTTATATTAATTTTTAGCATAATTTATCCAAGTCATTTTTTTAGAATTTCTTTTAACAAAAAATCCCAATTTTGTTGTAGATTTTTTAATTAATGTTTTACTGTAGTTTTTTATTCAATAACAATTTCAATTAGTACAAAAAACTAACACTTCGCATGATTTTTTTTTCTCGTCCCGATTTAATTACAACTCTGATATTGACAGCAAAAAAATAATAAGAAAATAATTGTTATTAAACTTAAACTAAAATCAACTTTTAAACATTTTTGTTTTTAAGTTCTGTTAATTTATCACGTTTTAACATTTAACAATTTGCTATTTATAAAACAATATTACAATTTTTTGTTCTCTGTTCATTGATCGCTATCGTGTTAATCTTTTTTCTTAGTAGAATATATAAAAATCTACATAAATTAGACATTACACAAACTACAAAAACTCAACCTCCTTTAGTTGTATGCATTGATTTTTATAAGCTTTTCTATCTAGATCATTTAAAATTTTTTCCTTTGTATTCAGAGATTTTTTAAATTTATTTTAAAATCTGTCTCAACTCGCTTATAAAAACGCCTAGATAAAACTTATTTAAACAATAAACAAAGTAATTAATTTTTAATATGTTTTAGGTAATATACAACAATAAAACAATAACAAAAAACTTAAAAAAACGTTTTATTTTTAATCATTTTGATCAGTAGTTTTAGCAAAAATTATTTCATTTTTATGATCTGTTTAAAATTTATATTGTTCTTGTAAGAAAAAAAAAATGTAATTAATTACAAGTTTTCGTTAAGCATAATAAAACTTCCTTAGAATTCTAATAAAAAAACATATAAAATGGACTACAGTCAAGACTATAAACTAGACTATAGTGAAGACTATAATTCGCACTACAGCCTAGATAATAAACCAGACTATAGTGCAGACTATATATAGTTCAGACTATAGTCCACACTATAGAATAGACTACAGTCCAGACTATAGAATAGACTATAGTCCAGACTATAGAATAGACTATAGTCCAGACTATAGAATAGACTATAGTCTAGACTATAGAATAGGCTATAGTCCAGACTACAGAATAGGCTATAGTCCAGACTATAGAAAAGGCTATAATCCAGACTAGAATAGGCTATAGTTCTGTCTATAGAATAAGCTATAGTTCACACTATATAATAGGTTATAGTCCAGACTATAGAATAGTCTATATTTCAGACTATAGAATAGTCTATATTTCAGATTATAGAATAGGCTATAGTCCAGACTATAGAATAGACTATAGTCCAGACTATAGAATAGACTATAGTCCAGACTATAGAATAGACTATAGTCCAGACTATAGAATAGACTATAGTCCAGACTATAGAATAGACTATAGTCCAGACTATAGAATAGACTATAGTCCAGACTATAGAATAGACTATAGTCCAGACTATAGAATAGACTATAGTCCAGACTATAGAATAGACTATAGTCCAGACTATAGAATAGACTATAGTCCAGACTATAGAATAGACTATAGTCCAGACTATAGAATAGACTATAGTCCAGACTATAGAATAGACTATAGTCCAGACTATAGAATAGACTATAGTCCAGACTATAGAATAGACTATAGTCCAGACTATAGAATAGACTATAGTCCAGACTATAGAATAGACTATAGTCCAGACTATAGAATAGACTATAGTCCAGACTATAGAATAGACTACAGTCCAGACTATAGAATAGACTATAGTCCAGACTATAGAATAGACTATAGTCCAGACTATAGAATAGACTATAGTCCAGACTATAGAATAGACTATAGTCCAGACTATAGAATAGACTATAGTCCAGACTATAGAATAGACTATAGTCCAGACTATAGAATAGACTATAGTCCAGACTATAGAATAGACTATAGTCCAGACTATAGAATAGACTATAGTCCAGACTATAGAATAGACTATAGTCCAGACTATAGAATAGACTATAGTCCAGGCTATAGAATAGACTATAGTCCAGACTATAGAATAGACTATAGTCCAGGCTATAGAATAGACTATAGTCCAGACTATAGAATAGACTATAGTCCAGACTATAGAATAGACTATAGTCCAGACTATAGAATAGACTATAGTCCAGACTATAGAATAGACTATAGTCCAGACTATAGAATAGACTATAGTCCAGACTATAGAATAGACTATAGTCCAGACTATAGAATAGACTATAGTCCAGACTATAGAATAGACTATAGTCCAGACTATAGAATAGACTATAGTCCAGACTATAGTCCAGACTATAAACTATAGTCCAGACTATAAACTATAGTCCAGACTATAAACTATAGTCCAGACTATAAACTATAGTCCAGACTATAAACTATAGTCCAGACTATAAACTATAGTCCAGACTATAAACTATAGTCCAGACTATAAACTATAGTCCAGACTATAAACTATAGTCCAGACTATAAACTATAGTCCAGACTATAAACTATAGTCCAGACTATAAACTATAGTCCAGACTATAAACTATAGTCCAGACTATAAACTATAGTCCAGACTATAAACTATAGTCCAGACTATAAACTATAGTCCAGACTATAAACTATAGTCCAGACTATAAACTATAGTCCAGACTATAAACTATAGTCCAGACTATAAACTATAGTTCAGACTATAAACTATAGTCCAGACTATAAACTATAGTCCAGACTATAAACTATAGTCCAGACTATAAACTATAGTCCAGACTATAAACTATAGTCCAGACTATAAACTATAGTCCAGACTATAAACTATAGTCCAGACTATAAACTATAGTCCAGACTATAAACTATAGTCCAGACTATAAACTATAGTCCAGACTATAAACTATAGTCCAGACTATAAACTATAGTCCAGACTATAAACTATAGTCCAGACTATAAACTATAGTCCAGACTATAAACTATAGTCCAGACTATAAACTATAGTCCAGACTATAAACTATAGTCCAGACTATAAACTATAGTCCAGACTATAAACTATAGTCCAGACTATAAACTATAGTCCAGACTATAAACTATAGTCCAGACTATAAACTATAGTCCAGACTATAAACTATAGTCCAGACTATAAACTATAGTCCAGACTATAAACTATAGTCCAGACTGTAAACTATAGTCCAGACTATAAACCATAGTCCAGACTATAAACTATAGTCCAGACTATAAACTATAGTCCAGACTATAAACTATAGTCCAGACTATAAACTATAGTCCAGACTATAAACTATAGTCCAGACTATAAACTATAGTCCAGACTATAAACTATAGTCCAGACTATAAACTATAGTCCAGACTATAAACTATAGTCCAGACTATAAACTATAGTCCAGACTATAAACTATAGTCCAGACTATAAACTATAGTCCAGACTATAAACTATAGTCCAGACTATAAACTATATTCCAGACTATAAACTATAGTCCAGACTATAAACTATAGTCCAGACTATAAACTATAGTCCAGACTATAAACTATAGTCCAGACTATAGACTATAGTCCAGACTGCAGAATAGATTACAAAACTATAAACTATATTCCAAAATATAGAATAGATTATAGATCAGCCTATCGATTGTAGTTCAGACTATAGACTATAGTCCTGATTTTCTACTATAGTCTTGACTATTGACTGTAGTCCAGAAAATCGATAACAGTCCAGAGCAGAGCTATTGATTTGATTTTAAAAGAACTTTTCTATTACCAAAAAATTCAAATTCAAAAAAATTTTTGGCTTAAATTTAAGAATTTAAAAAATATGAAATTGATTTCTTAATTAAGTTCTTTATTAAAAAAAATCATTTAGAACGCATTTTTGGTCTAAATTAAAAAATCAAACAGAAGTTCAATTTTTCAAAAATTATGTTAAAATGTCGGGAAACGATTTTAAAAGGCTCACTTTATAAAAAAAAAAATTAAAAGTTCTTTTTTCCTAAAAATCTGAAAAAATCTGAATTCAAATTTAAGAAAATGATTTTTTAGGAGTCTTTGTATTAACAAATTTCGAATTTTCGAAAATAGTTTTAAAATGTCAGGAATTGATTTAAGATGATTTTATTAAAAGATTGTTGTAAAGATTTTTTTGCCTTCGATAGCTGAATTTCCGAAATTCGAATTTTGGAAAATTGTTTTAGAAATCCGGAAAATTACTTGAAAAACAGTTCATTAAATAATTATTTTAGACATTTCTTTGGCTTAAATTTTGAAATTTATAAAATTATTTTAAATTTAGTATTTTATTAAAAAAATATATATTATTAAATCAATTTTCTTGTTTTTTAAGTTAAAACTGCGATTTTTGGAAATTTGAAGTTAATTTCGAATTTTTGATTGTTATAAAAAATATGTACAAATTAGTTTATTGGTTTTTATTAGATTTTTGATTAATAAAATGTTTGATCTCAATTTCTTAACATTTTTAGTTTAAAATTTTAATCTTCGAAAATTCGAACTTAATTTCGAATTTTCGAAATTAGTTTTAAAATGTAAGAAAATTAATAATAAATTATTTTTGGTTAAAATTACTCATTTTTTTCAGAAATAAAAATTATGTTTTCCAATTATTTTATTCGGTGTAAAAACAAGTTTCATTATTTAAAATTATGCTAATATTTTTATTACACTGACTTGATTAAACGCAGCGCAAGTGTAACAAAGTAGTATTGACGTTAAATGTATAAAATCGTTTAAAAATACTTCAAAATTTGGGTGTTTTATTAATAAGACCCTTTTAAATTATATAATTCATATTTTTTTTTTTTTTTTACAGAAAAATAAATGTAGTTTATTATAACAATTTTTGTGTGTGCGAATGAATGTTTTATTACTTATTATTCTTGGTTATGCATAAAACGTTTAATGAATATTAAAATTTAAATGATTTTATTGACGTACTTTGGCAAAAGGAAAGACCACAAACAGCTACTTGTTAAAAAAAAATCAGACATATGATGGGTGTAGATTTTTTGGGGTATTTTTTTTAATATTAAATTTAAGAAGCTAAGAAAAGAATTTTAATATATTATTTTTTTTGTAAATGGCTTTATTTTAATGTGTTTAATTATTCGTGATGTAAGTTAAAAATACTTACAGATTCATTGTGTTAAAAAAATTTTAAAAAATGTTGTAAATAGTTTTAGTATAATTTTATTTTTAGTTTAAATCCACAAAATGAAAAAAATGGCCTCGCTTTATAAAGTTTAATAACCTTTTATGTTGAAAAGAAACATTTCAAATGAGTCTTTAGCATAAATAAATGTAAGTTAACAACCGTTCTACTCTCAAACTCATCATATTATTCAATATTATGCACATAATTTATAAATGAATTTTATAACTCTATTCTAAATACAGGCATATTTAAAAAAACTATTCATTTATTGTTATTTATTTTTCCCCCTACATAATAATATCTATGTACCATTTTCAAATAATAATTTATGTTAAAAAGAAACAAAAACTTTAAAATCTACTATCACCAACTTTCATCTATTTTAGACTCTTAATAACTCTTAAAACGAGCAAAGAAAAAAATCGTTATAAATATAGATAAATTCCAAATAGAGAAAATTAGTAAAAGTGTTAAAAAGCTTAAAAAAAATAAAAAGAAATAATGTTATATTTGCAAGAAATTGCAGTAAAAATCTGTTTCAAACATTTTTGGTTTGAAAATAAAAATTCGAAATTAAAATAGAATTTTCGAAATTCTCATTTTCAGCTAAAACAGACGGATTTTTTTTTTTAACTTATTTCTTTTTTTATAACAATCATTCGAAATAACATTTTTAGAAATATTAAAACAATTCCGTAAATTCGAAATTAAGTTAAAATTTTTCGAAGTTAATAAATCAGAGAGATTTTAAGAAAACCTTTTCTGAACACATTTTTTTTTTTTTTATAAAAGCTTCGCCAAAGATTAATTATTGTAATTTTAACACAATTTTCGAAAATTTGAAATTAATATTAAATTTTCAACCAAAAAATGCTAAACATTTAGGAAAATAAAGGAAAACAAAATAAAAACTATTTTTTGAGATTTTTAAACAATTTTCGAAAATTCAAAATAAAGTTCGAATTTTTTGAAATTATAATTTTGAGCTAAAGATTAAAAAAAAAACATTTTTTTAAGCATAGTTATTAAAGAACAACTTAATAAAACTCAATATTTAAGATTTCTTTGCAATTTTTAAAAATTCATGGTAAAATTTTTCAAAATTTTTATTTTCCCCTAAAAAATGTAATAAAAAATATTTTTTGGGATTTTTAGGTTTTTTGAGATTTTTAGGCAATTTTCGAAAATTCTAAATCAAAATCGAATTTTCAAAATTCAATATTTTAACTAAAAAAAGGCAGAAAAAAATCTTTAAACTTATTTTTTTAATAAAAATCAATTTTTTTAGAGTTTTAAATATTTTAAAAATTCCAAGTTAAGTTGAAAGTTTCGAAAACTCAAATTTCAAGCTATAAAAAATACCAGAAATTTAGAAAAACATTTTTTAAACAGATTTATTTTTTTTAATAAAAATTTTTTTTAATAAAAATCAATTTTTGAGTTTTTAAAATAATTTTCGAAAATTATAAATTATGTTCGAATTTTTCAAAATTCTTATTATCAGCTAAAAAAAAAATAAATAAAACATTTTTTAAACATATTTATTAAAGGAAAACATAATAAATATAGATTTTCAAGATTTTTAGACAATTTTCGTAAATTCGAAATTAAGTTCGAAATTTAAAAAATCAAAGTTTTAGCTAAAAAATTACATAAATTTAAAGAAAATATTTTTGTAAACACAGTCTTTAATAACAAGCTAAATAAAAATCAATTTTTTAAACAATTTTCGAAAATTCGAATTTTTTGAATTTTTCGGAATTCAAGTTTTTGAATTTTTAATAATTTTTTAAAGTTTTAATAATTTTTTAAGCATATATTTTTAACAAAAACAATAAATTTTTTTTAATTTTTAAACAATTTTCAAAAATTCGTAATTAATTAAGTTCGAATTTTTCGAAATTCTTATTAACAACAAAAACTAAAGCAAAATATTTTTAACACATTTATCAAAGAAAAACACAATAAAAATTTTAAATTAAGTTCAAATTAATCGATATTCTAATTTTCGTCTTAAAAATTAGAAATTTAAGAAAAAAATTAACAAATTTTATATAAAAAACTAATAAAGATTTTTTGCGATTTTAAGAAATTTTAAATCAAGTTCGAATTTTCAACTCAATTTTTAGACAAAAAAAATCCCAGTAATTGAGGAAAAAAATTCAAGAAAATTAGAAAAACATATTTTTTTATTAAAAAAAACACCATTAAATATATTATATGAGTGTTTTAGAAATGTTTGAATATTCAAATTTAAATTGCAATTTTACGAAATTCCAATTTTCCCTTTAAAAAATTACAGAAATTTAAGGAAAATATTTTTTAAGCATATTTTTTATGAAAAACTTAACAAAAGTCACTTTTTGAAATTTTTAGACCATTTTCGAAAATTCGAACTTTCCAAATAAAGCTTTGTTAAAGAAAATAACTTAGAATTAAGAAAAGTCATATTTAGAATTACATTTAAAACAATTTTATTGTTTTTAGATATGTTCGAAAATTCGAAATTAATTTTGAATTTTCGAAATTTGTAAATTCATGTAACAAACGTTTTAAATCAGAAAAAAAATCATTCTTAAAATTAGTTATAAGCAGTTTTAAATAATTTTTTACTATGTTTGAAAATTGAAAATTCGGAATTCACTTCAAATTATGAAAATTCTAATTTTAAGCTAAAAACTATAAGAAATTTAAGTCACAATTATAAAAAAGAAAAAAAAAACTACAAACAAAAACTACTAAACTACTATAGAAATCAGTATTTTTGGTCCCAATTAAAAAAATTAGAAAATACAATTGATTTTTTTTAAGATCTTAATTTTGTATGTTCTCTCTTTTATTTTTAACGAAAAAAGTAATTAAATACATTCATTTTACTCATTACAACCCCCGCATGCTATTTAAACTGTTAGACTTAAAATATTAAATTTAAATTTAATTTATGGTTTATAACTTTCGAAATAAATTGTTATTTAAACTAGATTTGTAGGTGTTGAACACATAAAATACACACCAAAAAAAAAAAATAAACTGAAAATCCATTAAAAATTATAACAAATATGAAAGTTATTAAATATAGACATATGAGAAATAAAAGTGTCTATCTACAAAAAGATAATTAAATAAAAAGAATTAAGAAGAATTTAAAAAATTAAAATAAAACGAGAAAAATTTTACACATAAAATAGAATTTAATGATTTTTGTACTATGACAAACATATTACTTAGAAATAAACAAGAATAAAACGAAATTCAAATTTTGTTTTAAAATAAGAAATTTTAAAATTTAATTTTGAGGTTAAGTTGAGGAAAATTTTAAGTAATTGGAATTATGGGAAAATATAAACTGTCAAGTGCTTGTAGAAAAATTAGTAATAGAATGAATTATGAATTTTTTTAAATTTTAGAAATTATATTTGAGGTTAAGTTGAAAAAAAACGGTAAATAATCAACATTTTTTAAAAAGAGAAACTGTAGTGTTCTTTTAAAAACCAGCAACAGAACGACATTAAAATTTTATAATAAAACTCTATATTTATTTATTTATTTTATTTTATTTTCAATAATATTTCATAACCTAGCCTTTTGGCCATAATCGGTCACAAATTTCTACTAACAGATAAATTGAAAATACAATTCATAAATAAAAATTTAAATATATAATAACATAAAATAAAAGGTAAAAAATACATTTAAGAAGTTATTGCTAATTAATAAAAACAGTTAAATTGCACAAGTCAACCCAACAAAGCCCCATCGACCAAAAAATAATAAAAACAAATGTTAGAAAGTGAAGTCAATCATGTATCTATATAAGCAAAAGCTTGGCAAAAAAAAACTAATTACTACAAACGTGGTATATACCCAGAAAAACATGTCACACCAACGCATGGCACAGAAACTTGTATAAACTCTTTATATTCCAAAATGCAACAAACATAAAGTAGCACACACAGGGTCAATCGGAAGTTTATTAATACTAAAGTCACTACAAATTAAGGATTTTCTTTCTATTTTATATTTCATTTTTATTTTTAACACGCTTGCGTAAGCATCAGTCCTTGAATAAGATACCCTTTGAAATTCTATAACATAAAGCAGTCCCATGAACAACATGATCACAGTACAGGTAACAATTTCTCTCACAAAACCAATAAAAGCACCTAACTTTAACAACATACCCTGAGTTGTAATGCAAAGAAGCAACAAATGATGTAAAAAACATCCCACAGATCTTGCACACAACTATTCAGTAAAGACACAAATTACTGAAACTAATGGCATTGATCAATGAATTCTAGACCAACATCTAAAGTTCCAGCAAGAAAACATTATAAATTCTGATGAAAATTAAAGAACATTAAGCTAAACAAAAATAAAAAAAAAAAAAAAATAAGACCAATTATCAGAAAATGTATGAGAAGAGCAAAACAACACATTCAAAGAATAAAACAAGTAGCCGATTCCGCATAAACCCAACAGGAACAGAGAGTAGATAAATAGATAAGCTCAAAGTATCAAAACTAATAACCAGAAAAATCTTCTTTTTTCAACAGACCAAATTATGTTCTAGAACATTAATGAAAATCAAAATAAACACCCAAGAGGTACCACTTTTCATTCACAAAATTTTTAATGATTTCCACAGAATTCATCCAATAAAGAAACAGCCACTAGAAATGAGGATATACCCCAGCTCATTAAAATATTAAATAAAAGATATGAGACCATGTACCACACTTAGCAAACATAATAAAGACCATACCATATTAGATTGCAATGGAAGACACCGAAAACCATTCCTAAAAGAAAAAAACATTTAATCAAATGAGAAAGATATGAACAACTTCCACCCATATTGCTGAAACAATCCAAAACGGAACACCTTAAAAAGACTAACACTTAATGAACATTTCAATGCAAAAATTACACCACAATCATCAATCTCAATCACATGCAACCGTAATACAAACACACAGCAACATTATCAACTCACATCACACAAAAGACAAAATTTCCAACCACAGTGGATGTATACAAATAACATGAAATCAGACAAAATCAAGTAGGACAAATCAGAAATCTATTATAAAAAAGCATAAGCCAGGACCACTAGAAACACTATGAAAAACCAAAATACTCCCATCCTCCTGAAGAACACAAAGTCATATAGCAGGATTACTTCTGCTTACCGCAAATTAGTAGCACTTTTCATCAAGAAACTATAATTAAATATCAACCCTTCAAAAACTAATAAATGATCTACTAGCAACACATCAAGCATTATGAAACAGCTGAAGATGACAAACAGATATCATTCATTCATTTAAAAAATTAAAATTTGAAGTTGTGAAGTATAACATACAATTAAAAAAAAAACTGAATTTAAAAAATTCCATTTGAGGTTAGATTGAAAAAAAAATTAAATAAACAAAATTTAAGCAAAATAAAATCTGACAAATACTCTTCTAAAAATTAGCAACAGGATATCATTGGAATTTTTGCAATAAAACCTCAAATTTCAAAAATATGATTTTGAGTTTAGATTGAAAAAAAATTAAATAATTTGAATTTAAGAAAAATAAACACTGTCAAGAGTTTTTACAAAAATTAGGAACATAATACCGTCGGAATTTTGCGATAAAACTCTAAATCTAAAAAATTAAAGTTTGAGGTTGTGTTGAAAAAAATGTAAACAATTGAAATTTAGAGAAAATAAAAAATGTCAAGTGTTTTCAGTAGAATTAACAATAGAATGGCATTTGAATTTTGCATTAAAATTTATATTTCAAAAATTAAATAATGAGGTAAAGTTGAAAAAATTTTAAATAATCATGCTATAATATTTAAAACAGAACTACATAGGAATTTTCGAAAAAAAATAAAAATAAAAATTTAATTTTTGAGGTTAGTTTTAAAAATTTTAACAATAATTAAAATTTAGTAAGAAGAAATCATTTGAATTTTGCAATAAAACCTTATGTTTCAAAAATAAATTTTAAGGTTAGGTTGAAAAAAATCAAGATAATAAAAATTTTGAAAAAATAAAACTGACTGGTGTTTTTATACAAATTAGGCAATGGAATGGCATATCAATTTTCTAATAAAACCTTAAATTTCAGAAATTAAATTTAAGGTTAATTTAGTATAAACTCAAACTAATAATTATTTCTTAAAAGGCCAGGAATGTAACGATTAGCAAATTTTGTCATAAAACCTTAATTTGAATTTGAGGTTAGTTATGTTGAACAAATTTTTAAATAAACAAAATTTAAGAAAACTAAAAACTGTCAAGTGTTCCTTTTAAAATCAGCAACAGAAATTCATTTGAATTTTGCATTAATATCCTACATTTCATAAATTAAATTGGATGTTAGGTTAAAGAAAATTGTTTACTACTATTTATTTTTAATTAAAAACTAAAGATTATTTCCTTGAAACAGAGCAGTGTAAAGCTTTAAAAATTTTGTGATATAAATTTCTATATTTAAGATTAGATTGAAAATAAGCAAAACATTAATTTAAATTTAAGTACCTCATATTTTAATATTTTATTATATATAAGAACTGAACTAAAACTAAACTATTGCTGAACCAGAAGAAGGTCTAATTGACCTTCGATAGAATTCACATACAACTGAATTAGAACTTACTTTTTCCATCTTAGTGCCCAAATTTGTTTAAACAAAAATTCCTTTTCAAAATATACAAACAACAATTTCAAATAAATAATAAATATAAAATATTTTTATTTAGAAGAGTATGCGGAGGAGTATTCTTAGCTATTATAGCAAAAGCGTGCTTATTTTGTGATTCTTATTGCAATAACAAAATGAGAAATAAAAATAAATAAAATAAATTTATTTAAAAACCAAATTAGGCTAAAACTACATATACAATAAACAAAAGACAAAAAAAGCAAGAAAATAAATAACTATAATAAAAAAAAATAATTAAAAACAATACAATTTTAATAATTAAGAAAACAACAATATTAGATGAGAAACGGCTGCAGGTTAACCAGATTATAACTAGTAACAAAAAAATGAAAAAAACATAATTTAAAAATTAAATTAAAAACAATTTAAAACCCATATTTGACACCAACAGCTGTTTTCTTGCCACCAACTGTATTATTAATGCATATATTATTAAATTGCGTCGTAAAATGTTTGTGTGAAAAAAATCATCATCAATATATTTTGCCGCTGTCAAAATAATCTTTACATTCTTTATAAATTATCCATACCTCCCTATAACTGATTGAGAACAGGAATTAAAATGCCGGATTTTAAATGGTTTTGAGGGCGGTTTTTTTCACCTCAAAAACAAAAACAAAAATTGTTATCTAAAATATGAATAACTATTAATATGAACTCTATGAACTTACTGCACTAAATATTTATTTTTTTTTATTATTATTTTTCGTTTGTAAAATTGAAAAACAATTATTTATGAGTTAAGTGAGTGTAAAAAATTAGTTTTAACAGGTGTCAAAGTAATAATAATAATAAAAAAAGTCTAAGTGATTTGTAAAATATTTAGTTATAACAAAAATTATTTATATAATAGCGTGAAAGGGAAAATAACAAAAAAGTAATTAGACAAAAATTTTAAATAATAGAAATTAATATTAACGGCTAGTTCAATAATAAAAATTATATAATAAAATATATTTAATTGATATTATTTTTATATAAAATATAATATATTTTTCAAGATTTCAAAACTTAAAATCAAATTTTCATTAAAGAAAATGTGTTATAATATAAATATAATTTATATCAAATTATGTTGCTTAGTTATATAACGTTAAGCCGTTCAAATTTTAAATATTTATTTTGGAGTTAAGTTTAAGATTTTTTTATTTATAAAAAAATATACAACTGCATACCTAATGTTTAGCAATACGACGTAGTAAAATTTGCAATAAAATTTAAAATTTCACAAATTAAATTTGAGGTTAAGTGGAAAAGATTTTTAAATAGCTTATATTTTCATCAAAGTTAAACTCACAAGTATTTATCTAATATTCCAAAATATGCTTACTAATTTTGTAAAAATACCTTCAATTAAAAAAAAATAAATTAAGGTTAGGTTGAAAAAAATGTTAAATAATAAAAATTTTTATTGCAAATTGTCCCTAATTAAGTGGAGATTACAATGCCTTACAATTAAACCAAGATAAGCTAAATTTTATACAAATTTTAATAGAAAATAGTTTTTAATAAAATAGTGAATATAACGCGTTAAAAATTTTCAAATAAAACCTTTACTTTTCAAATTAAAATTTAAGGTTAGGTTGAACAAAATTTAGAATAATTAAAATTTGCTAAAAATTAAAACTCGCAAAACTTTCTCTTACATTATAAAATAAAACGCTATACAAATTTTGCAAAAATAGCTTAAATTTTAAAAGTTACAATTTGAGGTTAGGTTGAAAAAAATTTTAATAAGGAAAATTTCATAGACATTTTAAGTGAAAATTATTTTAATAAAGTAGAGATTACAAATAGACTAAATTTTATAAAAATTTAAATTACAAACTCTTTTTAATAAAGTAAAGAATAAAGCACTGTACAAGCTTTCCAATAAAATTTTTAATTTTCAAATTTAAATTTTAAGGTTGGGTTGCATAAAATTTAAAATTAGCTAAATTTTATACAAATTTAAATTGAAAATAGTTTTTAATATAATAATAAATGCGACACCATAATATTTTTTCTAATAAAATCTTTAGTTTTAAAAATGAAATTAGGTTGATGAAAGTTAGGTTGAAGAAAATTTCGTCAAATTATAATTTGTTTAAAATTTAACGCACAATTAATTTTCTACCATTGATTAATTAAACACTAAACAAATTTTATAAAAATTGCTACGACTTTAAAAATACAATTTTGGGTTAGATTGAAAAAAATTTTTAAATAATAACAATTGTACACAAATTTTAATTGTAAATTGTTTCTAATAAAGTGAAGAATATAACAAAATAAATATTTTTTAATAAAACCGTTTAATTTTATAAATAGAATTTGAGGTTAGGTTGAAAAAAATTTGGAATAAACATAATTTTGTTAAAATTTGAACTGTCAATTATTTTTAATTGAATAAAGACACATTTTTTAATTAAATCTTTAATTTTCAAAATTAATTTTGAGTTTAGGTTGAAAAAATGTTTGTATAATTAACATTTAATACAGATTCCAACACACAATTGTTTCTATAAAGTTTAGAAATATAACGCCATACAAATTTTTTAATAAAACCTTAAATATTAAAAATTAAATTTGAGGTTAGGTTGAATAAATTTTGAAATTTCCAATATTTTGTAAAACTAGCAACTGACAAAAATCTTTAATTAAATTAAATTTTGTAATAAAACAAAAAATTTTAAAAATTATATTAGATTGAAAAAATTTTAAATAATTAAAGTTTTATAAAAAAAATTAATACTTATTTTCTCTAATTTAAGACCGAAAATGTCAAAAATTAGATTTAGGATTACGTTGAAGAAAATTTGGAGTAAGCAAGAGTTTGTAGAATTTTTAATTGTAAATTAAAATTTCCTGTAAAATATCACACAATTGTTTCTATAAAATTCAGAAATGTAATGTCATATACATTTTAAGATAAAACCTTAAATTTCAAAACTTAAAATTGACGTTTTGTAAAAATTATAACTTTCAACTAATAAAAATAAATAAATAATAAAATTTGCAATATATATATATAAATTTTGTAATAAAACTTAAAATTCCAAAATTATATTTTAGGTTAGGATGACGAAAATTTGAAATTATAAGAATTTTGTTAAAATTAAATCTCACAATTGTTTCCTTGAAATTAAGATATATTGTATCAGAAATTTTATTAAGAAAAGGTTAATTTCTAAAATGAAATTAGAGCTTAGTTTGAAAAAGTTAAATAATTGAGCAAAAATAAAAACTGTCTTTTATCCTACAATAATGTAGCAATATAATGATATAAAAAAATTTTCATAAAACGGTAGATTCACAAAATTAAATTTGATGTTAGGATGAACAAGTTTCTTTATAATTGCTATTTATTATAAATTGAAATTTACAATTGTGTTTTGAAAGTTTAGAATAAAAACATAAATAAAAAAAAAAATAAATTAAAGATAGATTGACTTTTTAATTAAAATGTAGCTTAAATTAAAACTCGAAATTGTTTATCTTAATTGTAGGGAAATAATTCAATAAAAAAATTAAAAAACGTTTAATCTCAAAAATTAAATTTGAGGTTAGGTAGAAAATTTTCATAAGAACAAGGGCTATTAACAATTCATGCTGCGCAGGCTATAAATTAATAATTATTTGAATAAAAAACTAGATTCTTGACAATATATAATATTTTTGTTCTGTTTTTTTCTGAGTATACATTTTTTTAATATTTTTCTGATTTCAATTTAAAAAATTTACTTGGTGTATTTTCTGTTTAATAAACATAATTGTTAAATAAAACAATTACATGTAGGAATTTTTAGAAAAACTTTCTAATTATAGTAACATTAAAATGAAATTGACAACATATTAACATTTCTAATTGTAAAATTACTAAAGAGGGTTATAAAGAAACCTTGGAATTCTTGACATTTTTGCATTTGTAATAAACTATGTTTATTATAAAATAAATATATGGCTGGAGAAAAATAAAAAGTACATAAAATACTTTCATTAATAGAAATAGAATATTAAATAGGAAAGCTAAAGAATTTAAACACACAGATGTTGTAATGAAAAAATTAATGATTTGTGACACTTTAGCATTTGCCGGTATTAGATTTATTACTCTCAAAAGCTTTTCCATATTTTTAAGGAATTTTTAAACGTGTTTGAAAAACTATTTTCTTTTTCTTAATAAAATCGTATTAATTATATTATCTATGCTCCTTTTCGGTTTTAAAATTAATATTATTTTTAATCCTACCTTTCTGTTGTTGGTTCGGCACATATGAGAGGTTGTTTTAATTCTATAACTTGTCCATTTTTTTCCTTCAATTCACCATTTTCCATATAATATTGTACCAATTCAGGTAAGGTAGCAAATTTTTCACCTGTAAACACATACATTTTATTAGAAAATTTTGAAGAAATTAGGATCGACAAAAATTGAAAACTTACCGCCATAGAGATCGAAAAAATCACCATTATTTTGTATTTTAATATGTGTTACTTCCTGACCCCGTCTTACAGATAATGTAAATGCACCGGGATTTGAAGAAGAGAGACGTGCTAAAAAAGAACCATCAAAACCTTGTTCCAAAAGAAGTTTTTCTGCTTCAATGCCCGATATAGTGGGATGAAACCATCTGAAAGAAACCAACAAAACAAATTAAAAAAGAAGAAAATAATAAATAAAACAAGAAAAATAAATTTTACATCAAAATTATTCATTAATTTTTGTTACCAAATGTGTGTGTTTGATAAACCCCTGCAAAATAATAAATTTAAATTTGAGGTTAGGTTGAAAAATATTTTAAATAATAAAAATTTCTGAAAGTAACAACTTTTATTGGTATTTATATAAAAACATTTTAGATTTCAATTAAAGATTAGATTGAATAAATTTGTTTACAATTGAAATTTGATAAAAAAAAATTAAACTCACAATTGTTTCTTTAAAGCAAAGAAATAAAACGTTATGTTAAATTTATTAAAACAACGAAAATTTTTGAAAAATAAAATTTAGGTTAGGTTGAGAAATTGTTTAAATAATGAAAATATAAAAAAATAAAACTACCACCTATTGTTAATCAGTTGATATCACGAATTTTGCTATTAAAGCATAAATTTAAAAAATTAAATTTAAGGTTAGATTGAAAAAAATTTTTATTAACTAAAATTTTTGAAAAATTTAATATTCAAATTGTTTGTCTTAACTTAAGAAATGTATTGCGATAACAATTTTGTAATAAAATCATAAATTTAAAAAATTAAAATTGAGGTTAGGTGGAAAAAATTTTGAATTATTCAAATTTTTTATACTCTTACAATTATTTTTCTAAAGTTAGGGTATGTTTTGCCAAACAAATTTTGTAATAAAATAGTGAATTTAAAAAAAAATTGAGGTTAGGTTGAACAGAAATTGCAAATAATCGACATTTATTAAAATTAAAAACTGTCAATTGTCACTATAAAAATTAGAAAGATAATGCCTTAAAATTTTTGTTATAAAAGCGTAAAATTCAATATTTCAAAAAGCAATGTAATGTCATAAAAATAAATACGTAAATTTAAAAAATCAAATTTGAGGTTATGGTGAACAAAATCTAGAATAATTAATATTTTATCAAAAATAAGAACTAACGATTGTTTCTATACAAATCAGCAATGTAATGCAATAAAAATTGTGAAATAAAATCGTAAATTTCAAAATTTCGATTTGATGTTAAAAAAAAAAAAAAAAATGTTAATAATTACATTTTTTTTTTTTTTTTATTAAAACAAATAGTTTCTACAAAAATCAGCAATGTCATGCTATTAAAATTCTGTAATAAAATCATTAATTATTATTTTTAAATTAATTATATTTAAATTAATGTATTACAATGTCAATTTTGTTATAAAAGCCGTAAATTATAAAAATTGTACTTGAGGTTATGTCGAAGAAAATTTAAAATATTCGATATTTTTTAAAAATAAGAAGTAGCAATAAAAACTGTACAATAAAAACTGAAATTTTAAAAATTAAGATCGAGGTTATTTTGAAAAAAATTTTTAATAATTTGAATTTGAAAAGCTAACATTTGTTTCTATATAAATTAGCTAGGGAATGCTATACAAATTTTGCAATAAAAGCGTTAAATTCAAAAATTAAATTTGAGTTTAGGGTGAAATTAAATTCTAATAACTCAAATTTATTATAACTTAAATTATAAAATTATTTGTTTTAAATTAAGCAATGAAAATTTTTTTATAAAAGCCATAAATTTATAATTGAAAATTTAAAATATTCGATATTTTTTTAAATAATAAGTAATCATTGTTTTTATTGAAATCAACAATATTATGTCATTGAAATTGTGCAATAAAAACAGAAATTTAATTAATTAAAATTGAGGTTATTGATCAAATCTATTATAAATTTAATCATAAAATTACTTATATACAGATTAGCATTCAAATACTATAAAAAATTTTACAATAAAAGCGTTAATTTCAAAAATTAAATTTGAGGTTAGATTGAAAAAAATTTTAAATTTCCCAAATATTCTAAAAATTACAACAGTAAGTTGTTTTAAAAATTTTCAAAGAAAAACAAACATTTTTAAAATTAAATTTGAGGTTAGATTGAAAAATATTTATAAACATTCAAATTTATTGAACATTATTTCATGATATTGTTTACCTTGAATTAAAATATGTAATAAAATGCAAATTTTGTTATAAAAGTGTAAGTTTAAAAAAATAAGGTTAGGATGAAAAAAATTTCTTATAGCTAAAATTCATAACAATTTAAACTCTAAATTAATTGTTTTCTGTTAAAAAAAATTAACGCTATATTAATTTTGTTATTAAACCATTAATTTCAAAAAAATAAATTTGAGGTTAGGTTGAAAAAAAATTGTATTAAATGAAATTTCTTACAAATTAAGTTACAGAACTGTTGGGTTAAAATTATAATATAAAAAATCTTAAATTTTATCTTATAAAAAAAGCTAAGTAATAAAAATTTCTTAGAAACAACAAAATATTTGTCCTACTTTTATTTCTTTTTGTTAAGTAAACGGCTGATGATTAAAAAAATTTTTATGCCTTTTTAAATTTCGTTGGTCTAGCAAACTGTTCCAACATTTAACCCTTTATTTAAACGATAAATATAAAGAAATAATAACATCTACTAATTAAATTTAAACAACTAAATCATGTTTGCTTAATAAAATAAATAAATAAAATCAATTTAAACACAAATGTTTAAATAGTCTCTTTTCTCTCTAATCTCTAATAGATACTACAAATTATTTCAAAAATCAATTTAGTTGAATGGCTTGTTAGTTGGCTAAATTATGGTTTTATAAATATATTTATATAGTGTATTTATTTTATTTTATTTACTTTATTTTTCTAGATAAGGTTGTAAACGTGTTTTTTTTATCAAAGAAAGTACATTATTAAAAAAACACTCAGATGGCTTAATTACATTTAGCTTAAAGTTATAACATGGCAAACAAATTTAAACACAAAATAAACATAGATAACGTTGGCAAAACTTATTTAATACAGCATTAAAATTAATGTTAAATGTATAGTAAATAATTAAATTTAAATATAGTTTTATAAACAAATAAGCTTAATAAATTAAATAGGTCAGTTTAGTAGCTACTTGTGTTACTAAAAGATGGAAAAATAAATGATTCTAAATTTTATCAAAATAAATTAAAGAAATTAAATTTTAAATTTAAGGCTAAAAGAGATAAAGTAACTTTACATTTTATAGCTATTTTTCTTACATTACGTAAGGTAATGCTTTATAATTTCAGTAAAAAAAAATCAATTATTAAATTTAAGGTTAGGTTGAAAAAAATTAAATAAACAAAATTCAGCAGAAGCAAACACTGTCAAAAGTTTCTATTTAATAAAATAAGATAAAATCATGAAAATTTTGTAATAAAATCTTAAGATGCAAAATTTAAAAAAAAAAAAACAATTTGAAATAATGACAAAAACTTTTTCGTTAATAAAATAATATAAAAAATTAAATTTTGAAATAAATATTGAAAACACAAAAATAAAATTTGAGGTTAGGTTGAAAAAACCATTTGGGATGTGTTTTTTTAATAAATCTACAAATTTAAAAAATTAATTTAAGGTTAGGTTGAAAAAAACTTTAAATAATCAAAATTTTAAGCAAAAAATAAAAACTATCAAAAGTTTTAATTTAATAAAACCATGTAAAACTATAAATATTTTGCTATAAAATGTGGAAATATAAAAATAAAATTTGAGATTAGGGTGAAAAAAATTTAGAATAATATTTTTTAATAAAAACTGCTAAAATTTTATATTTATTAAAATAATTTTCAATAATAATTTCTAATAAAATCTGAATATACAAAAATTAAATTGTAGGTTGTTGAAAAAAAATGCAGAATAATGAAAATTAGTTTAAAATTTTAATTCATAAATATTATTTTAAAATCAAAAAACAAAGTTTAATACATTTTTTTAATAAATCTATTAATTTCGAAAATAAAATTTGAGGATAGGTTGAAAAATATTTTAAATAATCAACATTTAGTAAAAATAAAAACTGTTTAAAGTTTCTCTTTAATAAAATAATATGAAACAATTAAAATTTTTCAATAAAATCTTAAAATGGAAAAATAAATTTTGAAGTTTACTTGAAAAATCACAGAATAATATACATAATTTAAATAGTTTTTATAATAAAATTAAAATTTTTTAAATTAAATCTGAGGTTAGATTGAAAAGTTTTCTTTTAATTTGTATAAATGGAAAATCAAAAATCTTTCTCCATAGTTAAAATAACATTTCCTTTAAATTTGTATTAAAATTTGTAGATTTACAAAATTAAATTTGTGGTTAGATTGAAAATGTTTTTTTTTTTTTTTAAATTTCGATTTAAAAAATTTTTCAACGTAATCTCAAAACTTAAATTTTAAAATTTATAATTTTATTATAAAATTTTTATTGAATTACATTTTCTAATATAAAAGAAGTATTTAAGGTTTTAAAGTTTTAAAAAAATTCAATTTTACAATTTTTTTTAACCTAACCTCAATTTAAATTTTTAAAATTTATAATTTTATTACAAAATTTTTATATAATTACACTCCTTCATTTAAAATCAATATTTAAAAGTTAAAATTTTGTAATTTTTATTTTGAAATTTTTACGATATTTCATTTCTAGTCTAAAAATCATGGAAATACATTACTTAACTGTGGAGAAAGATTTTTGAGTTTTATTTTTTACAAAATTATCAAATAATCAAATTTATTATATTTTTTTTTTTAATTTAAGCTTTTGTGACAAAAATTTAAAGAAAATTATAACGGTTAACAGTATCGAAAGCTTTCTAAATTTTATTTTCGAAAAACTTTTATTATACTAAAAACTTTTCTTCAACCTAACCTCAAATTTATTTTTTTTTAATTTAAGCTTTGCAATCAAAGTTTAATGAAAATACATTCCTTAATTTTAGAGATAGATTTTTGGGCTTTAATTTCTTCAATATTATTTTTCTAAAATTTTTTCTCTCAACCTAACCTCAAATTTATTTTTTGAAAATTTACCTTTTATAACAAAAATTTAAAGAAAATTTATTCTTTAATTTTAAATAAAGATTTTTGATTTTAAATTTCTACAAAATGTTTATTCTAAAAAATTTTCTTCAACATAACCTCAAATTTAATTTTTTAAATTTTTTATTTTATAACGAAAATTTAAAGGAAATATGTTGCTTAACTTTAGATAAAGATTTCTTAGTTTTAATTTCTACAAAATTATCATTCTAAAAAAATTTTCTTCAACCTAACCTCAATTTTTTTTAATTCTAAATTTCTGCGGATTTTATTCCTAGTATAAAAAGCGATAATTGTATGTATTATTATACACAAAATTATCATTCTTAAAAAAAATCGTTCAACTTAACCTCAAATTTATTTCTTTAAATTTTAATTAAAAATACATTAAAGTACATTGGTAAACTGTAGAAAAAGATTTTTAATTTTAAATTTCTGTAAAATTTTTATTCTAAAAATTTCTGATTTTATTACAAAATTTAAAGGAAATATATTCTTTAACTGAAGAAAAGGATTTCCCAATTTTAGTTTCCTCAAAATTATTATTCTGCAAGATTTTCTTCAACCTGATTTTTTTTTTTTTTTTTTTTTTTTTTTTGAAATTGCAACTTTTAATGTAATTCTAAACATTAACTTAAAAAATTCTTCAAACTAAAAAATTTAACGAAAATAAATTCCTTAACTTTGTGTTTAAATATCTACAAAGGGTTTAAAATTTTAGATTTTATAACAAAAATTTAAAGAAAATTGTTGCTTAACTGTATAAAAAGATTTTTTAGTTTTATTTTCTACAAAATTATCATTCTAAAAAATTTCCTTCAATTCACAATTTTCTTTTTAAGTTTTATTTTAACATTTTTGTGGTATTTAATTCCTAGTCTAAAAAGCAATAAATGTATATTATTTTACTCAATATTATCATTCTTAAAAAAATTGTTCAACCTAACTTCAAATTATTTATTTATTTTTATTATTTAAACTTATTCAAAATTATCATTTTAAAAAAAATTCTTCAACATAACCTCAAATTTATTTTTAAAGGAAATATTTTGCGTAACTGTAAAGGAAGATTTTTGAATTTTATTTTCTACAAAATTTTTCAACATAATCTCAAATTTATTTATTTATTTATTTATTTTTTTATTATTATTTATAACTTATACAAAATTATCATTTAAAAAAAAATTCTTCAACATAACCTCAAATTTATTTTTAAAGGAAATATTTTGCCTAACTGTAAAGGAAGATTTTTGAATTTTATTTTCTACAAAATTATTATTCTTAAAAAATTTTTTCAACATAATCTCAAATTTATTTTCTGTAATTTAAATTTTTGTAACATAAATTTGAAGAAAATGTTTTCCTATACTTTAGAGAAAGTTTTTTGAGTTTTAATTTCTACAAAATTATAATTTTAAAAAAATTTTTCAACCTAACCTTAATTTTTTTTATTAAGCATCATAATAATAAAGGGAATAAAGAGGAAACATTCTTTAATGGTATATGTTTTAATTTCGTTCTTTTTTTAACAAAAATTTTTTTAACCTGAGAAAGATTTTTGAGTTTTAATTTATAAAAAATTGTTATTATATACAAATACCTCAAATTTTTCCAATTTATTTTTTTAAATTTAAACCTTTATTACAAAATTTAAAAGAAATAAATACATATATTTTTTAATTGAAGAAAAAGATATTATTTATTTATTTATTTCATAACAATATACAAAAGCCTTCCAAGGCCAATAAACATATATTACAAAAGAAAATTTCTGAGTATAATAATAAAAATTACAATAAAAATTCTTATTCTTCTTAAAAATATATAAAAAAATAAATATAACTTATTTAAATAAAAAAAATTATAAAAAAAACTAATGGCTCCCCAGCCGAGAAAGTAAAACAAATTAAATAAAACAAATAAGAATGAAATGTCCCTTAGTAGTAGCTATAAGAATATGGTAACTCTGAAAATCGTTATACATAAAAGTAACGGTTGCAAACATTAAAAACTGCAAAATAACTTTTATTCAATATAAAATTATTAAAAAGATTTATTATCAAAAACAATAGTAATAAATAGTATAAGTGAATAAAAAAAAGTTACATGTGCATAACCAATTTATATCATAAAAGATTTGTAAAAATCGCCATTAGAGAGAAGAGAAATGCGCCAACAATTTTAAACGGAATGCATTATTAGAATGTGAAAATAACGTAGTTCCACTGGTAAATAATTCCAACATCGTGCAACTCTCACAACAAAAGATCTCTGAAAACAGCTACACCTAATCCAAGGTATAACAATTTGAGGATTCCTACTGGAGTGAGAAAAGCAAAACTAAGAACAAAGTAGGAAAGGGAGACCATATTTAATAATTCTAAAAAAAAGGTGCAAGTTACGATATAGAACAAAATGTTTAATACAAATTCCAAGGAAACGTTTAACATATTCCGAAATATGCATCCATCTACGGACATTATAAACATAGCGCACAATAGTGTTAACAGTGAGATTTGAACATAAGCAGTAGTGCCAGATATTACTTCAAGGCCATAAAAAATATGCGGCATTAAAATAGTATAAGCCAATCTATATTTGATGTGAACAGGTAAATAAATATTATTTGAATAAATTCGACGTAAAATTCCGAAAACTCTGCTATGAATGTGATCGATATGCTATTCAAACATAAGACGTTGATCAAGAAAAATACCCAAGCATTTAATATGATCAACAAACAAAATCCTATTCTTACCAATACAAATATTTAAAACAGGAAGATTATAATCAGTATTACAAAACACCGTAGCTTTTGTCTTAGAGCCATTTATAATTAATGAATTTACAGAAGACCATTGTAAGACACGACTCAGACTATAATTGATATTGGATTCAAGTACATCACTGTTAGAACGATGCGTACCAAAAAGAAGAAAAATGTCAGCTGCAAACAAAAATGATTTGGAAATACCAGTATCAACATATTCAGGTAGGTCATTGACATACAACAGAGCCCTGTGGAACTCCAGAGGACAGGGGAAACATTCCAGAACTATTACCCTCAAAATGAACAAATTGAGATCTATCACACAAATATGAATAAACAAGTTTGCATGCAGACCTGGAAAACCCAAATAGCATAGCTAGCTTACTAATCATAACGGAATAACTAATCGAATTAAATGCCTTCTATAAATCAAGAGACACTAAAGCTGTCATGAAATCCCTATTAACATTACCTCTAATAATATCCGTCAAATTCAGCAGCAACGAAGTAGTATTATGACCACGACGAAAAGCATATTGTGAAGGAGAAAATTTTCTGTCAACAAAAGAAAGAATCTGATCTTTAAGAATTTGTTCAACTACTTTAGATAAGGCAGGGAGAATGAAAATTAGTCCATTCTCCCTGCTGAACTACCCTAGCCTTAGAAATTGAAACAGTACGAGCAACTTTCCAAGCCGAAGGAAAAACAGATGAACACAAAATCGTGTTAATATGAAAAATTAAAATCCGAGAAATATAAGGAAATAACAGCTTAAGGAACACAATTGGAATCCCATCATTTCCCACAGATTTTGATTTAACTATGCAAAATGCAGACCAAAGCTCATCTTCAAATATGCATCTAAAAGAAAAAGTACCACTAGAAAAAATGGAATTACTGAAGTCAACACTATCCGAATCTTCCATACGAACAACATCAACAAAGTGGTCATTAATATCATCCACACTAAAGTCACATTTAAAGCCACTATCAGAGCTAAATATTTTTTTTTAAAACTTTCAACATAACAGATAAATCCAAACCAGAAAACAAATTAGCAAAAAATTTCTACCTTTCTTTGCGAATAATACTCTTGGCTTTCTTGCGATACCGACAAAAGATTTTCCAATTCTCTCTAGAAGAAGACGATCTAAAAACAGAATAAGCCAAATCCCTTAACGAAATAGCTAGTACTATAGAATTAGATTGCATCCAGTTGTCAACGCTATTCGGAATTCTCTTCCTAACAAGGGGAACAAAAGAATACAGTGACTCAAACAGGGAACTTAAATGGGACCATTGAGAATCAATACACTATGTAGAAAAAAAGGAATCAGTGTCAACACTCGATAAAAAATAAAAATAGGCCTTCCCAGTTAATATTTTTAAAATTCCTATACTCAAAAAAAGGTAAATGAAACTCAGAATTTATATAAAAGATAGCAAAAATTAAAGCATGATGAGATATACCAGGACACTGCACTTGGTCAGAATAACTAACCGAGGATATCTCACTCACCAACCAAAAATCAAGTAAAGATATAGAATTATGAGCAACATCAAAATAAGTTCGTTTAGAATTGTGAAACAGAGACAAATTACATCTCAGACAAAGCGATCTCATAACACTAGCCTTCATAACATTAAATAAGTTGCAATTAAAATCGCCAACAATTATAATTTTAGAAAATCTAAAAAGTAAATCAAGGTGGTAATTTTCAAAAGAAGCAACAGTTACAGTTTTATTTTCTATAAAATGTTTATTCTAATAAATTTTCTTCAACTTAACCTCAAATTTATTTATTTATTTTTAATTTAAGCTTTAATAACAAAAATTTAAAGGAAATATGTTTAACTGTAGAGAAACATTTTCGAATTTTAATATCTAAAAAAATATCATTATAAAAACATTTTTTTTGCAATTTTGACTGGAATTATTAGCTGCAAATATTTTAATAATTCCCAAGAAAAATCTTGCAAAATTACTAAATTTTTTAATACTTTTTTTTAATACTTTCGCTTATTACAATCTTTGTTATCTTGTTATTTTTCTTCTTTAACATACAATACATATTTCCCTTTTTTCAGCAATTCTCTTTTCTTTTATTATTCCCTGTCCTTAATCAGCTGGTAAGGATTTGTGTATAACAGATGTATTCAATCTAAAAGAACAAGAAACCTTATTGTTATACCAAAAAAAAAAAAAAAAACAACAACAAAAACTACAATAATGGTTTATTATAAAGAGGGTGGGGTGTTGAAAGAGGTTTAGGGAGGTCACTACTGTCAGTTTAACTGATTGACTATCAATTTGGCTTCATTCCCTTTTATATGGTTTAACAACAAAACTAAAATAAAACAATGTTTGCCGATATGTTTGGCTAGTGTTGGAGTATGTATTTATATGTGTTTGTGAGTGTGTGTATAAAAACAGCAACAAAAAAAACGTATACGTGATGGTTGGGGCAGAATAAAACAACAGCAAAAAACTATTGCTAGTACTAACAGACGGGTTAGCAACGGTCTTATTATTGTTTTTGTTGTTTAGTGGCTGGTTGTTGAAAAAATACAACAGAAACAAAAAGTATAAAAAATATGATATAAAAAGAAATAAAAAGAAAATAAAATAAAAACAATAGAATTACAACAAAATCTACAACAATGTGTTGTTTTAATGTAAACTACACACGTCTTTTCATACAGCCAAAGAAGAGAGTAGCAAAAAATAAAGCACACGGTTTTATTAGTTTGTTTGCCAGGGGCAGAACAAACCATCATACAAACACTCTGTCAACTAGATAGCCAGCTGAGTTTATTAAATGTAGAATGGGAGAGTGAAGGGTGAGCTATACAGCGTCATCATCATTATTAACAAAAAGCAGCTGAAGCAGGGATGGAAAAGTTGATGCTATAGTACTTGATGCTATTTAACATTCAAAAGTACCGAAGTACTCCCTCGATTTATTTAATACTGTCAAACGATTAGCTTGATATTTTACAAATCAAATTAAAAATTTTTAAATGAAAATATATTTTGGAGATATATAATACGATGTGACTGTCATTTATAATTTATGAAAATTATGTAATTTATGAAAATTTTAGTTTGTCATTTTAAATTAAAAAAAATTAAAAATTTGTTTTCTTTTGTTTTTAAACGTTTTTGTTCACAAAAATAAAATTTTGATTGATGAATGTGCAGAAAAATTATCAAGCATATATATAGGAGGGTTCATCTACAATATCTCTCTGCAGTATGTGGGTGGCTTTACGCTCAGTAAATCAAATTGAAGTAAAAATGTTCCGAATTTCAAAGACATCAGATAATGAATTATATTTTAACAAAACTAAAAAAAATCTAAGGGTGTAATTCATTAAAACAACCAAAATGTCTAAAAATAAAATTTGTATGAAAACTACTATATTTAAAAAATGAGAAATTTCCATATAAATATTATTTTCCATCAATTTTATTGTTGTGCTGAATCAAGACCTAAAGCCGGTGTGCTCGATTTTAAGGAATTAGTCTTAGACGACTTTTTTCTCCGTAAGTTTATTTCAATAACAGGGCCACATTTTACTAAGTTCTTCCTATTTTACTATAATATTAAATCCTAAACAAAATTATTTAATGATTTGGTATCGTATTTAATTCTTCATTTTAGATATACAAATGATTACATTCTTTGAGTTTTGCACTAAATCAAAAATAAATAACTGTAAAAATAAGAATTTTAGAACTCGGAGAGTGAAAAAAGGACTATTTGAAATTTATTTCGATACCGAAATCTAGTCTCATTTAAAAAGATTCTCAAATATATATATGAAAAATCTGCAATTAAGCCATTCTGTCGCAAAGGCTCAGAGCTGGACAGGTCTTTTGTGGAGGTATCGGTTATGACTCCAATTGGGAATGGACTTTAGGACGAACTAATCATGCTTGGAAGATTAGAACGGACTGACTGCAAGGTATCTAGAGCGTTGTGGCCTACTCTTAAATTAGCAGATTCGAAACATCTTCTGGGCATGAACCGTGGAAATCTAAAAATCATTGTTGGTATGATTACTGGTCACTTCGCAATAGGAAATATGACTAGTAAGTGATACATTGACACGTCAGACTTTTGTAGGACGTGCGATGATGAGGAGGAGCTAGAGACAGTAGAGCATATACTCTGTCATGGTATGGGTCTTCAGCATAGTAGACTGAAGTGGTTTGGAAGCAAAATGCTATACACGAACTAGAGGAGGTTACGGGCAAAGGACTCAGTAACCTTATAAGGTTCGTTATGTGGATAAAGTGGCTTATTGGTAGTCGTTTTTGATTGATGGATCTTAGGTTAAACACTTTTCTTTTTCTTTTATTATTTTATTGCTTTATCTTGATAAAGTGTCTCTTTTTCTCTTAGCCTTTCTTGGCATTTATAAAGGGATCACAATGATATCTGGTTTGAAGACACCGCCCTTTTTAACCTTACCTAACCTACATTTTGTATGTAGCTCTGCTTGGAAATTCCTGATTTCCTATTTATCTGTGATGTCTCTGTTTCGCTGTCTATTACAGTTCGTTAGTTAGTTTTAAACGATGTTAGTTATTAAAGTATTTTTACAGATTTTCCCTCTGTCTGCACTTTTAAATGCGATGAGCATGCATTGTAATTTATTCATGGGCATTCAACTCGAATGAAACATTAAGAGTTCTAAGAATTGTATGTTATACTATTGCTTTATACGTATTCCATCTACTCAATAAAATAAAACTTTAATTTTAACTTTAACTTTGATACCGAAAAATACTTTCATTTTCCATCCCTGAGCTGAAGATACACTACAAATGCATACTCGCACATACACTCACTAAAAACGAAATATATGAAAATAAGGAGTAGAAATAAATAAAATGAGGTTGCCAGTACGTAAAGGAAACAAGAGCTGCCGTATTACGGGGTGTGAAATGGTAATTGTATTTAGGTTAAAGTAAAATTCAATTATTTTAACTAAAAAACTGGCAATTTCGTACAAAAATATAATTAACAAACAATAAAATTCTATACAAATTTTGTAGAAAAGGCTTAATTTTAAGGTTAGGTTGAAGATTTTAGTTCCTTAAAAAATATAAGTTTAGGTTGAGCAATTGAGACTAATAAAAAATACATATAAATAATAACTCTCTAATAATGCTCTAAACCCCTTAACCCTAAAACTATATACAAATTTGTAATAAAACCTTAAATTAAAAAATCAATTTTGAGATTAGGATGAAAAAATTTCTTTATAAATTAAAATTTTTTATTACACAATATTATTTCACTAAATTTAAAGAAGGTAAGATAATTTAAATATTGCAATAAATCGTTCTATTTTAAAATTTTTAGGCAAGTTTGAAAAAATGTGCAATAAACGAAATAATATTATAAAAAAAAACCTGTCTATTACTTCTATACAAACTATACAAAAATTCCTTATTATTTAAAATTGATACAAAATGTACCTCACAATTATTCCTCTTAGTTTTATAAATGCAACAATTTCAATATTGTAATAAAGCTAATAATAAAAAAAATAAATTTGAGGTTATAGTTTGAAAAAAGAAATAATAAAGCAAGCGAAATTAATTAAAAATCAAACTGGTTAATTGTTTCTTTAATGTTTACGAATGTAATGATATACTGCTTTAATTTTCATAACTAAATTTTGAGCTTAGATTGGAAAAATTCCCCCTAATTAAAGATTTTTTACTAATTTTATCAAAAATTATTTCTCTAAGTTTAGGAAATGTAACACAATTTAAATATTGCAGTAAAATTGTCAATTGTAAACTTTAATTTTGGGGTTTGATTGAAAAATTGTTTATAGTTTAAAATTTGTTATAGATTACAACTCTCAATTATACTTCTAAGGTTAAAAAAATTAATACAATTTAAATATTGCAAGAAAATCAGCAAATTTTTTAAATTATTTTTCAGGTAATGTTGAAGAAAAATTAAAATAATCATAATTAGTTAGAAATTAAGTTGCTAAATTCATTATTTAATATTTACGAATCTAATGTCATACTAAGTTTTTTAATAAAAACCTCAATTGTCAAAACTAAATTTGAGGTTAGGTTTGAAAAAAATGTATAAATGTAACAAATTTCTTAAAATATTAGAATTTTAATAATTTCTTACATAATTTTTAAATAAATTTCTATTTGTCAAACGAAAACGCTTAAATCTTTATGTAAGAACAATAAAATTATATTAATATTAATTAACTAAAAATCTCACATATGCAGAGAAAATAAATAATTTTCCATCTACCAACAGTTATCAATAAATGCGATAACAATTTAAAGATAACACACAAAAAAATATATATCTTAGGCCTAGTAACAAGTAATTGAAGATAAAATAATAAAATTAATTATTATTGAAATGGAGCAGATAACCATATTATATTGTTACTAAAGGGTTATTTTTGTATTACAAAAATTTAATTTTTTTCATATATTCCCCATTTCATAAAAAAAATTAAAATTTTGAAAAACTTTAAGTAATTAATTAGAAATATTAGAAACAAATTTACTGAATTAAAATTGTTTGCATAATTTTTATAATTAGTTTTGTATATTTGTACAATCCAGAATTTGTTGACTTTGTAATCTAAGGATAAAGATTCTCTTAGTTATTTTTAAAATTACTCAGATTCAAGTACATTGAAATAATTATGAAGAATACATTATAAAAGTTTATTAGACTCCGGACAGAATGGAATACATTTTCTAGTCAATCATGAAAATCATTAACACACATCATTATAACAACGTAAACATTTTATTTAAAAATCTAACGAAAAACTATTTTTTGAAAGGAATCTTTTAAAAAATTAAGAAAATAATTTCTATGACTTAAATTAAATTTTCTTTTTTTTCTGGCAAAATTATGGGTAATATTTTGTATAAATAAATCATTCTAATAAAAAAATTTTTCTTCAACACAACCTAAAATTTATTTTTTTGCATTTAAACTTTAAAAATTTAATGAAAAGGAATTCCTAAATTTAAAGAAAGATTTTTATTAGATTAGATTATTTTTATTAGATTTTTTTTTTATCTTCAAATCAACCTTAAATTTATTTCTTGAAATTTAAGCTCTTATAATAATAACTTGTTGGAAATACTTTCCTAAACTTTTGGAAAATGTTATTGAGTTTTATTTTTTACAAAATTATTATAATAATTTTTTTTTCAATTTTTAGAAATTTTAACTTTATTACAAAATTTTGAATGCTAAACATTACTTAACTGTTTTCTTATTTCTAAAAAATTATTATTTTGAAAAATGTTCTTCATCTTAACCACAAATTATTTTTCAAAATTTAAGCTTTTATAACAAAATTCCTCAACTTTTGAGAAAGATTTTTGGGGATTTTCAGAAAAATATATCAAAACTTTAGAAGCTCACTACTCGTAATCTAATTGTTTTCATCACTTTAATAACATGTAAAAGTACTACTTAATCATTATAAAAATTGTTTAAAAATAAAGCGGGCCGGGTGATCTTAATTTATGCCAATTGTGTTTTTTAATATAACTTTATTTAGTTTGGGGCATTTTTTATTTATCTTCATTTACTAGGAATTCAACTAAACACTACATATGGCATCATTAAACGAATACTAGCACAAAAGAAGAAACAGCAGTTTCAAACATACGGATACAAAACGACAAACAGACAAAATATTGTACAAAAAAAGTTGACAAAAAACTAGAATACAAAAAAAAAACATATGGAATATACTAAGTACCACAAATTTAACTACAATTTTTCGAGTTAAGATTCCAATTAGAAAATTGTTTAAAATCACCAACACACAACCCACAATAAACATACAGCAAAGGCCCCTCCTCAGGGACATTTAAAAGCTGGGTTTTAAACATTTTTTCACGTTTAGGTTTTGAGATTTTTTTACACATTTTTTTTTTTTTTTTGATTTCACTTTAATGTTTGTAGTAGTTGTTTGGTAGCCCCCTTTTTTAACAAAAAAGGGGAGCAGCTTTTTTTCGTTTTTTTCATAATTCGTTTACCAACCACACACACATTTTTTGCTGATTTTTTTTTTGTAGATTTTTTTATTTTTCTTTTTTATAAGCTTTAATATTTCGATACACTTTTTTGGGGGCTTTTGGACATATTTTTTCCTTTTTTTAGTATAAATTTTTATATTTTTTGATATTACCTTCGCGAAGACATTTTTTATGTTAAGAAAATTATATTAATTTTAAGGAATTTGTAGTATTGTTAAATAAAATGAATTATCTGGCCTTTTTATTTTAATAAAATTTTTTGTGGAAGCAACCTCTTTTTCACGTCTACTTCTTTGGCACTTTTCTTCTTCTACACGTTTGAAAGGGAACAAAATTTGTGTGATAGTCGGAGACCTGTGCCGAACAAATTTAACGGCGGCGGCGGGTTTTGTATAAATTGTTGAAGGCGGCTGAAAACATTTTATTTCCTTGTCTTCGCATCGTCTTATGGAACAACGCACTGTAGTCCCAAAAAGATTGTTTTTTAAATAAATATGTAACATGTAAACCGTTGGTGATATCTAAATAAAATTTCACAAGGTCCGACCTGAGCTGTTTTCCAATTTATTTAGGAGAGCACAGGTCCCTAGCAGGTCACGGGGGTAGAGGGTAGACCTCCAAAGTTGATAACCTCGGCTATGTAATTTTTTTAAAAATTCGCCAAAAATTCATTTATGAATTAAATGTAAAAAAATTTTACATATATGGTCCTTGTAAATCTCTACAAAAAACATGCTCACACACGTAGGTTATCTCTTTATTTAAGAGATATGTAGTCCGAAATAAATTTTTCACTTACTTTTAGCCTCGTTTTCTGGCCTTACTTTTTTTAAATATTCATCGGATTCCTTACAGGATTCTGAATAATATTGCCGCAAAAATTGTATAAATACATAAGCTAAGTAAAAGGTGATATTAATCTTAAGTTGGAAGTTTTAGGAAAAAGCATATTTTTTGGGTTTTTTTTTTCAAAAAAGGTTGCAATATTTTTTACTTATAAAATTTGTTTTACGTTCCGGTCCATATATTTTTTTAATATTTTCAAAATGAATCTTAATAAACACGAGGGCGCTTGGAAAAAGTTAATTTTAAAACACGTTTTTTCCGGGTTGGAATTTTGGGTATTTTGGTACAAAACATTGAGTGTGTTTTTAGTTCCTTGATTTTAAGACCAGTCTATATATATCGTGCCAAAATTTCATTTGAGATCTCTAATCGTTTTAATTTTATTTAGGTCCAAATATTACTATTATTATTAAAAAATATAATTTCATTATTCGAGTATTTTAAATACTCTAAAAATTAATATTTTCATTTGTATTTTAAATATTTTAAAAATAATTTTACCAAAAGATTTTATATTTTCATTTGTTTGCATAAGCTGTTAAATTTTTAAAGCACTGGAAACATTAACTAATAAAAGTTATTATTTTTTGCTAAAAAAAGAAGATGAAAAAACAATGAAATATTTTTAAAAATTACGGAATAAATATTCAACATTGTCAAATCACTCCTAAAGATACTTGAAACAATATATTAAAAAAAAAAAAAAAATATTTGTACAAATTTATAAATAAATTAATAAATAAAATTATTTAATTAAATATTTTCCTATTAATGAATACGTTAAATAGGTATATTGATAGGACAAAATTACAAGTCTGTACAAAAGAAAACTTCACAAAAAATTAAAAATGCAAATAACTTTTATTTATGTTTTATATGTGGTCACAATCCACATTTGAACAAAGTTTGAGAATTACATTTAACAATAATTTCATAATAATAGCATTTCTCAACTTGACAATTAATTCCCCTTTTTGTTGAGAAAGCTATTATTTTCAAGTTGTTTTCAAATAATTCTCAAACGTTTGACATTTGAGAAAAGACTTCATTTCAAATCACTCTAAATTTATAATCAAACATTTACGTTTTCTGGGTTATTCAGCTCGCTGCCTTCATACACACTTCATACCTGCTTTAACATGTAAATCAAATGTTTATGAAAGTTTGTCCAAAAGCTGCCGTTCTCATTTTTCATACACGACCCATAAGCTCCAGTGTTAGCTGGTATGTTCATACGTCGATTCATACATCAGTGCAGCGCAGCTTCTTCTGTCAGTTGTAGCACATCTCATATCAATGTTAAGCAGAATTTTCACGGCGGCGGCAGCTTTTAAAAGTAATTAGCGGCTCGACTCAGTCACCAATAAAGTTGCCGGTGCAGGTGATAATATGAATAATAGAATACAACTGGGTCTTTCAAAAAAATTATTATTTTTTTCAAATCACAAAAACAAAATATATGTGACTGTATGTGTTTTGTTGCATAAATTAGGTTTTTGGCAATTGAAATATGTTTTTGTCTCCCACATAAAATTCTAGTTGTTTTCCATGGTGTGAATGTTGAGTGTTTGAAATACACTCAGTGATGCCAGAGACATTTTGGGAAATTCTCAATACATTAAAAGCGTTAATTAAAAATAAAAATTACATAGAAAGAAGACACAAAAATTACCTAATAAATTAAATAAATAATTAAAAAACCAAAAAATAAGTAATAATTTATATTTAAAATTAATAATATTCTTTAATATAATCTTAAATTTTAAATAAAATTTATAAAATTGTTTTTCTTTTACCAACCGCGTTGCCAACTTATTAAATTCACACATATCTTCTTCATTTGTTTTGATTTACTGTTGTTATTGCTCTTTCTCTAGTTATATTCTCTCGCCACTCACACTCAACCAAACAGCTGTATTTTGATTGGATAAATAAAACACCTCGCATTTTTGGTGAAATAATATAAAATAAACATAACATTTGACGTGTAAGTCACCACAATACAAAGAAATATCGTAAATATTATTATAAAACCCTTCGTTGAAACATTTTCCATCACAACAAATCATAAGCGAATGTTGCTCACAGCTTTAAGAAACGCAGTGCGTGGAAAAACAAACGAACTCCTCAACGTGCTATTAATACAAAAACCTTTAATAAAATCCAATACAACGCTCAAGAAATCATCTCGTATGGCTAATACTTCTAAGGAATCATTACAGGCTAATGCCAAGCCCATACTACGTAAAGAAAAACAACAACAGGCTAATAAAAAGAAGAATACTCCTTACATTCCAGGCACAGTAACATTACAAATTTTGGGAGCCGGTTCAAATGGTGCCCCGGCTGCAGTTTATTTGTTTACCGATCAATCTAGGTATTTATTCAATTGTGGTGAAGGTACTCAGCGTTTGGCACACGAACATAAAACAAAATTGGCTCGTTTAGAGCAAATATTTGTTACACGTAACACTTGGTCGGCTATAGGAGGATTTCCGGGTTTAGCTTTGACCGTACAAGATGCTGGTGTTAAGAAATTAGCTTTGCATGGTCCTCCATATTTGGAGAATATCTTATATTCCATGAAACGTTTTGTGGTTTTAAAAAATTTGCAAGTGAGTAAAAGTAGCACAATTTTTTAAAAGAAAAAATTAATTTTTTTTAAAAAATATTTAATTTTGCAAAAGTATTTAACTTTTCCTGAAAATATTTTTTGTCGGCTTTAAATTTTGCATGGAAATATTCAACAAATCTGTTGTATTCCATTAAAGAATTATTATTATTATTTTTTTAATTTTAATAAAAACTTATTTTTTTAGCTTAAAACTGTTGATTGTACACAAATTCAAGATTTTGACGACAATGTCATGTCTGTGAAATCCCTGCCTTTATATCAACTCAAGAATTCTACCCAAGACTCTGAAAATTTGTTTCCTATTGCCAGCTCTCAAGAACAGATAGCCATTACCTATATATGCAAACTAAAGCCTCGTCCAGGAGCTTTAAATCTCGAAAAATGTGTAGAACATGGTGTACCACCGGGACCTCTCTTGGGTTTGCTCAAAAATGGCATTGATGTCACTTTAGACAATGGCACTGTGGTAAAATCTAAAGATGTCAGTGAACCTAATGAAAATCCTTTATCTTTTATGTTTTTGGATATACCCTCCCCGGAATTCTTACACAACTTAGAAAAACATAAAGACCTCCTAATAAACACCAATATAAATCCTGATTCTACCCCAGAAATGCCTTTAGTAATACATTTTTCACCACAAGAAGTGATAAATAATAATTTATATCAATCTTTTTTGGAAAAATTTCCCGCTAGCACCCAACATATTTATTTAAATTGTAAACAAAATACATTTTCGGGTTATATAGCTGCTCATCGTATACAATATCATTTGAATTTGTTGAATCCTAGAGTTTTTCCCTTATTAACAGAGGCTTCTAGTTTAGCGGCGAATTTGTCTAATAAATTGAAAAAGACCAAATTGGAGGATAAAGAAATGAATGGGAGTGAGGAGGTGACAAGGAATTCAGAAAGTGTGGAATATGAAAAACATTTAACGGATTTGAATGCCATGAGTTATTATCACTTTAGACCAAGAAAAGGTAAGGACATTTTTCATTAAGAAAACTAGGGTGAAAGGAAAACTATTATAATACAGAGCAAGCACATAGACTGGTGTAGAATAATCTATAGTTTATAAACTATACTATAGTTTAGTCTATAGTTTGGCCTCTAGACTACTCCATAGTCTCTCCCATAGTCCGTCCTGTATCTTCAATGTATTACTTTGAATATTTTTCTAAATTATTCCCATTTTTTCCAGGTCTAGATCGCACTTTGCAAGTAAAACTCTCTCCTACGGAATATATACAAGAAACCCAAGTACTAAAAGACTTCCCTCCTTTGCTACAAAAACTTAAAGAAAATTTAAAAAACCTCGAGAATTCCTTACAAACCAAGCCACAATATCCTGTGATAACCTTCCTGGGCACTGGTTCCTGTATACCCAACAAGACACGCAACGTTAGTTCTATATTAATACAACCCAAAGAAGATTCTTATCTCCTACTAGATTGTGGCGAAGGCACTTTAGGTCAAATACAAAGATTTTTTGGTTGTCAAAAAGCTGAAGAAGTTATAAAAAATCTTAAATGCATTTATGTTTCCCATCTACATGCTGATCATCATATTGGTTTAATAGGTTTGCTAACAGAAAGACTCAGGCTTTTGGGTAATGAGGATGATATAGAGAAAGTTTTATTATTGGCTCCTAAACAAATAGAACCTTGGTTAAATTTTTATCATGAACGTGTATTTAATATAAAAAATTCTTATGAACTGAGAGGAAATGCAGAAATAATGGAAGAAAGTTTAAATTTAAAGAGATTGAGTCCAGATTTTGGTGTGGAGAGTATAAGAACTTGTTTGGTGAAACATTGTCCTCATTCTTTTGGTGTTAGTGTAAATATTTTACATCCTGAGAAGGAGGAGGAGCAACCAATTAAAATTACTTATAGTGGTGACACTATGCCTTGTCAAGATTTAATAGATTTAGGTTTAAATTCTACTATTTTAATACATGAAGCCACTATGGAGGATGATTTAATAGAAGAGGCTAAAATAAAAACTCATAGTACCATCACACAAGCCATAGAACAGGGCCAACTAATGAAAGCACAACATACTATTTTAACACACTTTTCACAACGTTATGCCAAGTTGCCTAGATTGCAGTTTAATACGAACACGGAAGCGGAGGAAAATGGTGGTAAACTAATGGAAAATGTAGCTATAGCTTTTGATAATATGCAAGTAACTTTGAAAGACTTGGAAAACTTTCATTTAATGTATCCCGCTATGCGTTCTTTGTTTGCGGAACATGCTGAGGAATTGGAACAGAAAGCCTTAAAGCGTGAGCTTAAATTGGAACGGAAACGTAAATTGTTATCGTCATAATTCGGATAAGTTAGGATTTGTTAAGGTTTAACTAATTGAAATTTCAAAAAATGTTAAATAATGTTTAAATTGTGAGTTTTTCTAAAATTTTTTACTGTTTACTTTTAAAGTTTAGACTTTATTTATTTATTAAAAGAAGAAGGATTAATTTACTAAAAAAGAAATAAAGTCAATTTATTTCAAAAGCATCACTCAAAATAATTAAGGTGTAATTAATGATGGAATGAAGTTAAAAAGATGAAGGATTAAGGGTAATTTGGATGTTTATAACGAGCTAAAATTGAAGCTAATTTGGTAATATATTAACAGCTGGAATTAAAGCTATTTTGGGACTTAAAGAAAAACTAATATTGCAACTATTTTGGAACTTTAAGATCAAAAACTGAATCTTATTTGGGACTATTTAAATACCTGAGATTGAAGCTAAATTGAGGATTTAAAAAGTTAGGATTAAGGGAAATTTGGAACTATAAAAACTCCTTTGGTTGATGGTAATTTTGGACTTAAAAATATCAAATATTATGGCAACTTTGGAACCTTAAAACGGCTTAAAATGAAAGTTAGTTTGGAAGTTATAAACACTAAGGATTGAAGCTAATTTTGGATTAAAAAAAGACCGGATATTGGAGCTACGTTAGGACTTAAAAAAGAGCTGATATTGCAACTAATTAAAGACTTTAAACAGATCTAAGTTTAACACTAATTTAGAAATACATAGAGACCTAAAATTAAAGCTTATTTTGCACCTAAAAAAGACCAGATATTGTAGTACTTTATTTTGTACATTGTTGTAACTTAGCACTTTAAAAAGACCTAAAGTTTAAGCTAATTTGTGGCGTTAAAGCTAATTTTGGACTATATACAATGCTCTTTTTAAGCCGATTAAAAATCCTTTTTGTATGTCTTTAAAAAGTTTTAAATAATTTTTTTTATTTTTTCAAATTTATTTATTTACAAAATTTTCTATTACACACTCCGAAAACTTAACTAATTTCTCCAGTGCTGATATCTAAAAACTTTTTTATTCGTTTTTCACTTTGTTGGAAAAAAATTTTAAACCTTTTAGCTGGTTTATTCATTACGGCGATTAACTCATTAATGATACAAACCATGACCATGATAAGGATAATAGCCATGACCATGACCAATATAGGGAGTGGCATGTACAGCAGCATAACCATATGAAGGATAACCGATACCATGACCGCCATAGCCATGACCGGAATAGCCATGACCGCCATAATAGCCACCACCAATACCATGACCATAACCGAAACCATAAATGCCACGTTTTTCGGGACTCTTGGCAGCTACCGAAGATTCAGCAGCATCTAATTCGGCAGCATAGGCGAGAGCCAAAGAGAAGATGACGAAAATGCACAAAACGTTCTAAAAAAGAAAAGGAAAAATATTTTAAATAAAAACTTTATATATGAAAATTTTGAAATTTAATATAAATTTTGAAAAATATTTTGAATTGTGGTTTTAAATCCGCAACCAAATTTGTTGCACATTTTTTTTAATCCTTTTTTCATTAAAAACACTTACGAAGTATTTCATTTTGTTAATATTTAGTTTGTTTGTTATTTTCTGTATTAAATTAAGATCACGATCTTATTTGTTTGAATGTTTAATTGTTTTTGATGCTTAATTCAAATAAAACTGCATTATTTATACTTAAAACAAAAATTAAAGTACTATGGGTGCAGCAGCAGATTGGGAATAGTTATATGTACACACTTACATATTTTTTTGATATGCAACAACTTAGTCTATCATCAGCGGTAACTTCGTCAACTAGCAAATAATAATCAACATTATTAACAAAAAGGGAAAATGAGAAAACACAATAAAAACGTTAAGCGTAAAAGGTTAAAAAATAATATTTTTAAATAGCTGAAAGACTTAGCTTTTTAATATATAACTTGTTTAAAATTAATTTAAACTAAAGCAGAAACATGTGTTTTAACGATAGGTAAACAAAAAAGACTTAAGAAACAAACGTAATTTTGACTTCTTAATAAATGTAAACAAAGAAGAGAGTTTTCTCTTTTTTTATCAAGGCAAACGTCAAAATCAGTGCGAATCTATACAAGGTTGCCTTATATATATTCGCACAGTTTGTTTGTTACAGCTATCAAATTCTATATATAAAATACATTATGAATTCGCCTTAATTTTGTTTTTGTGCAACTGTTGCTACCATCCATAAATTCGAGTTAATTCTGACGCTTGGTACAGAACTATCTAATATAGACATAAGTAGAGAACTTTGTAAAAACTTGCTATCAAATGTAAGCAATAAACTCTGCGAGTTTCTTTACAATATAAACAATGAACAATAAAGCAATATGGCTTCCTTTTAAATGTAAACAAAAAAGACTTAAGAAACAAACTTTTCAAAAACTTAATTTTAAAATGTAAACAAAAGAGACTTAATAAACTGTAAGAGTTTTCTTTATATAAACAAAGGAGAATGTAGCAAGACTTAAGAAACAAACTTTATAACAAATTTCTTTTAAAATGTAAACAAAAGAGATTTAGTAAACTGTGAGAGTTTTCTTTAAAACATAAACATAAATATTACTCTATTCTTTTCTTTTGTTTTAAATGTAAACAAAAAAAGACTTGAGCAAAAAAAAAAAAAAAGAGACTCACTAATCTGTTAGAGTTTTATTTATAATGTAAACAAAATTATTTCTATTAAATAATTTTAAATAATAATCTCACTTAAATTTAAAAAAAATACTACTTCTGTCTAAAAAGTTCGTGACGTTTTCTCGCTTAACGCCTTTATTGTGTTTTTTCTTCATATCCCAACATTTGCTCTAAACAAAGAAACACTTTTAATACCAAAGCGGCATTTGATTTTGCAAACGAAATATTTATGTAGGTAAGATATACTTAAAGATTCAATTACATTATTCAAAATGTAACAATACATATCATATGTACGTTTCAATATAACACAAATATTTACACACACTCTATATGAGTTTTTCTAATAATAAAAATATTATAGTTTTAAAATAACGTTAGATTTTATTTTAAAAATAAAATAAATTATTTGCCATAGTTTCTAGCAAAAATTATCAACTTCTGCTGGGCCTATAATTTTCTTGTTCATTAGGGTTTTAAAACAATAAGTTAAAGTTAACAAACAAACGCCCTTAAATTAAGGGCGGAAGTGTTATAGTAACATATAACAATTTTTGCTTTAAACAATGGCCTTGTTAACTTTTTTCATAATTTTTAAAGTATAATTTTTTAGATTGTGTAATACGTAAGAAATTTTTTAATTTCAATAAAAATCTTTTGTATTATTAATAATATTGACCTGCTTTAAGCTTTGGTTTAAAGTTCCACCCCTTAATTATTAGATAGAGCAGATTTTAGACAATATTACAATGGAAATATGTATGCATCAATTTTAAGAACATTTTTTTTCTTTCTTAATAATGAACAGGTGTGTTTCAATAAATATTGATTTTTTAGATTGACAACAATCAAATTTTAATTTATGAGAAAAAAATTATTTAAATTAGTTTAAAATTATGTTATTATTGTTAATTAAATTCTAATAATATAATAAATAATAATTTACATTTAACTAATTTATTTTTCAATTTTACAAAAGAATAAATAATTAATTTTGCAATTTAAAATTTTGTTCTAGTTTTAAAACAAAAGCAAATATTCTACTTAAATTCATTTAAAACAATTTGTAATGCAAATTTAATCAATTAAAATCGATTTTCTTTAAATTTATTTAAAAATTTAAAAACATCCAAATTTATTTAAACAAAACAAAACAAAACTGTAACACAAATCATTTAATGTTGTATTTTCCAATTCAAAACAGAAAACAGCAAACCTTATATTGGCTCCTTGTTAAATGTAAACAAAAAGAATTAAGGCAAAAACAATACGTGATAGTATAATTTAAAGAAAACTGTTAATTGTAAAAATGTGAAAACTAAACAAGAAAGACTTAAGCAACAAACTTTATAATGGCAGCCTTTTAAATTTAAACAAAGAATACTGAGCAACAAATATTGCTTCCTTTGAAATGTAAACAAAAAAGACTTAAGCAATAAACTTTATTTTAAATGTAAACAAGAGATACTTAAGGAAAAAAAGCTATCATAACTTCCTTCCAAATGTAAACAGAAAAGACTTAAGAAACAAACTTTATGGGAGCCTTAAAATGTAAACAAATTAAACTTAAGCAACAAACACGTTCGTTTAAATATACACAAAAATAAAAATATATGAGGTTTCTTTTCATATGTAAACAAAAAAGACTTAAGCAAGAAACGTTCTTAAAAATGTAAACAATCCTGTTTTAAAAATATAAACAAAATTAACTTACGGCGCAAACTTTTTTTATTTTATTTTGTTAATGATAAAATTAAAATAAAATAGTTCTAGTTAAATAAAAACAAAAATTTTAATTATTTAAAAATCCAATAAATTATTTCCATTTAAATTTAAACATAAAATATTGAAATACTGATTTCTTAAATGAATTTTCCTTTTACTAAAAATAAAATCAAATTCATATTCTTATTTATTGCTGTGTTAATTTTTTTTTATAAATCCTTTAAAATATTTTCCTTTATTTAAACATGGATTAAGCCTATTCTTTTTAAATAATTTATTTTTTTATTTGAATTTTTATTGCACTTAACATCTTATATCACTATATGTAATTGTTAACGCAATCTAAAAGTGCCGGAAAACTGTTAATCTCAAGTAAAAGTATGGTAAACCTGAGAAAAAATATCAAATGACAAAAAAAAAGACTAAAATAAGACTTCATATATTAAAAAAATAATAAAAAAAAACTACAATATATTACACATTTAATATCAATTTACCACTAAGCAGATTTTTCTTTTGTAACTCAAAATGAATTTACTATGTCATAATTATAAGTTACAAAGTTTTTCTCTCTATGACGTATGATTAATATTAATTATTTTATAAAAAAAGATGCGCCTCTTTTTTTCTTATCTATTAAGTCACAATATGTTGTGATTTTAAGGAATTCTATTTATTATCTAATTTTACAATAATTAATTAATTTATAATAAGTTTGTGATAGAAGACAATTAAAAGCTTTTATGAAACTGCAGAAAATTCAAATAAATAAAATCACGACTTTTTTGCTAAGAAAGTGTTTTTAATGTTTACAAAAATATTTATGTTTAAATTAAAACAGTGGTATTAAATTCTTATTTTCTAATAAATTTTTTATTAATTTATTATATTCAAATTAAAAAAAAACGAAAATGATCCCATTTTAACATGTTTTTACTAAAGAAAACAAAAAAGACTTAAGCAATAAACTTTATTATAGTTGCTATTAAATTTAAACAAAGAAATGTTATATGTAAAAACAAAGACTTATTTAACAAACCCAAAGAAAGGAAACAGCAAACACAAACTTTCTCTGGGAGTAGAATTTAAACTCAAACATTAATTCTCTGTATAAGATAAATAAACAGAAAAGTGTTCTCTGAGAGTGGAATTTAAACTCAACCGTTAATTCTCCATATAAGCAAAATAAACAAAAAAGACTTAAGCAACAAACCTTAATATTGGCTTCCTTTTAAATATAAATAAAGACACAAACTTTCTCTGAGAGTCGAAATTAATTTACAAAATGATCGTTTTAATTAAAAAAAGCTTTAAAACACCAATCTTAATAAGAAAAAATTTAATTCGGTGTAAGAAATTATAAAATTTTTCAATTTAAATAATTTTAACACCACTGTAACTTTTAATCTTATTTTTTCAATTCAATCTAATAAATTTATGATTCTTTTATTATTATAATTATTAGTTTTTTATTGAGGTTGCTTCTAATAGTTTTAGCAATTGGCCTTCAATAAAAGTGGGTGTTTACTAAACATAATTTTCTTAATTTTTTTCCTCTATTTTTTTCCATAATGTCTTCATAGTTTATTAACAATAACAATAATTTACAAAATAATTTAATATATTTTTTTTTCTTTTAAAAAGCAAAATAACATTTTTATGAATATTACTGTTTAAAAATAAGACGAGTAAATCATATTTATTGTAAGCTATTGTTTTGCCAATATAACAATAGTTTTTTTCTTTATAATATAAGAATAACTAACATATTTATAAATCAAACGTCAACATGAAGAAAAAACCTATCTTAAAATTAGCTATAACATGCTATTGTCTTAAAAAAATAGGGGGAAAGATTCTTAAAAAATATGTTTAGATAAAAATGGTTTAATAAAATATTTATTTTAAATTTTAAGTTATTTTGTTAAGCTTACCTTCCCCTTATTTAAACAAAGGTTATTAAACGCTTGTGGCTGTCTAGCTGTTTTACTATTTTGGCTTCTTTTAACTAGTTCTAGTATATTTTCTAAGTATAGTATTACAATTTTTGTAAGCTTTTTCAGTACTAGTAGCATATTTGGTTGCTATTACTAAGATATTACATTAATAATTTTTATTACAACTACAACAATAACTTTCAACATGTATATATTGTCATAAATTAAACTGTGTAATATTAGACAAACAAAAAAATAATAAAACAATTGTTTTCATGCTAATAAAAAACCTTTAAACCTTTTTGAGACTAGACTTTAAGACGTCTAACAGTGAAAACAATTGAGAAAATTATTTACAACATGTTTAAAAAGTTAAAAGGGGTTAAAATGATTAGAAAAAATTATAATTTATTACAAAAAAAAAAAAAAAAAAGTAAGATTTTAACATATTTTTTCCACTTTTATTTCTAACTTATTTATTTTTCTCCCAATGTTTTCTTCATTTTTAATATGTACTTAATAAGTTCTTCTACTTTACAAAAATGTAGTTTATAATTTATTATTGTTATTACACTGACATTGTCAGTTACTTATCATTTATTTTGCTCTTGCCTAAAAGTGTTTTCCATTATTATTAGGCACTTAACCAATTACAAAATGTTTTTTCAATCATTTTTTTTTTTCTTATTTTGCAAATGTTTTATGGCCATCACGTTTTAAACATTATATTAATTGTTTATTAATTTCATGTTTATTCAAAATATCTAGCTTGCTTTTAAAATTTGTACTCTTGTTTAATTTAAAACTATTACAATACACGAGTATTTATAACATTTTATCTTAAATTAAAATCAAAATTCAAATAAATAATTGAAATTTGACTAGAAGTTCTCACACAAACAAATAAAGCAGAAATTTTTATATAGAAATTCTACAAAAAAATAATAACTATTGTAATTGCTTTCGAAAACCATCAAACTATTTAATAAAAATTCAAATTAAACTAAAAATAACGTCTATTTAGAAAAGTAAACAAAAAAGTCTTAAGCAATAAACCTTAATAATGGCTTCCATTGCAAAAACTACTTTTACCCCAGGTCTACAACTGATATTAACGCTGAATAATAAGTGAGATAGCGTCGGCAGAGAAGAGTAACCATTTTGTTTATATTATGTTAAATCTTAAATAACACGTATCGTAGGATTACGTAGAATACGTACACGTATTCTAATAAATCCTATAAGAAATCATTATTTTCAATCAGTCACAGAGTAAACATTTAAAAGGAAGCCAATATTAAGGTTTATCTGTTTTCTCTCGTTTACAATTTCTAAGGAAGCCATTATTAAGGTGTATACCTTAAAAGTATAAAATTTCCAAAAAAGTGCAAAAAAAAAAAAAATATATATATTTTTTTTTTTAAGTTCCAACCAGTCTCTCAAAAAAGTACCAATTTTTCTAAAAGTAACATTATTTTAAAACAAAATGCCAATTTTCAAAAAAGTAGCAATTTTTCAAAAAAAAAAAAAAAAAAAAAAAAAAACGTATTAGTCCGATTTTATTTAAAACGTATACTAATGCGTAACCTTAGACCTTTTTAGAAATTTTAAGCGATTTGTGAACATATTTTTAACATTAATGACCTTTTGCATTAAATTTGATTTTTTTCAAATTTATAGAAAATTAGCATGAAAAATGTTTTAAAAAATTTGAATGTAGAATTTTTGCAAAATGAGGAATTACTGATATGACCCTTGACCTGTTCTGAAAATTTAGGCGTTTATGGAAATTTAACGAGAAAAAGATAGCTTCATTTATAAGATTTATAGCTTAATATTTTCTGGAATTAGTACATTTTAACATAAATGACCTTTGACAAAAATATTATAAAAATTATGAAAACTTTGTAAAGAAAAATGGCAAACAAATTTAAAAATGGATTTCAGCTTTGTTACCTTTAATTCCAAATAGACTTTTTCTCTTCCTTTTTTTAAATAAAAACCAATAACATCTTTTCTTACGGTGAAGTGGTCCAAAGTGTTTTATCATTCCGACTTTATTAAAATAATACATCATCTAAATTTGTTGTTTTCTTCTACTTGTTACAAAAATGTCCACTTCTCCTCCTGAAATTTCTTTTTTTTTTTCGTCTTAGAATTTTAAAATTAAATTATGAAAAAAATGCTACAAAAACTTCATCAACTTAAAATTTAATTTGTTGGCAAATAAGTCAGTTTCTCATTCAATTGTAATTGTGTTTTAATCAAGTTCGACAAAGTGATGACCATCAACAAATCCCGTACGTTGGCATTAAACATTTGGGTGAATTGTTCATGCGACATATGAGGCACCGAATGGATAAGATCCAACAGCTGGCGACCAACAGCATTGTCTGGTGGCTGTTTGTGAGCAATAACATCTTCCACATATTTAAGAATCAAATCCAAAAGAGACTGTAATTTGGTGGAGGCCTCAGAGATTTGAGCCAAATCCAACATAGGTGAGACGGTTTTGGGACGTTCAGGCGCAGATACACCGATAGTCTTCTGCAAAAGTTTGATACCTACAGTTTCCGGCTCGTAGCAAGTCATTTCAACGGGTATGGGGGTAAACATGCATCCAGTTTTGCCACCGGGAACACCCAAGGGAATACAAACGTAGGCCTTTAAGCCCATACGACCACCTTGCAAGGAAGTGTCTACGGTCAAGTGCACGGGATTGTTACATTCACGGGCATAGTATTCATGAATAACAGAACTGTGATTAGTTACTTCGTTGCCAGTAGCCCACCAACCTGGAGAATACAAAATAAATTTAATTGAAGATTGAGGTTATGTTTATTTTTTGTTTTCTGAAACTTACCAACAACATTTTCATTGGGATTGACTTTACGATTTAAATCATACAAATCCAAGGCATAACTTAATTCGGCTTCCACTTGATCATCATGTTCTTTATGGGGTACACAAAAACAATTGGTAACTTCAACAACACCCTTGTCAACGGAACCTTTGGGAAAATACAAACGTGTCTTTAGAGAGCTGCATAAAAATCAATTTTATTTTGAAATTACTCACCCAATAAAGTGCCTATGACACGATGGGAATCAGCATTACGTCTTTCGTAGGCATCTACTACTTGGAATAGCACCACGGGATGCACTTTTACAGTTAAATTAAGTCCCGACATGGCGTGGCGTTGCAAAAATTTCTAGTCGAACTTGCAAAAGAAAGAAAATCACAAAAACTCACTAACAGCAAGAACAAGCAGAAATAAATGTCAAAGGAAAAGATGCCAGATCAATTTAAATTAAAAGTAAAGAAATTATTGGTACAACTATTAACAAAAATTAAGAGAAAATAAATAAATTTCACTACAATTTGAAGGCAGTAATGTTATTTTATTAATATCATTAAGTTTTCTTGTAATATTTTAGAAAATAGTAATAATATCTTACTTTCAGGTGGCAGCTATAAAAACATTCACGTCAACCATTCCCTGTGAATGTTATGAGAGATCAAGCTTACAGCTGTTCAATATTATTGTAGTTATAAAACAAAAAATTTTATAATTGTCGATAGGATTCTTCAAAACTCATAAAAAATGCAAAAGAAACGTGTATCATCTAATAATTTATTGAATAAATTACATCGCGGTGCCGTGTACACCTGTTTGGGGGTGACATTATATGGCACATTCCTGCTGGGCATGAGAGCCTATCGTTATTACACAGTGGTTAAGCCGGAACGTGAAAAGGCTGAATTACAATTGATTACCGAGGGTTCCCATGATAACGCCAAAGAATTAAAATGTTAATATCGTTAATATATAAATGTGCATTATATATATTTTATTAATTAAGCTTAATATAAATAAAATTAAACTAAATAAATTAAAAATTATAAAAATAAATAAATTGAAAAGAAAAAGGAAACCTTCTAAGCAAATTTATCAGAAGAATACGTAAAAAACATTTAGCTTTTATACAACAATTTTAAAGTATACTTACTTTAAATTGAAAATTTTTAAACTTTTACCAGATTTGCTTTAGAAACAAAAAAAAAAAAAAAAAAAAAAATACTTTAATATAAAGTACTTATCTTAAAAACTTAAAAATATCGCTGATTTTCTCTTTCCAAATGGTTAGAGGAGTAGCAATTCTTATTAGAAGCTTCTCTAAGATGGGGTTGTAATATATTTAATAATTCCGAGGCACCGGCAGGGGGTATATTATATTTATTTAACCATTTTAAAACTTTTTCATGCAAAGTTTCTTCTGGCTGAGAATTCTCTACGCTTTGAGTAAGATGTGGTGGTAAACCATTAAAAGGTTTAATATCGTGCTCTTCCTCCATTTCCTGTTGAGCATCCATTTGATCTTGATGTTTTGAAACATTTTGTGAGTTTTGAGAATCAGCTCGTATAGTTTGCAAATAAAACTGTTGGGGCGTTAGTAACTCAGGCTTAATATCTTGAGAATGTTCTCTCTCATTATAGGAAAATTCATCATTTGTTTCCATTTCATCACCATAATCCTCTTCATATTCTCTTAATTCTGTTTTAATTTCCGTATGATAAAATTCTTCATTATCGCTTGTTTGATCATAACTAATATCTGCAGCTGCATTTTCATATTCCTCTTCATTTGGCATATATAAGGGTACTTTTCTTTGTAATACTTGATTTTCATTAAAATCTAAATTCATTCTAGCTTTCCATTTTTCTAGCCATCCCGTGGAGGCTTTAAAATCAATATTTAAACGTTCGGCAATTTCTTTGGCACGATTCTTAATTTGTGTCCGTGTTAAACTTTCCCCCATTTCCATTTTTTCTTTTACCCAAGCATTAAGTTCAGCTTCGCCACCTTTAAAAATGCCTCCTCGTATACGTTTCATTTGTAAATTTTGTCCTCCGGCCGCCAGTTTGAGGATTTTCTCCTCATCTGTTACAATTTGAGACATGGCCGATTGGCTGAGTTTATATTCTATTATTAAATCATGTCTACGTTCACCATTTTTTAAACGCTGTAAGATTTCCAATTTTTGCAGTAGGGTTAAGAAAGTTTTTTCTTTTCTACTTCTATAGATGACACCAGAGGCATCTATAATTGGCAAACGTTTGTTATATTCCCGTTTTTGTCTTGGTTTGTTGGGACTCTCCTCTAAAGTTTCTTTATTTTCTTCCGGGGATAAATTTTTCATAATTGGTGTTTTTTCCTGAGGTTCTTCTACTCTGTTTTCCTCGAAAATAATTTGTTGCGTTGTTACATTTTCTTGGATACTTTCCTCATTAGTCTTTTGTTTTTCCGTAACATTTTCTTCTATTCTACTCTCTTCTTTCGCCATTTTTAATCTTTTCATATTTTCCTCCCTTACTCTTTGCATTTCGTGACTCTTTTCTCTCTTATCCAGAAACTCCTTTAAAATTTCCTCCGGATCTTTGCTCCTCTTGGCAAATTTTATGTTTTCTCGTTCTTTCCATTTGTACAACCAGGCTGGTGATGGCTTAAGATCATGCCCTAAGGCTCGTGATAACTCTTCAGCTTTTTGTTGAGCCATTTTCGAAGTAATCAAGGCCTCAGACATTTTCATTTCCCTAGCCCATTGACTCAAAGCCTGATCTAACTCTTTATAAGTTATCAGACTCTCACGCCTACTGGTGACATTACTTTGAGCATCTTGCAGCAACGACTCTTTTCCCATTAATACCCGAGTTATGGTGGACTGAGAACAATTAAACATTTGCTCTACTTCGCGTCGGGAAGTACCAGATTCTAGCTGCCGTAAAATTGCCAACTTTTCTTGTAGTGTTATGACTTTACACGGTCGTTTTGGGGTCAGACCCTCGGACTATTAAACAGAATATTAGTTTTTATATTAAATTATTTAGTTTTCTTTAAATTTACCTGATTTGTGGTCATATTTTTGTAAAAATTTTAAAAATCTTGTTAAATCTTGATAAAATTGTTGGTTTTTTTGTAAACAAAAAAACAGCTGTATACTAAATTCTGCTTTTTCCTAGAATTGATGATTCACCAGGAAATGGTAACGAGTAGGAGAGCAGTGTTACCAGAACTAGTTTAATTATAAAAACTAAATAATCATATAAAATGAAATAAAATCATATAGAAATCATTATCTTATATAAATAGTAAGCAAAATTAAAAATATTATAACTTTTTGCCTCAAAAATAAAGCTACTTTACCAATAATGTGCATACGACTAAACTGCTGAGATTAGTTGTCAATACAAGAACTACCCGGAGAAAAAATCATATAGAAAAAACACTAAATTGGCTAAAATGTCCTTAAAATAACTTTTTTTTAAATAAATTATATAAAAATATAAAACATTTAAATACTTGATTTAATTTATTTAAGTTTCTTAAAAAACATATTAAGAATTCACAAAAAATTTGCTTCCTCAAATTTCCAACTTTTAATATAATAATTGATATTTCTCGTAGAGCATTTGATTTTTTAATCTTTATATTTATTAAAATCATAATTTTTATTTCAACTTTAAAAATCATACCATTTTAAATGTTTTAAAGGAAATTCACCAAAAGTATCAGCTTAAAAAAGAAATAAAAAATATTTAAATAAAACTCCATAAGATTTTCAAAACTTTAGTAAAAATTAATTATAAAATTTAACAATTCAATGCCTTAAACCACAACTTAAACCCTTGATTTTTGGCCAATATTATTAAATATTTACACAAAATTGCCGCATCATAATTTTCTTTCACCGCTAAAACGCACCTTGAATACCTCTTTAACACGAAACGCTTTAAATAAATTATAAAGCTTATTCTCATCACATTTCTTTAGCAACATTTTCAAATCAAATTCCTTAAGATCTTGAAGCTGGTAAATATCATTTAATATAACATCCGCTATCTAAACATTGATTTTTTTAAATGTTTATAAGTCACTTTCATAAATTACCTTTTTATCTTCATTGTAAATCGCAAAACTTAAATTTATTATTTATAGGATTTATAGGCTTAATGTTCAGCGGGTTCATTACCTCCTGTAATGTCTAGCCTATAATTTACATTGTAGTCTAATCAATAATTTACACTATAGTCTTGTCTATAGTTTACACTATAGTCTAGTCTTATTATCAAATATATTGTAGCCGCTAATAAACAAAACTTTAAACTGGCAAAAAATATTACTAGAATTAAATAAGCAAGCTAACTAGTGTTACCAATGAGCAACTTTTCAAACAAAAATATAAAAACATTTCAAATCGTGCTAAAACTGACTTAATTTATTATTGGATTATATATTTATACTATTTATTGTTTAATATATATAAATAATGCCGCCCTTATTTATAATTTTCAATTCATTCACTATTTCCACAATTAAGTTTAAACCTATCAAAACTACCTACCATAAATTGTACGACACTTAAAATTTTAGTTAGTTTTTTATTATTTCTTTTAAAAAAAACCAAACAAAATTTTAATTTGGCGATTTCTGATTAACAATTTGGCTACAGAAGATAGATCAAAAAATCTGACAACCCTGGGTACCATATTGGGGCAAACGTTGCCATATGTAAAATGGTTACTAGTAACCAGACATTTAACGATTTTAACGATATTGTTATGAATTTATAACGATTTTTCTTCTTAAAATTGAGGTTTTTTGAGAAATCAGTTATAAAAAAAGTAATATTTAAATTAAAAATCAAAGATTATGGAATATTTGATTTTGATAAAAAATTTAACAAATAAAATATATTTTTTGTATCTTTTGTTGATAAATTTGAGGTTATGTTTTAAAATGTTAATTATATTCCTTTTTTTTTTGTTGCTTCAAGTTTTTGTAACGAATTAAAACACATTTTCTTTTTTTAATAATATATTTTTTCTTTATTACGGTCTTTTTTCTTCTTAATAATGGTGTATAATTGGTTTTTATACTTTTTTTTTTATTAGTTTCGCCTACAAAATAAGAAAGAAAAAAACTTAAAAGACGTTTAAATATGGCGTTGTTAAATAGTTCTGGTTTATATATTTTTTTTACCATAAATTATATATGATTTTAGATGAGTATATATATATATATAAGTAAATTGTATATAAACATGACATATAAATATTTTCTTTCTATATTACTACTATATAAAGATAGTTATTCAAAGAGATAGAGAGGGAGAGAAAGTTAGTTAAAGAGTGAGAGTTACATATACAACATTTATATCACTAGTAAAAAAGAAAAAAAAAAAAAAGAAATTTTTAAATAAAACAAGATTTTATTTATGAGTATTATAATTATTTTTCTTAAAAGAATATCATTTAGAAAAATGTATATATATATATATATATATATATATATATATATATATATATATATATATATAATAAAATAAGTTTTTATTTTTAAGTTTAACTGTCCTTTTTCTAAATGAGAACGAAAGCTTCGTTTGACTTATAGTAAGTATATATATATATATATATATAGTAAGTATATATATATATATATATATATATATATATATATATATATATATATAATATATAATATATATATATAATATATATATATATAAATTTTTATTTTTAAGTTTAGATTGATTTTTTGGTTTAGTTTTTTTCAAAGAGTTTTCTTTTATTTTAAGTTTTTTATTATTTTTTTTTGATAAAGTGTTTTTTTTAAGTAATTATTGTTTTAAATAAATAGGAATCTTAAAGTGATTGTTTTTTAAGAATTTGTTTTTTAAATGTTTAAACTATTGTTTAAATTATAATTATTTAGAATTATAATTACTTTTATTCTTTTTTGATATATATTTTTTGGAATACAAATTGTTTAATCTTTGGATTTTTTGTGTTTTAGTTTGATTTTTTTTGTTTATTTTTAATTACTACCTGATGTTTTTTTTGTCTAAATTCAGCATTTTTTATATAAATTTCTTTTTTATTTCAATTATATTTTCGTGGTAATTTTGTAAATTTATCAAAAAATGTTTTAATCATTTTGCTTTAAATATTTTTTAATAATACTTAAAATAATAATTATTGTTTAGAAAATCGTTTTTATAAATTTCTTTTATAATTTCGTTCTGTGCGTTGTTGTTATTAGTTTTATTTAATAAAAATATCTATAAAATTTTTTAAATCAAAAAGAAAATCATTAAAAAATTTAAAAAAAATCTAAATTTAATTTCCTTTTAAAAAATATTAAAAAAAATTCTCTTTAAAGTAGGCTTAAGTATTTTTCTTTTCTATTCCTTAATACACACTTACAAAATCCTTAACATTTTCTCTTAAACTATTTTAGCATTTACCTACAAAATTTTATACAAACAAAAACTAAAGCCTACTTTTTTGGTGCTTTGCCTTGGTTTAGTTTTAAATGTTTTTTCTCTTTATCCTTTCTTAAAGCTTTAAGCTAGAAATTATTTTAAATTGATATATTGCTAATACTAAACTTTATACTTTATACAAAATCAGCTGTTAATAGTCTACCTTTATTTAAAATATTAGCTTATTTTAAAGACTACTTTTAGGAAAATAAACTTAAAAAAAAAAAAAAAAATTAAAATACATTTTTGAGAAAAAATAACAATTAAATTAAATGGAAATATCTATTAATTAATAGCGTTAATTTATTTAAAATATTTATAAAATTATCTCTTTAATTTCATTGAAATTAAGGTTATTTTTTTATAAAAATTAAATGTCGAAAAACGTTTTTATAATCTTAAAGTTTGTTAGTTATTATTAAAATTTGTTAAGAAATTATATACAAATAAACTTTAACAGATTATCAATTTCTTGTTCCCTCGGAAATTGTTAAAAATTGAGGTTACTTTTGCGGAAAAATGTGGTTATGTTTAAAAGATTTTTCTTAAATTTTAAATTTAATTTTTTTAACAAAAATTGTACCAAATAATTTATAACAATTGTATAGAATGCTATTTAAAATTTTAAATATTTCAAATATTTAGCTGTCAAATAATAAAAAATTTAGGTTAGGTTTGGAAATATTTAAAAAATTTCAAAAATAAAAAAAGTGTTAAGTAATCGGCTTTAAATAATTTTAAATAAAAATTCAGATTACTGATTAAAATCTTAAGAATATCTTGTGAAAAATATGCTATTTCAAAATTTTTTTATGAATTCGGCTTTAGATAATTTATTATTATAGTTAAAATTGTTGTTTAAACTCTTAAGAATATTTTATTAAATTAATTATTTTAAATTGTAACAAAATGAGGTTGTAATTGCCATTACATTTTAAATTAACAAAATGAAGTCATAATTGAGAAAAAATGAGGTTATGTATGAAAATTTTTTATTAATTTTAAACTTTAATTTTCGCTGTTAGATAAATAAATTAGAGTTATGTTTTTCCTAATGAAAATTGTTAAGAAATGGTCTGTAAACTTCATATAATAATTGTTCATGTTGTTCTTTAAAATCTTTAGAATATTTTGTAAAATATTTGCATTTAAATTGTAACAAAATAAGGTTATGTTTATGAGAAAAATTAGGTTATATTTGAAAAAATTTAATGATTTCAAAGTTTATTTTTGTTTTTAATTTTCTGTTAAAATTTTTATGAAATGGTCTCTAAGCAATTTACAATAAGGGATTAGTTTGTTTTTTAAAATCCTCAGAATATTTTATAAAAAATATGCTTTTAAATTGTAACAATTTAAGGTTATGTAGGCCAAAACAATGACGTTTGAAACATAATAATCTTAAGTATTATTTAAATTTATATAAAAATTGTTCAAAAATATACTTTTAACAAACTCTTTACAATATTTAAAATCTTAAGAACATTTTGTGAAAATGTCGACAGTCAAAATGTATAGAATTCAATATAACATGCTTAAAAAGCAAGGTTATGTCTACAAAAAAATTTTCAGATTATTTTTAAATTTAAAAAGAAATCAATTTTAAATAATCTATAATAAAGTCTATTGTTCAAATTTGAAAAATTGATTTTATGTTTGTTGAAAAAAGACAACATAAAAATTTATATGAAAAAATAAATACCTCTTTAAAAAAAAATAATTTTAACTTAAATTTAATTTGGAATAAATGAACATTTAAATAAGATTTTCAAAAAGTCAAGAATATTACTAGGTTAACATTTTTATTTACAAAAACCTTAGTATACTTTTAAGCCGTTTAAAAAGTTCTAATGCGAACTATAAAGAAAAATGGTATAATAAAACGTTTTTATATATTTTTCAGAGAGTACACACTATTTCTGGTTTAAAAAAAGTGTAATCTCGGAAAAAAATCTTGAACACTTTTTGTAGTTTTTAATAAGAATTTTAAAGAAAATTAAGGCAACATTAAACATATTTTGTTGAATATTAAGAAAAGATCATTTGTATACAATTTTTCAAAAGTAAAGTTTACTTTTAGGATGATAATAATGACTTCAATAACTTTAGATATTTTTCAGAAAGATATTTTTTGAATTTTTTAAAAATATTGCTTCTTCATTAATTTTTTTACAAAAAGTAAAGTTCACTTCTAGTTCAATTGCCTATGTATTAAAACATTAGCATACTTTAAGATGATAAAAAACTTTTGATATTTTCAATAATTTTTTTTTTGAATTTTTTAAAAATATTGAATTTTTTCTTAAATATCAAGTAAATGTCATTTGATTTTTTAATCTGAAAAAAGTAAAGTCTATTTACAGGTTGTTTAATTTATGTTTTAAAACATTAGCATACTTTAGTGATATAAAAACTTTAAACCTTTTCAATAAATTCTTCAAAAATACATCTTCTCATTTATTTTTTAAATTTGTAAAAAGCACATTAGACTTTTAGGCTGATTTCATGGTGATAAAAGAACTTTACTTCTTTTTATTCAGAATTATTAGAATTTTTTGAATATTTTTTGAATATCAAGTACAAATCACTTGCTTTTTAATTTATAAAAAGTAAAGTCTACTTTTAGATTAATAACTTTATCTATTAAAATGTTAGCATAATTTGAGGGGCAATTTAATAAAAATATGACTTGATTTAGTTTAAATAGACTTAATAAATTTTAAATAATTTAACGTAAATACTTTAGAAAATTAATAAAAAATTAATAAAATTGGAATAACATTATTTTTGTTGAGCTTTTAATAAAAATTATAAATTTTTAATTAAGTATTGCGATAAATGTAAACATTTTGCTAAAATATAAAAAAACTAAAGAAATATTTTTGAAAATAAAAGAAAATATTTTTGAGAAATATTGAAGAAATATTTTTAAAATAAAAAAAAAAAACATTAAAGATTCTTTAAATCTGAAAATAAATTAATTAAAATTATAAAATTAATTGTTTTTTAAATAAATGTTTATAAATAAATTTCTTTAGTTTTTTTTTTACGATTTTTTATCTTATTAAATTTAAATGCTTATTATTAAGATCAAGTTTCTTTTATTGTTAATAATCTTTTTGTTTGCTTTTAATCACTGGGTCTTTACTTAAATTAAATATTTACAATATTTTTTACTTTACAATATAAAAATTAGTTATTTTTGAATGTTTATAACCTAAACACTATTTCATAAATATAATATTGAATGCCTATTTTTAGGCATTGTTTTTTAATATAGTCTCTGTTTTGTATAATCTTTTTAATTAATCCTTTTAATTTTAGTTTTTTTTTTTTGAGTATTTACATTTCCTTTTTCTTTATCTCGCTCTTTATTTAATCCTCTGATGATCCGGAGTACTTTTCAATATATCCGGTTGATGAGCATGAGGCAAATGATGACTATGCATTGAATTCATAGTGCCTTGATGTGAACCCGGTTGAGAACGTGACGCAGTACCCATGCGTTCGTGATCCCCGGTACTATAGTGCGAGGAACTTAAAGTATGTGAATGATTGGAATTAAGAGTATGCGTAGCATGCGAGTTAAGAGTATTATTAGCCGTTGTTGTGGCATTAGTAGACATTCCAGCCATAGTATTACCACAAAGAGTGCCACCAACTGTAGTAGTTCCCGTACCTACTGCGGGCCGGGTTCTTAAGGATCTATGGGAACCATTGCGTGTTAGAGAATTCATATGTGGTGTACCGGGTACAGTGTGGCCCAAAGCATTCATATAATCTGCTATTAGTAAAGTGATTTCTAATATTTTAGGTTTTGACATAGCGAAGAGTAATTTTTGCTCTTGGGAGACACAGGAAGCCAAAGTATCTTCATTGGATACCACTAACATGAAATCATCTTGACAACCACCAAAAGTCATAACACTAGTATAAGGATAACGGGCTATAGGAGCCATAGAGGATAATTCCAAAACATTTAAAGCATCTTCGGAGACTGCCAACCAAGCCATAGCTTGATCAGAATGACGAGGCTTAGCTTGAAATAAACTGGCACCAAAATAGGGCCATTTACGACAGCAGGTTAAATAAATACGCACGCAGTCCAAGGTACTGCGGCCTTTCAATAAAATCCATTTGGTTATTAACAGTTCTTGTATTTCCTTTAACTGGTCAGGATTTAAAGCATCTCTATAGCGATAAGGATAGAATTTATCTAAAGCCTTAATGCCCACATTAGGAGAAGCACTTTTAGATTTTTCATGTGAATAATCACCCATATCAATTTGAGCCATTAGGGAAGCCAATTCCAAAGCTAAATCTCGAGACAAGGGAAAGCGGCCCTGGACAATTTGATTGTTGGTTTGATAACATAACAAAAGACGCTCCTTGTCAGTTTCAAATTTCACAGTATGTTTCCAATACAAACGATTTTTGTAGGTGAGTTGAATAACTCTAGTATTTTCAAATTTACCGGAACCTTTTTCTCTTAAAGCCGTTTCCCATTTGGATATAACATCACATAATTTGGCCAAAGGATCTAGATAATGTTCTAAATCTTTTTCTATAGGATCATCGCTGAATAAACAAAAACCATTGGAAGAATCTCGTGTACCTATTTCCTGAGCCAAAGTACTTTGGAATTCCTCGATGGTAGTAGAACCATCAAAAGAAACCACCTGAGAGGAAGAGAAAGGAAGATAAATTAAAATTTTTAATAAATAAGCATCAAATCAAAAATAAATAAATCAAAAAATAAATTAATTAAAAATAAATAAAAAAAAATTAATTAAAAATTAATAAATCGAAGAATAAATAAATTAAGAAATAAATCAAAAAATAAATAAAAAATAAATAAATAAAAAAAATATTAAATAAAAAAATATAAAAATTAATAAATTAAAAAATAAATATATCAAAAAATACATAAATCATAAAAATAAATACATAAAAAAATAAATAAAAATCAAAAATAAATTTAAAAATAATTAATCAAAATTAAATTAGTTAAAAATAAATAAATCAAAAAATATGCAAATAAAAAAAAAAATAATAATAAAAAAATAAATAAGTAAATACATTTTTACCTGATAAGTAGTATTCATCATATGCACAGGAATGGCATGAGGCAACGAATGATGATAGGGATTTTTAAGTAGTATAGACAAAACTTCCATGCGTGATGGCTTAGTTTCACGTCCACCATTCTTTAGAGTCCTCTCCAAGGCCCGCTCACAATAGGCAGCATATTTGCCGGTTTCGGTTTTGGAGTCAGCATTACGGGCCAAGTGTAATTTTAAATACCATAATAAACGACTAGATTTGGGTACAAATAAAGAAACAGCTAAAGATAAAAGTTGCCAGCCTTGGACGAATGAATAGGCTGGGGGATTGGATTTGCAGTCTATAATAGGAGGAGGTACGGGAGCCTGAAATGATAGAGAAATATACGATAAAAATTTATTTCGTAAAATTTAATAATTTTGGTAATTAAATTAAAAGAAATGCATGCTTTTTTAACAAAAAAAAAAAAAAAAAAAAGTTAAGGAGGGCTTTGTTTAAACAAATACCTGCAAGGAGGTGGGTGAACTGCCATTGGCTTGAGCATTACCACTTTGTTGAGTATCACAGGCAAATAAACTTTGCGTGGCACATAATAGTAGTTGCTGTAAATTATGAGGTTTTTACAAACACACACACAATTTTCAATAATTTTTTCCAAAATTTTCCATTTTTTTATTATTATTTATTTTTTTTTTTTCATTTGAGATTTGGAAATATAAGAAAAAAGATATAAAATTTTTTTAAAAAAAAAAGAAACAAAAATTAGAAAAGAAATTGCTTTAAATTTTTGTTAAAATTTTAAAGAATTTTTGTTTGTGAAATGAATTTTGTACAGTGTATTATTATATAATATAAAATATATTAATTTTTTTTTGGGCATTTCAATTTTAAATTTTTTTATATATAAAAAAGCGCCAAAATTATGAGAAAATTTATTAACAAAATAAAAATAATTAAAAATAAATAAAATAAACAAAATACTTCGGAAGAAAAAAATGCTTTAAAAGCAAAATATTTTATATAAAAAGACAATTTTTTATATTAATTTTTTTTATAATTTCTTTTAATAAAATATGCAAAATATATTTAGTTTAAATAAATATACATTAAAAAAAATAATGCAATATTACACATATTATACATTCATAAGAAAATTGTATTTAAAAAAGAAACATTTCATAAAAGGTATTATGTATTATGAAGTATTTAAACACTTAAAGAAATTTCTATTAAAAAAATCTTTAAATTAAATCAAGAAAAAGAATAGAAATTATGTAGGAATTTCAAAAAAATTTAAATATTTTACAAAATGTTCCATTCTTTTCTAATTTATTTTTTTCTTTTCTTGATTATAATAAAAAGTTTTAAAAATTTACAGCAATTACAATGTATGTACGTGTGTTTTTTTCAATATTTTTTTTATATAAATGTTGGAAATTTATAAAAATGTTTTAAAAAACAAAATGTGGTAAAGACAAGTTTAAAATGGCAACAGGTTTTAAAAAGTGTTGTTAAAAGTGTTTAATAATAATAAATATTAAAAGAAAGCTAATATTAAAAAAAGCTAAATGTAGAACATTTATCATAAAATAATTTTAAAATTATTAAAGATTTACAAAACAAAATTTTTAGACAAAAATTTTGTTAATTAAACTTTAATAAATTGAAAAATTTATTATTAAAAAGAAAACCCATAAGAGTCGTAAGTTTAATTAAAGAAAATATTTAAAGCACAGCAATATTTTTAATAACAGAGTTGTATTTTGTTTCTACGGTTTACCTATTTTCCTGATTAATAAAACACTTATTGATTTTTCTTTTAAATTTTCAAAATTTTAACAAATAAATATAGGAAACGATTTAAATACTGCAGAAATATAAATATATAGGTGTCTATTCTTGAAAACGCGTCGAAGAAGTGAAATTTTCCATTAAAACAAAAACAAAGTTTAAAAAATTGTTTTTGTTTACCATATATTTTTAAAATGTAATAAACGTGAGAACTTTAACGCATTTCTCTCTCTCTTTTAAAAACGGTAAATTCCATTTTAGAAATATACGGAAAACAAAAACAATTTTTTAAACTTTGTTTTTGTTTTAATGGAAATTTTCACTTCTTCGACGCGTTTTCAAGAATAGACACCATAGATTAATTGTATAAGCACAATATGTACGGATTATTTACATAACCAGCATATTTATAACAAGTTTAAATATATTAACAAATCTTCTCAAAGCTAAATTCGAATTAACCAAAAAAAAAAAAAAAAATTCATATTTTTTTTTCAATTTAAATTTTTAATTGTATTTCTTTGATATTAATAGAATTACATTTTTGTTCATTTGTTTAAAGAGTTTAGCAAAATAATTTCCTTTTCTACTTTAACATTGCAATTTAGTGGTAATATTTTAATCTTGAGGATATATTATTTATTTTGAAGGAAAAATTTGAATAAAAGCCTTTTTAAATCAATTCTTACTAATTAAAAAACAAAATACTAGGGTAAAGAAGTAAACTCATTAATTTGATACTCGTGTAAGTGTCTTTGATATTCTTTCAACAAAATTTTCGTTTATGTAGTTTAATTTAACATTTAAAGCAGGAAAATCAGCAAGTGTGTGCAGATTTTGCTTGGAATAATATCAGGGAAGATTTAAAATCATCTTTAAAAGTTTGTTCTGGGCCACTTGGAACTTCTTCCTGTGGAAATTAGCGGATGTAGACCAAAAAGGACTACAGACAAACATAATTGGGTGAAAAATAGATTTAATTGATTTTTTATTATTATTAATCGAAAGACCGGATTTCCTATTGACGTCAAATCTTTTTTGTCAAGAAAAATGTAAAACTTTTATTAGGATAAAAATTTATCTAATGTAGACTAAATTTGTTAATATTATTGCAGCGTTAAAAACAAAATTGTCAGCGCTCGAGCTCTGACAACTTTGTCTTGACATTACTTGGTAAAAGACGCCATTTTGATTTAACATGGTTTATTATGATATACATTTTTGCTATAATTGATAGAGATAAAAATTATCTGCAACTCAAACAGAAATTTAACGTTCGTCTTGATAAAAATTTCCCATGTATAGACTCGACGTTATTAAAGGGTAAATTATTTGTGTAATTTCATTGATTTTATTCACAATTTATGGTATATGGCTTTTAAAACTTAATTTTGTATCCAGAATAACACCTAATTACTTAACATTTTCTTGTCATTGTACATTTTGTGGTGTGAAGCATGATTTTCGTTTTCTTGTGAAATATATGAAATTTGTTTTTTCTGGATTTATTAGAATTTTACATTTGGTAAAATATTTGTTAAATCAATTAAAGCAGACTCTAGATTTTTTATTATATTGACGTAATATAAATCTGAGCTTAATATTGAGTTATTTACTTAAGGTATTGCTTTATATTAAAAAAAACTTATCTTTAATAATTTAATAGTTAAGACATCTTTTTGAAGTTGAATCTAATTCTTATAATTTCAACCTAACCTCAATTTTCTATATTTCTTTACAATTATATTGACGTAATATAAATCTGAGCTTAATATTGAGTTATTTATTTAAGGTATTGATTTATATTAAAAAAAAACTTTTATCTTTAATAATTTAATAGTTAAGACATCTTTTTGAAGTTGAATCCAATTCTTATAATTTCAACCTAACCTCAATTTTCTATATTTCTTTACGAATTTCCCTAATAAAATAATTTTATTTCTTTAAAAGGGAAATTTTTCATAAAACTAAATTTTTCGTTAAAAAAGGTTTATTGCCTTTATTTGTTATTCCTTTAATTAATTTTTTATCACTGTTTTATACACCAAAAGATATTTTATTAATGTTTCTAATAAGTTTTAATTAACTTTTAGTTTTTTTTTTTTAATAAAAACTAGTATAAAATATTAATTCTAGCATGCATTTCTAAGCTACTTTAACATTTAACTAAAATATTATAAGTAAATTTAATTAGAATTATAAATAGGATAATTAAAGTAAATATATTATTATTATTATAATATGTTATGTTTAAAAGCTGTTTGGAAAAGCTTAATCAAATTAAAAGCATGGCCAAGTTTATACAAAAAAGTTTAAAAGTTACAAACGTTTTTTTTCTTTTTTTTTTTTTTTAAAGAATTCTTGTAGAACTTTGATAACCAAATATAATTATATGAATACATTTGACTAAAGTTCGAAAGCCTTTTTTTGGAACTGTGCTTATTACTTCTACGATTGAAGATTTTCTAAGATTAAAATAAAGGACCACTGTTGCAGCTTATAGGTTTATATAGCATTAAAGCCTTTCGAATGTTTGTAGAACTTTTTAAATGATTGAAGCTTCTCTAGGATTTTACCCTTATTAGAATTGTAAAAATACCTACTATTAAAGCTTCTTTTGTGTTATATGCAAAACTTTTGATTGAAGCTTCTCAAAAACTACGTAAATACCTACAAATGAAGCTTTTCTTGGACTATGTACAAAAAAGACTCGGATGGAAGCTTCTCTAGGATAAAGACTTATGATTGAATTTTTTTTTTACTATATAAAGATCTACTATTGAATCATTTCTAGGATTATATAAAGATCTGCAATGCAAAAATCCTTCGGACTGTATAAAGATTTACAATTGAAATTTCTTTTGGACTATATAAAGATATACGATTAAACCTTCTTTTGGATTATATAAAGACCTACTATTAAATCTCCTTTTGGTTTATATACAGACTTACATTGAAAGTTTCTTTTGGGCTACAAAAAGTTCTACTACTGAAGCTTCTTATGGACTATATAAAGACTTCTAATTAAAACTTCTTTTGGACTAAGTGCAGCTTCTTTTGATTTATATAGAGAACTACGATTGAAGCTCCTTTTAGATTATATAAAGGAATATGATTTAAGCTTCTTTTGGACGCTGTAAAGACCTATGATTGAAACTTCTTTTCGACTATATAAAGAAGTATAATTAAAAATATATTAAGAAATATGATTAATGTTTTTTTTGTACTTTTTAAAGCGTTATGAATGAAGCTTCTTTTAGATTATATAAAGAAATATGATTTAAGCTTCTTTTAGACTATATAAAGAAATATGATTAACACTTTTTTTTTAGACTATATAAATATATATGTTTAAAGCTATATAAATAATTCCAATTAAAGCTTTTTTTTGGACTTATAAAGACCTGCGATTAAAGATCCGTTTAGATTATATAAAGTGTTACAATTGAAGCTTATTTTAGGCTATATAAAGAAATATGATTAAAGATACCTTTGCATTATATAATGTCATAAATATGAAGTTTTTTTTGGACTATATAAAATACTACAATTGAAGGTTCTTCTTTTCTATTAAAAATTATTAAACTTATTTTGGACTAAAGTGTCGTTTGGGCTACATAAAGACTTACAATTGAAGAAAAATGATTAAAGGCTCTTTTGGACTATAAAAAGAAATGTACTTAAAAATTCTTTTGGACTTTTCAAAAACCTACGATTGAAGCTTCTCTTGGATAAAGATTGAATCTTTTTTGGGCTACATAAAGTTCTATGATTAAAATTTTTCTGGTTTTCTTGTACTATATAAAGACCTACAATTAAGGATTATCTATGACTCTATAAAAATGAATAATTGAAGTTCCTCTAGGACTAAATAATACAATAAAAGTCTCTATAGGTCCAATTAAAGATCGATAATTAAAACTTATCGAAGACTATAAAAAGCCCAATGATTGAAGTTTATGAGTCGTGAATATATATATATATAAACCAAAAAGATTGAAGTTTATCAAGAATTAATGAAAGTTTATTAATTCAAGGTTCTCTCGCATTACATGATAACTTACAATTGAAGTTTTTCAACCTCTAAATATAATGTAATGTAATGTTAATGTAATTAGGATTTCAAAAAAGACTTACAATTGATTATAAATGGGCTAATTCCATTTTAATTGCTTGTCCTTATTTACATTAATTTAAGAATGATAAATATTTATGTAGTTTTTCTTTACTGAGATCTATGTTTGAAGTTTATTTAGAGATATATAAAGATTCGTGAATGAAGCACCTATGAGACTATATTGAAGCTTTTATAGAACTTTATAAACCCCCCAAGATTAAAGTTCATCAAGAACTAAATGAAAGTATATTTATTCAACATTATCTTGTACTATATGATAACTTACAGTGGAAACTTTTCTGGCTCTAAATAAACCATACGATTGCTAAAATTTGGATCTCAAAAAAGCCCTAAATTTGAATATAAATAAACAAATGCTCTTTTCCTTATTTACATTAAGTTTAAATATATTTACAGTTCTTCTTAACAGAGAGTTTGTTCTCTTATTCCCCCCCCCTCTCGCTCTCACTCTCTCTCTCTTTCTCTATATGTTCTAATCACATTAAGGATTTTTTCTCTAAGAGGATAATTATTTATTTAAAAAATTAAATTAGTGTGTTAGATGATAAACTAAAACTAAACTAAATTTTCAACTAAAATGATTTATAACTAAATGAAAAACTAAAGAGTTTGTAAAAAATAAGAAGCACTTTGCAACTTAAAAAACTTACGCGCGTTTGCTTGCCCAGTTTCTTGTTTACCTGGACGCCAACACTAAGTTTTTGGCCCGTATGTCTTGAAGTTTGTTTTATCAATATACAAATCATTTCCGATTGTAATTCGGGCATGTCCAGGCAATGTTGTAAAGCATTTTGAGCCAATACCACATGATAATCAATGCCAGGTTGATTAACAGCCACCGACATAAAGAGTTGAATGCTCTGGAGGGTAAGAAAAAATACAAAAGAAAATAAGAGAAATTGTTTCCCGACATTAAGATTTTCAAAAAATTACCTTAAACAATTTAATGGCTTCGGGATGCATGGGTTCGGTGTGTAAGGTAGTAAGAGGAGCCGAAATAGTATCTTTGGTATGCAATAAAATAGGATGACGCCAAATAACACAGTCTATATAAAAACATAGAGTATTAGAGTTTTTCTTAGAGAGCGATTTTTCCTCATTTAAAACTTACTAGGGTCACCGTCAGTTTCCATAAGTTTTTGCACCAATTGCTCATATTGCGAGCCAGCACTGGGACCTCCTCCCGATACCACTGTCAAATGATATAACCAATTATCTCTTTCTGCTTTGCCGGGCAATATCAAATAAGTAGGACCCTGGTGAGCAGGATATATGGCCACTGTTAAATGAGCCTGACTTTGAGGATCTTCTCTTTCCTCAGAATCTGAATCAGAAACATGTTCCACTTCTTCAACTCGTGCATCACGCATATTAATCTGACCCAAAGGATTTTGCTTTATTTGAAATTAAAATGAAAAGAAAAATTATAGCTCCTGTTTCCCAAAATCTTAAATTATAAATTCTCTATACTTACAGTTTCATTCGGGGCCTTGAAATATAAAAACATTTTGCCCAACAAAACACACCAACATTTTTTGGCATGACCATTTTTAACTTTAGTTACCCAGCCCTGCAAAGTAGGCTTTTGATCATCCCTACTTAGTAGTAATTTGGTAGCATTTCTTCTTTGCACATTTTGTAATACCCGAATCCAATCATCCATAGTGGCATTAGAATCTGCAGTCAAATAGTATACTTTTTTACCCGTGTCTATTTCAAAGGTGGAGGCGCCTTCCGCTTTATTAATGCGACAGGCCTCATCTAACAAAATCTGGCCCTGGGGTTTGCGATTAACATCATGTTGGCTCTTCCAATAGGTTAGAGAGCCATTTTTCAAAACAAACCAACGTTTTCGCCAGGTTTTCAATTTACCACCCAATTTAGCTAAATGACCCGCCTAAGAAAAAAAGAACAATAATTAAAATTACCTCTCTTTCTCTTCTCTCTTTAAACTTTTACCTTTTCCAATGACTCCAATTTCTTACTGGGTGAATCCACATACGACTGACGCATTAATAGCGATGGCATACTAGCATCCATGGGACATGTTGACTCGGATACGGCATCGGGTGGTAAAGCATAATCATCGGAGAGGCCTGATTCAAATGAAATATCTGAAATTACTGTGCCACGCATAGGATGGTGAGGGGGAACGCGTAGTTGATGATGATTATTGTTGGCAGACGCAGAAAGCCTATGATATTGTGCTGAATTGATTTGTGACGGTGATTTATGAAGATTTGGATTAGAGTTAGTGTGTAAATGTGATTGATAGTGCGAATAGGGCAAAGGCATTGTATAATGTTCGTGCGGATTTTGTAACGATGATGGTTGAATGTGGAGATTTACTACTCAGTGATAAGTTGCGAGAGCGTTAAAAATGTTAAATGATTTGTTAGGAAAGGGGAAAGAATTGGTGTAAGATTGGAATGCAAATGCCAGTGTGAAAAGGGTATTTTTTATGATGGATTTAAATGAAAAATTTTTTAAATTATATTGTTTAGTATTTGAGTTTGGTTTTAATTAAATTATTAATTAAATTAAAAAGGAGAGAAAAGGATTTAAGGATAAAACCAACAAAATGCAGGATTTATTTAAAAGGAAAAAATAATAAAAAAGCATGCTCAAAATAGAGAAAAAATCTAAATCAAATTGGAAATTTACACAAAAATAAGATAATAACAATTTTCTGTAGAAAATTTCTTAATAAATTATATTGACTACAATTTTCTTTAGAAAATTTCGTAGTCAATTGAACTGACTACAGTTTTCTTTAGAAAATTTCGTAGTCAATTAAATTGACTACAATTTTCTTTAGAAAATTTCGTAGTCAATTAAATTGACTACAATTTTCTTTAGAAAATTTCGTAGTCAATTAAATTGACTACAATTTTCTTTAGAAAATTTCGTAGTCAATTAAATTGACTACAATTTTCTTTAGAAAATTTCGTAGTCAATTAAATTGACTACAATTTTCTTTAGAAAATTTCATAGTCAATTAAATTGACTACAATTTTCTTTAGAAAATTTCATAGTCAATTAAATTGACTACAATTTTCTTTAGAAAATTTCGTAGTCAATTAAATTGACTACAATTTTCTTTAGAAAATTTCGTAGTCAATTAAATTGACTACAATTTTCTTTAGAAAATTTCGTAGTCAATTAAATTGACTACAATTTTCTTTAGAAAATTTCGTAGTCAATTAAATTGACTACAATTTTCTTTAGAAAATTTCGTAGTCAATTAAATTGACTACAATTTTCTTTAGAAAATTTCGTAGTCAATTAAATTGACTACAATTTTCTTTAGAAAATTTCGTAGTCAATTAAATTGACTACAATTTTCTTTAGAAAATTTCGTAGTCAATTAAATTGACTACAATTTTCTTTAGAAAATTTCGTAGTCAATTAAATTGACTACAATTTTCTTTAGAAAATTTCGTAGTCAATTAAATTGACTACAATTTTCTTTAGAAAATTTCGTAGTCAATTAAATTGACTACAATTTTCTTTAGAAAATTTCGTAGTCAATTAAATTGACTACAATTTTCTTTAGAAAATTTCGTAGTCAATTAAATTGACTACAATTTTCTTTAGAAAATTCCGTAGTCAATTAAATTGACTAGAATTTTCTTTAGAAAATTTCGTAGTCAATTAAATTGACTAGAATTTTCTTTAGAAAATTTCGTAGTCAATTAAATTGACAATTTTCTTTAGAAAATTTCGTAGTCAATTAAATTGACTACAATTTTCTTTAGAAAATTTCGTAGTCAATTAAATTGACTACAATTTTCTTTAGAAAATTCCGTAGTCAATTAAATAGACTACAATTTTCTTTAGAAAATTCCGCAGTCAATTAAATTGACTACAATTTTCTTTAGAAAATTTCGTAGTCAATTAAATTGACTACAATTTTCTTTAGAAAATTCCGTAGTCAATTAAATTGACTACAATTTTCTTTAGAAAATTCCGTAGTCAATTAAATTGACTACAATTTTCTTTAGAAAATTTCGTAGTCAATTAAATAGACTACAATTTTCTTTAAAAATTTCGTAGTCAAGACTATGGGAGAGATTATATTCAAGACTATAGATTATAGGCGAGACTATAGTCAAGACTATAGTAAATGTTATAGGCGAGACTATAGTCAAGACTATAGTAAATGTTATAGTCAAGACTATAGTGAAGACTATAGTCAAGACTATAGTCAAGACTATAGGCGAAACTATGGCCAAGATTATACTCAAGACTATAGGCGACACTAATGTCAAGATTATAGTCTAGACTTTAGACGAGGCTCTAGTCAAGGCTATTGTCAAGACAATAGTCAAGATTATAGTCAAAACTATATTCAAGATTATAGTCAAAGCTATATAGTCAAGATTATAGTTAAGATTTAAGTCAAGACTATAGTGAAGATTATAATCAACACTATATTTAAGATTTCGGTCAAGACTATTGTGAAGTTTATAATTAAGACTATAGGATATATCCGGAAAAATAGATAAGAAATATGAAAAATAATTGTTTCTATAAAAATAAATAAATAAAAAATTAAATTATTTATAAATAATAAAATATAATTATTTTAAAAGGATCTTAAAAAAAACTTTAATACGGGTTTCATTATCTAGGGATTTAGGTCTGTCAATTAGTGTAGAATTAATTTTATTTTTGTTTTTTTTTTTACATTTTACCATAACCAAATCATTTTGGGGGGAATTTTTGTTATTGTTAATTTACCAACATATCATTAACTACGCATTCAAAGAAAAGAAAATTTACAGAGAAAAAGGGAGGCAGTTGTTTTTAAGAAAATGGGGTTTCGGGTTACCAACATACCTCTTGGTTTAGTATTTTTAGGACTTTCCGAACCACTACGCTTGGCGGGACTTAAAGATGATGAAGTCTTACAACTTTTTGAAGGACTGGAAGCACTGCCGGAAGTAGAAGTTTCCGTATTATCGGTACTCGAAGAGTTATGAGAATTATGTGTGAGCATAACGGCATGGTCTTCGCCATCGCTGGAATCATCACTAGAGTCGCCGGTAAAGGGCATGGAACGTATTTGAGAAGCGCGCTGTAAGGGGGAAGAAGATAAATGAAATTTCATAAATAAATCGATTAATATAGATATCGAATATATATTTTTTAATATGAGGTTTGTAGGCTTTTAAAATTTTCATAAATTTTAAAAATATTTAATTTTCCCTGCATCATGTTCTCAGTCTCTCAATATATTTCAAATCAATATTTTTTATATTTAGCTTTTTAAAATGCTAAATGCGCCAGTTTTTATTTTAATGTTCATAATTTGGGTTATTTATAAATAAAGCTTATACTTAACCTACCAACATCATGAATATATCATGAAGTATATTTTTAGGAGTATAAACATGTTGTCAGTGACAGCAAAACGTGCTGTTTTGTTGAATAAAATTTAAAGGAATAAAGTATATATACTTGAAGGGGAAGTGATTTTAAATGATTTAAAAAGGGAACAAGATATTTTAAAAAGCTATTTTTAGGAAATATGTAGATTAAGTTTTTTCAAACAGAAGAAGATATTTAATAAATTTTTTTTTTTTTTTTGGAAAAAAAACTAACAATAGCTAACAATATTCTATTGAAAATTCCTCAGTTTCTGTTAAAATTTTCTTAAAGAATATCTGACTAAATTAGTTCTTTTTTTTTTAGTAAATTGGCTCCCTTTTTAGTGCTTAATAAAATATTTATTTTCCTGTATAATTCTTCTTCAATTTCCAAAAAAAAAAAACTGAAATTATTACTATTTAGTTTAACTAATTTATTATAATGAAAAACATTTAAGCATTGTTAATGAGTTTTTAAAACTTTTCCTATAAACATTCATTAGCATATTTGCTAATGCTTAAGCATTGTTTAAACAATTATATATATTAAGTGTTGTCGGCTTTTAAGGGCATTCAAATAAAAAGTATTTCCATTAATTACTTTTTATTAAAAAAAAAATACTACTTTTGAGTGTTAATTTTTTAAAACAAAATAGTAAATAAAAGGGACTACTTTATGGAGTAATTTAGTAAAAAAAATGATAATCAAGAAATGAATAAAGAAATATTAAGTGCAATATATTTACTTTACTTTTAAAAATAAAAATTTGTTTAACACCCTTCAAAGTATTTTTTTTTATCTAGGAATAAGTACTCGTATATAATTAAAGACAATTGAAATTCATTGTATAATTTAAGGCTTTGCAATTAAAATAAAACAAACTCTTGAGTAATGAAGTATTTAACATAAATTAAAAACATTAAGATGAAAGAAGCTGAACTGAGACTTAATGATTAATGAAATTCTAAAATATTGAACAGTATATTACCCTAAAAAAAATATGTGTTTCTTAAATCTTAAGGTATAAAGAAATAAATAAAACTCCTAAAAGTAGACTGCAATTTCGACCCTTGCGAACGTACTAGATTTTCTAAAACAAAAATTTTTATTTGAATTTTTAAGTTTTAAGTCAATTTTTTTTAGCTTTAAGTAATTATTATTAAAACATTATGAATATAATATACATTTTATTACGCCTAAAAGTACGCCACAACAGATTTTTAAATTAATGAATTAATTTCTTACTTATTTGTTTTCAAAATTCTATATTATTTTTTTCTAAGAAATTGCTCATATCGAATACTCTGATATTCGAATAGAATTATGTTTTTTTTTATACTCGTGTTATCCATAAACACTTCTGTAGATTCCTTCTTATTTTTCAAACTTTTTGTAACTGGTAACAGATAATTTAATCGATTAAACATTCAATTTTGTTAAAAAATGTTCTGAGAAATATTTCACATTTTTGGAGATTTTTAAAAACGTTTACAACTACATCATTTTATTAAAACGCAGTTATTTAAATAAAATTAAAAAAAGATCATAAATAAAAAAAGAAAAACGATTAAAACTCGATTATTCCAAAATCATTATATACATTTTGCATATTTTTTTATCGTTTTTTGTAACCGATTATATATAACTCAATCGATTCGATTAAAACCCGAGTATACTGATAATATTACAAATTTTTAAACAATTTTTTTAAGTTTCATATTTTTTAACTATTTTTTTTAACCGGTTATATATATTTTAATCTATTAAAAACAGGTTATTCGAATAAAATTAAAAATACGTTTTGAAAAAAAAAATTATAGTTTTATCCCAAAATGTTTCTATGATTTTCCTTAAATTTAAAACGCGTTTCGTAATCGGTTACATATATAATTTAATCGATTAATTATTCGATTAAAACCAGTGTATTCGAATAAATTTAAAAATTGTATACTTTAATTTTGTACAAAATGTTTCATATTTTTCAATAGTTTTTGTTATCAGTTATATTTAATAAGATCAATTAAAAATCGGTTATATGAATAAAATTAAAATTATTTTCTTATGCATAATTTAATCGATTAAGAAATGATTACTCGTCTAAAACTCGGGTATTTGAATAAAATTATATACTTTATTTTTACTCAAAAAGGTTCTGTAACTTTTTCATATTCCTGGAGAGCTTTTTGAAACCGGTTATAAATAAATTCGATTCGATTAAAAACCGGTTATTATATTTAATCTGATTATTCGTTCAATAACTAATTCGTTAAATAACTTCGATTATTCGTTCAATAACTTCGATTAAAATTCGTTTAAATATCAATTACAAAAATTGTTATAAATTGTTTCTTATTTTCAAACAGATTACAAAAATACATGTTTAAAGACCACATAATATATTAAAAACCGATTATTCCGAATATTCCATTAAAGTTCAAAATTTTATAAACATTTCTTTTAAATTCTTTATATTTCTAATTTTTAAAGTAATTTTTAATTGTGTTACTCGATTTAATTTTTTAATTTAAATTTTTAATAATTAAGTGCTCATTTGCTAATTCATTTCACATTAAAACCCTGTTTTCATAACTAGCTGTAACTTATTGTTTAAAAAATTATTTGTTTAAAAATAATATGGATAATAATTCTTGTTTGATTTCTTTTAATAACAGTTTTCTAAAAAATTAATCGAATAAAAATCGGTTCATTGAAAAACCGGTTATACAAATAAATTAAAATTTAGGATTTTAATTTTTAGTCTAATAATTTTGATATCTTGAAATAACTATTTAGAAAATACTTATAATTAATTAATTAAAGGTTGCGTAACCGGTTACTAATAAATTATGCGTATAAAAAACGTTTAATTAAATTTTAATACTTCGCATAACTAGTTTAGTTAGCTCAATTACATTAATTTAAATACTCGTTTCCTAATATATTCGAATAAAATTAGTTTCGTAAAAAAGTATAAGTAAAAATTAATTTAAATTTCGGGTATTCATATTAAAATATTCGATCTGCAGCTGAATTATTTTAATTTAATTATTTTTATTTATTTAAAAATGCGTTTTTCAATAAAAACCGGTTGGACACAAAACCGGGTTTTCGAATAAATTTGTGTTTTTACTAATATTTTAAAAATTGAAGGCGTAGCTGAAATATTTTTGTTTAATCACTTTTATTTTTTAGCTTTATTATTCGATTAAAATTCATCTCGTGAAAACTTGCTTATTCGAATAATTGGTTACTTTAACTTGAATATAAACATTTTTTAATTGTCACTGGATTATTTAGACTTAATTATATTAAATAATTTAATTAGTTAAGTTTTTTTATTTTTTTTTTAAATAAGGGGTTTCAAAGAAGAAAAAAAACAAATAAAAACCGGTTCGTCGTAGAACCGGTTATAAGATTAAGTTTTAATTTTTGATTAAAAAAATTTATTTAAATAAAAAAAGTTGAAATTAAAAAAAACCGTTCCGAACAAAATCGGTTATAAAAAGGTTAAAAATTTAGTCCTTAATTAAATAAAATGAATTATTTAAGCTTACATAATTTTTTTCGAATAAATTATTTGAATTAGAAACGGCTTGTAATAAAACTCGGTTCCTAATAAAATCAGTTTTAGAAATAAATAAAAAAAATCATATTTTTAATTCAAAAATTTTATGCTATAGGAATATCTACTTTTTATTACTTTTAGTAACCGTTTTTGAATTAATTAATCGTGTATAACGAATAAATAATACGAATAAATTAATATTGTTTACATTATTAATAAAATTTAGATTATTTTTCTTTAAATGTACTTTTTTGAATAATTTATTCGTATAAACAAACCGGTTCATCATAGATCCGGTTTTACGAATAAATTTAAAATTTTGATTTCAATTGAGAACTGTTAATCATACTTCTTTAAATAACTTTTTTCGAAAAATTTTATTCGAATAAAAAACGGTTCAAAAAGCCGGTTATACCGGTTCAAAATTTTATTTATTCAGATTTTTCTTGTTGAATAAAAATATATATTTTTTTACACACCCCTTTAACTGTTGCATAAACGGGCACCGATATATCACAGAATCCACCACTGGCCGTTTGCTGTTGCCGGGTGGGTAATTGGGGAGTGCCGGGCGCTATGCCCTCTTGCAACGTACCGGGCGTATGCCTTCCTTGATGACTATGAGCCGCATTATTTAAGGTATTCGAGTGACTATTTGCTGCACTATTAGTTGACTCCTGGATATCGGGAGGCGGTTGTGTTTGCCCATGACCCTCTAAAGTGCCACCATTCTCTGAGGAAGCCCCGGCCAAACCATCATTAGCAACCTGATAGATTTTGGCCTCCCACGAAGGAAAACGATGTAGCGGAGGTGTGGGTGGTCTGGGGACCCCACCCATTTCACTAGTCGTTGTAGTGGTACTTGAATTACCACCACTTGCCATTAAAGCTGGATTATTTTTCATCCAGGTCGGCATTTTGTCACAGGAGGGCGTATAGATTTCAGCATAATCATGAGCCGTATCTGTATCGGAACTATCAGGGCGGCCGCCATTTTTAACAGCTGCTGCTTGTTTTGATATGCTAGCTAAAGGAGCCAACTGTAGACCATCTACAGCGGCTACTAGATTACGTTCTAATTCCGTAGGCTCCATGGAAAGATTTCTTCTATGCTGGTGATGAGGATAGGAGGCAGTTAGGGGACGATTTATAATTTCTTGAGTATCTAAACTTTCACTACGACGACGATTCTCTTTGGAAGCGGCAAAATCTTGCACATCCAAACTTAAACTATTGCGTACGGGTCCTATAACACTATGTCTATTCGATTGATTGGCTATATAGTTTTTGAGCAGCTCCAATTGTTGATTACACTTTTGATTTTGTTCGCGTAACAGTTGATTTTGTTCTTCGAGATCGCGAAGTTTGTTATTGACCCACTCTTTGATTTTGGCCGCTTTGGCTTCGATTTGTTTGGCGTCTTGCAAACGCAATTGACGTTGTTCTTCGACTTGAATTTCAAGTGAAGTTATGGTTTTTTCAGCATCTGGAAGACTTGAGGATAATTGTTGTTGTTGTTGACTGGCAGTTAAAGTTGACGAATTGGCTGGAGTTGATTGCTGAGCTTGTTGTGGTGTTGATTGCTGTTGGCCTTGATGATTTGATGAGTTGTTAGTGTTGGCTGTGGTCGGTGGAGGTTTTGGCCATTCACTCAACCTTTGTTCCATAGCCCGCACCTAAAAGAAAAAACGAAAAGAATAGAAAAAGAAAATATTAAATTTAGAGTTCTATTGGAAACACCTTAAAATATTAAAAAATTTTCCTTAACTATTTGCCTAAAACAAGACTTTCAGTTTGTTTTAAAAAGTTGTCCCCAAAAATATGCTTTATTTAAAATGCTGTTAGAAATCACGTATATTTGATTAGCGTCTAAAATTATGTTCATTTCATATACTTTTCAAATATCAAATTCCTTTATTATTCAAAATTCCCCTTCGTGACTGCTAAAGTATTCAACCATTTGAAAATAAAACTCCAAACACGCTCAAGTTTTAATGTCTTTTTCAGCAGAAAAACTTTTGCATTTCCGCTAACACTTCTAGGAAAGTAAAAATTCTTAAAAAATCCTTAGTAGACGACTAATGCGACATAAAATTTCCAACTTCCAAACAATTTTGCACTTTTAATAATACCTTTTTCTTTAATGTAAAACAAAAGTATATTTTTAGGGGCTGCTCTTAACAATAACTTTATAACAAAAAAGCAATTAGACAATTCGCGTGTATTTGTAAGACTGCGTGCATTATAAGAATATATTTTATTTAGAATATAAATGCAGCTGTTAAAAGAACTTTGTGGTGGCCTGAAAAAATAAAAAGAAAGCTCTTGTTACCTAGAGTTTTAAGAGACTTCTAACTTAATTCTTATTTAGAAAAAGTTTTCGTCTTTTGTTATCTGTATTGTTAGTAATTATCGCTTTATACATCCTAAGAGTAAAAGCGAAGAAAAAACCCAAGTTTGCAATAAAGATAAGAATGAGGATAACAAACATTTATGGTTTTGTTGCATAACAAAATAAGTTTTAATAATTAGTGCACGTAGTACTGAAAATATCAAAAGTCAATGAATGGCATAACCAAAAGGAGCAACTGACAAAATATTGCTTGAAAATGGACTAAAGGCTGGAATATTTTATATACTTTTCTATAGACTATTCTATAGACTATTCAACAGACTATTCTCTATGTTATTCTAAAGACTATTCAACAGACAGACAATTCTATAGAATATTTTATAGATAATTCTATAGAATATTCTATAGACAATTCTATAGAATATTCTATAGAATATTCTATAGGCAATTCTATAGAATATTCTATAGAATATTCTATAGGCAATTCTATAGGATATTCTATAGGCAATTTTATAGAATATTTTATGGACTATTTTATTGACTATTCTATAGACTATTTTGTAGGCTATTCTATAGACTATTCTACAGCTTATTCTATAGACTAGTTTATATTCTATTCCATAGACTATTCTATAGTCTATTCTATAAACTTAACTATAATTTAGTTTAGAGTCTTGTCAATTATCTATAGTCTGGATTATTTTCCAGTCTATAGTCTTGGCTATAGTCTAGTCTATAATCTATATATATATATATATATAGTCTTGACTATAGTCTAGTCTATAGTCTTGGCTATAGTCTAGTCTATAGTCTTGACTATAGTCTAGTCTATAGTCTTGACTATAATCTAGTCTATAGTCTTGACTATAGTCTAGTCTATAGTCTTGACTATAGTCTAGTCTATAGTCTTGACTATAGTCTAGTCTATAGTCTTGACTATAGTCTAATCTATAGTCTTGACTATAGTCTAGTCTATAGTCTTGACTATAGTCTAGTCTATAGTCTTGACTATAGTCTAGTCTATAGTCTTGACTATAGTCTAATCTATAGTCTTGACTATAGTCTAGTCTATAGTCTTGACTATAGTCTAGTCTATAGTCTTGACTATAGTCTAATCTATAGTCCTGACTATAGTCTAGTCTATAGTCTTGACTATAGTCTAGTCTATAGTCTTGACTATAGTCTAGTCTTAGTCTTGACTATAGTCTAGTCTATAGTCTTGACTATAGTCTAGTCTATAGTCTTGACTATAGTCTAGTCTATAGTCTTGACTATAGTCTAGTCTAGTCTATAGTCTAGTATATAGTCTTGACTATAGTCTAGTATATAGTCTTGACTATAGTCTAGTCTAGTCTAGTCTATAGTCTTGACTATAGTCTAGTCTATAGTTTTGACAATAGTCTAGTTTATAGCCTTGAATATAGTTTAATCTATACTCTTGACTATAGTCTAGCCTATAATCTTGACTATAGTCTAGTTTATAGTCTTGAATATAGTTTCATCTATACTGTTCACTATAGTCCAGTCTATAGTCTTGACTATAGCCTAGTTTATAGTCTTGAATATATTTTAGTATATAGTCTTGACTATAGTCTAGTCTATAGTCTTGACTATAATCTTATCTATAGTCTTGGCTATAGTTTGTTTTATAGTCTTGCGTATAGTCTAGGCTATTGTTTTTACTATAGTCTGGTGTATGGTCTTGACTACAATCTAGTCCACAGTCTAATTTATAGTTTTGACTGTAGTCTATTTTATAGTCTGTAATATAGTATTTCCTATAATCCAGACCGCAGTGTGTTTTTTTATTTTTAGTTAGTCTTGTTTTCCTTTTAGCAGTTTAAGTACTAAATTTTTTTTCTTCTGTAGCAAACATTAATTATGATCAAGTTAACCATGAATTATTCTTGGCTTGCTTAGAAAAACACCAAACCAAAAACAGTCTTAATTACAAGCTCTAAACAGCAAAATGTACTTACACATACAAATGTATTTAAGAGTTTTCTTTTTTTTTTTTGGTACTGAAAGTATGTAGAATTTTATATTGTTAGTATTTTTTTACAAGCACCACAAAATATGCAGCAGAAAAATCTTAAAACACATTTCTTTTGTTGTTTCTAAAAACCAAACCATAAAAATGTTGCTAAAAAATGTTTTAGAAGGGGGAAAGGAAAAACACAGGAACTAGTTAAGAATTTAAAATAAGTAATATAAATTACTTTGCAGTTTAAAGTAGACAACATAATTTCTTAAACAAATAAAAAAGAAATTCTGTATAACCAAAATTAGGCAGTAATTTTTTAAAATAAATTTTTAGTTTAAAATTTTTAGAAATATTTTATTTTTATATATATGAAAATTTATGAAATAAAAAAAGAAAAATTGTCTCAAATTTTCCTAAAATTTTGTGATGGTATTATAATTTAATTTTTTTTTGAAATGGCAATAATATTTAAGAGCGATAAGTTTTATTCGAAGTATTAATAAATAATAAACATAAATATAAATTTCGGAAAAACACAGCTATTATACAAGAATTCTTATAAGTTAAAAGTTTTTGCCATTTCTTCCCAAAAGTAACTTTATTTTAGCTATGAATTTCTAAGATTATTATATTTTAACAAAACATTATTTGCATTAAAGAACAATACTTTTATTTTAGTTTTTTTGTTTTTAAATAAAAGTAGGCTGTAGTTTATTTCTCATTTCGTTTTATTTTCATTTGTTTAATACTTATAAATTTCTTCCACTAAATTAACTTTTTTTCCTATTTGATACAAACAAGTTTGTAAAATGTCAAAGCTTTCTAAAATAAATTGTCTTTCAGTTTTTAGCATTGCAGCCTTTGGTGTATGCTATAGATTCTTTTTAATATAAAACTACAGCGCCTTAAAGTTTGCTATAGATTTTTCTTAGGATTTTCTATGAAAATTTTTTGTTTGTATTAAATTTCCTGCAAAATAACCAAAATTTCAAGACAATATAAACTTTGATTTTTTATTTTTATAACAAAAGACATGCAACCTTTCCGTTAAAACATAAAAATTGTTTAAGTCTTAGATTTTAGGAAAGTTTATAAGAAAATAAGAAATAAATAGGGTTAGTATGTTTGCTTAATTTTTAAAGAGCCTTAGGAGTTAACAGATATAATAAAAACGAACATTTTCTTTTAATAAGAACATTTTTAAAGAATTTTTAAAATTGAAAAAATTTACCTCAACTTAATCAAAAGAAATTTTAAAATTTAATAAAATATTGTGAAGTAAGCCTTTGAAGCCTTTAAATTAAATCTAATTTAAATTTAACAATAACTATCTTCTTAAATCTAATATTATCATTTAACATTTTCTTTAGTGTACTTATAGGCACCATAATCAATTTTTATTATTGCAGCTATACTTCAGTAAGCTTTTGTTATAATCTATGCCTTTCCTTTAGCAGCTTCACAGTTATTTTTTCTTATCATCTTTAACCATAAAATATATTTATGTTGGTTAAAAATGTCTTTTAACATTTATCTCATTTTATCGGTCTAGTTCATGGGTAGTCATAATTTTATATAAGTGAGTGTGTCCGTATAATATTAAAATCAAAGAGGGTAAATGTGTTTAGTACTTTGTATCTGGCTATTTATGTATTTTTATATTCTGTGCATGATTTTTTTCATATATGCTTAAGCGGAAAATATTAACCCCATAAAGGCGATTGAAGCCAAACGCAAGCAGAAATAAATCTAATTTGAGAGCTTATAAAACCCAAAGCAAAATGTGATTTAAGGCGATAAAAAAACTATGTTTAAAAGAGTGAAATACCTACAATTTCAGTTCAAAATATAGTTCTTCGAATCTAAAAATTGTAAAAAATTGTTCCATAATTTCCTTTCTCAAAATTTCATTAATAAAATGCTACCTTTTGTAAATAATTCATTTCGCTTTCAAAAGGCTTAATCTAATTAAAAATTTTTTACATTTGAATTATTTTAAAAAAATGGTCCTTTGAATCTGAAAATTTTACTAATCTTCTAATGTCCTAATTTGTTTCACAAAATTTCCTTAACAAAAATATAGCATATAATACAACTACTCTTGAAGTTTATTTTAATCTAGAAGGACCTAAATTTGAGGTTCAAAAATGATCCTTCGAACCAGAAAATTAAAAAAATCTTCCCTAATTTTCTAATGCAAATATGTTTGAATAAAATAGTCATTAAAAATATGTTAAAGAATACACATCTCTTCCCAAAGTTTTAATATTACTATTATTCCCTACATTTAAATTTTACAAAAAATGGTCCTGCGAACCTGATAATTACCCTATTATTTTCTAATTTCGTTCTTTAAATATTTCTTTCATAAAATATCACATTAAAATAAAGCTCAATTATTTTTAGCGCCCCCTAAAGGTTTAATTCTTTTAGTTATTCCTACTTTCTTAAGTCGAGTGTTAGGATGCCTCCCTCTTAATCTCCCATCTTGACTGTAATAAAACTCTTAATATAAAGAGTAAAGTATAGAATAAAACATCTATTTAATGTTTATTATATTGTTATGTTAAAAAAACAGCTGAGCTCAGCATATTTTTTATTTTAAACGTACAAAAATATCACAAAAAGAAAATAGCATTTAAATTATTTTTGATTGGAAAATTTTAGAAATTATAGTCAAGAAAGATTAAAAAAATACAGATGTGTTAGCACATAAAAAAAATGCAAGAGAAAAATTGTCTAAATTTAAGAAATTTCAATAGAAATTAAGTTCTCCAATAAATATATCTGAAGGACTTTAAATAGTCTTAAAAGAAATTCAGATGCAGCTTTAAAAAAGCTTTAATGGAAGGTCTTTAAATAGTTTTAAATTAGCTTCATAAATAAGTCTTCACATATTCTTAAATTAGCCTCAAGCATTGACTCAAATAAGCTTATTAAAGGTCTTAATAAAATCTCAAACAAACTTTAATCGAAGGTCTTTATATTAAAGCCAAAATATGCTTAATAACAGCATCAAATAAGTCTTTTTCTTTAATGTAAAACAAAAGTATATTTTTAGGGGCTGCTCTTAACAATAACTTTATAACAAAAAAGCAATTAGACAATTCGCGTGCATTATAAGAATATATTTTATTTAGAATATAAATGCAGCTGTTAAAAGAACTTTGTGGTGGCCTGAAAAAATAGAAAGAAAGCTCTTGTTACCTAGAGTTTTAAGAGACTTCTAACTTAATTCTTATTTAGAAAAAGTTTTCGTCTTTTGTTATCTGTATTGTTAGTAATTATCGCTTTATACATCCTAAGAGTAAAAGCGAAGAAAAAACCCAAGTTTGTAATAAAGTTAAGAATGAGGATAACAAACATTTATGGTTTTGTTGCATAACAAAATAAGTTTTAATAATTAGTGCACGTAGTACTGAAAATATCAAAAGTCAATGAATGGCATAACCAAAAGGAGCAACTGACAAAATATTGCTTGAAAATGGACCAAAGGCTGGAATATTTTATATACTTTTCTATAGACTATTCAACAGACTATTCTTTATGTTATTCTAAAGACTATTCAACAGACTATTCTATAGACAATTGAATAGACTATTATATAGACAATTCTATAGAATATTTTATAGACAATTCTATAGGATATTCTATAGGCAATTTTATAGAATATTTTATAGACTATTTTATTGACTATTCTATAGACTATTTTGTAGGCTATTCTATAGACTATTCTATAGCTTATTCTATAGACTAGTTTATATTCTATTCCATAGACTATTCTATAGTCTATTCTATAATCTTAACTATAATTTAGTTTAGAGTCTTGTCAATTATCTATAGTCTGGATTATTTTCTAGTCTATAGTCTTGGCTATAGTCTAGTCTATAGTGTAGTCTATAGTCTTGACTTTAGTCTAGTCTATAGTCTTGGCTATAGTCTAGTCTATAGTCTTGACTATAGTCTAGTCTATAGTCTTGACTATAGTCTAGTCTATAGTCTTGACTATAGTCTAGTCTAGTCTATAGTCTTGACTATAGTCTAGTCTAGTCTATAGTCTTGACTATAGTCTAGTCTAGTCTATAGTCTTGACTATAGTCTAGTCTAGTCTATAGTCTTGACTATAGTCTAATCTATAGTCCTGACTATAGTCTAGTCTATAGTCTTGACTATAGTATAGTCTAGTCTTCAATAAGTGAATAATAGATTTTCTTATTGTTTCTTAGCTTCAAATGTAGGTCTCCTTACAGTACAAAATTAGCCTCAAGCTTTGAGTTAAATTAGTTTTAGTCATACCCTTAAATAAGCTTTAAACGAAAGTCTCAAATAAATAAGTGTCAATGCATTTTTAAAATAGCCTAAATTTTAGCATCAAAAGTAGATTTAAATTTATCTCTACATCGTTCTAAAGCAAAGTGTCAAATAAGCTTTAATTGTTGGCCTTAATAAAATCAAAAATAAACTTATATTCTGGTTCCTTATACAGTTTCAAAATAACTCTATTCAAATTAGTTTTAAATGAAAATCTTTACAAAAACTCAAATAAGCTATAATACAAATTTAAAATGGCATAAATTTTAGCTTCAAATAGAAGCTTTAAATTTGCCTTAAACAAAGTTTCAAATGATTTTTAATTAATGGTTTTAATGTAGTCTCAAACATGCTTCAATCCTGCGACTTTAAACAGTTTCAATATAATTTCGGTCGTAGTTTCATATTAGCTCCAAACTATTTTTAAATTAGCCTCAAGATTAGACTTTAATTAGTCTTAAACAAAATTTAAAATAAGTTTCAAATAAAAATTTGTAAATAGACTAAAATAAGATAGAAGGTCTTAATATATTATTAAACATGCTTCAATATTGGGTCTTTAAATGGTTTCAATAGTAGTTATATATATAGCTCTTAATATAGGTTTAAATCACCTTCAAGTATGAACTTAAATTAGTATTGAAATAAAGGTCTTTGTAGATACTCAAAATAGGTTTCAATACAGATTTAATATAACTTAAATTGTGGCTTAAAATTCGCTTCAAAAACAGTTTTAAATAAGCCTCAATATCATCTTAAAGCAAAGTCTGAAATGAGCTTTAATTATTGGACTTAATTAAGCATAAAAAAATAGCCTCAATCGCAGCTTTAAATTAGCTTCCAACTAGGGACTTTATATAGTCTTAAATTAGCCTAAAGCACGGACTCAAATTAGTTTTAATCATAGTCTTAAATAAGCTTCAAATTTAGGTTCTTATAGAATTTCAAAAATCGCCTCAAAATCGCTTCAAACGTAGTTTAATAAGCCTCAATCATGGGCTCAAATTAGTCTTATTCATAGTCTTAAATAATCTTCAATTGAAGATCTTCATAGAGGCTAAAACAAGCTTGCATTTTGAGCCTTTATACAGTTTCAAAATAACCTCAAACGTAACTTCAAATTAGCTTCAAATATAGTTATTTGTAGAGTTTTAAATTAGCCTTGTTAATCATAATCCTAAATAAGTTTCAATTGAAGTTCTTCATAGAGGTTCAAGAAGCTTCCACTGCAGCTTAAATTTTGCTCGAAAAGTAAATCTTAAATTAGCTTCAAGCTTGAACTCAAATTTGTCTATAAATAAAAAATTAGATACAAATAAAGGTCTTCCTAGAGCCTCAATCGTGTATCTTTATACAGTTTCAATTTAGTTTTATTCATAGCTTCATCATAAGCTTACATTTTTGGTCGCAATTGAGTCACCAATTAGTTTTATATACAGTTTAAAATCAGTGCCAATCGAAGTTACAATCTCAATTAAAACTGGCTTCTATCAAAGGCCTTTAAAAGGGGTTCAAACTAGCTTCAACTTTTATAAAAAAAATATCTTTCGAGTTTGAAATTAATTGAAATTTAGCCTGAATTTACCTTCAAAAATAGATGCAAATTACCTTCAATTGAAGGTCTTTATATAGCTTCAAATTTAATTCAATCAAATAATTCAATTTGATTGAAGGTATTTAAAAAATTTTAAATTGACTTCATTCGTTACATCAAATGAGCATCAATCGCAGTCTCAAAATTAGCTTTAATTGAGAAATTTTATACTATTTCAAATTAACAACATCCTTATCATAATGTAAGCTGCAACATTGTTCTCAAATTTATTTCAATATTAGCTTTAATTTAGTTTCAAATTAGCTTTAGATGTTTAAAATTCCTCTAATTTAGCTTCAATCGAAGGTGTTTATAAAGATTCAAATTAGCTTCAATCGAACCTTTAAATAGGTCTCAATTACAGCTTTTAATGAGCTTAATTTGCTTCAATTTTAGCTTCAAACGTAGACTCAATTTAACTTGAATCATATTATCAAATTAGTTTCAATTATTAGTCGTTACTAATATTATTTACTTTAATCATTAGTTCAAATTAGTTGTAATCGAAGACCTTTAAAAATGTTCAAATCGGCTTCATTTGTAACTTCAAATTTGATTCAATGATAGTCTCAAATTTGCTTTAATTGACGGTATTTATACAATTCTAATTTAAGTGCAATCATAGCTTCAATATTGTTTCAGTAATGGCATCAAGTTAGCTTCAATCGTTGTCTAAATTTACTTCAATCAAAAGTAAAATTAGTTCAATCATACCTTCAAATTAGCCTCAATAATAGCTTCAATAGTTGTTTTAAATTATTTTCTATTAAAGGTATTTATACAGATTTAAATTATACAGACTTAAATTACTTTCAAACGTGGTTTAAATTTAACTTCAGTCAAAAGTCTTCATATGGCTTCAAATTATCTTTTGTCGTAGTTTTAAGATAGCTTCAATCATGATATTAAATTAGCTTCAATCTTAGCTTAAATTTAGCTTTATCCAAAAATCGTTATATAGTTTAAAATTAAGTTCAATCGTAGCTTTAAGAGTGGCCTAAACTCAACTTCAGTCAAAAGTCTTTATATAGGTTTAAATTAGCTATAATTTTACCTTTAAATTGGCTTCAATCGAAGCTTCAAATTATCCTCTTTCAAAAATGTTTAAATTACCTTCAATCATAGCCACAAATTAATCATAGACTCAAATTAGCTTCTAACATAGATTTTAAATTAGGTTTAACTGTTTTTAGTTGGCTATAAATTACAGTCTCAAATTTTCTTATAGGTCCCAGTGAAAGCAATTAGCCTCAATCAATGTCTCAAAAGGACTTCAATTGTAGCTCCAATTGCAAGTTTAAATTATCTTTTATTAAAGTCTCAAATTAGCTTCTATGAAAGTCGAATTTCTGTCTCAAATTCCCTTCATTTGTAGCTTCCAATGAAGTCTTAAATTATCATCAAACTTAGCTTAAATTAGTCTCAGTCATGGCCTCAAAAAAGCTTTAGTTTTATTTCCAATTGCTAGCATATTATTTCAAAACAAGCGTTATGAAAAGTCTTGTTATAGGTCTTTATTTAGTTTAAAATTAGCTTATATCAGGGTTCTTAAATACATAAAATTAGCAAGAATTTTACTCTCAAATAAGTTTTATTTTGCTTCAATTTATTTTTTTTTTTTAAATATTATCTTGTATTCCCTTTAAAACCCCTAGAGTATGCTTTTTATTATTTTAATTAGTTTCTTTGCTTTCTTAGCAACTATTTGTTTAATAAATTATATTTATCCATTGCTTTTTTATATTCCAAAAATTTTCTGTAATCATTATTTAACTAAATATAAATATCTTTCATTTTTAATGCCTAAGGTTAGGCTTCTGAAATTATATTTCCTGTAAAGCCTAATGGGTAGGCTTTATAAATAAGTTTTTTTTCATGAAAGAAATAAAGAAGTAAAAAAGAAAATAAAAGGCAGAGATGACCAAATGATATTTTAATTCAAATAACTAAATATTGAAAAATGAAATTAGAGACGAAACATATTACACATTAAAAGGTCAAAATATTACACATTAAAAGAAAGATAAAAGAGTGTATTTTCTAAAACTAAAAATTTTGTTTATTAATATTTATTTTGTATTATTAATAAATTTATATAAAATCAATTTTGTTTAAATTTTCTTAAATTCAAAATTTTCTTTCTTCTTAAAATATATTTTTTTTCTTTGCCTTCTCATAAGATTTCCATAATTTCCTTAAGCAATAAATATTTATATATCCTGGTATTCATGATCAGGGTTCCATTACATTATTTCTGCTGTTTATTTACTTACTTAATAATTTTTAATCATATTAAACCCTTAAAGCATGCTTTACATAAATTCATTGTTAAGTCGGGTTGTCATCAGTATGTATAGTATGTGAGTTGTAAGCAGAAAATCTTCCCAGACATAATAAATTGTAAATGGCACAATGTTCAATAGCAAACATACTTAAAGAAAAGACAATTAAGTAAAAAAAATTCTCTCAGAAAATTGTAAGCCAAAAACTTATATAGCATAAATTTCCACAAAGACATTCTTTGGCAGCTTGTTTTAATTTTTTTGTTTTTAAACAAACTATTGCAGCACTCCATAAAATTGGCTAGACACTTAACACAAAACATGATTTTATTTTATGTCCTGGCGTCTTGATTTAAATCTTTACGTTTACCACACAATATATTTGAAAATAATTTATGCATAAAAGTATGCTTAAGTTCTGAAACAAAAAAAAAAAAAAAACAACAAAGTTTTACAAGAACATTTAATAAAAAACTTTAGCCATTTAAAAAAAAGTTTAGTTTGTTCTGTGGTTTTTATTGTTTTAAAAAATAATAGCATACCTATTAGACGTTTAAGCTTTTCTTGAAGTTTTTGTTCAATATCAATGGCAATTTTTTTTTATTACTTTAAAAGAACAACTTTGTTCAGAGATTGGTTTTTATGGCAAATGAAACTAAATATTCTTTGTTTTTTTTTTTTTTTAATAAAAAGAAATTTAAAATAAAATTAAGCGAAAAAAATTCATATTTTATGCAGTTTTGTTTTTAGTTTTCAAGGAAAAGGCTTTGAAGTAACAAAAAAGAAAAAAAAATTAAAAGTTTATAATAAAAAGCTGGCAAAAGAAATTTGTTTTAGAACTAAATTTTATAAAAGAAAAACGCTATAAAAATTTAAAGCATATTTTAAGGTAATTTGTTTTTAAAATATAAAAAAAATATTTATATGAAAAAAAACTAAAAAAGGATAGAAGCAATTTTTATTTCAAAAAATATAAATTGGAAACACCCTGTTTGTTTATAAAAAGCTGTAACAAAGTTAGGAAAGTGTGAAAATCAAAAAGTAAAAAAATACAAAATTCTTTATTTCAATTTCTATTAAAATTTTCTAATCCAATAAAATAATTAGAAAAATAAAATATTTATGAAATTTGTATAGAAGAAACTAAGCTTTCAGAAAATATAACTAAAAAACCCACTGTTTAAATACAAGCAAAAAAGCAGGTTTGACACCCTGCTGAAGCTACTCAAATATAAATCATTTTAGTAATAAGAAAATTTTTCTTAAAAGAAAATTTAAAAAATCTTTTAAACTATTAATGGAATTAATGGAAATATAATGTACATGAAAATTCTAGAGGTAGACTTAAGCTTTCTTAAACTTATATTTATAACCAGCCTGTGCCATTACAAGCTAAGCTACAGTGGAACAAAGTTGAGTTATATAACAAGTTTAAGGAAAAACAATTTTAAATGAAATTTTATACTTTTAAAAATTACTTAATCTTTTTAAGGGATTTATAAGAAATGTATGAGAAAATTATAGAGAATAACTGAAGCTTTCAGGAAATGTAACTAGCAAACACCCTGTTTAAATGTAAACAAAAATACAGTGTGTCAGATCGGACCTAATTAAAAATAAACATTTTTTTATTACAGAATTTTATATAACAGAATATTAAGAATATTTTTTTACAGTTAATCCAAAGGAAGTCTTAACCTTTTCGAAAATTATATTTGTAACAACAGTGCAACAAAGTGCTCTACACTTTATATAAAAAGCTTTAAAGAAAAAATATTTAAGTAAAATTTTACACCTCTAAAAATTACTTAATATTTCCTAAACTTCTGCACGAATTAAAAGTAAAGGAGCCTTGCTTTCCGAGAATGTATTCTATAATCATCCTCTTGAAATGCATTCTTAGCTAGAGTCTGTTAAAGTAGGCCACTTTAAACAAGAAAATAATTTTAGAGCAACATTTTCAGAGCTTTTTATTTTTGAAACTACTAAATTGATTTACAAGGAATCTAAAAAAATTATAAAAAATGCTCTAAGCTTTTAGAAAATATGACCCTTAACCAGCCTATTTTAAAAGAGTAGATAGAAGTAGTATAGAAATTATATCATATCTTTTAAAAAATTGAACCGATTGAAATGGAATATAAAGGAATATTATAGACAAGAACCCAAGCTTTAAAAATTGCTTGTAGCCACCCTGTTTCAAAACAAAGTGAGCTGCAAAATATTCGATATGATCACCTCGTTTATTGTGAAGCAATTTTTTCGAATTTTTTGTTAAACATGTAGAAATAAATTTTTGTTGAATAAATTTTAGAAAAGCTCCTAAACTCTCGGAAAATATAACTTATTTTCCTCCTGTTCTAATACAAAAGGAGCTACAGGGTGTTAAACACAAGCACTTCATTTAAAAAAGCTTACTAAGTTGTAACTTTAGCAAATATATAAATTAATTTACATTTTCCAAACTTCTTAATCGATTGACAATAATTATAGAGGAGGACTTAGATTTTTACAAAATGTAATCAACCTGCTCTATTTTAAATTGAACTATAGGGTGTGAAAATTTACCACCTAGAATAAAAAACATTATTTTAGCAGAAATTTTAGCAAATGTATATTATATTATTTATTCATAACACCCAAATTTTGCTAATCGATCGAAAAGCAGTGTATATAAACATTATAGTAAAGGACTTAAGTTTTCAGGAAATGTAGTTTGTAACCACACTGTTTTAATACGAAGAGAACTACAGGGTGTCAAAGTTGACTACCTCAAGTAAAAAACATTGTTAAAATTCGGGACATAAACAGAATTTATAAAATGGCGCAAAACTTTAAAATTTCTAAATGGACTGAATAAGAGGAACTAAGCTTTTAGAAAATGTAGCTTGTTATTACCTTGTTCTAATGCAAAGTGAACTACACGGTGTTAAAGTTTATTACCTCAAGTAGAAAACATTATTAAAATTCTTGACATAAAAAAATTCATAAATTAGTGTACAACTTCCAAATTTCTAAGATGACAAAAAGTAAAGTATATAAAATTATAGATAGGGACCTAAACTTTTATAAAATGTAGCTTGTAAACACCCTGTTTACAAAGTGAACTACATGTTGTTAAAGTCAAGTAAAAAACATTATTTAAAATTCATGACATAAATAGAAATAAATTATATATATATATATATATATATATATATATATATATATATAAATATATATAAATATAAGTTAAAGAACCTAAGCTTTAACATAATGTAGTTTGTAACCACCCTGTTGTAGGTGGCCACCTCAAGAAAAAAAGAAAACAGTAAAATTCTAGTATTTCCTAGAGGAACTAAGATTTTAGAAAAGAGAACTACAAATTGTTAAGTTGATTACCTCAAAGAAAAATCTTATTAAACTTAGTAATTTTAGCAAGTATATAACTTGACTTATATCTCTCAAATAGTGTATATAAACATTATACAGGAACATCTAAACTTTAAGAAAATATAACTTGTAACGATGCCGGTTTAACACAAAGGGAGCTATAGGGTGTCAAATTGATTTAATCGAATAAAAATCTTATAAAAGTTCCTGACATAAACACATCTATAAATTTAATAGTAACTTCAAAATTTCTAAACCGATTAAAAAATAATGTATATAAAAATCATAAAGGAGGTTCTTAGCTTTCACAAAATTATAGCTTTATTTACACTGTTAAAACAAAAAGATAGTTATGAGCCTTTAAAGTAGGTTACTTTAAGAGCATAAATGACATTTTTATAAATTTCTAAATTTCTTATCTGATTAAAAATATATTATATATGAGAAAATTATAGAGCACGATTTAAGCTTTCAGAGGATGCTATTTACAATCATCCTGTTCTTATACGAAGTGAGTTACAGGGTGTCAATGTTAGCTACTTGAAGCGTAAAAATCAATTAAAGCCAGACTATATGCAAAATTTAATTAGCCTATATTTTTTTAATTACTGAACAGATTGAAAACTAGTACATAGAGGTTTTAAGCTATTAGAAAATTTTATTTTTTAAAAAATCGTGTAAATATTAAAAGAGTTATGGGATGGCAAACTAGAACAGCACGCTTAAGAATTTTTAAGATTTTTTTTTTTTAAATTTTCTAATAAATTTGTATCATTTTAAACTACTCAGCCTTAATAATCTCCACATATTATATATTTCTTATTATTTTTTTTCTTTTTAACTTCAAATCTTATTTATAGCTGGTATTACCTTTATTTATATTTCCCTTTCAGAAAAAGTAAGTAATAAATTTGCTTTTTACCTACATTTTTCTCTTCAAAATATATACAATGAATAAAATATTCTTTTACTGATTGAGCTCATTTAGCAAAGTCATTTGCAGGAGAGGGGAGGGGGTGAGAAATCCATAAAATAATGTTTAATTTCTTTTTAGATATTTAAATAAAAATAAGAGAAATAAAATACTAAATAAATTAGAGTAATATTTTGCCTGGTTTTGGCATAAATTTATTATGTTTATACAAAATACATACAATATCCCAGTAAAAAGTTTGCTTTCCAGGTAAGCAAGCAGGTATAATTGGAAACAAAAATAAACTACTTATTTTTTGGCTGAATAACTAGTTATTTTTATTCATGTTGTCCACAAATTCATGTAGTTATTTTTAGTATCTAGGGGTACTCATAAAAAAAAATAATAAAATATCAATTCGTTTTTAATGACTAACGTCTTACTCAGTACAATATCTCCCACTTATTTGTTTAACTGACAAAGACTTTGGGTATAAAATATCTTTTTAGACATTTTGTTAAAAAAAAAAAAAACTAACAGCATCAGAATGGGGTTCAGGTTGTTGAACCTTCTGGTTGTTAATACAGCGCTCCAGCCAACTGATCCACGTGATGGCATTAGTACTGTGCTATCATACTATTGAGTACTTATTTATGTAATATAGAGTAGGCAAATAATCATGACGCCTCATTACCAAGAAAATACTTCAATAAGTAGTTGGTATTACCAAGAACCAAAAAAAAAAAAAAGTTTTTTGCTGGGATATTGTAGAAAATTGTATTCTATAAACCTTTTTCATTTCAATCAGTTAAGAAAACACTTGAGTCTGTTTAACAAGGGAAAAAATGACACAGCACGTGCCATTAATTTGAAATGTTCTTGTGGCTTTTTTAAATTAATGGAGGGAAAAAATGAATAAAAATATTGAGAGGAAATATTTAAGAAATTAAGTAAGATAAGAAATGGAAAAATTCTTAATAGTCAGAGGAAATATTTTAGGATTTTAAAGAAAAACATATATATTTTTTATTTTTTCGAAAATTTAAAATTGCTAAAATAAACATGTTAAAAACATATTTTTATATTATATGAATTCAAATAATAGCCACTTAAAAATCCATTAATTCTATATCCATATTGCATATACTCAGTTGTAAATTACGGTTTAAAAATGTCCCTAACAATATGGATCTCACTGTAAATCCTACCCCTTCCCACCCCTTTATTATCTTTCTTTTTGCGAACACATATGTTCTCTTATATAAATTTACTTTAGTTTGTGTTAATATTTATCATCCGAAAACATTAATTTTTCTAAACTTCCCCTTACTCCAACAATACCTGTTCACATGGAAATCTCTTTTAGTTTAAGTGAGTGTTTATCTTTTAAAAACATGATTTTTCTTAAACTCCCCGACTCATTTTTTATACATATTTTTCCACATCCTTCTCTAAACAAAACTATAAGTATGTGTATTTGTTTATATTAAAAAAAACCCCGATTTTTTCTCCTTCTCTCTCATATGAGTAAGTACAAATTCTCCCCTACATTTCTATCTTATATGTTTAGTATTAGCAAGTTTGTTCTCTACAAGCCATGTTTTAAAAGTGTAAATTAAACTCCCCACTAATAAATATGGTTCTTACTAACAGGAATAGAAAGTTAACCTCCAATGTAAACTTTTTAAATATTAAAGTAAAGAATTAAAAAAATTAAAATATTTTGGAAAATATTGCAAATAACAATAAAAATAGACCATATCAAAATAAATAACAGAGATGGAAAACTTGTAACCATTGTAATTATTTAATATTGTTTAGACTTTTCAAAATGATAAAAAATATAAATTTTGTTTAGAATTAAAAAAAAATAATAATAAAATAAAATTTATTGAGCTTTTTTTAAAAAGGATTAAAAAATAAAAATTCGTTAAGAAAATTTTCATTTAGAATAGAAAATAAAATAAATTAAAATCGGGGAAAATAGGTTAAAAATCTAAATAAAATAAATTAAAATTAAAAAAAAAATCTGTTAATAAAATTAAAATAAAGTTTCTTTAAGATTTTTAGGTAAACTAAAAATAATGAGATCTCTAGATTGTTGTAAATTATTATTTATGTTAAACTAATACAAAAATAAAGTTTCGTTAATTTTTATAATTGACGGAAAAATATTTTCACATTTTTAAAATTCAATTAAATTGTAGTTATTTTATATGTATATAATACAAATGTTGGTTAAAAGCTTTACATTTTAGAAATAAAGTTTTGTTAAGTTTTTTCATTAGATTAAATTAAAAAACTTTGCTAAATTTCAATAAAACATTAAGTAATCGAAATGAACACAGAAAAATTTTTACTAAAATTTTCAAAAATAAAGTTTCATTAATTTTTTTACAATGGCCAAAGTTAAGAAAATTTTCTAGAATTTAATAAAGAATTAAATATCTTAAACGAATATAAAAAATGGTTAACAAAGTCTATTAGTTGATCAAAAAAGCTTAAGTTGAGAAATTTTTCAATATTTTCATTAACTGTTAGTTACTCTACATTATTATGGCCATAACTTTAAGAAAAAGTTGATGAGTTAAAAAATAAAGTTTCGTCAGGTTTTTAAATGGCCAAAATAGAGAAACTCTTCCACAGTTGAGTAGTATTTTATCTATTTTAAAAGATTATAACAACAACTTCTGTAAGAAGTTGTGATTAAAAAATAAAGTTTCACTAAACTTTTCAAAATGACCAAAATGAAGAGAATTTTAAATAATTTAATGAAAAATTAAATATTTTAAAAGAATAAAAAACATTTTTCCACATGCTTTTATTTTTGACAATAAAGTTTAGTTAAGTTTTTAAATAGCCAAAATAGAGAAAATCCGCCAATTATGAGTAATATTTTAATTACTTTAAACGAATCTAGCAATAGATTTAGCTAAATGTTTTTACTTTGGAAACCAAAGTTTCGTTAAGTTTTCAAAATATAATTTCGCAACAACTTTAAAAATGTGTTGAAAATAATAATAATAATAATAATAATAATAATAATAATAATAATAAGAATTCTACATTATTCTCTTAAACTTATAAATTATTTATAGGAATTAATTTATTCATGAACGTCTTCATTTTATTGTGATTGATAAAATCGTTAATATTTTTAATATATTTGGAAGATGATGGAAAACAAGTTATCAAAAATTTATTACATTGGTATTGTAAAGTATATTTTTTTGCGTAGAATATCTTAATCTAAGTTGAAGCTATTTATAAATTAAAGATCTTGGTTTTGTTACATAGCCAACGAAACGTGATCGTTTTTCTCCACAAGTACCTATTTTTAAAAGCGAAAAGCAATCAAAAATCACCATAACTGACAGCCCTGCCTACTACATTGATTGGTACAAAAAGAGCACGTAAAAATTTTAAAGGGTTAGTGTACTTGGTTTGTTTACGCTCTTTGTTTGTTATATAAAAAAATATATTTTTTTTCGCTCTTTATTATGTGTTTTGTGTTTGCTTAACCATGCAACATAAACTCACCTTGTTGAAAGCTAGAACGAAACTAAATGATTTTTTGTTTTTTTATTCGCACACAATTGTTTAGCTTCGTTAACCTTCGTGTTGTGTATGTAAAAATGCCGAAAACACTCGGCTCCGGAGATATACGGGCGCCACTCTTTGCCCTACTATATGTAACCAATCTATTGCATTGCTAAGTGTTTGAGCGCGTATGTGTGTTAAACAAATTGCCCACAAATTTTACTTTCTCCTACTCCATGAAAACATTACAAACATAGAGTATGTGTGCTATATTAGGAGATAAATTATTTTCAACTCTGGTGTAGAAAAAAAAAACTCCCCACAATTTCATTCTCCTTCTCTATTATAAAAGACTCCCAATTTTTATAAATATGTGTTTGTGTGTGTTATTGAAAGATGTATTGTTTTTTTCTTTCTCTGTTAACCCAGAAAACAGAAATGTTTGATATCAAATTGAGAGTAATTTGAAATCAAGTCCTTTCTCTAATGTCAAATGTTTGAGAATTATTTCAAATTAACTTGAAAATAACAGTTTTCTCAACAAAAAGGGGAATTAATTTTCTCATTGAGAAATGTTCATATTATCAAATCATTGTTAAATGTAATTCTCAAACTTTTTTCAAATGTGGATTTTGACCACATGTGGAACTTAAATAAAAGTAATTTGAATTTTTATTTTTTTGTAAAATTTTCTTTTGTATAGACTTGTGATTTTGTTCTATCAATATAAGTTTTCATTAATTGGAAAATATTTGATAAATTATTTTATTTATTAATTTACTTAATTGTATATAATATTTCATATACATTTTTACAGCTTTTATTTCAAAAATATATAAAATTGAGAAAATACCTTTTTTTCAAATATATATTAAGTTGAATGATTTGATAATAACATTAAATATCAATTTAAGAATATACTATTTATCAAATATTTTTAAAGTTATCTTTAGGGTTGAGAATGATTCAATAATAATATTAGATATCAATTTGAGAATGTACAGTTTTTCAAATTCTCAATTTGAAATCAAACTTAAGATTCAAACCTCTACCTACATTTGAAACATATTTCAGAAAATAACAAACGTTAAAGTCATCACATTTCAAACGTTTGACAACGTGTTTGCTGGGAATAAACAAAACTCCCCATAATTTTATACTCTCCCCATTACAAATATGGCCCCTCTATGGAGTTATTTTTAAAAGTATTAGTACGAGTGTGTGTTGTTGGGAAATAAAACTCAGCAAACATAAATTCGAACATATGAAAAATATTTTTTATTTAATATTAAATTTTAATATCTTTATTAAAAATTTTAAAATAAAATAAATTTTAATTACTAAAAATGTTGGTTTTTTGAATTTTATTTTTAAAATTAAAAAAAAAAAGAAAATTTTAAATTATTTTATTTTTGCTTTATTTGATTTTCCAAGTTAGGTGTTTGCTGGGAGAGGTTATGAGTGTATGTTTTTTAGGAGATAAATTATACACTTAAAATAATTTATAGTTTTCAAATGTTTTTCTGTTTTTATTTTCATTTTTCCTTTTTTTTTCTATAAGAGTTTTAAAGCCGAAATCCCATAAATAAGATGTACGTAATGATTTCCTGGAATTTTCTAATGACAATGAAAGTAATATCTCATGTTTTCCCCCTTAATTTTATTAAAATTTTTATTAAGAGACTTTCATTTTCTTTCATTTGTTTTCTTAGGGATTGCTTTTTTCTTGAAACTTAATTGTTTGTTTTCAGTAAATTAGACATGCAATCAAATTAATGTAAAAAGTATCCCTAAAGTTTATTATAACAAATAGCAAATAAAATAAAAATTGACAAATCTTAGGACAGATTAATGTTAGAATTAATATAGAAATAAATTAAATTTTTGTTTGTTTGTAGGGAAAAATAGGTCATGCCAAAGTTCTTTAGAAATTAAAAGAAATGTCAATTATAATTACTAATGAGAATTTTATTTGTTCAGAGTTTTCAAATTACAACAAAAGACAAAAATTTGGGGAGAAATAAAAAAAGGATTTGAATAATATTTTTCAAACTATTTTTAAATTTTCTTTAAACAATTTCTTTTTTTTAATGTAAAAGATTTATAAATATTTTTTCATTTAAAATCTCCTTTTTATTTTAGTTAATTTTATTAAATATATTTTATTTTAATAAATAAATTAATCAAATATTTTTTTTCGATTTGATTTACTAATAAATGAAAGAAATTTTATTTTTCTCTTATTAAATTCTGCACGTGAAACGTACACCCCATTTACAGATTAAAATAAACAAACCCACAAAAGTAAACAAACTTAACAAATCCCTTTGACAGTTTTATTGTTAGTTTAAGCCATCAGTTAAATTGGAAAATAAATGCGATTATACTTAACAAATGTTACAATTTTTCTTATTTTATTTTTAGAAAAGAATAAAAATTTCTTTTACTGCTGCTGCCACTTAACATGTTTATTTTATGCTTTTTGGATTTATTATAAAACAAAAATGAAAAAAGACATTTTGTTATTTATTTTAACTTTTTTCCAAATTAAAGTTATTGAAGGGGTACATAATAAATTTGTCAAGGGCTTTAAGACAACAAAATGTGAAAGAATTAAGGTATTCGAAATTAAAGGAAACAAAGTATTATAAGAATAGGTTAATCCTAAATAAAACTATTTTTAAAAAAAACTATTAAAAACCATGCATTTGGTATAATTCAGTTGAACTGAAAAATTTTAAAAACGTTATTATATATTCCTTAACTCCTCTTGCTTCTCCTATGATTTGTTTTCTCTATTCCAGTTATAACAAATTTGTTTATTATACTGAATAATCAAAAACGTGCCAGGGCATAATTTAAACAAAATTATGCTTTATTTCTTTACAAAATGTAAATCCATTTTCAATACTTCCTTTCTTTTTTTTTTATTTATTTTTAAAACCAAATTTTTATGTTAATGAATGTGCAACTCCATAAAAAAAGTGCCATAAATAGAGAATATATATATATTCACTAATTTATGAGTCTATATGATTTACCACAATATAATAAAAAAACAATAAAATGTAAATTTAATTTATGAGCAATATTAAGGGGTTTAAATAAAATTGAAATAAAAATTAATGGAAATAGAATAGGAAAAATAAAATAGCATTTATCAGACAAAATTAGCTTAATCTATAGCGCTGACTATAGACAAGACTGTCTAAATAGTCAAATCAATAGTGTAGATTATTATTTAGTGTATACAGTCTAGTCAATTCCATAATCAAGACTATAGTGTAGTCTATAGCGAAGACTGTAGTCGAGTGTATAGTAAAGACTATGGCAGAGAATATGACTATATTCTTTAGTCAAGATTATAGTTTATAATCTAGACTAAAGAGAAAACCACAGTCTAGTTTATAGTTAAGACTATAGGCCAGAGCACAGTCTAGCCTATAGTCAAGATTATATATTCAAGATTATAGACTAGATCATAGTCTAGTTTATAATCAAGATTATAGACTCTTGACTATAGACTAGGCTATAGAATTGACTATAGTCTTCACTATACAGTTGACTATAGTCTTGACTATGGCCTTGACTATTGTCTTTACTACAGACAACACTGTAGTCTTGACTATAGTCAAGGCCATAGTCAAGACTATAGTCAACTGTATAGTACAGACTATAGTCAAGGCTATAGTCTAGTCTATAGTCAAGACCATAGCCAAAGCTATAGTCACAACTATAATCTAGTCCTGAGTCAAGACTGTAGTTTAGTCTATATTCTAGTCTATAGTCAAGGCTATAGTCTACATTATAATCTGGTCTATAGCCAAGACTATAGTCTAGAATATAATCTAGTCCATAGTGCAGACTTTAATCTAGTTTATAGTTAAGAGTATAATCTAGTCTATAGTCTAAACTATAATCTGGTTTATAGTCCAGACTTATAATCTAGTCTATATAATTTAGTAAGTGTAGTCTTCATTTTCCTGGAACTTTTCTATTCCTTTGATTTGTTTTTTAAATTCCTCCATTTTACTTTGGATTACATTCTTTAGCAACATATCATGTTATTATTGCTTGTTAACTTCACGTTTTTTTTTTTTTGCCAATATTTGACACCTTATTTGCAGTAAGATGACAAACAGATATTACTTCATGTTCTAAATAATTTTACGAAACGACAGAAAATAAATATTAAGAAAATCCTCGATATCAAAAAATTGGTATTTGAAAAGCAAAAGACAGAAAAAATATAAAAATTGCATGTTAAAGTAAAAACCTTAAACTAACATGAATATTAACATTTCAGGTGACATAAGTTTAGGGAATGATATGATATTAAAAAAAAAGTAAAAGGAATATATATATTTTTATTAAAAACGCTAGAAGAAATATTTAGGATATTAAATATTTCTTTTTTATTTAAAGAAAGGAGAATTTTGTTTAACCATTTGTATTACAAGTAAGATAAAGAAATATTTAAATTTTTAAAAAATGTTTTATTTTCATTAAAGGAAAATCTGCAATATTTTTATTTTTTTTCTTTGCTTTAAAGGTTGCTGAACTTTTTATTAAAAGAATTTTTTATTTCATATCTATATTTTTATAAGTGATTCCTTTTTTCATATCAAAGTATATTCTTAAATATTTACTTTGTAGTTTGCTGCTGTTTTTTTTTTGTTGCAACAATGTCATATTGTTTTAATGCTAAAAAACGCCTGTATTCTGTCAAGTTATTTTAAGTGTTTATTTGACACTTAAGAAAACAAAAAATAAAAAATAGAACGGGAGAAAAACAAAGTTTTAAATGAAAATGCATGTAGGGAATTAAAAAAGAAAGATTCCCAGTAGAAAATGAAACAGAAAAATTGTTTTAGAGATACAAAATTTAATATATTATTATTAATATATTTAATATATAGCACTTTATTAATATAACAATGATTTATTGTTTTTATGATTTTCTACGTGAAGTTAACTTTCATTTAACTAAACCCAACCACCACTCTCTCTGTTTGCAACAACGGATTGCTTATTTACTACCTTTTCTTCTTAAATTCCCTATTGACTTCTATTTTTTTTATATTAAACTTGATTTTTCACTTGGTTAATTCTGTAATAATGTAAAATGTTTGTTTATTTTTGTTTTCAATCTACATTGTGTCTTTGTAATGAGCTCTATTAAAATTATGACAAAATGTGCATTCAAGTGTAAATTAAACAAGACGCGTTAGCTGCAGCTCAGACAAATATTAAATAGAAAGAAGAACCTAAACACTCCCACTTAAATGAAAAAATACTTTTTAATACCTTTAGCTGCTAGGAAAAATTTTTTTTAAAAGAAGTCTATGTCATTTTCACTTCCATTTTTTAATTTTAAAACTTCCTACTTTTCTTTTTAAAAAGAAGAAACATAAAAATATCTTTAAGCTGCTTTTAAAAGTATTAAAATGAAAAGTTCATAGCCAAGACTTTTATTTTTCATATCAGTTTTTTCTCAAAATCTTTGCTATTTTAAAAAACATTTTTCAATTTTCCTTTTTTAATCTTTTGAACGTGCTTTTGTTTAAGTTTAACAGCTGCTGCTTAATAAAACTTTTTTTCAATTTAATTTCTTGTTATGTGGAATGATTTGTACTTTTTTTTTTTTGTAATTGTGAATGAAGATAACAGAAATGGATTTATTTTTAAAACTTTCAATTGTTTTGAGAGTTTAAATTTGATTTTATGTTCATTGCTGATGGAAATTTTTTAAATGAAAAAGTTTCTTTAACAAAATTGTGTATTTTATTGATTTTTAATATAAATTAAACTATAGACTATAGTCCAGACTATAGACTATAAATAGACTGTGGTCTAGACTATAGTCTCGACTATAAACTATACTGTGGTCTAGACTATAGTCACGACTATAAACTATACTGTGGTCTAGACTATAGTCTCGACTATAAACTAGATTGTGGTCTAGACTATAGTCTCGACTATAAACTCGACTCTGGTGTAGACTATAGTCGTGACTATAAATTTGACTGTGGTCTAGACTATAGTGGCGACTATAAACTAGACAAACCCCTAAGGGGCGGAGTAAGGGGGCTCAAAGTTAGGTACCTCTGACATCAAAAATTTTTAATCGCTTGCCAAATATTTTTGTTATATAATATTGTTGTAGGCCCTGATAAGGCCTATAAAAAACATGTTTACATGTCCTATTTATCTCTTATAGTTTTCAAGTTATTTGCGTTTGAATTTTTAAGCACCATAAATTTGTATGTTTTTGGTCCAGTTTTTTTCATATATATCCTAGTATTTCCGACCGATTCCTACCTAGTTAAAGAACAAAATTATCTATTGAATAAAAAAAATTGAAGTCGATATCTTTACCGAGTCCAAAAATAGACGATTTTGAATTAGAAAATTCCAAAAAAGACGACTTTTTGTGTTTTTTTAGCCGAAAAATTATCTACACTCTTTTTTATCTAAAATAAAATTTTCTTTAGCAATATATAATAATTTTACACTTTTCTGAAAGGCAACTTCACAGAGCCCAATAACTCAATTGGTCATGGTACACACCCTCCCGAATTCGACCCATTTTATATGAAAGTTTTGACTTTAGACCATATTTTCTCAAATCCCAAAGCACGAATCGACAAGCGGAATATATTTTAAGAATCCTCAATATGTTGTTAAAAGTTTTAAATCAAAATCTACGGGCTTTCGGAAAAATGTGGATTCTATAGCCATAAATGTAAAAAATCCCATTTTTGGGAATTTTGATTAGTTTTTTTGGGAATTCAGGAAAACCCTACCCCTGAAATTTGAAATTTGGTTAACGCGCTTTTATTTACATTAATAAAATAAAATTTTTTTATTTTTAATAGCGTTGCCACATTTCCCAAATTTAAGTAAATCTTTATCCTTTTCTAAGCATTCATATATTTCTATTAATGAATTTAAAATAACAAAACATATATCTAAAAATATTTGAAATTGGACGAGAAACAAAAATTTGGCAAACGATTAAAAATTCTTTATGTCAGAGGTACCTAACTTTGAGCCCCCTAGACTATGGTCGCGACTATAAACTAGACTGTGGTCTAGACTATACTCGAGACTCATCAAAGAACAATTTCGTGTTTTAAAATAATTAAGTTTATAAAAATCAAGCACTTAAAGTGAAATCTAATAAAATTGTTTATTAAACGAATAGAATGTTTTCTTATTTATTTAAGTTTTATATCCAATTTAATTAAGACCTAATTTAAATTTATTTTCTTTATAAATTTCAGCATCTTTATAAAGACAGTAATAAAATCTTTGCGGGGGGTCAATGGTAATAAATTATTAATTGGATTAAAGTCTGCTCCAAGCAAAGAACAACTAAACAATGGTCATTAAAACAATATAAAAAAGTAAATGTTAATTAAATAGAGGAAGTTTAAAACAAATGTTTTAATTATTTTTCTGGCAAAATACCGGAAAACTTTTAATTTATAGATACCGCTTTTATAAATTGAAAATATTTTATATTTGTTTTAAATGTGTTTGAAAATATAAAAATTGTTAATTGCTTTAAATATGACTTTTTTAATTTAGCTGTTTTTATACATAGATTTAAATTTCGAAAACAAACTCGTAATTATTTTCAATGGTATGAAAGAATTTGTTAAAATATCTGTTTAGAATCCCCTCCCACTTAACTTCTTAAAACTTATTTCATACCTCCTATATTGTTTTCAATTATTTCCCTTTAATTAGCTTCTTTCTTTTTTTGACTTCAGTTTCATGTTTCCCCATTAGGCCGAGAATGACTAACTTTATTTAAATGTAAATACCATCAACAACAACAGAAGCAGCAGCAAATGTCATACACATAAAACATCTTATTCAAGTAGAAAAAATGTACTTGACTTCAGATTTGAAGAGCGGAGTCTCCTCTTTAAATAAGTATGTTGTCATTTTTTGTTTTGTTACTTTTACATGCACAGCTCCTACTCCACATTTAAATACAAAATAAAGCAACTGTTAGAGTAAATGTTCTATTATAATGAGAGTGAGGTGTTCAGCTGTTTTAACTTTATATTAATAATGTGGTGTAATAAATGAGTAAAAAAGTGGGGGGTTTTTTTAAAAGCATCTTTGGTCTGCTAAAGGACTATTTAAAAGCATTCTTTTGTTGTGAGAAGTTTATATGTGAGTAATTTTTGTTTGTTTTATCTTAAGCTGTTGTTTTTTAATTAATCCTTAGGCTATAATGACAGTTATTAAGGCTTAAAAGTATGAAAGAACAAACTTAGCTACTAATTAAATGATGACAGAATGTTAAGAGAAAAAAAGGGGTGGGGATATGTTAGTGTGTGCTAAATAAGAAGGAGTTTTAGAAAAGAAAGGAGTTTAAGGTAAATTAAAAGGGATGACAATTTTATTATAACAAAAGAGGAGGCAAAAAAGGCAATTTTCTTAAGAAAGTAGTAAGTTAAGCAAGAAAGAAGTATTTCTTGAAGAAATTTTGAAAATTTTAATAATTTTGAAGTATTTAAACAATAAAATATGGGTTTAAACATTGTTCGAAAATTCTAAGTTAAGTTCGAATTTCCAAAAACTTGAATTTCGAAGAAATTTTTGAAGAAATCTTGGAAATTTTAATAATTTTGATAAAATCAAACAAAATATATGATCCTTAACCAACTTTGAAAATTCGAAATTAATTTTGAATTTCTAATAACTTGAATTTAGAAGTTATTTTTAAAGAAAAGTTAAAAATTTTGATAATTTTATTTAAAACCAATTTCAAAAGATTGAAGTTAAATTAAAAATTTTAAAAACTTGAATTTTCAAAGAATTTTGAATCAAAATTTTAAAATTTTAACAATTTTTATGTAATTCGAAGTTAATTTCGAACTCCTAAAAACTTGAATTTCTAAGGATTTGAAAAAAAAACTAAATGATTTTAATCATTTTGAAGAAATTATACCAAAAATATAATTTTAGCCATGTTCGAAAGGATTTTTTTTATAGAAAATTTTAATTTTTAATGATTTTAAAGTTTTTACGGAAAAAATATAATATTTTTAGTATTTTAAAAAATTGGAATTTAATAAAAATTTCCAAATTCTAAAAATTTTTATTTATTTTTATCAAAAATATGATTTTTAAGCAATTTTTGAAAATTCGAAATTAATTTCGAATTCCCAAAACTTGAATTTCCAAGAATTTTATATAGAAAATTTTAACATTATAATGATTTTGAAGTTTTTATGCAAAAAATATAATATTAAGCCAATTTCGAAAATTCGATGTCAAATTCGAATTTATAAGTTGTAATTTAGAAATATTTCTTTTTTTTAGAAAATTTGAATTTCGAAATATTTTGTGGAAAAATCCAAAAATTTAAACTATTTTAAAATAACTACACACCAAATTTACTTTTTTTTTTAGCAAAGTTCGACATTTCGTAAATAACTTCGATCGACAATTTGAAATTAACTTCGAAATTTTAAAAATTAGTTTTTTGAATAAAATGTATATATTTTAACAATTTTAAAGTTATTATACCAAAAATAACATTTTTAAATCATGTTCGAAAATTGTTAAGTTCGAATTTTTTTAAATTTTAATTTTAAGGAATTTTTGAAGAAAACTTTCAACTTGTTAATAATTTTGAAGTCCAAAAAAAAAAAATAGTTTTTAACCATTTGGAAGTAATTTTACCATAAATATGGAATTTATGGCATGTTCGAACATTTTATATTATGTAAGTTCGAATTCTTAAAAATATTTTTTTTGTTAGGAGTGACTTTTAGCTATTTTCGAAATTTCGAATTTAACTTCGAACTAAAAAAAAACAATTTCAAGGAAATTTTGAAGGAAACTAAAAATTTCAATTATTTTAAAGAAATTATAATAAAAAATAATTTTAAGGCATGTTCGAAAATTCGGTATTAAGTTCGAATTTCTAAAAGCATAAATTTCGAAGAACTTTTTGAAGAAAATTTTTAAATTTTAATAATTTTGGTGTAATCATACAGAAAATATAAAAAAGTTTTAAGCCATGTTCGAATATTCGAACTTAAATCTAAAATTTAATAAATTCTAATCTCGAAGGTAAGTAGTTATATAGAAAATATAATTTTTTGCAATGTTCGGGAATTTGAACTTAATTTCTTAAGAATACTATAATAATAAAATATTTGTTATTTAACAAAATATTGTTGAAGAATTTTAAATTTCGAATAAGAATTTTTTTATAGAAAATGAAATTTTATAAATTGTATAAATTTTTTAATAATTTCCTTTAATTTAAAATAAAACTTAAGTAATTTTTAAATAAAAATAATTTTACTTGTTTCTCTTTGAATTTGATTTTCCAATGTTTATTTTTCACCACTCTCAACACATTTTCACTTTAGTTAACAAACATCGGATTAAAATTTCATCAATTTCTAAAGTCTTGATTAAATCTAACTAAAAGAATTTAATGTGACATGTTTTCGTTTTAATTTTAGAACAATGTTTTCACCTTTTTCAACACTTTTTCACCATGGTAAACAAACAATGGTTTATTAGGTGTGAAGTGATCACTCTGAATTACCAGACAGTTGTTTATTTTTATTTTTAATATTATTAGTGGGATTTTTTTTTTATAAATTGAACAATATTAAGGTTGAAAACAATTTTATATAAATAGTAAGAAAGCTATTTCATCGTAAATTCTGGTAATTTAATTTCAAATTTGATCATATTTCTTTTTTAAAACTCTGCAAAATAGTTATTTTAGTTTATAATTTATTAAAAATGTTAGCAATAGTTTTGCAATAAAAGTTTACAATTTTATAAAATAAAACAATTCTTTCTGTTAGTTTTAAAATTTCCTTCAAAGTTTAACGACTTTCATCTCTTTTAGCACTTTTTCACGGTTTATTAGGCGTAAAGTGTTCATACCAATTTAAAAAACTTTTATTTACATTAATTTTGAAAAAATTTTGTTTGGAAGTTTTATTATAAATAAATAATTTGTGCTTTTGAAACAAATTTCTTTACAATAAATTCATATTTGAAGTAAAATGTAATATAAAACGTTTCATTAATTAATTAAATTTTTATAAAAACATTAAATTTATAATGTTTTATTTATATTTTAATTAAATCTTAATTTCATTTCTTTTTAATTTAAAATTTCTCTATAAAAATAACTAAGTTTACATACATCTCACGATAATAAAGACACTGCAGGTGGTCAATTGTAATAAATCCTTAATTGCCATGATGTCTGCTTAGTAATAAGAGAGATAGACGGCAAATGTTTAGCAGCAGAATGTTTGTTTTGTAGTAATTTATTTGTTACTTTAATTAAATTTTTTGAATCACTGTTTTTATGAAAAATTATATGTATATATTGGTAAAATTGATTTGAAATCTAAACAATTCGTCATTTGATTTGATTTCCAATTAATTTTTTTATGGTTAAAAATATATTTTTTTAATCTTTAGTTTTAATTTAATTTTTTTGCCTTAAAATGTTTATATTTTCGTTTTATGGTTTTTTATATATTTATTTTTCTTTTAATTTTTATTCAATTAAATTTCATTTATTCTGTTTTATTCTTTTGTTTTTGTTTTAATTTTAAAGATTTTTAATTAAACTTTTTATTAATATTTATTTTAATTTTGTTTTTTTTTAGACTTTTTTAACTGTAAAATAAACAAATTTTTAATTAAAAAAGTTTTGTTTACCTTTATAAATATTTGTTTATTTCTGTGATATTTCTTGTTGCTTAAAGTTACCCTGTTTTGATTAGAATTTTTTCAAATAAGAATTCAACACCCTTCTAGATTAAGTTTATTTTATTTGTTATGTTTGCAGTGGAATATTATTACGAGTAAAAATAAAGAAAAAAATATATTCAATTTCTAGCAAGATTATGAATTATTTCCAATTAGTTAGTAAAACGTTGCCGTTTATTCTCGAGTTCATTGGCATGGAAACCCAAAAAATGTTTTAAGGGTTGGGGGTAGTTTTTGTGTTTCTCATCATATTTTCGTAATAAAATATGTAACTATATAAAAAAAAGAGATGACTAAGAAAAAAATCATAAAGGAATTAAATTAATAGGGGGATTCAAAAATTTAAGATAAAAAACAAAAATAAAATTATTATAAAAACAATTTTTATTATAAAATAAAAAATATTATTTATTATAAAATAAAAAAAAAATAAAAACTAAACATAATTTTATTTTCAAACATCTGTAGCAGCTAATTTTAATAAAAAAATACATTTTTTAAAAATCATTTTAAATTTGGTAAAAATCTTCTAATTTTATTGAAAATCTTTTAATTTTATTTAGAATTTTCTAATTTTATTAAAGACATTTTAATTTTATTAAAAATCGTTTAATTTTATTCAAAAAAAATTTAAATTATTAAAAACAACTGTTAATAAACGTTTGCTATAGCTTAATTTACACTTTAAGCTTAATTTACCTCTGTTATTTACAAAAGCCTACCACAGTTAAGAGAGGTAAGTAAGAACTCTTAAGGCATTTTAAAGAGTTACCAGAAGTTAATTTTTTAAGAAAACAAATTAAAAACAAAAGAAAACTATAAAAAATTAACTAAAATCTTATTAATTAAAATGTTCTTAATAGAAAATCTATATAAACTAAAAGAAATTATAATTTTCTTTAAAAAAAGATAAAAAAAATAAAATAAAAAAATAAAGAAGAATCTTCAAAAAGATCTTGAATAAATTGTAAAGAAAAAATTGTATTTTTAAAATTAAAAAATATATGTTTTAAAACAATTTTGTAATTTACCAATTCCTTTTTTAATAATTTTTAATATTTCTTTAATTCTTTCTTTAAAAAATACTTTAAAATTTTTCCTTTCCTATCTTCAGTGTTATTTCCCTAATATTTACTTTCCTTCTTTATCATTCCATTAATTTTCTTTGCAATTGTTAAATATTTTTGTTTGTTCTCAAACAAACACACATCAAAATCACATGTTCATCACCCTGCCTCGTTAAACAGGGTTGTTTTTTTCGTGTCTCTGTTTTTAAAAATCATGTGTTAAATTTCCATTTTTTCATAATTCTTTTTTCTAAGGGGTGGGTTTTGTTTTTCAATTTTCTGAAGATTTGTTGTCACTTTAAATATTGAGCAAGGTATTTTTATTATTGTTTTTGCAGTTTAATTGCAAAAATACAGACCAAGTTTTTAAGGGGAAGAAAGGTTATGGTTGTAGAAGGGAATTGCTAGGAAGAATTAAGAAAAACAATGCTAAAAATTAGTAAAATATTAAAGATATAAAGGAAGCTAAAAAGTTATATGAAGTGAAGTAATTTAAAAGGAAATTGAAACTAAATTTAATATTTTTTTCTCTTAATATAAAAATACATTATTATTTTGACAAAAAAACACAATTTTATGTATTTTTATCTATTTATTTAAAAAGATGTTATTTTTAACTTTTTAAAATAATTTTTTTTTAAATTTTGTCTGGTAATGCTGTCTTCGCTTTACTCTCCTAAACGCATGAAAGCAAAAGAGGTGAATTAGGAGTGAAGTGTACTGCACAAATTTTTAAATATTTGTTTACTTTTAAAAATATAAAAATATAATTGTTTTATATTAAAAATAATTAAAAATTAATAAAATTAAATAGATTTCTCATTTAAAAAGATTCCCTGTTTATGCAAATTTCTTATTAAAAATATTAAAGTATTTTTCCCGTGGTAAAATATTCAAAATGTTTACTTACAGGCATGTTCTAGAAATCGAAATGATGTGGATTTAAAATCGAAATTATATCTCCTATTAAAATATATAAATACAATTTTAATACAATTTTAAGATTTGTTTTACAAATTTTACAAATTAAAGCAATTTTATGCTGATATGCTAATATTGTAACAATTTAATTTAGTTATATGGAAGAAAAAGACATATTTTATATCAATTGAAAGGAAATTATGTTTTCAAATTAAATATATAAAAATAATTTTAATATTAAATAATTTTAATAATATTTATATTATTATGATTTTTTAAAACCTAAATTTAAAATGATAAATTTTTTTACATTATGACTTTAAACAAAATTTCGCTTTAATGTCTTTAAAAAAGGGAAAAGAAAATTACACACATTATATATCAAAAGAAAGGATATTTTCTACACTTTTGAAAAATATACAAACAGTTATAATAATTTAATAATTTCTTAAACATTTTTGTAAAAAAGTAAGAAATAATCTAAAAATATTTTTAGTCAAAATTTGCTTCAATTTGTTTTATGAAAAAACAAATGAAGAATAGACATATTATATATCGAAAGAAAGCTATATAATATTACAATATATCACTTTTCAGAAACTATTTAAATATTTTAAAATTATAAAAATATTTGTTTAAAAAAGTAAAGAAAAATTGTATTATTTTCTTTATAAAAGTTATAATCTACTTTTGATTAAAGCTTATTTAGTTTACTTAAAAAAAAAAATATATAAATTGCTTTAATAGTAATAAAAATATTGAAATAATTTTTCTAAGAATGTATAAAATCAATGTTTTCTTTTTAAACATTTTTAAAAATTTTTTTTAACTTCTTTTCTAAAAGTGAAATTAAAAATATACATACTAAACATGAAAAGATTATTTTTTGTACTTTCCAAAATTATATAAATAACTTCAATATTATTAAAAATATTCCAAATAATTTTATAAAAGATAAAAAAAAATTATAAAAAATATTTTTACAAACTTTTTAAAAAAAGGAACTAAATTAGACATATTGTATATCAAAAGAAAGGTTATTCAATATACTTTCTGTGAACAACTTTAATAGTTTAATATTAAATTAAATTTTCCTTCACTGAATGTTTAAGCAAATTTTGTTGTAATTTTTGTTATGAAAAAACAGACGAATAGTAGATATGTTATATATCAAAGGAAAGGCTATTCTGTCTGCTTTTCAAAAGTATACAAAAAAAAAAAATTAATATTATTAAAAATACACAAGAGATTTCTTTTCAAAACTAAATAAATAGTAACAAATAATTTGATAAAAATTTTATCAAATTTAGTCTTGATTTATTTTATACAAAAGTGACTAAAGTAGGTATATTGTGTATTGTATATTGTATATCAAAAGAAAACTGATTTAGTCTAATTATCAAAAAAATATAAATTACTTTTATAGTTTAATATTATTATCAAATATTAATAGATATGTGTAAAAGAGTAATATATATATATATATATATATATATATATATATATATAAAGGGTGATTCAAGTAGAGATACTTTTTTCAATAGCCTTTTTTGCCAGATCACGTGTGAGTCGTGTCATGCTGTCATGTTTTTTTTGTTTAGAATTGTTTGGCATTTCATAATGGAAAGACTTACGCCTGAACAACGTTTACAAATCGTTCAACTTTATTACGGTGAGGAATGTGTTTCGTGCACTTCGCTCAACTTATGGTCAACATAATCGGCCTACTGAGCGTACTATTCGCAACACCATCACCCATTCTGAGACCCAGTATTCATTATTGGATAATATTCGACCGAATAGACCACAACCAGCACGCTGTGAAGAAAATATAGCGGCCGTAGCTGAGGGTATACAGTAAGACCGTGGAGAGTCGATTCGGCGCCATTCGCAGCAACTCGGACTGATGTATGGAACGACTTGGCGCATTTTACGTCGGGATCTTAAATTGAAAGCGTACAAAATACAGCTTGTGTAACAACTTAAGCTGCTCGACCTTCCCAAGCGACATTGCTTTGCTCTATGGGCTCTTGAAAAGTTCAAGAATATCCGACATTTTCGAGGCAAATTTTGTTCAGCGATGAGGCTCATTTCTGACAAACAAAATTGCCGCATTTGGGACGAAGAGCAACCTAAAGAGATTCAAGAACTGCCACTTCATACAGAAAAAACAACGGTTTGGTTTGGTTTGTGGGCCGGTGGAATCATCGGTCCATATTTCTTTAAAAATGATGCCAGTGCGAACGTAACCGTCAATTTCGATCGTTATCGACTAACCGACTATTTGTTACCTGAAATTGAAGATCGTGATCTCGGTGACATTTGGTTTCAGCAAGACGATGCCACTTCGCACACATCGCATCAATCAATGGATTTATTGAGAGAACACTTCGGTGAGCACATAATTTCACGTTTTGGGCCGATCGATTGGCCACCAAGATCGTGTGATATCACACCGTTAGACTTTTTCCTGTGGGGATATGTAAAGTCTAAAGCTTCGATTCAGGCCTTAGAGGAAAACATCACGCGTGTCATTCGCCAGTTACCAGTCGAAATGCTCGAACGAGTAATTGAAAATTGGACTCAACGGATGGACCATGTGCAACGTAGCAACGGCCGACATTTGATAGACGTAATCTTCAAAAAATAAATGCCAAAGAATGTTCTTTCAAATGATAATAAACATTCCCCATTAAATTTGAATTTTCTGTGTTTTTTTCTTTAAAAAAGTAGGGAACCTCGAAATGGATCACCCTGTACTTTCCTTTCATTCTGCTTTTCTATAATCTATTAATAATTTTAATATTATTAAAAATATTCTAAAAATTTTTTTTAAAAATAAGAAAAAAACTAAATTGTACTGTTAAAAATTTGATTATACTTTTATTGAAATTTGATCACAATTTTTTTTGTTCTATAAAAAACAAAGTTAAAAGAGATATATTGTATATCAACAGAAAGGCAATTTTGTCCACTTTTCAAAAATCTAAAAATAATTTTAATATTAATAAAAATTTATAAGAAATAAAAAATCCAAAAAAACATATCCATAAAAAATTTAATTAATTTTGGACTTAATTAACTTTACAAAGAAATAAAAAAAAATTATAAATTGGAAATAATGTTACATATATCAAAAGAAAGGTTGTTTAGTGTACTGTATAAATCACTGTAAGATATATAAAAAAAAAAAGAAAAAAATATAATGTTTCCTTTAATACAATTTAGCTCTATTTTCTTTACAAAATGGTATATCAAAAGAAAGCTAATTTAATAAATTTTTCAAAAACATATAGCTTTTTCAATACTTTAATACAAGTAACGAATTTGAGTAGAATTTTTCAAGAAATTACAAAAAATTTAGAAACAATATTTTTCAACTTTTTCCTTTTGCTGGATAAGTGATATAAAACAACTTATTTATGAAATGCTATAGTGTACTTTATCCAGAAATATATAGATTATTTTAATAATTTAGTATAAGACAACAAAACAATCTGCACTAAATTTTTAAAGAAATAATAATATAAAAATATTTTTTTTTTTAATCTTTGTGCGATAAAAAATTTAAAAACATTATTTATATTTGGTATCAAAATAAAAGTAATTTTATTAAGTTTTCAGAAATATATATTTAAAATTTTAATAACAAAACAAATTTTTAGAGATATTTTTTATGAAACTAACCAAAAATTCTCAAATTTTTGCGCATGATTTTGAAAAATTTTGAAAATTTGAGAAATCAAAATAATTATAATTAAAATTCAATAAATTATTTCAAAAGCTGTTGGTTGGCATTTTAAAAATGTATTTTTTAATACATATATAGCAAAAGTTTTAAGGGAAAATATATTTATTTGTACAATCAAATTTTATATTTTTTAATAAAATTCTAAGTGAAAATTTTTTAGAATTTTAGAGATAAAAATAATTAATATAAAATTTCAATAAATTATTTCTTCAACTGTTGGTCTTTTAAAAATATATTTTTTTTATTTTTTTTCAGGAATTTTATTTAAAATAAAATTTTTTCTTTTGTAAAATGAGTTTTCACTTAATTATTTCTAAAACTATTAAAATGTCTTTTGATTAAAACAAAAGTTCTTATCAAAAAACAAAATAAAGTTAAGAGAGAGAAAAATTAAAATTTTCATGAAATAAAAATTTAGAAATTTTAAATAAGTAATTTTTTTCTAAAATTTATTTTCACTGAATTCTTTCTGAATTTAATTGTTTTAAAAAAAATTTGTTTTGGTTAAAACAAAAGTTCTTATCAAAAAATCCAAAGGAAGTCAGGGGAGGAAAAATTAAAATTTACGTTAAACAAGGTTTTAGTAATTTTCCTAAAAATTATTATAAAATTCGTCTTCACAAAATTTATTTCTAAGCTTTTTAAGTATCTTATGGTATTTTAAATAAGTAACTTTTTTCTAAAATTTATTTTCACTGAATTCTTTCTGAATTTAATTGTTCAAAAAAAAAAAATTTGTTTTGATTAAAACAAAAGTTCTTATCAAAAAATTCAAAAGAAGTCAGGGGAAGAAAAATTAAAATTTACGTCAAACAAAATTTTAATAATTTTCTTAACTTTTTTTTAATTATTATGAAACTTTTCTTCACAGAATTTATTTTTGAGGCTTTCAGGTATTTTAAGGTATCTTTAACAAAATTGTCGTGAATTTTAAACAAGTATTATTCGCCCAAAATAAACTTAAGTCAATAAGTCAATAATTTTTTAAAAATTAAACTATTTAATTTTTTTTTCTAGAACACAAGTCTGAATTTCTCAAAAATATTTTAAAAACCTTTATATCAGAGGAAAATTTTCAATTATATTCATAATTTTTTATTTTTTTTTCTTCTAAAATTATAGATTTTTCTTCAAACTAATTTTTATACTTTTTAATACCATGTGTTCTATTAGTAAGAATATATTTAAGTACATTTTAATTTATTTTTTAATATTTTATTTAAAATTAAGATTTATTTGATTTTTTTAAATATTAAAGATTCTATTTAAAAATTTTCAGAAATATTTTTACTTTTTTTCTTATCCTCCTAATACTTTTATTTATTTTTAAATGTTTTGTTTAAATTGGATTTTTTTCTTTTTTAAAATTTTACTATAAAATTTTATATATAAATTACAATTTAAAATTTTGTTATTATTTTTGGGGGAAAAAGGGTGTTATATCCTAATAAATTCCAATAAGAATTTTAAAACTAATTCAAAATTTTTCTAAATTGAAAAAAAAAAAATAAAAAAAAAATAAACAAATATTTATAATTACATTTTGGTTTTTATTTTAAAACTCCTTTTAAATAAATTATATTTGAAGAAATTTTAAATTTCAAAGTCTATATATTTGTTGATGAAAATTGTTTTTATTTTTATATTTTTTTATATTTATTAAAAATTATTTTTTTATTACAAAATTTTTTTGTCTTTTTTTTATAAATTAAATTAAAAATTTTTTTCTTTACCGAGTTTTTATTTTTTTAATACGTTTATTTCTTTTATAAACACCTTTATTTTTTTGGAATTTTAATATTTAAACAATTTATTTTTAAAAAGTAAATTTTAATTTTAGTTTTTATAAAATTTCTTTCAAATAATTTTTGTTATTTTTTTTAAGTTTTTTTAACATTTAAATTTTTAAATTGAATTTATTTATTTTTATTTATTTAATTTTTTTAATTTTTCCATTTTTATTATTCACTGCAATTTTTATTTTTAAAAATTATTCCCCCTTAAATTTTCTTTCAATTCACATGTTTTTTTTTTTTTTTTACTTTTTTCACATTTATTTATAGATACTCCATTTATCTTTTGTTATGATATTTAAAGATAATTTTTCATAAAAATATTTTTGTTTTTAGTTTCTTGCTTTCCAACTTTCATTAGATATTTTTAGAATTTTTTAAGTATTTTTTGCCACTTTAAATTTTATTTTTATAACCATAAAAATGTTTTCTTTTTATTCTCAACATTAACAACGCTAAAGCATTTGTATAAAATCCCGCTAACTCCTGTTGTAGAGATAATAAACCGTTATATACTAAACGAACATTTTCAAAAGACTAAAAACTCTGCATGATTCTAAAAAATAAATACTATTAAAAGTAAGCAAAAGGTGTATAACACTCACCACTCTTTACTCAAAGAAACATACACGAGTTTGTGTGAGTGTAGTGGGCTTTTTATTATCACCCACCATTATAAGAGCAACAACAACAAAAATCTACGCAAGCCTAATGTACTTTGAGTGTTTCGAAGTGAACACTCAATTCTATGTAATACTCCAAAACGAATAAAAAAAACCCACAAACTTACACTTATAAGGGAATACAAATGTGTGTTTGTTTGTATGCGTCTTCTTGTTTTGGAAATGCTTTTTTTAGGTGGTGGGCTAATGGGAAAAACCATCTAAAGTTCATTGTTTTTGTTAAGAGTTTCGTTATGCGTTTCGTTATGTGAGAGTGTGTATGCATGCTTGTGCATTTGATTTGTTAGATGTTTATGGGATATTTTTGTATTTTTTATTTTCAAAAGGGATATTTGATTTTTTCACTTCATTTCTTTTGGAGGAAGTGAGTATTTTTTATTTAAAGAGAGGGAGAAATAATAATTGACGGAGAAATACCGTATTTTACTTGAGAAAAAGAAAAATAAGATGAAATATTTACAAATGGAGAAAGAAAAAAGAATAATAAGAAAAATTTTATTAAAATTAAGTTGCTTTTTGTAAAAAAATTATAAAAATAAATATTTTTAAAACTAATAAGAAAATTGTTTAAAATCTTAAAATATTTAACAGAAAATTATTACAATAAAAATGTTAAATAAATTTCATATTAAAAATAAATCAGAAAGATTTTGTTTTTAATTTATTTTCAAATTGCTATTTTTTCTTTCAATTTAAATTTTTTCTAAGAAAAATTTATAAAAAAAAAATTATCAAAATTTAAAATGTAATAAACAATAAAGAAAAATGTATATTTTTTTTAAACAAAACAACTTGTTTATTATTTTTAATTAAATTCTCAATATTTATCTAAATTAATGAAGAATTTCAATTAAAGTTTGCTTAAAATTAAACATTTTATAAACCAGTTCAATATTTTGAAGACTAGCTACTTTTGCCCAAATTTAAAGTAGAATAGAAAATTTCATAAAATTTTTACTCCTAGTAAACAATTTTGGAAATAATTTAAATATTTTTCTTAAAAACTAAAAAATTTAATAAGCGATTACATTTGAAAACCGATTACTTTTTTTTAATTATCCTAAAATCTTAAGAAAATACCAACAATTCTAAATAAAAATAAAATTTATTAAATAATATGAAAAAATTTAAACGAAAAATCAACAACTCTTAGAAAAACAAGCGGTTACTAATTTGAAATTTTCTAAAAATTCAAATTTGTTCCAATTTTTATTTCATTTCTTAAATGAAATGAATAATTTAATAACTGGCTAGTTTTCTTTAATTGTTCAAAATCCTAAAAAAATGGCAGAAATTGTCATTATAACCTAAATTTTATAAATAATTTTGGAAAATGTTAACGTAAAAAACAAAAATAGAAAAACAAACGGTTACTCATGTAAAATTTGCATAGAATTAAATTTTTTATGATATTTTAAAGTTTTTCTTAAGTTTTATAAAATTATGGTTATTTCTAAAACATGTTATTTTTTAAAAACCGATTACTTTTCTTTAAATATCCTAAAATCTTTAAAAAATCTCAATTTGTCATTAAAAATAAAATTTTATACACAATTTAAAGAAATATGATGAAAATTATAAAAAATTCTTAGAAAAATTAACGGTTACTTAAAATATGTAAAATATGCTTAAATTTCAAATTTGTTTTAAAGTTTCAAGGTTTTTCTTAATAAAGCGTAAATTTTTATTGTTTCTAAAAGGAAACGTTTAATTTAAAAACTGGTTACTTTTTAAAAAACCGATTACTTTCTTAAATTTTATGAACATTTTGAAAAAAAAAAATATTTGGAATTTTGTTTAGAAATTAAATTTAAAAAAATTCATTGAGAAACAAGCGGTTACTCATGTAAAATAAGCCTGAAGTTGAATTATTTTTTTTTTTTTTAATTTTACTTATTTCTTCTACAAAATTTATATAATTTTTCAAAAGTAAAGATTAAATGAAAAATGATTACTTTTAAAAAGAGGTTACTTTTCATTATTTTAAAGAAAATTTTGTACTAAAAACAAATAAAATTGTATAATCGATAGTTTTATCATAATATCAACAAATTCTTAGAAAAACAAACGGTTAAAATAATTAACTATTTTATTATTAATTTTTGTTAATTAAGAAAAAAAAGCTCATAGATTAATAAAACGGTAAATTTATAATATGGTTACTTTTAAAAAAAAAAAAAATTACTTTTCTTCAATTTCAATAAATTTGCGGAAAAAAGTTTAAAATTGTTATAAGAACTAAAAACTATTAAATAACCTTTAAAATTTCTTGTGATAATATCAACTTATACAAACGGTTACTCATGAAAATTTGATATTAAATTTTAAAAATGCTTAATTATTTTAACATTTATCTTAATTAAAAACAAAAGTTCATAGTTTTCAAAAAAAAAAAAAAAAAAAAAAAACGGTTCATTTATAACATGGTTACTTTAAATACAAACTGGTTACTTTTCTTTAATTAAAATAAATTTTCGCAAAAAAAGTTTAAAATTGTTATAACAACTTAATTTAATTACATAAACAATGAAAATTCAATGAGAAAATCGTTAAATTATTAGAAATACAAATGGTTACTCGAATAACATGTACGAAAAATTTAAAAATTCTTATTAGTTTCTAAATTAATATTAATTGTGAACAATACTATATGGTGTTTCTTAAGCAACGACTCATTTTAAAATCGGTTACTGTTTTTAAAAAACCGATTACTTTTCTTAATTTTCATTTCATTACTATTAAAAAGTTCAGAATTATTCTAAGAAATTTAATCCATTTAATAATCTTTAAATAAGGAAATTAATAAAATTTGATTACTTTTTAAAAAACCAGTTACTTTTCCTTAATTGCAGTTTATTTCTTGAGAAAAGTATATAATTATTATTGGAAATAAAATTTATAAAATAAACTTTAAAAATTTTACCAGAATCTTGATAAATTCATATAAATAAAAGCGATTACTCGAGTAAAATGTGATTTAATATTAAATTTTCTTAAAAATTTTATTATATTTCTTAACTGTGAAAGAAAAAAAAAGAAAAAAAAAAAAAATAATTTTCACAAATTTTAAAATCGGCTACCTTTTTTCAAAAATCGATTACTTTTTAAAATGTATTTTTATTTCCCGAAAAAAAAAAAAAATTAAAAATTGTTATTACAAACTAATTATCTTTAAATCTTCTTCAAAAATCTATAAAATCTACTTCAAATATATGGAAATATAAGCAGTTATTTTGCCAAAATCTTTTAAATTAATTTAATTTATTTTTTTTAGGTTTTTTGTGAAAATATTACTTCCTCATGATTCATTTAATTTAAGTAACAAATTTCTTTAGCTCTAGCATATTTTTAGGCGCCACGAATACTTGCAAATTCATGATTCATTTGCGGAAACTTACTCATCTTGAAAACATTAACAGACATGAAACGCAGACATAAATAAAAATTGATGATAGTTGGAGGTTTTTTGTTGTTGTTGATTTTCAAACAAATATATAAATTTTTATTATATATTGTTTGTTTTTGGAAAGGAACTATTGTATAAACTTAGGCGATTTAAATTTAAAGCTAAAACTTTAAGAAATACAAAAGAAGATAAATAAGAAAAACTATAGTCTACTCTATAGACTTGACTATAGCCTTGACTACAATTTGTAGTCTTGACTATAGTCAAGTTTATAGTTTTGACTAAAGTCTAGCTTATAGTCTTGACTATAGCCTAGTTTATACTCTTGATTATAGTCCAGTTTATAGTCTTAACTATAGTCTATTTGAAATTCTTTACTCAAGTCTAGTTTATAGTATTGACTATAGTTTAGTTTATAGTCTTGGCTATAGTGTAGTTTATAGTCTTGACTATGGTCTCGTTTATAGTCTTGACTGTAGGTCAGTTTATAGTCTTGACTATAGTCTTTGACTACAGTCTAGTTTATAGTCTTGAATGTCAAGACTATAGTCTTGAATATAGTTTAGTTTATAGTCTAGTTTATAGTCTAGTTTATAGTCTTGACTATAGTCTAGTTTATAGTCTTGACTATAGCCTAGTTTATACTCTTTATTATAGTCCAGTTTATAGTCTTAACTATAGTCTATTTTAAATTCTTTACTTAAGTCTAGTTTATAGTCTTTACTATAGTTTAGTTTATAGTCTTGGCTATAGTTTAGTTTGTAGTCTTGACTATGGTCTCGTTTATAACCTTGACTGTAGGTCACTTTATAGTCTTGACTATAGTCTTTAACTACAGTCTAGTTTATAGTATTGAATGTCAAGACTATAGTCTTGAATATAGTATAGTTTATAGTCTTGACTACCGTATAGTTTATAATCTTGACTATAGTCTAGTTTATAGTCTTGACTATAGTCTAGTTTATAGTCTTGACTTTAGTTTAGACTATAATCTACAGTTTAGTCTTATTGGTTTTCTGTTTTTCTTGTGCAAACTTTGTGAAGAAAAACCTACAAATTTTCTTGGAAATTAAGTGTTATTTCTCACCATAAAAACAACAACCAGGAATAAACAATAATTTGTTGCTGAGTTGTTGTAACATTATCACATAACATGTTGTCTTTGTTTTAAGTTTGTGTCTTAAAAGAATAAACAAAAAGGCGTCATATGCTTGTTTAAGAAAACTTAATACATTTTATACATATCTATTTACATACCTATGAATAACAAATCTTAAAGAAAATAATAATACAAAAAAAAAAAAAAAAAAAAAAAAAAAAATGTTTTGAAACGATTTTAAAAAATGGTCAAAAAATAAAAATTAATTTGAAATAAAACTAAATTAAAAAAAAAGATCTCCAGAGAAAAGAAAAGCTTACAAAAAAAAAAAAAAAAAGAATGACTAATAGTTTTGCTATTTTTAAGAAAAACTCTTACAACTCTTTTGACGCCAGTGTAATAAAAATATGTAATCATGTTTTGCAAAGATTTTATTTATGATGTTGCTAAAGATGTTTTTTTGTGGTGTCTAAGAACTATCTGCTTGATGTGTTAGAAGATAGACAGCACGTTTGCCAGGCAGCCATATGATAAGTGCAGTTTTATACATATGTGTAAATTTGCTTTTGAGAACACAAAAATTAAAAAACAATTGGCTGCCATCCAGTCTATGCGTCTGGCTTCAATGCCCGACCAGTAATTATAATGACAAAAAATGCAACAGCTAAGAAAAAGGGAAAAGAAGGAAATCATGGAGTGAAAAATGTAAAAAAATTATGGATACTAAATAATTGAAATGTAGAGGTTTTATTAAAAAGAAAATAAATTATGTAAGAGAAAATATTTGAAGTAAAAGAAATATAGACTATAAGAAATATAAGACTATACATTATAGTCTGGATTATAGACTATAGGCTAGACTATAGACTATAGTCTGGACTATAGACTATAGTCTGGACTATAGACTATAGTCTGGACTATAGACTATAGTCTGGACTATAGACTATAGTCTGGACTATAGACTATAGTCTGGACTATAGACTATAGTCTGGACTATAGACTATAGTCTGGACTATAGACTATAGTCTGGACTATAGACTATAGTCTGGACTATAGACTATAGTCTGGACTATAGACTATAGTCTGGACTATAGACTATAGTCTGGACTATAGACTATAGTCTGGACTATAGACTATAGTCTGGACTATAGACTATAGTCTGGACTATAGACTATAGTCTGGACTATAGACTATAGTCTGGACTATAGACTATAGTCTGGACTATAGACTATAGTCTGGACTATAGACTATAGTCTGGACTATAGACTATAGTCTGGACTAAAGACTATAGTCTGGACTATAGACTATAGTCTGGACTATAGACTATAGTGTGGACAATTGACTATAAACTATAGTTTGGACTATAGACTATAGTTTCGATAGACTATAGTCTGGACTATAGACTATAGTTTCGATAGACTATAGTCTAGACTATAGACTATAGTCTGGACTATAGACTATAGTCTGGACTATAGACTATAGTCTGGACTATAGACTATAGTCTGGACTATAGACTATAGTCTGGACTATAGACTATAGTCTGGACTATAGACTATAGTCTGGACTATAGACTATAGTCTGGACTATAGACTATAGTCTGGACTATAGACTATAGTCTGGACTATAGACTATAGTCTGGACTATAGACTATAGTCTGGACTATAGACTATAGTCTGGACTATAGACTATAGTCTGGACTATAGACTATAGTCTGGACTATAGACTATAGTCTGGACTATAGACTATAGTCTGGACTATAGACTATAGTCTGGACTATAGACTATAGTCTGGACTATAGACTATAGTCTGGACTATAGACTATAGTCTGGACTATAGACTATAGTCTGGACTATAGACTATAGTCTGGACTATAGACTATAGTCTGGACTATAGACTATAGTCTGGACTATAGACTATAGTCTGGACTATAGACTATAGTCTGGACTATAGACTATAGTCTGGACTATAGACTATAGTCTGGACTATAGACTATAGTCTGGACTAAAGACTATAGTCTGGACTATAGACTATAGTCTGGACTATAGACTATAGTGTGGACAATTGACTATAAACTATAGTTTGGACTATAGACTATAGTTTCGATAGACTATAGTCTGGACTATAGACTATAGTTTCGATAGACTATATTCTGGACTATAGACTATAGTCTGGACTATAGACTATAGTCTGGACTATAGACTATAGTCTGGACTATAGACTATAGTCTGGACTATAGACTATAGTCTGGACTATAGACTATAGTCTGGACTATAGACTATAGTCTGGACTATAGACTATAGTCTGGACTATAGACTATAGTCTGGACTATAGACTATAGTCTGGACTATAGACTATAGTCTGGACTATAGACTATAGTCTGGACTATAGACTATAGTCTGGACTATAGACTATAGTCTGGACTATAGACTATAGTCTGGACTATAGACTATAGTCTGGACTATAGACTATAGTCTGGACTATAGACTATAGTCTGGACTATAGACTATAGTCTGGACTATAGACTATAGTCTGGACTATAGACTATAGTCTGGACTATAGACTATAGTCTGGACTATAGACTATAGTCTGGACTATAGACTATAGTCTGGACTATAGACTATAGTCTGGACTATAGACTATAGTCTGGACTATAGACTATAGTCTGGACTATAGACTATAGTCTGGACTATAGACTATAGTCTGGACTATAGACTATAGTCTGGACTATAGACTATAGTCTGGACTATAGACTATAGTCTGGACTATAGACTATAGTCTGGACTATAGACTATAGTCTGGACTATAGACTATAGTCTGGACTATAGACTATAGTCTGGACTATAGACTATAGTGTGGACAATTGACTATAAACTATAGTTTGGACTATAGACTATAGTTTCGATAGACTATAGTCTGGACTATAGACTATAGTTTCGATAGACTATATTCTGGACTATAGACTATAGTCTGGACTATAGACTATAGTCTGGACTATAGACTATAGTCTGGACTATAGACTATAGTCTGGACTATAGACTATAGTTTGGACTATAGACTATAGTTTCGATAGACTATAGTCTGGACTATAGACTATAGTCTGGACTATAGACTATAGTCTGGACTATAGACTATAGTCTGGACTATAGACTATAGTCTGGACTATAGACTATAGTCTGGACTATAGACTATAGTCTGGACTATAGACTATAGTCTGGACTATAGACTATAGTCTGGACTATAGACTATAGTCTGGACTATAGACTATAGTCTGGACTATAGACTATAGTCTGGACTATAGACTATAGTCTGGACTATAGACTATAGTCTGGACTATAGACTATAGTCTGGACTATAGACTATAGTCTGGACTATAGACTATAGTCTGGACTATAGACTATAGTCTGGACTATAGACTATAGTCTGGACTATAGACTATAGTCTGGACTATAGACTATAGTCTGGACTATAGACTATAGTCTGGACTATAGACTATAGTCTGGACTATAGACTATAGTCTGGACTATAGACTATAGTCTGGACTATAGACTATAGTCTGGACTATAGACTATAGTCTGGACTATAGACTATAGTCTGGACTATAGACTATAGTCTGGACTATAGACTATAGTCTGGACTATAGACTATAGTCTGGACTATAGACTATAGTCTGGACTATAGACTATAGTCTGGACTATAGACTATAGTCTGGACTATAGACTATAGTCTGGACTATAGACTATAGTCTGGACTATAGACTATAGTCTGGACTATAGACTATAGTCTGGACTATAGACTATAGTCTGGACTATAGACTATAGTCTGGACTATAGACTATAGTCTGGACTATAGACTATAGTCTGGACTATAGACTATAGTCTGGACTATAGACTATAGTCTGGACTATAGACTATAGTCTGGACTATAGACTATAGTCTGGACTATAGACTATAGTCTGGACTATAGACTATAGTCTGGACTATAGACTATAGTCTGGACTATAGACTATAGTCTGGACTATAGACTATAGTCTGGACTATAGACTATAGTCTGGACTATAGACTATAGTCTGGACTATAGACTATAGTCTGGACTATAGACTATAGTCTGGACTATAGACTATAGTCTGGACTATAGACTATAGTCTGGACTATAGACTATAGTCTGGACTATAGACTATAGTCTGGACTATAGACTATAGTCTGGACTATAGACTATAGTCTGGACTATAGACTATAGTCTGGACTATAGACTATAGTCTGGACTATAGACTATAGTCTGGACTATAGACTATAGTCTGGACTATAGACTATAGTCTGGACTATAGACTATAGTCTGGACTATAGACTATAGTCTGGACTATAGACTATAGTCTGGACTATAGACTATAGTCTGGACTATAGACTATAGTCTGGACTATAGACTATAGTCTGGACTATAGACTATAGTCTGGACTATAGACTATAGTCTGGACTATAGACTATAGTCTGGACTATAGACTATAGTCTGGACTATAGACTATAGTCTGGACTGTAGACTATAGTCTGGACTATAGACTATAGTCTGGACTATAGACTATAGTCTGGACTGTAGACTATAGTCTGGACTATAGACTATAGTCTGGACTATAGACTATAGTCTGGACTGTAGACTATAGTCTGGACTATAGACTATAGTCTGGACTATAGACTATAGTCTGGACTATAGACTATAGTCTGGACTATAGACTATAGTCTGGACTGTAGACTATAGTCTGGACTATAGACTATAGTCTGGACTATAGACTATAGTCTGGACTATAGACTATAGTCTGGACTATAGACTATAGTCTGGACTATAGACTATAGTCTGGACTATAGACTATAGTCTGGACTATAGACTATAGTCTGGACTATAGACTATAGTCTGGACTATAGACTATAGTCTGGACTATAGACTATAGTCTGGACTATAGACTATAGTCTGGACTATAGACTATAGTCTGGACTATAGACTATAGTCTGGACTATAGACTATAGTCTGGACTATAGACTATAGTCTGGACTATAGACTATAGTCTGGACTATAGACTATAGTCTGGACTATAGACTATAGTCTGGACTATAGACTATAGTCTGGACTATAGACTATAGTCTGGACTATAGACTATAGTTTATAGACTAAAGTGGACTATAGACTATAGGGTGAACTATAGACTATAATCTGGTCTATAGACCATAGTATTGACTATCGCCTATAGTCTAGCCTACATACTGCAGTATGGACTATAGGCAATAGTATTGACTATCGACTATAGTATGGACTATAGACTATATTCTGGGCTATAGATTATTGTCTGGTTTATAGACTATAGTCTTGTCAAAAGTTTAGCTGATAGTTTAATTTATAGTACACTTTATAGTTTAGTCTGTAGTGTAGTCCACAGTACAAACTATAGTCTGATTTACAGCTCCGACTATAGTTTAACATATTGCTTACCCTATCATTTTATTTTTGTTAAATTTTAATTAAAATATTTCTTTTAAAAGCAAAATTCTTCTTTTTAATTTATTACTTTTCTCTTCCCATTATAAAAAATGCATTATTATGAATGTTGTCTATTCTAAACAAAAATCAATTAACTTTTTGTTTTTCATAATGAATTTCCTCAGCCTACACAAAACTTTTAATTTTAAAAACTTTTCATTTCTTTATTAATTTCAGTAATTCTTCTAGCAGGGTTTTTTTCTACATGGCCCAGTTTCTATTCACTTTTTGTTTTAGTATTTTTATTTTTTTAATTAACCATCAATATAAACCACACACACAAACTGTTACAGTTTATAACACTTTTCAAAAGTGTTGAATGATTATTTTGTATTTTGTTTATTTATTATTTTTTTCCCTCCACCATTTGTTTTGGTTGAAAAGAATGAATGAATGATTATTGCAGCTAGAGTACATAAAAATAGAAAAACTGCATTCTTTTTTATGCAGTTTGATTGATTGCATATGCTAGCGTTCAAACAAAGACAGTATTTATATATTTTGATTAAAATTTTAATGAAATCTCATAGTAAACATTTCTATTTTTTTTACTGTGTTGAGTGTTAAGTTCTAAAGCAATAATAATTTACTAAATCAGTTGTTATGTAAGTTTCAAGTACGTAATGTTACAAACAAGGTTGCCATATTAATAATTTTAAAAAATAGCTATTTTAAGCTTAGAAATAATTTATATAAATTTTTTTCTGCACCTTTGTTCTCTAGCGATAAGTGTTTTTATGACTTAATTGAAAAACCAGCAGCAAGAAAAATAAAATTAGTCAAAAAAAAAAAAAACTGCTTTACATTACAAAATTAATGAACCGTGCATCCGTCATTAAAGATAAATGCATATTGAGACATAAGTATAATGTAATAAAAATAGAAGAAGCTGACGAAAACAACAAAAATAAATTACAAAATTTACATAAAAACAAAAAAAAAAAAAGAAACATCAAATTATGAAAATGAGCGTCTTTTAGAATTTACTTTTCAGTTTTTTGTTTTTATTAATTTGAAATTTTGCCAAAAAAAAAAAAAGAAAAAAATGAAGAAATTATGACTTTTAAATTCCAGTGAGAATGAAATTTGTGTTCAAAATAAGTGGAGTAAAAATTAAACATGAAATTTAAATAATAAATCAGTTAGCAAATACAAAGGCAAAAGAAGTACTGATCAATTTATTTACTGCTAAAAAAGCAGAAGTAAAAATTTCTAAAAAAAAAACACAAAAGACTATAGTTTTTACTAGCCTTAAATATAGTCTAGTCATTGGCCTTGACTATAGTTCGTTCTATAGTCTAGATTATGGTTTGTTTTTTAGTCTAGACTATATTTTATTCTATAGACTTGATTATAATCTAGTCTATAATCTTGAAAATAGTCTAGTCTAAAGTTTAGACTATGTTCTTGACAACAGTCTAGTCTATTATCTTCACCATAGTCTAGTCTATAATCTTGACTATAGTTTAGTCCAGCGGTTCTCACAAGTAACAGCTACATGAGCACCTAGAGACATTGTAACTCGAGAACGACCCACCAAAATTTTTGTGTAATAAGTGACCACCAAATCAAAGGTGTGCAATATGATTTTAATGTTTGATATCAAACTAAAGGCTTCAGTTTTAAGTTTTATTTCTAATTGAGATTAAACTTATAACATCAATTTGAAAAAAAGAGAGTGCTTTCTCAATTTGAAATCAGAAATTTTCAAATCATTCTTAAACCTAAAAATAAATAAGTTTTCAAGAGAAAATATTTGCTACTTGAATTTCATATTATTCATATTATTTGAAATTTGAGAACATTTTTAATTTGATATCATCATAAATTTGAGATCATACTTTCGTATTAAAAAAAATATATATTGAATACAAAAATTCTGAATAATGTATTGCCGGTCTGACTGCCCAGTATTACATTTGGAACTAAACATATGTTAATTTAATTGGACATAAGTAATTTAACCACTCACATGGATATAATTATAATTTTGTTTACTTTCGACTCCTATATGAATTGATGATTCGATGAAATCTTTATTCAATTTCAAGACATTTTACAAGAAAAATATTGAACCTTAACTAAAAGTCTTTAACTGTTGTTTTTAGGTAAATGGTTTTCGCGACTCCCCTAAAATGTTTGTACGGACCTTTTGTAGGTTGCAGACCCCCATTTGAGAACTGCTGGTTTACTCTATAGTCTTGGCTATATTATTGACTACAGTCTAGTCTATAGCCTCGACTATAGTCTAGTCTATAATCTTGACTATAGTTCAGACTATAGTCTAGTCTATAATATTGACTATAGCCCAGACTATAGTCTATTCTATAGTCTTGACTATAGTCTTTTCTATAGTCTTGACTATAGTCTTTTCTATAGTCTTGACTATAGTGTATTCTATAGTCTTGACTATAGTGTATTCTATAGTCTTGACTATAGTCTATTCTATAGTCTTGACTATAGTCTATTTTGTAGTCCTGACTATGGTACATTCTATGGTTTCGACCATTGTCTATTCCATAGTCTTGACTATAGTCTATTCTATAGTATTGAATATAAACTATTCTACAGGCTTGACTATAGTCTATTCTATAGCCTTGACTATAGTCTATTCTATAGTCTTGACTATAGTCTATTCTATAGTCTTGACTATAGTCTATTCTATAGTCTTGACTATAGTCTATTCTATAGTCTTGACTATAGTCTATTCTATAGTCTTGACTAGGTCTATTCTGTAGTATTTACTATAGTCTATTTTATAGTGTGGACTACAGCCTATTCTACAGTCTTTACTGTAGTCTATTTTATAGTGTTGACTGCAGCCTATTCTAAAGTCTTGACTGTAGTCTATTCTATAGTCTGGACTATAGTCAATTCTATAGTCTTGACTATAGTCTTGACTAGGTCTATTCTGTAGTATTTACTATAGTCTATTTTATAGTGTTGACTACAGCCTATTCTACAGTCTTGACTGTAGTCTATTTTATAGTGTTGCCTACAGCTTATTCTACAGTCTTGACTATAGTCTATTCTATAGTCTTGACTATAGTCTATTCTATAGTCTATTCTATAGTCTTGACTATAGTCTATTCTATAGTCTTGACTATAGTCTATTCTATAGTTTTGTCTATAGTCTATTCTATAGTTTTGACTATAGTCTATTCTATAGTCTTGACTATAGTCTATTCTATAGTCTTGACTATAGTCTATTCTATAGTCTTGACTATAGTCTATTCTATAGTCTTGACTATAGTCTATTCTATAGTCTTGACTATAGTCTATTCTATAGTCTTGACTATAGTCTATTCTATAGTCTTGACTATAGTCTATTCTATAGTCTTGACTATAGTCTATTCTATAGTCTTGACTATAGTCTATTCTATAGTCTTGACTATAGTCTATTCTATAGTCTTGACTATAGTCTATTCTATAGTCTTGACTATAGTCTATTCTATAGTCTTGACTATAGTCTATTCTACAGTCTTGACTGTAGTCTATTCTATAGTCTTGACTATAGTCTATTCTATAGTCTTGACTATAGTCTATTCTATAGTTTTGACTAGGTCTATTCTGTAGTATTTACTATAGTCTATTTTATAGTGTTGACTACAGCCTATTCTACAGTCTTGACTGTAGTCTATTTTATAGTGTTGACTACAGCCTATTCTACAGTCTTGACTATAGTCTATTCTATAGTCTTGACTATAGTCTATTCTATAGTCTTGACTATAGTCTATTCTATAGTCTTGACTATAGTCTATTCTATAGTCTTGACTATAGTCTATTCTATAGTCTTGACTATAGTCTATTCTATAGTCTTGACTATAGTCTATTCTATAGTCTTGACTATAGTCTATTCTATATTCTTGACTATAGTCTATTCTATAGTCTTGACTATAGTCTATTCTATAGTTTTGACTATAGTCTATTCTATATTCTTGACTATAGTCAATTCTATAGTCTTGACTATAGTCTATTCCATAGTCTTGACTATAGTCTATTCTATAGTCTTGACTATAGTCTATTCTATAGTCTTGACTATAGTCTATTCTATAGTCTTGACTATAGTCTATTCTATAGTCTTGACTATAGTCTTAACTATAATCTTGAATATAGTCTATTCTATAGTCTTGAATATAGTCTATTCTATAGTCTTGACTATAGTCTATTCTATAGTCTTGACTATAGTCAAGTAGATTGTAGTCTATTGTTGTCACTAAAGATTCAAAGTCAGGATTATAGATTACAATCCTGACTATGAGTTTATTTAAATTATTTTTTAAATTAAAATTTTTCTTTGGAAATTTTAACTTTTTTTAATTTTTCTTTTATGTAAAAAAGTTATTGTCCTTTTCACAATATCAAATTTCCTATAAACTAATGTCAGGCTTTTGTTGTTATTGTTTTTAGCCTTTTTTTGTATTAGTGTCCTAATACAAGAAATTGTACAAGAATGATAAATTGCTATAAGTTCAGGGTAAAGTCATTCAACTTTAACACAGAAAAAAAGTAACAACAAATACAATAATACTTAAATAAGAATTTATTGATTGATTTAAAAGCAGAGGTGATGAGGTTCATTTAAATTACTAAAAAGCTAAATTAATATAAAATCTATTTGATATAAATTTTTCTAGAATATTTTTTAGTGTAAAATTATTGGAGAAAATGTTTAAATTTAAAGGAAGATGTTTGTTACCCACCTTTTTCCTGTAGTTATCCATTCATAAAGTTTTGTTTTTCGTTGTTTATTATTTTAAAAATTTTATTATTTTTTTTGTTATTTAATAACAATAAGAATTATAAAATTCTTTTACTAGTTTCTTATGCACTTTCTTCACCCCTTTACTATATTTACACAACCCACCAACATTTTTTCTTTTTTTTCACCATTTACATGTGTTGGTAGCTCATAGTGTGTCAGTATGTGTGTTAGCTTTATATAGTATACAAATGCATTGACATTTTTACGTTTATTAAAAATATTTATTTGCTTTTTTAACTAAGATTTTTTGTTTGTCAAGGTTTATGGCAAATTTCCATATTTGCAGCGATAAAGTTTAAAGAATTTCATAAATTTCTTAATAATATTCTTATTTTTATTAAAACAAAACACATTTTTCTTGTAATATTTTTGAAACTTTTAGGGCTTGAGATTTGTTTTGGAATAACAATTTTATTTTTCTAACTTTTTATTTAACTTTCTTTGAAAAACCACAAATAAATTTCATTTTCTTTATGATATTTTATTAATTTTTTTATTGACGTCTGTATAAAAATTTCGTTGTTATTGTTGTTTTTCGTGCTGTAAATGGTGTCAAGAATTCTTATTCATTAAAATGAATTTTCATAAAAAAACACGAAAAAATTGAAGTGTAGAATTTTCAAGCTGGCAATGCTGCAAATATAATTTTGTTACTAAAAAAATCTAGAGACCTGCGCTTTAAAACAAGTGTCACTTTGAATTAAAAAAAAAAAAATAATATAAAACATTTTAAACAAATGTTTTGTTAAATTTGGGAAGTATTTTTTAAAATATTAAACATTTTAAAAAGTTTTAAAAATTTTAAAATAATATTATTATAAAATTTATTTTAATTTGTCTGCATTAGCTTTTTCTTTGGTTATTAAAACAGCTGTCAAATTAAGTTATGCTTAAAAGTGTGCACAATTTTGCTCTATTTTTCCTACTTTCCATCACTTCCTGTTTTAGCTTATTTTTTGTGTTTTATTTTTTATAATGTAGTAATGTGTTCTGTCAAATTTATATTAGTTACTTTCCGTTGTAAAAGCTTGATTGTAATTTCCTGCAGTGGTTCATATAAATATCTAAGTTTCTTTATAAATTAACATTTTTTTAAGCTTTTAAGATTTTCAAGTAAATTTTTTTTTTTAAATTTTACAGAAAGCTTTTCAGCATTTCTAAGAACAACATGTTGATGCTTTTTTTTTATTAAGGATTTTTTATTTTTTTTAATAATGATTCTTAAAGCATTTTAAAAGAACTTTTTTAGGTAAGATTTTTATTTTTTTAAATGTTTAAGAAAAATATAGAGCTTTTTAAAAAGATTATTTAAAGCTTTAAATATGTTTTTGAAAGTTTTAAAATTTTTAAAAAATTAAATTTTTTAAACCTTTAAGTATACTTTAAATTTTCTTTTCTAATCTATATTATAAATAATTTTTTTATATTTTTTTTGGGAAAGGTTAGTAAAGACTTAATAACGAATAGTAAAGTATTTAAAAGCTGGTAAGTAAATCAATTTTAAGAAAAAATAGTAAAGCTTTTTAGGAAAGATTTTTTAAAGTCTTTATGGAGAGATTCCTGAAATATTTTAGCAAAGATTTTTTTTAAGCTGATTTTTATGTTTCAAAAAAAAATATTTTAAAATCTTTTTAAGAAAGCTTTTTAAACGAATTTTTATAATTTTCTTTCTAGCCAAATTTTTTTAATGCTTTTTACAAAAAAAAAAAAAAAAAAAAAAAAATTAGAACTTTTAATTTTTAGCTTTTTAAATAAAAATTTTTAAAGCTTTTTAAACGAATTTTTATATATTTTTTTTAATAAAAATATATAGAACGAATTAATAGTAAAGCTTAGTAAAGCTTATTAAAGTCTTACTAAAGTACTTTGGGATCGATTTTTTAATGTTAATTTTTAAGCTCTTTGTTTAGAAGATTTTTTAGACTTTTTAGATTTTTAAGAAAGATTATTCAAGGTTTTTCAAGAAAGATTTTTTTTAATTTCAAAGAAATATTTTTAAAGTTTTTAATAACGATTTTTAAAGTTCGTATTTTTTTTTTTTGAAAATTATGTAAGGAAAAATAGTACAGTTAAAGAAAAACTTTCCCCGTTTTTAAAATTTTAGATTTATTTTAAGAAAGAATTTTAATTTTTAAGAAAGATTATTTAAGGTTTTAAAGAGAGATTTTTTAAGTTTTAAAAAAATATTTTTAAAGCTTTTTAGGAAAGCTTTTTTAGAAAGGTTAATATAACTTATGTAGAAAGACTTTTTAAGGTTTCCTTAGATGTATTTTTTTAAACTTTTTTATGCTTTTTTTTAGACTTTGGAGAAATAACTATTTAAGGTTTTTCAAAAAAGCTAAATTTGTTTAAAGCTTTTTACGGACAATTTTTTGAGAGATTTTTAGAAGCTTTTTTAAGTTTTTTAATATGTTTTTTAAAGTTTTTTTTAACTGATTTTTTTTAAACTTTCTAAGCTGATTTTTAAGCAAATGGGGCTTTTTCAATGTTGTTTAAGCTTTTTACGAACGATTTTTTAAGCGTTTTAATAAATGTTTTTGCATTAAAAAAAAGTATTTTAAACGAATTTCTAAAGTGTTTTATAGAAATTGTTTAAAGCTTTTTTTTTTAACTATTTTCTTTAAAAAAATTTTTTCTCTAAGCTTTTTTAACAAGTTTTTTTTAGTGATTTTTAACAGAAGTTTTCTTAGAGCTTTTAGTTAAAGATGTATTTAGCTTTTTAGTAAATATTTTTAAAACTTTTGAAGTCAAATTATAAATAGTTTTTTGAAAGATTTTTTTAAGCTTTTTTGGATGATTTTTATGAAAAAATTTTTACGGCTTTTTTTTTAATTTTTTAAGTTTTTTTTTAATAAAATTTTTAAAGCCTTCTAATACAAATTTTTTATAAGATTCTTTAAGATTTTCAATTGTTTAAGGCCTTTTTTAGTTTTAGGAAGATAGGGCTTTTTAAAAAAGTTGTATATGGGCTTTTTGAGAATAATTTTTTTAATATTTTTTTTGCATCCTTTAAAAACAGAAAGTATTTTTAACGAATTAATAGTGTTTTATAGAAATTATTTAAAACTGGCTTTTTTAAATTCTTATGGAAAGATTTTTTTAAGCCTTTTTTAAAACGTTTTTTTGCTTTTCAAGAAAGTTTTTCTTGGAGCTTTTGAAGACAAATTGTTAATATCTTTTAAGAGAAATTCTTTAAAGCTTTATTAAACTCTTTAACTTATATTTTATAATTTTTCTAAAAGCATTTTAAGAAAATAAGCTTTTGTAAAAATTTTGAAGGGAGCTTCTGGAAAAGTTTTCAACAAAGCTTTGGTAACATTTTTTAAGAAAACTTTTGTAAAACTTTTTCAGAAAGGTTTGTAAAAATTCTCAAGAAATATTATATAAAACTTTTCAAAGAAGATTATGCAAAACATTTGTAAAAATTTGCAACAAAGCTTTGGTCTGCAAGGCTTTTAAAAATAACTTCTGTAAGCTTTTATAAAACATTTCAAGATACCTTTTGTAAGGTTTTTCAATAAATCTTTTTTGGAAGAAAAGTTGTGCAAAGCTTTTGAAGAAATCTTTTGTTCAGCAAAGTTATTTAAAAAAAACATTTTGAGAACGTTTTGGTAAAGCTTTTGAAGAAAACTTCTGTAAAGTTATTTAGAAGAGCTTTCTTGAAAAAATACTTTTAATAACTTTTTAAGAACATTTTTATAAAATTTTTGAAGAAAACTTATGTAAAGTTATTTTGAAAAGCTTGATGTTTCAATGTGTTTTAAACCCTTTTTAAAATTTTTTTAATGACAAAGTTTTTTAGCCAAGATTTTTTTAAGGAGGATTTTTGTAAAGTAAGTTCTTTTTTTGCACTAAATATACAATTTTTTCAAAAGCTTGTTGCGATGTGGCTTTGATTTTTACACCAAAATCTTAGATAAAGCTTTTTTGCTTAACTTAAACTTAAAGTTTAAGTTATCTTTTCTTTATAAGCAGTTTATTTGTGGATAAATTATGAACCAATTTTAATTCAGTTTTAGTTGAGTTTAATCTTATTTTAGTTTTTCTTCCACTTGTTAATTTCCGGGAAACTTCTGTATCAGTTTTGTGTCGGTTTTAGATTACTTCTAGTTTAGATCTAAGTGAGTATTACTTTCCAGTTTAGTTCTAATTTATATCCAGATCAATTTTAATTTTAGTGGATTTCACGTTTAGATTTAGTTCGGTATCCTTATTGAATACTAAATATTTCTCTTTAGAACCCTCAATAGTTTAAGTGCTCCTCAGACTTTACTATTCATAGTTTAAGTACTTTTTGCATAAAAAACTCTAACTTCAAAAGTTCAACGAAGCGGAAGTCTTTGAAAAAAAAATGCTAGAAAAAAGTGCACAATTCCTCTTGCAGTCCTTTAAAAAAAAATCACGTTAAATGCAAAAAATTGCACTTGCTACTCATGGCAGTTTTGTTTTTGTTTTTTTTACTATAAAAATGTAAAGAAAAAACAAATATGTGTACAATTTAAAAAAATGACACTTTTATGACCTGCGCTCTTTTTCTCTTTATTTGTGACTAATGACAGCTTAAAGAAATGTCAAAATTGTATTTACACATAAAATATTGTGGATTGTGGAAATTAAATTTTTTATGAATTACTTTTTTTTTCAACAAAATTTGTCTATTTTTTGTAAAGATTTTGTTAATATTTTGTGGAAATTTTTGCCTCAAAAGTTAATTAATTTAATATATTTGATTAATTTTCCAAATATTTAATTTCTTTATTTAAATGTAGCACTAAAACAGTGATTTTATTCCCTTAAATATTTTTACACACTTTAGGAATTACAAAAAATTTTTTATAGGCTTTAAAATTTTCTTAATTCATAGAATTTTAAACTTTTTTCACTAAAAATTTATATTTCCGTTATTTATTTAAACTTTTTGTAATTTATTTAACAATTTTCTTATTTTAATAATTACTTAATTTTTCTATTAATTTATTTATTAAATCACTTCTTTTTAAAACGCGTCGTCTTTTCGTTGTCATTTTATTAGGTTTATTTATTCCAACTTCTTTCTTTTTTTCTCAGTTCTTTATTTCCTTTAAGTCCTGTTATTTCAACAGAGTTTTTTTCTCTTCATTGTTGTTGTTTTACTTTTTTCTCTATATGCTGTTGTTTTGTTAAATTCCTTTTTATTTTCGTCTTTTATATATTATCCCCTCCTTTTATTTAAACAACAACAATAAGAAATCCACCCCATTTTTACATTTTATATCCTAAAAAAAATGCATTTTATTCCAACTCTTAATGTTGTTTTTATCTCCCTAATAGCTTTTTGTTGTATTTCATTTATTATACCTTTTTTCTGTTCTTCTTTTACTTACGTCCTCCCTCCACTTCTTCTTTTTGGAATTACAACTTTTTACTAATGAATGAATAGAAATCACTCAAAATTAGTTAAATCTCAACTCATATCTATATAGAGTAAGAGAGAAATGGCTAAAGAGAGTTTTATGTAAAAAGAGCGCTAGGGAGTTTAGTTATAATTTTTCATTACAAATGGGAAATTTCTTCGATAAATACGCTTCAAAAAAAGGTAACCAGTTGCATAGATATTTTATTATTAATAAACCACTTGTAGATGTCAAGAAAATATCTACGACTAGACTACGTGTAAGAGGGGACTACAGACAAGACTATAGTCGAGATCATAGGCTATACTATTGCCGCGATTATAGTCGGGATTATAGAAAAGACTTAATAATAAACAAAACCATAGTCCAGACTGAAGAAAAGCATATAATCGCGACTCTAGATAAGACTATCGTCGAGAATATAGACAAGACTATAGTTGAGACTATAGCAAGACTTTAAACGAGTCTATAGCCGAGAATATAGACAAGATATGATAGATACGACCATAGTCGAGACCATAGACTAGACTATATACAAGATAATAATAAATGTAGTTGCCTAAAAACTAGACTGTAGTCGAGACCATAGACAAGACTATAGTTAAGACTATTGATAAGAATATAGTCAAGACTATAGACAAGTCTATTATCAAGACAATAGACAATACTGTAGTCGAGGCTATAGTTAAAACTATAGTCACTACCATAGACAAGAATATAGACAAGACTATAGTCAAGGCTATAGTCGAGACAATTGACATGACTATTGTCGAGACTATAGACAAGACTATAGTTGAGACTATAGAAAAGAATATAGTTGAGACCATAGACAAAATTATTGGCAAGACCATAGGCAACACTGTAGGCAAGACTATAGTCGAGACTATAGTCATAACTATAGACAAGGCTATGGTCGAGATAACTGACATGAATATAGTCGAGACTATAGCCAAGACTACATTAGAGACTATAGACAAGACTATAGTCGAGGTTATAGACAAGACTATAGTCGAGGTTATAGACAAGACTATAGTCGAGGCTATAGACAAGACTATAGTTGAGACTGCAGACAAGACTATAGTCGAGAATACAAACAAGACTATATCTACTATAGTCGAGACTAGAGACAAGACTATAGAAGACTATAGTCGAGACTATAGATTAGACTATAGTTGAGAGTATAGACAAGACTATAGTCGAGACTATAGAATAGACTGTAATCAATCCAATAATTTGGTGTTTAGTCGTCTAGTCTATAATCAATTTTTAAACAACAACATTTCCACAGATTCTCTCTTTGATTTATTTTTAAACTGGTTATTCATATGGAAATGTTTTTCTATTGCAAATTTTAGCATTACGTTTGTCATATACTGATGACATTTTTTTTTTGTAGTTTTGGTTGTTGTTTTGTAAATGCAACCATTAGCACCCAACTGAAAATTATGATCATATCCTGTTAAGAAAAAAAAAGAATACATTATGTTGTTGTTTTATAATTTATTGTTGGCAATAAAAGGGATTTTAAAGGACAACAAGTCAATATATAGAAATATTGAAAGCTAACCGGCAAATGCAGCAGTGGCAACAACAACCCTCATTTTATATTTTGTTCATCTTGTAAAGCATGGAATATAGAAGATATGTAGAAAAGTAATGTGAATTGTTCTAGGGTTTAAAAATCATTTGCGTATAGGTTTATCTGTCTGTCTGTCTTTTTGTCTGTCCTTATGTTTATTTGTCTATTTTGTTTGGTTTGTCAGTTAAAGCCAAACCGGAAATAAGCATTAAAAACAAAAGTTTAACAAATACCACTATAACACACTCTCATTCTCCAACTAAGAAAACTCTTGCTGATTTAAATTTGTATTAAAAGAGTGAGAGAAAGAGTGGGAGTTTATTTGTGCATGTTGTAGCATAAGGTAAAGGGATTTACAAACATTAATGTACGCACTCTGTTGATATTTGTTTGCTACATTTATTAACACATCCCCAGGGTATATTTTGTTTGGTTTTTGAAAAAAAAAAACACATACACAAACGTAAATCATGCAAATATGTAAGGACTATAGATTATAGTCAGGAGTTGGATGAGTTGGCTGTAAATATACAATAATATCTGTGATGTTAGAGAAACGTTGAGAGCAAATTTTAATTATATATTGGTTGACCTTTTTGTTAAGCTATCTTTAAAGCTTTATTTACAGGTATTAATTAAAAAATTCCAGAAGTTATTAGCAAATTTTTGAAAAGAAAATGTGAAAATATATATAAAAATATTTTTAAAATATAGCTTAAATTAGCTATAATATCGTACAAAGTTGCAAGAAGATTTTCAAAGGGCTCTTTTTAAATATATTTTCCTATATTCTACTTTGAAATCCTTTGAAAAACATAAAACTTATGGAAAATTTACTAAAGGAATTAAAAAAATATAAAAATATTTTTGAGTTGAAATTTTTTCTCGATTGTACCTAAATTTTTAACAAATTTGACTAAAATTTAATGTAAAAGCTTAATAAAAAATCATTTCGTATTTTATTGTGTTAAATTTGCTATAAAAATTACATCAATTTGTGGAGAATCTTAAAAGTTATGAATAATTTTGTAAACGGCAAAATAAAAAAGAACTTTTAAACAATATTCGACATTTCACTCTGAATTCAACAAATAATTTATTTAAATAAATAAAAGCTTTTTAGTAAAGTTTTCTAAAAAATAAGTTTTTCATTATTTTAATGAAAACGAAATGAAAGAATTACATAAATCGGTTAAAAAATTCAAAAGTAATAAACAATTTTCTAAAAGACAAAGAAAAAATGCTTAAACAAAATATTTGTTACCTTTTTCTCACCAATTAAAGCTTTTTAAAATATTATAACTTTTAATTTAACTAAAATTAAGTAAAAGAATTACTTCCATCGGTTAAAAAATTCAAAGGTTATAAATAATTTTGTAAAAGATCAAAAAAAAAAAAAAAAAAAAAAACTATTCGAAATGTTACCCCATATTCTGCAAAAAAAAAAAATACATTTAAAGAAAACCTTTTTGGAAAAGTTTTCTAAAATATAATTTCTTATAATCTTAGTGAAGATTAATAGAAAAAATTACATGAATTATTTATTATTTAAACGAGTCAAAAGAAATAAACAATTTTCTAAAAGTCCAAGAAAAACTGTTTTAACAAAATATCAGTTGCCTTAACCTCCTTTAAAAAAAATTCTATCCAACTAAAGAAAAGCTTTTTTATCTTTTTAAAATATGATAACTTATAATATCAGCTAAAATTAAGTGAACGAATTACTTGAATTGGTTGAAAAATTCAAGAGTTATAATTAATTTTCTAAAGGACCAAGAAAAAAAACTTAAAAGTATTCAAAATATTACCCCGAATTCTGCAAAAAAATTTTTAAATATGATTTCTTATATTTTTAGTGAAAATTATGTGAAAGAATTTAATAAATCGGATAGATTATTTGCAAAATATAAATAATTTTCTAAAAGACCAAGAAAAAAACTTTGAAAAAATATTCAAAATGTTACCCTGAATTCCATAAAAAAAAATTACATTAAAGGAAAAGCTTTTAAGAAAAGTTTTCTTAAATACGATTTCTTTTAATCTTGGTGAAAATTAAGTGAAAGAATTTAATATATCGGTTAGAATATTTAAAAGTTATAAATAATCTTGTAAAATACCAAGAAAAAATGTTAAACAAAATATTCAATTTTTAATCACATTTTAACAAAAAAATTTTTTTCTAATTGAAGAAATGTTTAAAAACGACTTGACTAAAATGGGATTACTTATAACATTAGCTAAAATTAAGTGAAAGGATTTAATAAATCGGTTAGAAACTTCGAAAGTTATAAATAATTTTCTAAAAGACCAAGAAAAAACTTAAAAAAAAAATATTTAAAAAGTTATCCAGGTTCTGCAAAAATTAAAAAAAAAATGTTGTATTTAAAGAAAAGTTTTCTAAAATATGATTTCTCATGATCCTAGTGAAAATTAAGTGAAAGAATTTAATAAATCGGTTAGAATATATAAAAGTTATAAATAATCTTTTACAAAACCCAAGGAAAAATGTAAAAAAAATATTAAATTTTTAACATCTTTTTAATATATCTTTTTTCCAATTGAGGAAAAGTTTTTTGAAAAAACATGGCTAAAATATGAGTATCTATAATCTTAGCTAAAATTAAGTGAAGCTATTACTTGAATTGGTTGGAAAATTCAAAAGTTCTGAATAGTTTTCTAAAAGACAAAATTAAAAAAAATATTCAAAATGTTACTCAGAATTGGAGGAAAAAAATTTACATTTACAGAAAAGCTTTCTAAAAAAGGACTTCTTATAATCTTAATGAAAATTAATTCAAAGAATTTAATAAATCGGTTAGAATATTTAAATGTATTAACAATCTTGTAAAAGACCAGGAAAAAATGTTAAAGAAAATATTCAATTTTTAACAACTTTTTAACAAAATTATTTCCAATTGAAGAAAAGCTATAAAAAAGCTTGGCTAAAATATAATTGCTTATAATCTTAGCTCAAAATAAGTGAAGGAATTATATGAATTGGATAGAACATTTAAAAGTTATAAACAATTTTTTGAAAAAAAAATTTAAAAATTATAAAAAATATTTTGCGAGTTTTACACCGAATTCAGCATTTTTTTTTACAAGTAAAGAAAAGTTTTATAGAAAAAGTTTTCTACAACATAATTTTCTATAATTTTACTTAAAAATAGATGAAAGAATTGCATAAGTTGGTTAGAAAATTCAGAAGATATAAACTATTTTATAATAAACCAAGAAAAGAAAGATTAAACAAAATATTTGTAATTTTATTCTCTCTTTTACAAAATTGTGCTTCCAATTACAGAGAAAATTTTTTAAAATGTGATTTCTTATAATATTAGTAGAAATGAAGTGAAAAAAATCTCAGGGATCGATTAGAAAATTCATGAAATATAAACAATTTTCTAAAGGATTCTCAAAAAAGTTGTAAAAATATTTTCAAAATTTTAACTGAATTTTAATAAAATTTTATTTGTATTAAAGAAAAGCTTTTTATAAAAGCTTTATACAAAAGCAGTTTTCACGCTTTTGTTGTAATTTATATAAAAAATTTTGAGAAATGTATGAAAAATTAATAAAATTATGTACAATTTTCTACAAAATAATCTAGAAAATTATCAGCTAAGTTTAACGATTTTTTTATGTATTCAAAATAAATTCTAACTTAAGATTAAATTTTTACATTACAATTAAATTTTACATTTTATAAATCTGTTTTTTAATACTTTTGTATTCAAAAATATTAAAAATCTTTTTTATATATTAAAGTGAAAAGAAGAATTGAGGAATTTTGCAAATGTTTTTCTTTTTTTTTTTAAGGAAAATAATAAAAAAATTTTAATTTGAAAGAAATTTTAATAAAAAAAAAAAAAAAAATAAATGGAAATTATTATTCTCGAAAATTTAAATAAATCGACCAAAAATTTAAAAAATTAAAAACAGTTTTCAAAAGACTTTAGGGGTGTATTTAGAAATAAATTTGTACAATCTGCTGCTTTTTATAAAAATTTTGTTAGAAATTATTGTTATAAATTCTACTAAGAAATATTTAAAATTTAAAAGTTTATTAAAAGTTTTTTCTTTTTTTAATTTAAGGAAATAATAACTTTTTTTTTAATTTTTTACTAAATTCTTAATATAATTTTTTACAAATTTAGTTAGTTAAAAAAATACAAAGAATTATTAAATATTTGTTTCGCAATTCACTTATAAAAATAAGAAAATTGCTTTAAAAATTCAAAAATTGAGAGAAATTTGACAAAAGTACATCGAGAAATTTATTTTTTAACTTTTTTTTTACTAAATTTTAACTTATTACTAAATTTTAACTATTTACTAAAATTTAACTTATTTTAGCAGCAAATATTAATAAAATTCATTTCTCATATTTTCTATTATAATTTTTTTGAAATTTTAATTAAATTAATTAAAAAATGCTTAAATTAGGAAACATTTTCTAAAAAAAACTATTTATAGAAAATATAAAAAAGATAGAATTTTTGCTTAAATTCAATTCAATATTTTTTAAAATTTTCGTAGATTTTTTTTCAAAATTTTTAAAAAATATTGTTTTTCATTTCATCTATTATAAGTTTCTTCAAATTAGAAATAATTTAATTAAAAAAAGGTCAAATTAGGAGAAACTTTCTAAAAGTCTATACGTATTTTTAAACGTAAATTCGTATAAAAATTTTGAAATTTTACTTAATTAAAATACTTATATTTTTTTTTTATAAATTTTATTATGAATTTTGCAAAATAATTTAGTAACTATTGTTACCCATTGAGTTCTATATAATTTTTTTTAAAACCCTAGTTAAATTAATAAAAAAATTTAAGAAATAAACTAAATTTAGTAAAAGGCTTTTAAAAAAGAAATATTTAAATAAAATTGGAAATTTTAATATCTTTAATAAAAGTTTTTTACACTTTTAACTAAATATTTTTTAAAAACTATAAAAGATTATAATTTATCATTTCTTTTCTTAAAATTTACTTTAAAAATTTAATAATTTTTATAAAAGTTTTCACAAAAATTTCAAAAATTAAAAACAAAAACCTTTGCCAAAATACGTTTTTTGTTTTCTAATTCAAAAATCAATTATTTTTTCTGTCCTAAATATGCTTCTAATTCGTCTATAACTTTATTAAATAAATTTCCTTTAGATTTTCTTTTTTACCACCTCATTTCCTGCGTTTTCCCTTTTTCCTTACCATGTCTATGATTTAATAGCTTTAGAGGTTACGCCTCGTGAACGACCACCATAACAAATTGAATTTCAGCATGATTTAAAAGTATTTAAATTTTTGCTTTCCTCTAACCTCCCCCTCCCAAGTCCTACGAAATATTTAACTCCTGTTTTTATCTTTCAAAACCCTTGGAAAATACAGCTCATATGTAAAAGTATTTAAAACTTGTTGAGGGGTTATTTTGCACATGTAAGTAAGTATGTGCTTTTCTCTTTTTCTTCAAGCTTAGGGATATAAATATTTATATTTTCCTGTTACTATACCCAGCTTTTCAACTCCCACAGGAGTTAGACAGACACTAGGATTTTAAAATGATTATGATACTGTTTGAACAGAAGAAGCAAAAAAAAAAAAAAAAATTCAAGGGGGAGTTATTGAAATGAATTTATTAAATTTACTTAGATTTAGAGGAATTATATAATAAAGTTGGCGAAACAAAACAAACGAACGTACAAAATACCAAAGGAGGGTGGAATTTACATAATTTTATAATTTTATGACAGGAAATATAATAGAAAATAATCTAAAAGAGAAAGAATTTTGAAATAATAAATTTTAAATACAAAAAATTTAAAATTTAAAATAAATGAAATTAAATAAAAAAATATATATTCAAGTGCGAAGGACCACATCTTAACTTATAAATAGTGGTCGTTCGAACAAGAAACTTTCAATATTACTTAAAGTAATAGAACTTTAAGTATCTTTTATAGAAATGTTATAACCGTTTTCCTAGAATAATCCAAAATAATAACGTTCGTAGCACCATAAACTCAACTTGGTAATACGAAGGACCAAAACCCTTAATTCTTAAAATCACATTTTTTTCTTTGCAATTCTATTACTTCCACCAAATCACCATTAATTTACTAAACTTTTCTTCTCCTCAAACCCTATTTTTCTTATCTTTCCCAACATAATTACGTATCAATTTTTTTTATAATTCTAAAAGATATAAAAATCTTTGGAAATAATGACTCTTCTGTTTTCAATGTTTCTTTGTTTGATTGCAAACATGAATAAAAAAACTATTTTTTTACCTTTTTCATGTTATTGTTTAAATGCTTTTTCTATTTCTACTTGAGAAGTCATTAGCAAAACTTTCAATAAGGGATGTAAACCTCATAACCAATATATATATATATATATATATATATATATATATATATATATATATATATATAAACCTCATAACCAATATATATATATATATATATTTATATATAATGCTTAAAAAATAATAAAAAATGTTTGACAATAGAAAATACAATAATAATAGAAAAAAAAAAAATAATATAATATAAATGCGAAAAATAAAACGCAATTTTCTTGGATGAATAAGAAAGAGGAATTTAAACAACAAAAGAAAAGGGAAAATTAAAAAACAACACTCAGGAAAAGTTAAGAAATTTTATTTAAAGTAATTTAAAACCATAAGTTACATAAAATCTAGTCTATATTTTAAACTGTAGTCTAGTCTTCGAATACAGTTTTTTGTCCTATTAATAGTTTCGACTATAACCCATATATTGTGTATAGCCTCGACTATAGTCCTATCAATAGTCTCGGCTTTAGTCTTATTTATAGTCTCGACTATAGTCTTATATATAGGTTCGACTGTAGGCTCTACTATAGCTCGTCTATTACCTCTACTATAGTCTTTTCTATACTCTCGACAATAGTCCTATTTATAGTTTCGACTGTAGTCTTGTCTATAGAATCGACTATAGTCTTGTATACAGCCTCGATCATAGTCTCGTCTACATTATCGATCATAATGTACTCTATAGCCTCGACTATGGTCTCTAATATGGTCCTATGGTCTTCGCTTTAGCCTTGTCTGTAGTTCCGAATGTAGTATAGTTTTGTCTATTTTCTACACTATAGTATAGTCTATAGTCTGGACAATAGTATAGTCTATAGTCTCGACTATAGTATAGTCTATGGTCTCTACTATAGTATAGTATATAGTGTCGACTATAGTAATCTCGACTATAGTATAGCTTATAGTCTCGACTATAGTATAGTCTTTAGTCTCGACTATAGTATAGTCTATAGTCTCTTCTATAGTATAGTATATAGTGTCGACTATAGTATAGTTTATAATCTCGACTATAGTATAGCCTCGACTATAGTATAGTCTATAGTCTGGACTATAGTATTGTCTATAGTCTCGACTATAGTATAATCTATCTCGACTATAGTATAATCTATAGTCTCGACTATAGTATAATCTATAGTCTCGACTATAGTATAATCTATAGTCTCGACTATAGTATAATCTATAGTCTCGACTATAGTATAGTCTACAGTCTCGGCTATAGTATAGTCTGTAGTCTCGACTATAGTATAGTCTGTAGTCTCGGCTATAGGATAGTCTATAGTCTCGACTATAGTATAGTCTAAAGTCTCGACTTTAGTCAGGACTAGTGTATTGCCTATAGCCTATACTACACGCTACACTTTATTCTTGTCCATAGTCTCGATTATAGTCTATATAAACGATAGTCTATAGCATTATAATATAATCTAAATATGTTCTGCACTATAGTGTAGTCTAAAGTTTACTGCTGTCTATAGGCTGGACGGACTGTGGTCTATAGTCTGCACTATAGATTATAGTATAGTCTATAGTCTTGATTATAGTCTATCGTATGTACTATAGTCTAAAGTCTTGACTATAGTAAAGACTATATCTAGTCCTGATTATAGCCTATAGTCTACAGTCGGGACTATAGACTATACTCGGGATTATAGCCTTTACTCGGGATTATAGTCTTTACATGGGACTATAGTTTTAGTCGGGACTATAATCTTTAGTCGGGACTATAATCTTTAGTCGGGACTATAATCTTTAGTCGAGACTATAGTCTTTAGTCGGGCTTCTAGTCTGTAGTGGTGACTATAGCCAATAGTCTGTCTTGTAATCTATTATCGGGCCTATAGCCTTTAGTGTGGACTATATTCTATAGCTTGGACTAAAGTCTGTAGTCTATAGTTGGAACTATAATCTATATTTTGGACCATAGTCTGCAGCCTTTATTATAGTCTATAGTCTGGATTACAGTCTAGTCTGAACCACAGTTTATAGTCAGGACTAAACCATATTCTATAGTCTGGACTACAGTTTATAGTCTGAAATGTATTCTTGTTACTGACTCTAGTCGATATAGTCCTCTTTATGTATAGGCTACAGTTTATAGTCCGAATTCTTTTTGCTTTTTTTTAATTTTCAAATCAATTTTTTTTGTCCGCAACACAATTACTCATATCATTTTAAAATGATGGCAAATCTAATAATAGCTTCAAATTTTCATCATTCATTTTATATTTTCTCCAAAAATCCCTTTTAAATTGCGTTTTAAAATTATATGTTTTTAATAATTTTTTTTTATATTATTTTATTCCTTTTAAACCATTAGAAATAATATTAAAAATCCACAAAAGCTCTAAACAAATTTCTTATGTAAAAGAAAAGTTTTTCTACTTTAGAATTTTATGTTAATGGCACGTGTTAGTCCTTGATTTTTATTACTTTTTGGGGGTTTTAAAACATTTGTACAAAAAAAAAAAAAAAAAAGGAAATTAACCCTGTCAGAAGAGGCTTAAGAAAAAAATCTGTGTGTTTTCAGACACAAATCTTAAACATGCATATATATACTCCATAATAGGCACACATACATTTGACACTCGTAAATACATGTTTTATTTTTTGTTTTGTTATGGAAGAAAGGAAATAAATAAACAAAATGAATATTAAAATTTACAGCTAATTTCTTCTACGCATTTGAAATGATTTTTAACGATGTGTTTACTACTCTTACTAAACACATACACACATATGAGGACTGTTTCCTGCTTTTATATCTCATGCTTTTATTTAGGCTTTAATATTTTCATTGTTTACTTTTTTCGCACAGTTTTGTTCATATTTATTATAAGCTTTTTTGATGTTTGTTACTTTAATCATCATCATTATTATTATGTTTGCTACTTAAATGTATCATTTTTATGTACTTAGTTATTTTACTGCTCTTCAGTTACTCATACTCTTAAATAATAAGGTAGTTGGCTCCCTTTTATATTGTTTGATAACAAACACACAACACTTATTATTTGTATATTTATAGAAACTTTTACATACCTTATCTTCTGCTTCTTCGGCTCTTTCCTCTGCCTCTATAACTCGTTGTTCCAGCTCTAGTAACTGTAATAATAAACAAAAGAAGAGAGTATGGAGTTATTTAGGGCAATGAGAGGAGAGTTATTAATAATGTTAATCATAGAAATATTTGTGTATGTATTAATAATAAAAAGGAAGTCATGTGTAAGGTTTTGATAAAAACTAACGGTTATAAATAATTGGAAAGGCATTTAAGAAGAAAGATGCCCCGATATGTAAAGATGCCATGTTGAAGAGTAAGGGATTTTGAGGGTATAAAGAATAATGAAGGAAATAGATGAAGTATTAAAAGGTTTAAATAGATTTTTAATGGTAAAAATACAGATTTTTTTAAAGTAAGTTTAAATTTAAAAAGACATAAAGTAGAATCCATAACAAAATTAGAACTTAAAAATTAAAAAAAATACGAAAAATATTTGAAAAATATATTTTAGCATTTTTCTTAAATTTAGAAAATTTCGTTCAGTTTTGTTTTCAGTTAAATATAGAGATATTTATTAAATTTTAAATTATTTTCAAAATTTTGGCGTTTTTTTTAAACTGCATTTTTTTTTTATATTTTTGTAAATTTTTAAAATTTTCGCGCAGTTTCAGTGATTAAAGACTTTGTAGAAAATTAATAGAAATTGCTATTTTCTTTATTTATAGATTATTTTCATTATTTCTGACACAATTTTGTTAATTTTTTAAATTTTAAAAAATGTTCGGCCAGTTTCGGTAATAATAAATCTACTTAAATATTAAGAAGTTTGTTGAATTTTGCCTAAAATTTTTAGTTTGAGTTTTTTAAGTTTTTAAACTATTTTTGAAAAATTTTGCACACTTTGAAAATTTTCGCGCAGTTTTGGTAAAAAAAAATAACATTAATAAAAGTTGTTCAGAAATTTATAATATTTAAGTGTTTTAAAATGTTTCAAAAAATTTGTTAAATTTTCGCGCAGTTTCGGTTAACAAAATTTAAATAAAAAATGGTTAGAGATTTAGAATCTTTTAAACGCAAACATGTTCCCAAAGTGTTGAAATTTTTTAAAATACTTTTTCAAAATTTTAAAAGTTTCGCTCAGTTTCGGTTAACAAATAAAGGGGTCAGAAATTTATAAATTGTTAATTGCATGCATTTTCGAGCAAATTCTTGTAACGAAAATTCATGAGACGTCATTTCTTCTAAAATGTCACCGACGTTATAGGAAAATTATGAAAAATTAAAAAAAATTAATGTCAATGTTTTAAATTGAAGGAATTGAATGAATTAACTAAAGGTCTTACATTAAATTTACTAAAAGTTTGACCAAAATCAGCTGCTATATTTAAGTCAAATTATCGAAATTTTTACGGCGGCGGCTTTTAAAAATAATCGGCGGTTCGATTCAACCACCTGTAAAGCTGGCTGGCGCAGGCCTCTGCTTAAAACATTCTATGCGGTGAATAATTGCGTTTCAAAACTCTTTGTGTGTGGTGAGTAATTGTGTCTTTAATAAAAGGGAAATTTCTCTTTAGCAAAGACAACCCTCAATTGAGTAGGTGGTCAATTGCATTGCTTAAAGAAGCTACTCGAATATAGAGGGCGCTCATATGTATTTTAATGAACTCTTGCAAAAGGAGAGGTTTTTTTTTAAGAATTTAAAAAGGATTTTTTTAAGTTTATAAATAATGATTGTTGCTTATCTTAATACTAAATAATTTAATTTCCTGTTAAAAGTCTAACAGTGACTATTTCTTTAATATTTTTGAAAATAAGTTTAAATTATGAGTCTTAAGGCAGAGGAAAATAATGCTAATTGGCCAACAATGTCATAAATATTTAAAAAATGTATTAAAATTTTTATTATCTCAGAGAAAATACTTTACGAATTCCTTTAAATTATTTAAATTTTTTTAAACAAAATTTATAATGCTTCTACTTGTTGCTTTGCATTTAATCAAACCTCTATTATCGAAATATTTATTTCTATTGAAATATTTGCCATTATTTTTTAAATTTATTTATTTTAAAGTAAATTTGTTTAAATGTTACCTTGTAATTTAAGTCATTTTAAATAATTGTTTATTGCATTTAAATGCCAATATTTCTGCACATATGTTTATGACACTCTTACTTCATTAACAATTCATAAATTGAAATAAAAACTTTATGTTTATTTATAGGGACATTTTAACAATATGCAGACAAATAGAAAAGGATTTTTTTAAAATAATTTTGTTTTTTTTAAACAGCAAAAAATGACAACTAATTTTAAAATAAATCTTCAATAATAATATAAATTTAAGTAAATCCAAAGAAAAAATTAAATAATAAATTTATTTATTTTTTAACAATTAAAAAAAATATTTTTTTTGTTTATTTAAAATTTTTATTTTCAATAAAAAAAAGACTTATGTTTATATCTGCATGGAAAAATATACAAGTATTTAAAAGTAAAAAGTCTTGGATTTTACTTTTAATTTAATTCATGTTTGAAAATGGTGCCGTTTAAAAATTGTAATATTTTTTCTAAGACAACCTATTAATTAATATAACTCATACGTCTTGGTATTTTTAACCTATTTATTCAATTATTACTTAAAATAAATAAACAGTTAATATAAAATAATAGTTAAAGAAATTTAAACTTCTAACCAAAGGAAATAAAGAAATAAATAAATTTTAATTTTATAATTTTTATTTTGAATAATAATTTATCATGACAAATTTTTTACTATAATAAAAATTTGGTGACTGTTATAAACCTTAATTTCTTAGCTTTAAAATGAAATTTATACAACTGCTTTAACTTTTTTACTTTTAAAGTTATTTTAGTTAATCCATCTTAAACTATTAATTAATATTAATCATACGTATGGTATTTTAAATATTTTATAATATTTATTAAATACATTCCAATGTTAAATATTTATAAAATTTTTAATAAGTTTATTTATCTCAAAAAAAGGGGTTAAACTAAATACGTGTAATGCACCTTATTTAAAAGCTTAAAATATTAACTTTCATTATCAGTTAAAAGCGTTTTAAAAAAACCAATATCTTAAGAATTATATAGATTTTACTAACATTACCTCCTAATTAATATTACTCATACGTTGCAGTAAATTTTAAATTGAAATTAATAATAATTTAAGTTTCTGGTTTAAAAGTAAAAGATTTTGTAACTGAAATAAAGAGAATTCATCAATTTTCAATTGTGCTTATAGACTAAATTTTTTGAAAACGCTGTTCTACAGAGAAAAATTAAAAAAAATTTTAGTGAAATAATTTTAAAACAAAAAAAATAATAATTAATTTAGAAAATGTATATCACTATTTGTAACGTGGAAATAGTACACTCAATACTACTATTTGCACGTACATATTTCTTAATATATTAATTGATGAAATTACTACAATTTCTTCCTTTTCTTTACTACTTTATTTATGTATTTTTAATTATTTTTCTTTTTCATACTAATATATTGAATATTTTATTAGTAATAGGTAATTACTAATTATTAGTAATAGGTAATTACATAGAGCGCCCCTACTGTAAATACTACATACACACTCACACAAATGTGTAACAACTGCTTTAGTTGTGCAGTTGATATTGCTCAATGGTCAACAAGCAATATAATTCTCATTTAGTTGATACATGACTAAGTATAAGTAAATAAAGTTTGATTACAGTCGGGGCGATTCAAACAAGACGAGAATCCGCCGCATAAGTCTCTGATATTATTTTATATAATTGGAAGAGCCGATTAGATTTTGCGAAAGTAGAATATAATCGTATTTTGCACGCTCAACTTCGGTTGGGTCCCTTAAATAAATTTTACTCGAGTGACTTTGGTTGCTGCGTTCTCACGAGTGACTTTGGTTGTTCGTTCTCACGAGTGACTTCGGTTGTTCGTTCTCACGAGTGACTTCGGTTGTTCGTTCTCACGAGTGACTTCGGTTGTTCGTTCTCACGAGTGACTTCGGTTGTTCGTGCTCACGAGTAGAATATTAACCCGTAGAATTGCATGGTAATAGTAGTAGAGAAGTAGCTAGCTGTTAGCTTTAAGAAACCATTGTACGTATTGTAGAAAAAGATACGACCTTCGATTCCCAAAGCTGCCACCTGTACCAGAAACCGATCCAGCCGAATACCCGAACCCGATTGACAGCTGAGAGTGTCGAAGGCGAACAAACGACGCCGATCTTAATTCTACTACGAGCCAAAAATCTTCGGACTCGACGCTGCCACCTGAACCAGAAACAGATCCCGCCGCAAACCTGAACCAGTTTGACAGCCGAGAGTGTCGAAGCCGAAAGCTCAAAGCCGATTCTACAACCGAACCGATCCTAATATAAGCCGAAGTGTCGAAGCCGAACATACGACGCCAATCTTAATTCTACTACCGAACCAAGAACCTTCGATTCCCGAAGCTGCCACCTGAACCAGAAACCGATCCCACCCTTAACCCGAACCAGTTTGACAGCCGAGTGTGTCGAAGCCGAGAGTTCAAAGTCGAATAGCTGAGTCGAGCCTTTTACAAGCCAATTAACCGAGCCGAGCTTCTCTAAGTTGAATGACCGAAAAAAACATAATCTAAGCCGATCAACCGTACCGATATTAACATACGCCGAAGAGCCGAAATAAGCCTGGAGTACAAAGAAGGAAGTAAAGAAAACATTTATTAAGCCGGTGGTATCCGAATTGGAGTTATAGAAATATCTTATATTTTGTACTTGAAATACGTTTGGAGTATTCAATAAAGAAACTATTATTATTATAACCCCCCAGAAAGGGTAAAACAAACATCTTACTACTTAAGGTTTGTGGATCCGTAAGTAGACCCTGGAGGCGACTAAGTTACCTCAGCCGACGACAAAACCACGTTATATATTGTATACCATTTTAAAGCTTTAAGTCTTAGCTTTTATTAACATATAAAAATGCCACTTTAGAGTCAATATTAGAAAAATTATTAAAATTTTTCTAACACAACCTTATATCTAATATTTATCATAGATTTTGTAGTTTTGAAATTAAAATTTATAATTTAAAGTAATCAAATTTTTATTTGAAATATAAAATATATATAAAATCTTAATCCCTTTTTAATTCAATTTCTTCAGGAAATTTAAGAAACAAAAAAGAAAAAAAAACTTTTTAACTAAACTTCTTCTCGAAATTTGAGAAATAAAAATTAAAAAAATATTCTTTTGGAAATTAAAAGATTAAAAAAACTTATTAAAAAAATTATAAATTTTAATGAGAAATGTATATCACTTTTGCATCTCATTTAAAAGCCTAAACTCTCAGCTTTCGTTATAGTTTTTAAACGCTTTTGAAAGTTTTACGAATTTAAAGTTATTTTAATTTTTCTAACATAACCTCCAAATTAATATTAAACATGCGCTATGGTGTCTATATTTTATTATTTTTTATTTTTAAAGCTTTCTTAACTCAGAATTTTTTTTCACTTTAGTTCTATTTATTTCCTTTTATTTTAATCTGATTTTTCATAATCAATCATTGAAATGTATATATTTTTTTTATTGTAAAAACACTCCATGATAAATTACTTAACAAACCTTTCTATAACAAATTCGTAATCAATATTAAAATATATAAAAGCTTACCCACCATTAAGTGTTTAAATATAAAAATTGCTCACACTCTAAAAAAACTCAAAAATTCACACATGCTACACCTTACGAAAAAAAAACCATTAACACGCATATGATAAACTTTTATAAAAAAAAGTAAAAAAAAGAATAAATTGCTAAAGTTGGGCCTGAAAGCAAATTTATTTAAAATTAATTTTTTCTTTTACCTCTTAAGGTGTTTTTTCTTTAATATTTTAAAAGCATATTTAACACATCCTTTTTATGTATTTAAACTACTTAAATACTAGTATCTCTACTATTGGCTGAAGTGTATTAAAATTTAAAATAAAGACTAAAAATATAATTAACCTAAATTTTGACTAAATACAAACACGAAATTTTTTTAGCTAAAGCAGAAGTTTTTCTCTTTTTGTCTGAATTTCTGACCTACTCTTCCATTTTTTTTAAACCACCAAGGGAATGTCGTGTTACGTTTAATCTTATATTATTATCTGCCTTTTAAATTAAAGCATTAATGCAGCTAAAAAGGAAATATTTGTTTTTAATATTCTCAATAAACCAAATCATTATAGCGAAGGCAAACATATTTAAAATGTTTTTTTTTTGTATTTTTAGTGACTAAGGAAAATTGGCTAGAAGCTCAGCCATCAAGCAGCAACAATTAATCACTCAAGTGTTTTTCATTTGATAAAAATGAAAAATAGATAAAAAATTAAAGATTGAAAGGAAACTTTAACAGGCTACGGGGAAATGTTAATAATTATAAGGTACACTATAAACCACACTACAAACTAGACTATACTCTATAGTTTGAACTACAGCTTATAGTCTGGACTATAGTCTATATAATCTGGACTATAGTCTATAGCGTGGACTGTAGTCTATAGTCTGGACTATAGTCTATAGTGTGGACTGTAGTCTATAGTCTATAGTCTGGACTATAGTCTATAGTCTGGACTATAGTCTATAGTCTGGACTATAGTCTATAGTCTGGACTATAGTCTATAGTCTGGACTATAGTCTGGACTATAGTCTATAGTCTGGACTATAGTCTGGACTATAGTCTATAGTCTGGACTATAGTCTATAGTCTGGACTATAGTCTATAGTCTGGACTATAGTCTATAGTCTGGACTATAGTCTATAGTCTGGACTATAGTCTATAGTCTGGACTATAGTCTATAGTCTGGACTATAGTCTATAGTCTGGACTATAGTCTATAGTCTGGACTATAGTCTATAGTCTGGACTATAGTCTATAGTCTGGACTATAGTCTATAGTCTGGACTATAGTCTATAGTCTGGACTATAGTCTATAGTCTGGACTATAGTCTATAGTCTGGACTATAGTCTATAGTCTGGACTATAGTCTATAGTCTGGACTATAGTCTATAGTCTGGACTATAGTCTATAGTCTGGACTATAGTCTATAGTCTGGACTATAGTCTATAGTCTGGACTATAGTCTATAGTCTGGACTATAGTCTATAGTCTGGACTATAGTCTATAGTCTGGACTATAGTCTATAGTCTGGACTATAGTCTATAGTCTGGACTATAGTCTATAGTCTAGACTATAGTGTATCGTCTGGACTATAGTCTATAGTCTAGACTATAGTCTATAGTCTGGACTATAGTCTATAGTCTGGACTATAGTCTATAGTCTGGACTATAGTCTATAGTCTGGACTATAGTCTATAGTCTGGACTATAGTCTATAGTCTGGACTATAGTCTATAGTCTGGACTATAGTCTATAGTCTGGACTATAGTCTATAGTCTGGACTATAGTCTATAGTCTGGACTATAGTCTATAGTCTGGACTATAGTCTATAGTCTGGACTATAGTCTATAGTCTGGACTATAGTCTATAGTCTGGACTATAGTCTATAGTCTGGACTATAGTCTATAGTCTGGACTATAGTCTATAGTCTGGACTATAGTCTATAGTCTGGACTATAGTCTATAGTCTGGACTATAGTCTATAGTCTGGACTATAGTCTATAGTCTGGACTATAGTCTATAGTCTGGACTATAGTCTATAGTCTGGACTATAGTCTATAGTCTGGACTATAGTCTATAGTCTGGACTATAGTCTATAGTCTGGACTATAGTCTATAGTCTGGACTATAGTCTATAGTCTGGACTATAGTCTATAGTCTGGACTATAGTCTATAGTCTGGACTATAGTCTATAGTCTGGACTATAGTCTATAGTCTGGACTATAGTCTATAGTCTGGACTATAGTCTATAGTCTGGACTATAGTCTATAGTCTGGACTATAGTCTATAGTCTGGACTATAGTCTATAGTCTGGACTATAGTCTATAGTCTGGACTATAGTCTATAGTCTGGACTATAGTCTATAGTCTGGACTATAGTCTATAGTCTGGACTATAGTCTATAGTCTGGACTATAGTCTATAGTCTGGACTATAGTCTATAGTCTGGACTATAGTCTATAGTCTGGACTATAGTCTATAGTCTGGACTATAGTCTATAGTCTGGACTATAGTCTATAGTCTGGACTATAGTCTATAGTCTGGACTATAGTCTATAGTCTGGACTATAGTCTATAGTCTGGACTATAGTCTATAGTCTGGACTATAGTCTATAGTCTGGACTATAGTCTATAGTCTGGACTATAGTCTATAGTCTGGACTATAGTCTATAGTCTGGACTATAGTCTATAGTCTGGACTATAGTCTATAGTCTGGACTATAGTCTATAGTCTGGACTATAGTCTATAGTCTGGACTATAGTCTATAGTCTGGACTATAGTCTATAGTCTGGACTATAGTCTATAGTCTGGACTATAGTCTATAGTCTGGACTATAGTCTATAGTCTGGACTATAGTCTATAGTCTAGACTATAGTGTATAGTCTGGACTATAGTCTATAGTCTAGACTATAGTGTATAGTCTGGACTATAGTCTATAGTCTAGACTATAGTCTATAGTCTAGACTATAGTGTATAGTCTAGACTATAGTGTATAGTCTGGACTATAGTCTATAGTCTAGACTATAGTCTATAGTCTGGACTACAGTCTATAGTCTGGACTATAGTGTATAGTCTGGACTATAGTCTATAGTCTAGACTATAGTCTATAGTCTGGACTACAGTCTATAGTCTGGACTATAGTCTATAGTCTGGACTATAGTCTATAGTCTGGACTATAGTCTATAGTCTGGACTATAGTCTATAGTCTGGACTATAGTCTATAGTCTGGACTATAGTCTATAGTCTGGACTATAGTCTATAGTCTGGACTATAGTCTATAGTCTATAGTCTGGACTATAGTCTATAGTCTGGGCTATAGTCTATAGTCTGGACTATAGTCTATAGTCTGGACTATAGTCTATAGTCTGGACTATAGTCTATAGTCTGGACTATAGTCTATAGTCTGGAGTATAGTCTATAGTCTGGGCTATAGTCTATAGTCTGGACTATAGTCTATAGTCTGGACTATAGTCTATAGTCTGGACTATAGTCTATAGTCTGGACTATAGTCTATAGTCTGGACTATAGTCTATAGTCTAGACTATAGTCTATAGTCTAGACTATAGTCTATAGTCTAGACTATAGTGTATCGTCTGGACTATAGTCTATAGTCTAGACTATAGTCTATAGTCTGGACTATAGTCTATAGTCTGGACTATAGTCTATAGTCTGGAATATAGTCTATAGTCTGGACTATAGTCTATAGTCTGGACTATAGTCTATAGTCTGGACTATAGTCTATAGTCTATAGTCTGGACTATAGTCTATAGTCTGGACTATAGTCTATAGTCTGGACTATAGTCTATAGTCTGGACTATAGTCTATAGTCTGGACTATAGTCTATAGTCTGGACTATAGTCTATAGTCTGGACTATAGTCTATAGTCTGGACTATAGTCTATAGTCTGGACTATAGTCTATAGTCTAGACTATAGTGTATAGTCTGGACTATAGTCTATAGTCTAGACTATAGTCTATAGTCTAGACTATAGTGTATAGTCTAGACTATAGTGTATAGTCTGGACTATAGTCTATAGTCTAGACTATAGTCTAGACTATAGTGTATAGTCTAGACTATAGTGTATAGTCTGGACTATAGTCTATAGTCTAGACTATAGTCTATAGTCTGGACTACAGTCTATAGTCTGGACTATAGTCTATAGTCTGGACTATAGTCTATAGTCTGGACTATAGTCTATAGTCTGGACTATAGTCTATAGTCTGGACTATAGTCTATAGTCTGGACTATAGTCTATAGTCTGGACTATAGTCTATAGTCTATAGTCTGGACTATAGTCTATAGTCTATAGTCTGGACTATAGTCTATAGTCTGGACTATAGTCTATAGTCTGGACTATAGTCTATAGTCTATAGTCTATAGTCTGGACTATAGTCTATAGTCTATAGTCTGGACTATAGTCTATAGTCTGGGCTATAGTCTATAGTCTGGACTATAGACTATAGTCTGGACTATAGTCTATAGTCTGGACTATAGTCTATAGTCTGGAGTATAGTCTACAGTCTGGGCTATAGTCTATAGTCTGGACTATAGTCTATAGTCTGGACTATAGTCTATAGTCTGGACTGTAGTCTATAGTCTGGACTATAGTCTATAGTCTATAGTCTGGACTATAGTCTATAGTCTATAGTCTGGACTATAGTCTATAGTCTGGACTATAGTCTATAGTCTGGACTATAGTCTATAGTCTGGACTATAGTCTATAGTCTGGACTATAGTCTATTTCATATTTAGAATTTTGAACATAATATAAATTTTATATTTTTTTTTTGTTATTTTAGAGAAAATTATTAAAAATTAAAAAGATTTTTATCATAGCCAATGAACTTATATAAATATTATTTATCTACATATTATTGTTACCAATTTTATGTTTCAATCATGTAAAATCATATAAAATTATTTACAAAATAAATTCAAATTAAAATTCAAAAATCAATATTGTTACAACAATAACAAACTTTAAACAAACGTTGTATTTTTGAAACTTGAAAAAAACCTGAGCCTTTAAATATGTTAATTTTTTGCTTGTTTATATGTATGTATGTATACATAAACAAAAATTATGTTAGCAGTTTAGGCTTTAAAAACAAATCAACAATATGCTGCCATGTTTGTTTGCCGAGTAGCCTGTTTCCTAGTGGGGGTGGTTTGATTATACTTAACTGTCAATGTCAACGTTAAATTTTGTTTGTTATTTTTAAATTTTGGAAATTTATTTAAATATTTTTGCCCAAAAGAAAAGCGCAAGTAAGTTTTATTTAGTTTATTTACAACATTTTTTTCGGCGTTATTTTCATTTCGAAAATAAAGCATTTTTGTTTATGGATAGGTGTGTTGCTTTTAAGTGGCTTTTAAAGCAGTGGAGTGGTGGTTAATGAAGAAGGAAAATAGATGTTTTTGAAGTGTTGAAGAGGAGTAAATATTATATTGGTTGTTAAATTTTAGGGATGAAAATGAGGAATTGAAGTTAAGAATTATATTAAAGTTTAAGAAAATATTGTTAGAATATTTAAAATTGTTTATGATTATATAAAAAACCAATGATAGTTTCATAATTTATTCAAGTTAAATTTCTATTTTTTAAATTAATTTTTATCTGTTTTTGTTTTTCTTATTTTTAAAATTTTATTGAAAAATATGGAGAATTTGGTTTTAATTATATAATTTTCTTTTCTTTAGAATTCATTCTAAAATAATCAAAGAATATAAAATGTTCATATTTTGTTAAAAATAGCGAAATTTTATAAATTAAATTTCAAGTTTATGGGACGTATGATTGATATTAATTAAGAGGTTAAAATAGAAAAATTACTATAACTTGAAAACTCAAAAGATTTTGAAATTGGGTTAAAAGCAATAGGAAGTTAAAACCATAAGCTTTAAAACAAGATATAATTGTCTGTTATATTTTAAATTTATTTTTTTAATAAAAAATTTTTAATAAAAAAAAAATTTCACAAAATTTGCAAAATAATCAAGAACTTCACTTAAATTCTATTTTTAAATTCTTCTATGATTCATTTTAATAGTAAAAAGCAGTAAAATGTTTGTTTGAATTGACAAATTTTTATTCTGAGGTCACGTGAACCTATGATTAATATTAATAAAGAAATTATGTTGGAAAAAATGCTGTAACTAGAAAACTAATTAAGATATTAAAATTAATTAAAAAGTGAATAAAGCACAAGACTTTAGGCATTTCAACAAGGTATAATCATTTTGCATACAATTCAAATGTAGAAGTAAAAAACAAATTTTTATTCTGAGGTCATGTGAACGTATGATTAATATTATTTAAAAGGTTATATGACAAAAATTGCTATAAACGGAAAACTAACAAAAATATTAAAATTAATTAAAAAGCAATTAAAAGCTAAGTTTTACAGCTCTTAAATAAGTTATATATCTCTTATATAGAAACACTAAAATATAAAAATTTTGTATTTGAAATAAAAATTTAAAATTTCTAAAATTAAAAATTGAAGTAAATAATTAACATTTTTTATGATAATTTTTTCAATGAAAAATTTAATATAATTAATTTTATATATGGCTTATATAAATTCTTTGTTTTTATTATTTAAAGCGTATTGTGTTGTTCTTATTTTTTTGCGACTTTATTTATTTATTTATTCATTTATTAAAATTTATTTAATAATTCCCTTTATTTTTCTTTATCCAAATAAAAAATTTAATTTTTTTTGTTAAAAAGGGTGAATTTTTTTGAATTTAATTTTAAGTTCATCTGAACGTATGATTAATATTAATTAAGAGGTTGTATTAGAAAAATTGCTATAACTAGAAAACTAATAGAGATATTAAACTTAATTAAAAAGCAAATAAAAGCCATGAATTACAACTCTCAAATAAATTTTACATTTTTAATACCGAATAATTTAAATATAAAAATTTTTTATTCTGAAGTAAAATTTTCTTTACTCTGAAAATAAAAACTTTAAGTAAATAATTAAAAATTTTGAAAATAATTTTATTTTGTAAAAAATTTTATTAATTTTAAGTTAAATTTTCTTCATTTATTGTAAATTTATAACGTATTTTAGTAATGTTTTATATTTTTTTTTTTGCTCAAATTTATTTTTATTTACTTTCCTTCATAGCTTAACATTTTTCTGTCACTTGGCCAACTAAGTGTTCTTTCATTTTTTGACGCCTTTTATGTAGCTTTTAAATTTATTTGAACTCAAAATTTATGTTATTATTTTAATTGTTTTTACAAGTCTTAGAAATTTATTTTTGAAATTTTTGTTTCTTGTTATATATTTCTGTAAACAGCAAAATAAACTTTATTTACTTATTTGATTTTTTTTTTTTTTTTTTATATTTTGCTAGTGTGTGTCAAGTGTTGTATATAAAAAACTTATGCGGTCATGTGTCAAAAAGCCTCATTTAGAGTAAAAATAAAAAAATCTATGTAGAAAATGTCAAGTAGTTTTAATACATAAAAAGAGGTTTCCCCTTTTACGTAAATGTAAATATTCATATTCAGAAAATTTCTAAAGTAAAAAAAAAAAAAAAAAAAAAAAAAATAAATAAATAAAAAATAAATTGTTTAAGCTAAAAATTTGCTTATATTTTTTTATTTTATAAATCTTGTATTTTAGGTTTTTTTTCTTTAAATTTATGTACTTCCTTTGAGGATCTGTTTTTTCTGCTCAACCTCAAAAACAATTGACACCAATTCCCTGTATTCTTTTGCTAAAAATAATATAAAAAAACATTCTTACAAGTATAAGGCGGAGTATAGCAGCAACACCTTTTTTCTGTATATTTTTTCCTTAAAGTATTGCACTTGGCCGTTGGCAAAAAGAATTCTCATATTTCTTACTATATTTCTGTCAAAATACTCTTAGGCAAACTTACTGCAATTGTTCTACATTATTTATAGCCTTACAACAGCAGCAGTACTGAGAAAAAATCATATAAAAAGAAAAATATATGTTTCTTTATTTGAGCTAAAAAGAAACCAGGTTAATGATAAAAAACTTTTTATTTGTTTGGTTAAAAAACCAACAATTTCAGTTTGTTTTTTTTTTATAGAAATGCTATTATTAGTTTGTGTAATATAAATATATATATATATATAAAAAGAAATAAGAACACATTTAACCATTGTTAACTTTTACAAGGTCATAACATAATTGTCAAACTAAAAAATAAAAAAAAACTTAAAAATAGAATAACCTTATTAAGGAAAAATAAACATTGAAGAGAAAATTTAAGGAAATTAAAGAAAGTGGAAGTAAAATTAAATTTTAAATAAAAATAATAATAATAATAAACTTAAAAATTTTAAGTAAAATATTTCATAAACGAAAGCCAAATTTTTAAAAGTCATAAGACTTAAAGGAAAGCTTAAATAGTGGTTAACCATGCCTAATTAAAAAAGTAAAAATTTTTTGATAGAAAATGTGAAAAATATTTTTTTTTTTAATTTTAATCATCTTTGCGTATGATTGATATTAATTCAGAGTTTTTTCTCAGTAATTTTATTTATTGAATCTACACAAAAGTTAAGTGAACTAACAATAATTAATCAAATCTTAAATCTAAATCTTAATATGTATTTAGTCCAAACAACGTCAGACTAAAAGCGATTTTAATGCATATGATTTAACTTCGGCTCAGTTTTGCGGTGTTTCTTCTTCTCAATCGGATGTATCCATTACTTCTTAGTATATTTTGTGCTGGTGGGTTAGGATGTATATCCAATCTTTTCTTTTATAACATCTTTTACCAAAGGAACGTTTAGATCCTTATGTTTGTTAGTATTTCTTACATACCAAGGGGCTGTGGTTATAGTTCGCAATATTTTGTTTTGGCGTCTCTGTATTTTCTCAATATTTGATGCTGAGGCCGTACCCCATTACTGGATCTCATAACTACATATTGGCTTTAAAACTGAGTTATAGAGGAGTAGTTTGCAATCTAGACTGAGCATAGAATCTCTGCCAATTAGCCAATTTATTTGGAGTGCTTTCAATTACATTTGGGTCAACTTTGCATCAATATGGAATTTCCAAGTGAGGCGTCGGTAGAGATGTATTCCAAGGTATTTAACCTCCGATTGCTGGGGTATTATTTGGTTATTTATAAGGATAGGTAAATGTTATATGTGTGCATTTTTGTTCATTTATTTTCCATTTTTTTAGCCATCTCCCAATATCAAATATATGGTTCTGCAAAATTCGAGATGCCTCCTCTGGGCATTTCATGAGTGCTTAAAATAGCTGTATCATTTGCAAATATTGATGTATGGGTTTGACTATTAGTTGGCATATTGGAGGTATATATCTGGTACAACACAGGGCAGGTGGGGCACACCTGCTTCAATAGGCTGAGGGATACTAAAAAAGTCAACTTCTTTAAGAATAAATTTCCGACCAGTTATATAGCTTTTTAATAATTTATGTATATTTATGGGTAAATTTTGTTCTATTTTATATAACGAGACGTCATGCCACACTTTGTCAAAGGCTTGCGATACGTCAATGAATAGAGCGGAGCAATATATCTTTTCTTCAAACGTTTTGTTTATAAGATTTACAAGTCTGTGTGTTTGTTGGATAGTACTGTGTTTTCTTCTAAATCCGAATTGATGATTGGTATACATTGGCTTATTCATTAGGAGATTCTCAAATAGTTTAGACATATTAGATACTATACTTATGGGTCTATACGATTCTACTTTTGCGATTTTATCAATACCAGATGCCTTTTTGGAGTTTAAGTCAAGAATAGCCTTTTCGATCTGTCGAAAGTAAAGGGGTTCAACTGCTCTGAAATGGGACACAACAGGTGGCAACTCGATTATGTCATTTGATTCGTTAGGGGTGAATACATTCTTTAAATGACTGACAAACAGATTCCCTTTTTCTGTATCGTTTCTTGCCCATCCACCATTTGCATTACGTAAAGGTGGTCTACTTATAACAGGTCTCTTGAGTTTTTTTGTAGCTCGCTAAAGTGAGTAATCTGACTGAGGCAAGAGCCGTTCGACATCTGCAGCATTAAATTCTATTATATCTATCTTGTCGGGGAGGTTGGGTAGCATGTTCAGCAGCAAGTTTTAGATTTCTATCCAAATTATTGGGAGAGAGAGAGAGAGATCGATTTCTTCTGGTGAACCCAGCGATATGTTCCCTGTGCAATGAGTACTAAGGCATTTCTTATATTTTAGCCAGTTTATCCTTTTTCCTGATATCGCTAAGTTACCAGTCGGGGATACAATTTCTTGGGGGCTCAATAGCATAAAAATTTCATAGGTTAAATTAGAAAAATTACTATAACTAGGAAACTAGAAAAAAGCTATTGTTTTAATTGAAAACACGAATGAAAGCCAACATTCATAAAAATATTTTTTTAAAAAATATCTAAAAATTTTAATAATAATAATAGTAATAATAATAATAATGATAACAATAATAATAATAATAATAATAATAAAAATAATAATAATGAAAAAAAAAAATAATCAAAATAAATTTTTGAAAAATTTTCATAAGTTTTAAGTGTTTATAATAAGTAAAAAATTAGTTACTTAACTAAAAATTCATTAAGCTTTAATTAAAGATAGCGAAATTTAAAAAAATTGAATTTCAACCGCCAGAACGTATGATTGATATTAATTCAGAGGGTAATTTACAAAATATGCAATAACTTTAAATCCTTTAAAGCTAAGGAGTTAATTTAAAGTAGCAATAAAAGCTAATATCCTATTTTGTTTTCTCCAAGAATTTGACAGACTTTTTTCTTTTTTCTAATAATAATTATTTTCCTTACAAAAATCAGTTTTACCTTTTTTATTTTATTTAAATTTAAATCCTCTATTTAATTAAAAATTTTTCATTATTTTAGCTGACCGGTAAAGATTGTATTATTAAGCCTTTTTAATTCTTCTCTTGCTTAAAAATTCTGTGGTTATTATTATTATATTTTAAATAATTTTTTTTTTAATCAAATGACTGCTGCCTGATAATGTAATTTATATAAATATAAATTGATTAATATTTTTTTAAACACAATACAATTTATATAAATAATAAATGAACAGAATTAATTGGGAAAAAATTACAATAAATAAAAAAAAGAAAACGATTTGTAATTATAAATAAGTATGTAATTACATATAAAAGAGCATAAAAAATTACTAGCAAGCTTATGATTAATAATAGTTATTTAGTTAATAATAATTGTTATTGAGAGAAAGCAGTGATAAAGAAGGGGATTATAATTTGAGGTTTTAAAATAACATAATATAAACAATAAAGTTGAAATATTAAGAGATTAAAATAATAATAATAATTAATTAATTAAAATGGTTTAGAAAATACTTCTAGAATTTTTTAGTAAATCATTTAAAACCTTATTTTCTTAGCTATTATTTGCTGTTTATTTTTTTAAATTATCACTTATGGTTCTTAAGTTATGAATAATTTTGTCTAGTAACCTCTTAATTAATGTTAATCATACGTCCTAGTTACCTCTTAATTAATGTTAATCATACGTCCTGGTGAATTTTTTTTTATATTTAAAAATTTCTGAACTTTTAATTTAAATTCTATATTTCTTATAAAGTCAACCTTAAAACCTTAAAAGTCTTTAAATAAAGGTTTATTTTTTAATATTTCCTTATGATTAATCCTTATTTTAGTGTAATTTTCTTTAAAAAAATTATTTTCAAAGTTTTTATTACAAAATTTAATTTCTTTTCTTTTTCATTATGTAATAAAATAGTCTTATATTTTATTTTTTTTTCAAAAACGAAATAGCTAAAATAAAAACTGCTTATTGTTTATCATCATCTATTATTTTAAATATGAATGAATTATTCATAACTTTAGTAATAAATACTCTGTGTTCAAGCTAAAATATCTTGTAGAGTAAATATAACAAACACTTTAGCTAGACTCTTGTGATTCTCTGCTTTTGCCTAACATTATGCAGTAATATTTACAAAAGCCTATACAACAAACGTATAGAAAACTTATTAAATATTCACATTTTGTTAAGCCCAAACAAAGTTAAAGTTTAAGAACGCGTAAAGTATGTTTTATAACAGGAGACTGTTACTGACTGGCAAAAGGTTATATATGTATGTATAAAGAAAAGGAAAAAAAATATGCCAAAGTAAGCAGTCTTTTGATATACTTATATATAAATAAATTTATAGTTTGAAAACAGGGTTAAATATTCAACAACATTTAAATTAGCATAATAATATTATAGAAGTTTTAGCTTGTCAAATACACTTTCATGTTTAAGTTATGTTAAAATAAAAGGCTGTTGGAAAAATAAAGGGGAGAAGAAAAAAAATTAGCTTTTCCTAGATTTTTTCTTAGAACTGTATTATTATTTTGTACATAATAGTGAGTTTTCTGTTTTAAAATTATGCTAGATAGGTTTTTGATATAATTAATAAGCAAAGACTTATAAATAAACCTTAAGGAATTTTAGATTGAAAAAAGATTTACTTATAAAATTATTAAATAAAAAATTGTGTGAAATAAAAAATTTTATAGAATTTATTTTACATAACAATAAAAGTTATTAAAATTCAATCAAATATTTACATCAGCAAGGTTCAATATATGTTAATTTTATAAATGAAAAAATTAGAAAATAATTCTTGAGTTTTAAACTAGATTTATTTATTAATATTTTTAAATAATTAAAGCATAATTTTTTGTATAAAAGTATGTTATCCTATCTTTTACTAACAGTTTAAATTTTTGAAAAAAGTTTATTATTTAAAAAGTTATTCCAGTTTTTTTAATCTAACCTGTTAATTAATATTAATCATACGTTACCGGGATAAAAAATAAATTTTGTTATTTTTATCTTTGTGGAGAGGAAATTATAATTTTTTTTTTTTAACATAATTATAAAGTCTTAAATCAGAATTAACACTAACTCTTTTAAAGTGTTAGAAAAACCTTCAATCAAGAGTTTATACAAATTATAAAAATTAATTCTTAATCTTATATTATTAATGTTATTGTATTAAAATGCTTTAAGTTTTGGCTTTTATTTGCCATTTAAATTTTTGAAAAATATTTAATCCATTTGGAGTTATTCCAGTTTTTCTAAACTACCTCGTAATTAATATGAATCATACGTTAGAGTGTCAAAAATAAATTTTGTAATGTTTAACCTTTTATTTAGGGAATTTTAATACAGTTTTTAACTAATTCATAGATAATTATACAGTCTTAAACTAGACTTAACCGCAAGTCTTCTTAAATGTTTGAATAAACTTCAATCATAACGAATAAAAAAAAATTTTAAATTATTTTATTATTTTCATGCCAACATTTATATATTTTCTTTCAAATAATCACAGGAAATCTTGGCTTTAATCATTCATTTTACTTTCAAGAAAATGTTTAACCTGTAAAAAGTTATATTAATTTTTCCTACATAGTCTCTTAATTAATATCAATCATAGTTTGTGGTAGGCAAAAGTAAATTTTGTAATTTATATCCTTTTAATATAGTCTTTAACTTGATTTATTCGTTAGTTTTCTAACGTTTTAGAAAACCTAACAATCAGGAGTTTTTAAATTTTAATTCTTAAGTTTTATGTAAAATTTTTATATATTTTCCTCCCACTATTTACTGAATTGTATTATTATATAAATGTCTTATATCTTGACTTTAATTTACCGTTTAAATTTTTGAAAAATATTTAATCTGTAAAAATTTATTATAATTTTTCTACTATAACCTTTTAATTAATATCGATCATACGTTACCGGGGTTAAAATTAATTTTTTAGTTTTTATGTTTTCAATAAGTGGATTTTAAGTAATTTTTTTATTAAATCATAGATAGATATCTTGGCTTCAATTAGTAGCTTTACTTTTAGCAAAATTTTTAACCTGTAAAAAGTTATAACAATTTTTCCTACATAACCTCTTAATTAATATTAGTCATACGTTACGGGGATTAAAAATACACCTTGAAATTTTTTAATTAATATATTTTTTTTTACTAAATCATAGATTATTATAGTTTTAAACTGAATTTAACCTTAAGTCTTCTAAAATCTTAGAAAATCTTTAAATCAGAAGTTGTAAAAATTGAAAAATTAATTCTTAAGTTTTACGTCAAATTTGTATATATTTTCTTCCAACTATTTAAAGAATCACATTTTCTTTAAAAGCTTTAGTTCTATTAATCGTTTTAATTTAGCAAGATATTTAATTTATAAAAAGTGTTTCCAGTTTTACTAAACTAACCTCGTAATTAATATTATTCATACGTTCCACTGTTCAGAATTATTTTTTAAAATTTTTATCATTTCGCTTAGGGAATTTAATAAATATGAAAAGGTATTATGTATTGGATTTTATTATTCATTTAAATTTTATTTTATTTTTTCTTTATCCTTTAGTCTTTCTAAATTGTATACCTTCATCCCTTTATCATTTTTGATTTTTTAAATTTTCTTTTAACCAATTTATTATATTAAATAAACATTTATATAAACAAATAAGTTTTGCTTAAAAACACACACCCAATCACATAAAACAAAACAAATTAATATATAATTTAAAACATTTTAACATCATATCCTTATAAATATTATGTAATTAATCACACAATAATATTCATATTTAATTACAAATAATAATGTTTTGTAACATTATATTATAATCTCTATTTAAATAACAATTTACACATGATATAAAGTTACAAATAAAAAATAAATTTCTACATTATTTAAATCATAAACAAAATTTAATTACGAAATGTCAGATTAATTTAGCAACAAATTAATATTTTTGTAAAAAGAATTATTGAAATAAATTATATAATATAATAAAAATAAAAAAAATAAAAAAGAACAGAAGAAATGATTACAAAATTATTTGTATGACAAAACATTCAAGGCTTTAAAGTAAAGTTAGAGTGGATAAGAAAAAAATTTTAAAATTTTTTTAAACTGAATTTGCAAAATAAAAAAATATATTATTATTAATTTCAGAAATAGGTAAGATTTGAGGATTTAAAATAAAGGTATAATTGATAATAAAAGTTTTTAAATTATAAAGAATATATAATATATATATATATATATATATATATATATATATATATATATATATATATATATAAATATATATAAAAGATCTAATTATTATTATTTTTTAAATAAATTAAATTTAAATTTCTTGGAAAATTTTGTATTAAATTCTCCAAGAATTTAAATATAAGACTTTATAAAATTATTAAAACAAATTTATTATGAAATTAACCAAAATGCAAGAAAACTTATCTGCAATACCTAGAGCGTATGATTAATATTAATTGAGAGCTAAATATATAAAAAGTTTAATAACTTTTGTTAAAAAAGTAATAGTTACCTGGTTTGAAAGGATTTACTGAGGTAACATTTAAGGCTTTAATATAAAATTATATTTGATAAGAAAAAAGTTGTGAAAAGGCATAATTTTTGATTTTATAAAAATATATTTCCAACATTTTTTATTTTATTTTTAATTTTTTTTAGTTAAAATATTTTGCTTAAATTAATGTATAAAATTTAATTATTTTGAAAAAGACTTTGGAGTATCTAAAATTTAAATTTAAAAATATGTTTTAAATATTTTGTTTAAGTTTATTTATGCATTAAAAAAAAAAAAATAAAAAAAATACATGAAATTAAAATTTAATAAAGATTTTATAAAATATTGAAAAATCTAAGAAAAAAAAAAAAAAAAACGACAAGAAGAAATTAAATATCCAAAGCGTATGGTTAATATTAATTAAAGTGTTATTTAAGAAAAACTCTCATAACTTTTGTTAGAAAATAAATTAAGAAAAAAAAATTTAATTGTGATTTTAAACACACCATTAACCCCATTATTTTGTAAATTGCTTCACCTTTATTTAAAAAATTTCCCCTACAAATTTTTGAAAAACCAAACAGTTTATATAAACAATTTTTAAAAGTAGGTTGAAGTGTTTTCCAAAATTAGATCCTTAAAGCTTAAGTAATTTTAAATGCAAAGTAAGAAAAATTTGTTAAATTTTAGTCAAAATTGTGCTTTAGAAATGAAAAAATAATTTTCCAGATTTATTTTTTTCACCTAAATTATATTTAATTAAATTTTAAAAGCAAAATCCAAAACGAAATAAAATAATTTCTATTATTAATTTTAAGAAGAAAATTTTAATTTGAATAAAAATTTAAATTTTTAAAATCATTCTTTTAAAAACCCGGAGCGTATGATTAATATTAATTAAGGTGACGTTTAAGGAAAAGTGCTATAACTTTTGTTTAAAAATTAATCACTAAAAAACTTTACTGGAATTTAAAACACAATATTTAAGGCTTTAATAATAATTTATCTATTATACAAAAAAATTTTAAAATTTTAGAAAAATTTTGCTTAAAAATGAAAAATATTTTTTTTAGATTTCTTACTTTCTAAATTAATTTATTAAGTTTAATTTACTAAAAAAATATATTTTTAATAAAAATTTTAAAATGTAATTAAATTTATATCTAAATTTAGGAAGAAAAATATAAAAAATAAATTTAAATACCCAGAGCGTATGATTAATATTAATTATGAAATAATTTAAGAAAATATGACATAACTTGTGTTATAAAAAGAGTAATTATAAAAATTTTATGTAATTTAAAAGGTAAAATTTAAAGCTTTTACAGCTTTTAATATAAGGTGAGAAACGAATTTTAAAATTTTCTAAAATTTTGTTAAAAAAAAAATTAAAATTTATTTCTCAGATTTTATTTTTTATAAAAAACATGAAAATAAAACAATAAAAAATAAATTTAAATATCCAAAGCGTATGATTAATATTAATTATAGAGAAATTTAAGAAAATATGTCAAACTTTGTATTATAAAAGTAATAATTACAAAACTTTTATGGAATTTAAATGGCTGCAATTTGTAATATTAGATTAGAAAAAAATTTTAAAATTTCCCAAAATTTATTTCCAAAATATAAAATTTTTCCCAGATTTTTGTTTGATATTTCAATTTATATAAATTGTTATTATGTCCTTAGAAGTATTAAAGTTTATATGAAAATTATGGTACAATTTGACAAGATATTAAAAAAATATAAAAAATTAAATTTTTTTATTAAAAAATTTTGTTTAAGAAATTAAAAATATTTTTTTCGATTTTGTTTTTCTTGTTTAAATTTATATAAATTGTATTTCATTAAAATTTAAAGGCGAATTATGTTTTTTAAGATTAAGAAAGAAAGAAGAAAATATCCAATTTAATTTTAATACCCAGAGCGTATGATTATTATTAATTGTCTAGTAATTGAACAAAAGATGTACTTTTGTTGAAAGTAATATATTTAAAAAAATTAAAATGTCATTTTGAAGCTTGCTAATAAGGCATTAATATGATTTTAAAGTTTACTTCAAAAGGAGAAAATATACTTTTTATTAATTTTTTCTTCCCATTTTTAATTTTTTTTATAATTGTTTTTATTTGCCTTATTTTAAATTACATTATTAGAAAAACTTCAAATGTTAACTAAGGAAAAGTTTTTAAATTTTTCATAAATTCGTTTAAAAATAATTCATTATTCATTTTGAAACTTTTAATATTGAGAATCAATTACAAAAAATGAATTTTAATACCTAGAGCGTATGATTAATATTAATTATTAAGTGATGAAATAAAAACTTATATGACTTTTGTTTAAAGAAAAATATTTAAAAGATGTACAGGCCATTGGAAACCCTACTAATAAGGTTTAAGTAATTTCAAAAAGGATTTGTACTTTCTAAAAGAAAATCAAAATCTTCTTTTCTACTTCTAATTATACTTTCAGAAAGAAGATAATAAAGCTTCTTTCTCTTATTTCTAACAGCTCCAAAACTATAAAACATTTTTACAAATATTTTTCCTTCTATTTTAAAATAAATTCTACTTTTCTGAAATTATTCCAAATTATCCATAATTATTTTCTTAATCATAATTTTCTCCCCCCTAAGAGACCGAGAAATTAATAAAATAATTGTTATTAATTTTAAAGCTTTAAAATTAAGAAGAACATATGAAAAATTAATTTTAGCCATGGAGCGTATGATTAATATTAATTATGAAGTAATTAAATGCAATTTGTTACAACTTTTGCTTAAAGAAAAATATTCCAAAATTTAAAATGAAATTTGAGAGTCCACTAACAAGCCTTTAACAGGAGCCTATAATTAATTCCGAAAAAAGTTATATGTTTGAAAATTATCTTTCAAATTAAAAAATGTATATTTTTAAAATTTTTTATAATTTTATTTTTTTAAAGTTTTAATTTAAATATTTTGTTAACTAAATTCCTTTGTCTTATTTAAAATTGCCTTTATTATCTCCTAATCATAATTCTCTCTCCCCAAAGAGCCTTTATAATTTTCTTGCTAATTACCTTAATTCTGTAACATTTAATGCATTTTTCCTTTTTGAAAATTTAACTCAATTTTGAAAATCTCTAGTTACATTTGATTTTATTTATGCATAAAAGGTGAGTGAGTGCTAAGTGCGCCGAATGGTGTATAAGCTGCTTGTGACTTTTAATCCTAGGCTGAAAATTAAATGCATTACTTTAGGCGTTGACTTTGGCAATTAACAAACTAAATGAAACATGATGATGATGACATGCATGTTACTAAATTAAAACAAAAATAAAGAAATTATATTCCCATTAAAAAAAAAAGAAAAATACCTGAAAAAAAAACTAAATTGTAAAGTAACAAATTTATATCATAAAAATAAATCTTAAATAAATTTAATAAAACAAGAAAAAAAATGTAAAAAATTCTATTGAATTTGAAAAGGTATACAATTTCTAGTTTTGTTTTTTTGTAGCCTTTTTTATTACATTAAGATTTTGCTCTAAAAAATTTTATTTTTCAATGCTTTAAAAGAAAATTTTCAATTTAAAGTGTTTTGTTTCATGTGGCGTATGATTAATATTAATTATAGACTTTTTTCATTTAAACGGTTGTCATTTTTTTAATATTAAAGCTAAAATAAAAAGTTAAAAGGAATTTGATAGAAAACCTTTAGGGCTTTAATATTATTAAATTATATTTCCTATAAAAATAAGACTTTTGCAAATTTTACCTGCAAAAGTAATATTTTTTCCCAAATTAAAAATAATTTAGAAAAACTTAATTTAACCAATTTAAATGCAAAAATTTTATTTATTTTGTCTATTTAATATTATGTGTGCACTTTATAATTGTTTAGCTGTAATTGACAAGTTATTTGCAAATTTTTCCACACAAAGTTTATAGCATTTAATAATAAATCACTAAAGCTTTCAAATGACAAACTCAACACTTTTGGAAAAAACAAAAAAACCTGGTCCTTGAATAAAATAAAAACTTCAATCAAATTTCCATCAAATCAATGCCAAAATCAATTTTGGTTTAAACAAAAAACCCAGGTATAGTGTTCGTTACATACACACACGATAACGGCAAGTGGTTGTACAAAAAATAAAACCTAAATGAATGAAGGTAGAAAAATTGCAATGACATATATAAAACCATCACATTCGATAGTTTTTGAAATCATATAAACACAGGACTGTTGCTTTTTAACTTTCTAGGTTTTTTTGAGCAAATTTAGTTTTATGTTTAAATTAACGCTTCAATAATATTACAGCAACATTTGCTACTCTACAATAATGTAAATTAAAAGCCTGGAAATTTAACAAAATTCCCTCTCCCTCTTTAAATCTGTAACTCTTTATACACAATTATTTATACAAATAAAATCCTTTGGCAAATTGCATTTTCCAGCCACAAATTAGAAAAGACACATAAAGTGAAAAATTAGTGGTGAATAACAACAGAAAAATAAAATGAAAAAAACAAATATTTTAATTTCTCCCAACATTTGTCTAGTTGTTCAGGCAGAAGTATTAATTGTAACCAAAAGTTAAACAATTTATTAAAGTAAATACTAGAAAAAAAAGGAATTTTAGTAAAAATTAACAGGAGCGATACTTTAGGTAATTGTTAATCACACAAATATAATATTAAATATATAAAATAAATAAAAGTTGTAGCAGTTAAATTGGTTTAATTATTTTCTTTTTTTTAATTCAATTTAAATTTTGCAAAAAAATACTTTTAGAAGCAAATATTTAGAATTTTTTATTTCATGGCCAAAATTTATTTTAGGAAAATTAAAGCCTTAAAGGTTTTCTTTTAAATTTCTTTTAAATTTTTATTTTAGCTTTAATATTAAAGGAACGGCATTAGTTTAAATAAAAAAGTGCTTAATTAATATTAATCATACGCCCTAGATTAACAAAATCTTTACATTGAAAACTTCCTTTTAAAGCATTTAAAATAAAAAATTTTTAAACCTAAATCTTAATGTAATACAAAAATACTATAAAAAAATAAACTACCAAATTTTAAACTTCTACAATTTCAATAAAATTTCTTTAAACTTTACACTTAAATTTTTATTTTTATATTCTTTTAATAATTTTTTCCTTATATTATTCCTTCTTTTAATGGAAATTCTTTCTTTATTTTTATTTTGATTTACAAACGTGCATGTTTGACATCATCATGTTACATTTAGTTTGTTAATTGCCAAAGTCAACGCCTAAAATAATTGCATTTAAATTTCAGCCTAGAATAAAAGTCTTAAACAGCTTATACACCGTTCGGCGCACTCACTCACCTTTTGTGCATAAATAAAATTATATCGAATGTAACTAGAGATCAGAATTGAGTTAAATTTCCAAAAAGGAAAAACGCATTAAATGTCACAGAAATTAAGGTAATTAGCAAGGAAATTATAAAGGCTCTTAGGGGAGAGATAATTATGATTAAAAAGATATGAAAGTATGTTTTAAAATAAGTCTAAGGAATTTAATTTAAAAAAAATTTAATTTAAACCCTAAAAAGAAAATAAAAATAAAAAACCCGGATTCTGAAAGAAAATTTAGCAAAGATTTAACTTTTTGCAAATTACTAATAAGATTAGGTTAAAGCCTTATTAATACACTTTCAAATGCCATTAATTTTTTTTTATATATTTCTTTAAACAAAAGTTATAACAGTTTTTGTTTAATTACTCCATAGTTAATAATAATCATACGCTCTAGGTTTAAATTTAGTTTTTTCAATTTTTCTTCTTAATTTTAAAAATTTTAGAATTATTAATATTTGATTTATTAATTTCTTGGGTAGAGACAATTATGATTAAGAAGACAAAGATAATTTGAAATAAGTCAAAGGAAACTAATTTAAGAAATAAGAATTTATTTTAAAATAGAAAAGAAAAATATATCAACAAATATTTTATAGCTTTCAAGCAGGCAGAATTAAGAGATAGAAGATAATAAATTATTAGGGTTTTATTTTAAAGTAGAAAAGAAAAAAGTATATATAAAAAAAAAAATAAAAAAAATATTTTCTGAGATTTTATTTTATTTTTTTTAGAAAATATAAATATATTTTAAAATTACTGAAGAGCTTATTTTAAAGATTTATTATTTGGCTTTTAAATGTGATTTAAATTTTTTAAATATTTTTCTTTAAAGGAGTTATAACATTTTTTTGTTTACTTACTTTATAATTAATATTAATCATACGCTCTAGGTATTTAAATTCATTTTTCATATTATCTTCATAAAATTAAAAATTTTTTATAGGTAAATTGAAACATAATTTTCTTTTAAATTTTATTTAAATAGAATTTATATAAAAAGTAAAAAAGGAAACAAAATGAAAAATAAAATCGTAATTTAAAAAATTTTTTTTACTCAATTCTTAATAAATATTTGAAGCTTTTCTAATAAATATAATTTAAAATAAGCAAAAATTTGCATATCGGTCAAAATTGAATTTTAGCCGATATTTCTGTTACTAATGGACCAACTGAGTTCATTTCTTCAGTGGAAAAATTCGGAAAAATTTTCTGAATTGCAGGTATCAAGATATTCCAGATAACAATAATAACTTTTTCGCCATTTTACTTTATTTAATATTTTTGTGTTAATTATTTTATAAAAATCTTTTATAAAAAACTAATTCTTTGAGAAATTAATATTTTGCAAAAAAAAAAATCTATAGAAAATTTTATCTGAATTGGACAAAAATTTCTGAAGAAACTTTTGTGTGGTATTTTAAAAATTTTTCATAGAAAATTTTTCCTGAAATTGTAAAATATTTCTATAGAAATTTTTGTTTAGAATTTTTAAAAATTTCTATTCGTCTTGGGTAGAGACATTTCTATAGAAAATTTTGTCTAAATTTGACAACAACTTCTTTAGAAAATTTTCTCTGAAATTGTTAAAAATCTCTCTAGAAAGTTTTGTCTTAAAATTCTAAAAATTTCCATTGAAAATTTTGTCTGAATTTGTGAAACATTTTACAGAAAATTTTGTCTGCATTTGACAAAAATTTTCTATAGAAAATTTTGACTGAAATTGTTGGAAACTTTTATAGAAAACATCGTCGGAAAATTTTAACTTTTTTCTCCAAAATTGTTAAAAATTTCTATAGATATTTTTATCTGAAATTGTTAGAATTTTCTATAGAAAATTGTGTCTGAAAATGACAAAACTTAAATAAATGAAATTGTTAAAATTTTCCACAAAAAATTTTTCTGAGGTTGTTCTATAGAAAACTTTTCTGAATTTGACAAAGATTTCCGTAGAAAAGTTTGTCTGCATTTGACCGAAATTGTTCAAAATTTCCATAGGAAATTTTGTCAGAAACTGTTGAAAATTTATACAGAAAATTTTTTCTGAAGTTTTTAAAAATTTCTATAGAAAATTGTGTATGAAATTGTACAAAATTTCTATAGAAATTTTTGTCTGAACTTTACAAAAATTTCGATAAACAATTGTGTTTAAAAATTATAATTCTATTCAAAATTTTGTTTAGAAAATATTAAAAATTCTACTGGAAATTTTGTCAGAAATAGATTTTTATAGATAAGTTTATCTAAAACTCTTAAATAATTTTAAATTTTATTTCAAAAATTGAAAAAAAATTTTTATTAAAACTGAATTGTTCCTTTGGTTTCTTTATGGTTTTAGTACCTTAATATGTTGTCATTTATAAGCAATTTTTAAAACTCGTATATACTATTTTTTGCCAAAGTTATAAACTATCTTCCATTTAAAGTTCTCAATTAATATCAATCATACGTCATGCGGTGATAAAAATAAAAATTTTATTTTTTTCGTTGTTTTCAAAGGAATTTTTAATTTTTTTTGAAATTCTAGAAAAAGTATTTAAAACCCCTTTAATTAACAATGAAACGTTTTTTCAAAAGAATTTAATTTCTTAGTAATAAACGCATTTAAAAAATAATAAATTCTTTCTGGTAATTTTAATTCTTTTTTTATTAATCTTTGTTTAAGTTGTTGTTGTTTAAAAAATTCTAAAAAATACATTATCTCTTGTTGAATAACAAAAAGAGAATGCATGTACATTGAAAAAAGAAACCATAATTGTTTGAGTCTATAGTTTTAATGTCATAAATGTTCAACACTAATGATAATGGCGCCTCATATTTATGCCACAGTAGATCTTGTGCCTCATTATCCTTATGCTGCACAGAAAAAGAGTAAGTAACTTAAAAATAAAACAAACAATATTACACCAACAATGCATTACCATTTAATGGCTTCTTTCTTCAGAGACTATAGTTGGTTAGCGAATGGTTGCATTTTAATTGCTTTTTTATACAACAAACTTAATGTTTTTAATAAAAAAGAGACAAAAACATTAATTAAAAATTAAATGACCAACCATATGGTCAAGTAGAGGGAAGATCATCAGTGATAAAGCGGGCAGCAACAAATTGTAATATGAATGTACTTACAGTAACTTTAGTCCTGCAACAACAATTGTTGGAGGGCAATTAAAATTATTGACAATTTTTAAAACAAGCAGCCAACACAAATGAAAACAATAACTTAAAGATTTATGTGGAAATAAATAAAAATAAAATTAAAATTTTTGAATTTTTCACATTGCGAACAAAATTAATAATCTTTTTTATTGTCATGGCATTTGTTGGTAACAGAAAACTTCACATCAGGCTTAATTATATCCAACAGACAATATTCAACAACCTCTTACTTTGCCACCAAACTCATACATTTATAAATAAGAGATTTCAACAAAAACATCAGCACAATAACCTCTCTTCTACACCCTAATCCCTCTAAAGTATTTCTAGCTTATAGTATTATTTACTAAAAAAATATTTCCCTGCCCTAGAAACAGCTAAAAGCAGGCATTCATCCCTGTTTGACTAATAACAGTCTCTTGCTCTTCTCATATCAAATTCATGTAATAATTTATCATTGTCATGTACAGTTTTATATACCCTAGAGAGATTCCTATATGTTGTCGTTTTGCAGTTATTTTCTTTCTGTTGTTGCCTGGTTTCAGCATTATTAAAATCCATAAAACGAGAAAGTATTTTTCTTGTATGAAATGAATACAAGGTGTAAAATTCTAAAAAAAAATTAAATTATTACACAACATTTCTAAGTAGATATCTCTTAGTTATTTTAATAATCAATAATTGTAGCTCAAACACTAGTAAAATATAGCAAAAAATTTGAAAAAAAATATCTAAAAACGAGGAAGATATTTAAAATAATAAATTTGTATAACATGACGTATGATTAATATTAATTATTGTCTATAAAAACAAATTGTAAAATAACTTTTGTTATAGAAAACTTAAAAGAAATTTGAAAACAAATTTAAAAAGTCAACACTTTAAAGTATTCAAACTATTAATAAACAATTACAAGTTGACTAAATTCTCTAAAGAAATTCGGTGTAATTTCTTACATTTTTTTATTTTTTTATTTTAAACAGGTAAAGCCCAAATTTTCCGTAAAAAATTTTAACAATTTCTAATAAAATTTTCTCTAGAAACTCTTAATAAATTTAACAATTAATTTACTAAAAATTAATAGTTCTGACATATATTTCTAAGGATTTTGTCTTCTTTTTCAAACGATTTTTTTAAAGAATTTTGAGAAAACATTTTAAGCTGTTATAAATTGTTCAAAAACTTTTAAAACATTTAAATTTAAAAACAAAATAAATTTTTTAATTTTCTCATCAGACGACGAATGATTGATATTAATTTAGGACTTAACAAGGAAAATCGTTTAAAACTTTTGCAAAAAAAGATGTAGACGAGTGCTAAAAATTGCTTGTAAACGACAAAATATTAAGGTATAAAAAAAAACATAAAGAAAGCAAAAGCACTTAAGTTAGTTTTAATAAAAAAAAAAAAATTATACACAATATTATTTTTGGACAAAATTTTCTAAAGAAATTTTGAAAAAAAAATGACAATAGAAATTTTTCCAATTTTCAAGCAAAATTTAATAATTTAATAATTTCAAACAAAATTTTCTACAGAAATTTTAAACAATTTTAGGCAAAATTTTCTCTATAAAATTTTGAACAATTTCAGACAAAATATTTTATAGAAATTTTAAACAATTTAAGAAAAAATTTTCTATAGAAATTTATGTCAAATTTCCAAAATAAATTATTTCTAAAACTTTATAAAAATTTCATTCAAAATTTTCTAAAGAAATTATTAATAATTTCGGAAAAAATTCTTATCATTTTCAGACAAAATTTTCTACAGAAAGTTTTGTCACAAAATTTTCTGTAGAAATTTTTAATAACTAATAAGGAAAAATTATCTATAGAAATTCAAACCATTTTTAAGCAAAACTTTTTATAGAAATTTTTGCAGTTTTGATGCAAATTTTTTTATAGAAATTCTTGCCATATTCAGACAAAATATTCTAAGAAATTTTTGTCGTTTTCAGACAAAATTTTCTATAGAATTTTTTACCATTTTCAGACAAAATTTTCTATAGAATTTTTCACCATTTTAGATAAACTTTTCTATAGAAATTTTTGCCATTTTCAGACAAAATTTTCTGTGGAAATTTTTGCCATTTGCAGTCAAATTTTCGATGGAAATTTTTATCATTTTTAGACAAAATTTTCGATAGAAGTTTTTTTTATTATTTTCAGACAAAAAATTATTTAGAAATTTTTATAATTTTCAGACAAAATCTTCTATAGTTTTTGTACTTTTTAGAAACAAAAATTTATGGAAATTTTTGCCATTTTCAGAAAAAAAAAATTTTGTTTTTTTCAGACAAAATTTGCTATAGAAATTTTTGTTGTTTTCTGAAGAAATTTTCTATACTTCTATAGAATTTTTTTTTGTAATTTTCATATAAAATATTCTATAGAAATTTCAAATAATTTCAGAAAAAATTGTCCATAGAAATTCTAAACATTTTTAAGCATTTTTTTTTTAATTTTGTCATTTTCAGACAAAATATTCTAAGAAATTTTTATGATTTTCAAACAAAATTTTCTATAGAAGTTTTTCCCGTTTTCGGACAAAATTTTGGTATAGAATTTTTGCCATTTTTAGATAAAATTTTTAATAGAATTTTTTGTCATTTCAGATAAAATTTTCTATAGAAATTTTTGTCATTTTCATACAAAATTCTCTATAGAAATGTTTGCCATTTTCAGACAGAATTTTCGATATAAATTTTTGACATTTTCAGATAAAGTTTTTATTACAAAATTTTAACTATATCAGAAAAAATTCTCTAAAGAAATTTTTAACAATTTCTATAGAAAGTTTTCTCATATTTTAGCAATTAAAAAAAAAAAAAAGATTTTTTCTTTAGAAGTTTTTGACTTTTACAGACAAAATTTTTTTTGTATAAAATTTTGTCAAATTTTCAGAAAAAATAATTTGCATAAATTTTTAACAATATCAGACAAAATATTATATAGAAGTTTTAAAAAATTTCGAACTAATTTTCTATAGAAATTTTAATAAATTTCAGACAAAATTTTTTATAGAAATTTTTGTAAAATTTTCGGACAAAATTTTTTGTATAATTTTGGTAAAATTGTCAAACAAAATTTTTTTATAGATTTTTATTTTTAATTTCTATAAAAATTTTCTCACAGAAAGTTTTAAAACAAAATTTTCTATACCAAATATTAGACAAATTTTCTGAGAAAATTTTAAATTTATGTAAAACTCTTTTAATTTAAAACATAAATTAAAAATTTTAATCTTTCTGGAAGTTTAACAAATCAAATAATTGGCAAACTGCAAATTAGTAAAAATTTTATTAAAAATTAAAAAAATTAATTTTTTTTTGAGAAATAGATTTTTTAGAATGTTTTTAGAATTAATTTATTCAAGATCTACATGTTAAAATATACTCTTGAAATCAGCAAAAAGTCTACATTTGTTTTAATTAATTTTGTTTAATTTGTTAAATTTGTTTTAGAACAAAAAAAGTTGCAATTATTAACAATAAAAAAATGAAATTTTATTATTTTAAATTAACTAATTACAATTAATTATTATTTTTGAACCAAGCATTAAAATAAGTAATTTATTCTTTAAAAATATAAAATACTTTTTAACTTTTTTTCTTTTTGGATGACAATTTTTTCGCAAATTATGTTAGCTTTCCTATATCTTAAGATAGGGTGTGTCTACTTTCGAATGCAATTTTTTGCTTCAATTTATCTTCAAAGTTAGGAAATTTAAAAGATTTTTAAAGCTAACTAAAAAAAAAAAATACTTCTTTCAAAAGCTTTGCAAAAACTGTTTATTTTTTTCCGAAAATTTTGTTAGGTGACCTATACTTTAAATTATAGTGTTAAAATCTTTTATGCGTTCATTTTCTAATGTAATTTGGTTTGTTAATTTATCTTTAAGGATAATAAATTTGAAATTTAATTTGAAGCCAAATTACATTTTTCCTCGATTTTAAATAAATTAAAATTTACTTAAGATAGAAATTTTATGAAAATTTGCTTGAAAGCTGATATGTTTTAGTAAACGGAAAAGAACGCAGAAGCGGATATATTCGCTTTTATATAAAGTTTAGCCTATTAATATAGCTCTAAAATTTCAAAAGTTATAGTAGTTTTTAAAAATGTACTTTTGAATTCATATTAATCCTGGAAACTATTAAGAGAAATGGAAAGAAAATATTTTTTTCTTTTAATAAATTCAATAAAGTAAAATTATTTGCTAATTTAAAATCACTGATTTATTTATTTTTTTTTTAAATTTTATAAAAAAAATAATAATTTTAAATCTTTTGTAAATTGATTTACGTTTTTTCTTACAAATTTTGTTAGCCGACTTGCTCATTCCTTAATATTTGTGAAAGTTAATTTCTGTCAACTTTCAAATGAGATTAATTATATTAATTTATAAGGATTTTAAGAAATGTAATTTTGAATTAAATATTTCAAAATTTCTTGGAAATTACTGAGAGAAAAGGAAAATAAAATGGTTATTTGGAACCTAAATAAAACAAAGTGGTTATCTAGAATTTGGTGCTTAAAAATCTTTAACTTAAAACAAAAAAAAAAAAAATAAAATTTTTACTTTTTTCTTTACTATATTTGCGGAATTTTCTAAGCAGACCTGTACTCTTGTTGATGTTACTATAAACATCATTTTATCTGTTTTCAAATGCCACTCATTTTATTAATTTAGCTTTTCAATGAAAAATTTTATAACGACTTTAACAAATGTACCTCTTTATTAATATTAATCATACGACAAGTAGACAAATTTAAAAAAAAGTTGGAGTTTTTTTATTGAATTAGAATTACTTTTCCAATACTTCATGAGAATAATAATTTTTTTGATTAATTTCTTTTCAAATAAAGGAAGTTGGAAAGTTTATTTTTTTAATAATATAATTTTAAAATTTATTTTTGTAAGAATTTTTTGCTAAAGTCTTTAATTAATTTTCATTACCAAACAATATGTTTCTAGTAATAAACTGATGTTTTTTCTTGTTCTTAAATTCCCACAATAAAATCAACAAACATTTTTCTTAGAGCCCATTTCTGTTTAATATTAATTCTCTGTTTGTTATCTTAAATTGCCTTTTTCTTTTACCAGAAACAATTTAAGAAAATATTGTTTGTGTAATTAAAACCTTAAATATATGTAGTAAATTTTCTTTAACTAATGACAGCTACAATTGTCTTAACATTTCCATTAATTGAGGGCTTAAAACAACTAACCAAAAAGAAGAAAAAACATCCCAATAAAAACAATGGGGTGTTACCCCTAAAACTTTGCGTTAATGTAGTTTGATTAACCTAAACAGAGAAGTAAATAGAGCAGCAATCAAAACAAAGCAATATTAATGGCCAAACATTTAGTTTTAGACATTTTAACTATTGTTAATTACAAAAAACAAAAAAAAAAAAAAAAAAAAAAAAAACCGCATTACTTTTTATTTGTAACACCCTCTGTTTATGGTGCTCTACATTAGCCTACATCCCATGTACTTAATTCATGACTGTTTTTATATGAACCATTAGTTGTTTGATTTGAAGTTTTAACAGTAACTGCTCCTTTTTTTTTATTACTATTATTAGGAAACTTCGTAATTTTTTAAAGTAAATTTAGAGAAATTTAAAGTTTAGTAAATTTGTTATACTAAGCGTATGATTGATATTAATTAAGAGGTTTGGTTACTTAAAGTGTTGTAACTTTGAAAGCAAACATTTGGAGATTTTATGGGATGTAAATATTTATATAGGTCTTTAAGGAAAATTTTTGGAAAACAAAGTTAAAAATTAAAAAAAGCTGAAAATTTGAATATTTATTTTTTTTATTTATACACTTAATTATTAGTCTGCTAACAAAATTTCACAAAAATATAAATCAATATTATAAAATAAAAAAATTTCCTACAAAGTTTTATTTATATCATACCAGATGTATGATTGATATTAATTCAGAAATAAATTTACTAAAATCGCTATAATTTTTTTCCATAAAGGTTGTGGAAAACAGATAAAAAAACAGATTTTGATAATACTAACCTGTACGCATTTTCTGCTAACAAAATTTCACAAAAAATATAAATCAAAATTATGAAATATAAATTCAATAATTTTGTTAAATTAACTTTATAATTAATGACTTTTATGCAATAATAAATGCGAAAATATATACTTCAGTTAGCAATGACTTCTTTATCTCTATAATTCCTAGAAAATTTTATTTATATTATACTAGACGTATGATTGATATTAATACAGAAATAAATTTAATAAAATCGCTATAACTTTCCTTCCATCAAATAAAATAAAGGTTGTGGAAAACAAATAAAAAAAAAAAACAGATTTTGATAATACTAACCTGTACGCATTTTGTGAAGGAAATATAAATCAAAATTATAAAATATAAATTCAATAATTTTGTTAAATTAACTTTATAATTAATGACTTTTAAGTAATAATAAATGCGAAAATATATATTTCAGTTAACAATGATTTCTTTCTCTCTATAATTTCCTACAAAGTTTTATTTATATTATAAAAGACGTATGATTGATATTAATTCAGAAGTAAATTTACTAAGATCGCTATAACTTTTTTAATTGTAAAGCTAAATTATTATAATAAACAACATTTAAAAGTACGCATAATACAATTTTTAGAAATATTAATAATGGCACAGGTTTGTTAATGAAATTTCACAAAAATATAATAAAAAATTAAAACTTGTTCTTATAAAATTTTTAAGCACTAAATTTATGAATTTATAGATTCTATACAATTTGTCTTTTCTTTAAAACTACAAAAAAAAAAAAAAAAAAAAAAAAAATAAAAGTTTTTATTTCTGTTATACTAGGCGTGTGATTGATATTAATTAAGAAGTATATTTACTAAAAGCTTTCTAACTTTTTTCGTTATAAAGCTAAATTAATAGAATAAAAGGCACTATCAGAAATTTAATAAATGTGTATTATAAAACACTCACAAAAGATTTAGAATTATTTTTTCATCTCAAAAAAAAAAAAAAAAAAAAAGGAAAAAAGTGATTTTAATTTTTTCTATTTTCTATATACAAAGCCAAATTAATAAAATAAATCACATTTGCAAAGACATAGGAGCCACTTTCAGAAATGGTAATCAATTTCCAGGTCTGCTAATAAATTAAAAAAAAAAAAATATAAATCAAATTACAAAAGATTTAAAATTAATTTTTTTTAAAATCTTCCCAGTAAAAATAAATAATAATAATAATTTATTATTACATTACATAAATAATAATAATTTATTATTACATTAAATAATTTGAATGTACCAAAATCGTTACTTTATTGATTTTATTAATAACATTTAATTATTTTTTTCTCATTTTACTTCATAATTTTCAAGAATTTAAAGCTTTTAATTCTTATTCTTGTAAACGTATGATTAATATTGATTCACAAGTAAATTTACCAAAATCATTGCAACTTTTGTAATTACAAAGCTATATTAATCAATTAAACTCAGTCTGAAAGCAGACGTAACAGCTTTTGTTTCAGTTGCACTAAATATATTAGTCTTTTAGCAAAATTTCATAAAAAATATATATACAAAAATCGGAAAAGAATAAGAATTTTGTTAAAAAGTAATTTGTCTTAAAATGTTTTAAGATAAATTAATAAAATAAGTTGCATTCGAAAGTGGATACATAGCAAACTCCAACACTGTAATTTAGAGTATAGGTCAGTAAATAAAATTTAGGGAAAATTTAGAAAAGATTAAAAAAGATTAAAATAATAATAATAATAATAATAATAATAATAATAGTAATTATAATAATAATAATAATAATAATAATAATAATAATAATAATAATAATAATAATAGTAATTATAATAATAATAATAATAATAATAATAATATTAATAATGCATACTGGTCGTATGATTAATATAAATTAAAGGAATACATTACTAAAATCGCTTTAACTATTTTAATAGTAAAGCTAAATTAATAAATTAAATTCTAACTGAAAGCGGACATATAAAGGTTTTTTCGAATTTATTTGAATATTTTAGTGTTCTAACAAATTTTCCGAAAAAATTTTATAAAATGAAAAAATAAAAAATATTTTTAAATTTTATTTCCATAAACAAGTTTTGCTGGAAATGTCGCATTTTCTTCTGCTTTAAAGATAAATTCATAAAACAAATTGTATTCAAAAGTAGGTGTTCTTGTTTTCACAAAATGAAAAAAGTGGCATAAAAAAAAAATAAATACATAAAATAAAAAATAAATAAATAAAATATTTTTAACAAGGAAATTTTATATATTTTATATAATTCTATATACAAAAAAAAAAAAAAAAAAAAAAAAAAAACTATTTCAGTTGATGTATTCTAGTTTTATTTACTGATTTTCCTTTAAACATTTTCAAAGATTTTTAGGTTTTTATTGGTTTTTTACATTGCACGTATAATTAATATTAATTAAAGGATGACATTACTAACATAGCTATAACTTTTTTTTAGAGCAAAGCTAAATCAATAAACTAAACTTTAAATAAAAGCAGACATGTAAATGCTTTTTCGAATATATTTAAATGTCTTAGTATTTTGATAAGTTTTAAGGAAAAAATTTATTAATAATACTAATAAAAATAAATAAATAAAATTTTTAAATTTTAGTCGCCTAAACAAGTTTTGATTGAAATGTTACAACTTCTTTTATTTTATTTTATTTAATCCTTTTAGCACGTTTTGGCTAAAAAATACCAATTTTTCCTGCAAAAATTCGAAGAAATTTTTGATTATGTGATTGATATTAATTAAAAAGTAGTTTTCTTTAAATCTTTATAACTTTTTTATTTTTAAAGTTAGAATTACTAAATAAACTGTATTGTAAAGTAGACATAAAGGCATTTTATACGGTGATATTAAATACATAGCTGTTTAAAGAAAAAGTTGTTTCAAAATTTTGATTCAAAAAATAAAAAAAAAACAAAATTTTTCCATTTAATTTTCAAAAGGTTATTTTACTATTTTTTTAACTTTTTAGTACTAAACTAAATTTATTAAAGCCAATTGTAAACAAAAGTAGACTTATGTCTTATATTACTAATGATTTAAACATAACGATCTTGAACAAAAATTATATTAAGAATTATAACAAAATTAAAAAAAAATTACTATATTTTAAAATTTTTTTTTAAATATTTAAAAAAAAAAAATAAAAGTTTTTTAAGAAACCTTTATAAATTTGTAGTTTTTAATTACTTTTTTATGTTTTCGCTGAAAAACTTCCAAAGAAATTTAGAGTTTTTTTTAAAAGGTTACTCATACGTATGATTAATATTAATTGAAATGTATTTTTTTTAAATCTTCATAACTTTTTTAATTATAAATTTAGTATAATCAAATAAACTAAATTTCAAAGAAGATATAAAGGTACTTCATACAGTAGTGTTAAATATATAGGTCTTCTAAGAAATTGTTTTCAAAAAATTTAATTAAAAATTAAAAGCAAATATTTTTAATTTTATTTTCAAGCTGTTTTAATAAAATTATTGTAAGTTTTTTTGTTCTAAAGGTACTTTAATGAAATAGATTGCAAATAAAAGCAGAATTATGGCTATTATCAGCAGTGCATTAAAACGCAAAAGGTCTTAAAGAAAAATTATTGAAGAAAAATTAAAAATATGTTAATATATTTTATTTTGTTTTTTCAGGCGTATGATTAATATTAATTAAAAGGCAGTTTTATTTAAATCTTTATAAATTTTTTAATTTTGAATTTAGAATTATTAAATTAGCTGTATTTGAAAATAGATATAAAGGCATTTCTTACGTTATTAGCAAACATTTAGGTTTTTGAATAAAATTTTTATAAAAATTTGATTAAAAAATAAAAGAAAAACAAAATTTTGAATTTTTCTTTCAAGAGGTTGGTTTGCTTAAGTTAAGCTAAGTTTTGTAATACTTAAGTAAATTTAATAAAATAAATTCCAGCTGGAAAATGACGTACCGCAAATATTAGTAGGGCGCCTAAATATATAGGTGTTGCAAAAAATTTCTGATAAATTTAAAAAAAAAATATTTTTTTTTTGAAAAAAAAAAATTAATAAATAAAAAATAAATAATATTAAAATACGTTTAATTTTTTTGTATTTTAAACATTTTTTACGGTTTTCTGTTTTTTTAACAGCTTTATTTCTTAAGCTTTCATAACTGTTAAAATTTTTAATTTATGTTTTAAATTAAAAAAAGTTATTAGCATTTAAATGAACTTACTCAACAATTAATATTAATAATACGTTTAGGAAAATTCCTACAAAATAGGATTTTTTTTGTTAAAATTATCAGACTTTGATTAAATATATTTTATTTAAAACATTAATTAAATTTCTACTTTTACTTAAAATTCTATTTAATATCGTTAAGGGTTTTAGGCTTGTTGTGTTTTATTTTTTGTTTTTTAAAAATTTTCTTCTATGATTTCTGTCATCACTTATTCCCTAATGTACTAAAAGACCATAAATTATTATTAATTTTATGCATGTCTTGTCTTGAAATGACAAGGTCATATAGAAAGGTCTTATGGTGAAATGTGGTTTTAACAAATAAATTTTTTTCCTGTTTTATAGAAACTTAATAATAAGAAACATGAATTAAAAATGGCATCTCAGTATGACCTTGAAGGTTTGGATAAATTATGTTTAAATGTAATGGAAATGCCTGAAAACAAGACAATATGTTTGTTAAGACAGAAAAATTTTTGCTTTATATAAAAAATCTTTCGTATATAAATCTTTAACATCCTTTAAGAATTTTTGCAAATACTCTCTCAAGAATTAATAAAACAAGTGAGTGTGATAATTTATGTTTTGCAATTAACTTAATGAGCTAGACAAGAATTTCAAAATACGTATTCATTGGCAGAAATATTTCACTAAGCCACTAGGTCTACTTATGATGCTTAAGGCTCTAAGCGAAGAAAAAAGGAATAAAGACAGGATTTTTTTCCTAAAAAAAATTTAAATTACTCAACAAAGAAAAAGGAATTACCTTTAATCATCTATTCCACGCGTAAAATGTTCAAAATGTTTGTTTTATTGTTTTGGTTTTTAGTTTTAATTAACTTAATTGCTGGCAATTTAAGTTAATTGAACGTAAGCGAATAATATTACTGGCAATATTCACTAAAACGAAAACCATAACTGAAAACACTGACTATGTAAAAATAGCAGTTTGTTAAAAAGAAAACTGAAAGGGGCATAAAAGATAACATAAATTTCAGATGAAAATTTATAATTCACCATAATATTCCGGGAATTCTTAAAAAATTTGTGTTTTAAAATAAGAAAAAATTTCATTTGATTTGCTTACTTTATAAAGCAGGTCTAAGTTAGTATATGAATTGTTTATTTAATATGATTTAAAAACCTTAAATATTGGCTTTCTTATGTAAAAAGTATAATTCAAATAGATTGGTAAACAAAAATGTCATAAAAAAATTTATAAAAATAATACTTAATTAATATTAATCATACGTCCCCTATAAAATAATATTAAAATTAAAATTTAAGCAAAATTATTTAGAATGTTAGTAATTTAAGGAGTTTTTATAAAAATAAATTAAATTCGGAATTATTTAATAAGAAAAGTTAACAAGAAGAAATAAGAAAATTCTGAATAAAGCAAATAAATTTGTCATACGGTTGTTTTACTTAAACCGTCCTAACTTCTCTTAGACGTATATGCAATCAATTCAACAGTTTCTATCCATATATTGATTTCTCATTAAATCCAATCCGCATTAAGAGGAATATTTTTAACTTAGTTAAATAATAAGTTTTTGTTATTGAATGATTATGAATATATTTTATTGTTAATAGCTTTAAGAATAATATATATGCTAGCCTGTAAGAAATTGTAATTTCATTGGCTATTAAATAAATAAATAAATAAATAAATAAATAAATATAAATTATGGTGAAAAGGTAAGAAATTGAGGAAATTTAATACTACTATATAACTCTTTGACAAGCTGATGAAATATCCAATGTAAACATTGGAATTAATATTTTATTTATTTTTATATTTTTTCTTTCATTTTTAATCTTTTAATTTACAATAATGTCTTTAACTTTGTATAATAAAAAAATCCAAATAGTATTTGTAGCTTTAAATTCGGCACTAAAATTAGTAATAAGAAGAAAATAAAATAGGTAATATTTTTCTTTTGGTTGTTCTACTTAAACCCCCTTAACTTCTCTTAAATTAAAGATAAATTAGTTATGTAAATTACAGTCAAAATGTTGGGATTTTAAATAATGTTATAAAATTTTTTAAATAAGCTAAAGAAATATCTACAAAAATTGCTGTTAATGTTTTTTTAATTTCTGTATTTTTTTATTTATTTAATTTATACAAATATTATGTAACTTTGCATATTTAAAAAATAGTATTTCTAGCTATAAATTATGTCTTTAGAATTATTAAATTTTTCTATAAGAAATTTAAGTTTATTTAAATTTTTCATATTAGGCGTATGATTGATATTAATTAGGAGGTTGTTTAGCTTTAATCGTTATAACTTTTTTTTTTAAAGCTACTTAAATCAAATAAACAATAAATATGTAACAAAGTGCAAAATTTTCTTAAGAAAATTTTATATATATATATATATATATATATATATATATATATATATATATATATAATAAAAAAAAGAACTAAAAAATTTCAATTAAAATGTAATTTTTATAAATATTTAAATAAACCTAAGAAATATTTTCTAGAAAAATTGCTGAGAAAATATTTTTATTTAAATTTATTTTTTCTTATTAAAAAAATTATTATAATTAAATAAAAAAAAAAATTTAGAAAAGGCTTTTCATTTTAAATTAAAAATGTTTAAATTGTGCCAATTCAATTATTGAATTGTATTTTATTAAAAAATTGTGCAAGAAATTTACATTTATATAAATTAGTCATGCTAGACGTATGATTAATATTAATTAAAAAATAATTTTGAAGGTTAATTTTAAAGTTAATTAATTAAATAAACTGTTTCAAAAAGTTGTTTTATTAATGTTTTAAAAGATATTAGTAAAATTAAAGGTTCCTTAACAAAGTCGTGGAAAGAATTTGATTCAAAATAAAAAATAATAATAATAATAAACATTTTAAATTAAGTTTTTAAAAAATATTATTTGCACCAAAATTTAAAATGTTTTACATAAAAATTTGCGACTACATTTTTTATTATTACCAAAAAAAAAAAAAAAAGAATTTAATTTTATTTACAATCCCTCAGAAATTAAAAATTGTAATTTTAATGATTAATATTAATTAAGAGGTATTTTCACTTAAATCATGGTTACTTGTTTATTTTTGAGACCTTTTGAAGTTTTAAATGATTTAATGACAAGTAAATATTTCCTGATAAATTTTTGGAAAAATTTGATAAAAAATAAAAAATAGAAAAAAAAATAAATTAATTAATTTTTAAAGAATAATTTGTTTATTATACAAATTACAAAATTGTTTGCATTACAGACCACAAAGTTAATTTATTAACACAAAAAGTTCTAAACTTGAAGCTTATTTCAGTGTCTAGAAAATCAAAATAATATAAATCAAAAATTATAAATTTATTTCCTTTAATTAATTTTTCAGAAAATGTTTTAAATTTTTTACAACCTTGATTTTTTAGTGTAATTCTTTAGCCATAAATTAATGTAATTCAATTTAAAAACTTTACTTTTTACCAATAGTTTGCCAGAAATTTTGTTTTTAGATATTATTCATACTTGACGTATGATTAATATTAATTTAGAGGTAATTTCACTTAAACCATTATAATTTGTTGAATTTTAAAGTTAAATTAGTCAAATAAACTATAGTCGAAAACAGATATATTAGTGCTTACGACGATATTACTAAAAACAATGGCTGCTAAACTAAATTTTGGAAGAAAAAAAATTCTCCGAAAAAAAAACAGAAAAATTGTAAAAAAAATATTTTTTATAACAAAATTGAAAATTTTTAGTATAATAAAAATTCTAAACTTGAAGCTTATTTCAGTCTCTAGAAAAATTAATTTATAAATTAAAAACTGTAAATTTATTTATTTCCCTCAATAAATTTAAAAAATATATATTTTATTTAGGGCTTCGTTTTATTTCAATGTAATTCTTTAGGCATTAATTAATGTAATTCCATAAAAAATTCTAATTTTGATATAAAATAATTTTAATTTATACAAAATTGTCTTATTTGACGTATGATTAATATTAATTAAGATATGCTTCATGAATGAATTAAATTAATTTTTCAAAATTTGTTTTCTATTATAAATATTTTCACTATTGAAATTAGCAATTGAAAAGCTATTTTTGGTTAAAAAAATTCTGAAATTAAAGCTTATTTGAATCTCTATCAATTATTCTTATTTTTTTATTTTACAAAAATGTTTTTTATTGGAACTTTGTTTGTGTTTTTTTTTTAATGTAAATCTTTAGCAGAAATTTAATATAGTTCTGTTAAACAAATTTAATTTTTATAAAGAATTTCTTAGAAATTTAAATTTTAAAAATTTGTTATACTCGACTCACTTAAATAATTATAACATATTTAATTTTAAATCTAAATTATTCAAATTAATTGTATACAAAAGCACTTATTTTAGTGCTTTGAACGATATTATAAAAAGCAAAGGCTACTGAACAAATTTCTGAAAAAAATTTGATTCAAAATCAAAAAATTTTAAATTCATTTTTAATTTTTTTATTTTCTTTTATTTTAAAATTTTTAAATAATTTTTAAGAGTAAATAAAAATAAACACCTACTAAATTAAGAAGCTAATTAAGACCTGTTGAAGAGCCATTAATTAAAGCCAATTTTGAATATTAGTCATCATTTGTGATTTAAAAATGTAGCTAATTTCATCTTTTACATAAATATGACCTTTAAAAAAAAAATCCTTGAAGCTGTTTATTTTTTTATTTAAATTTAAATTGCTTACATTTATTTTCTTGGGTTTTAAAACAAATCGTTTCCTTCTTTTAATAACACTTAATTCATACCATAAATTTGCCAATTTATTTACTTGCAAAATAGACAAAAAAGTATTTTTTTTCTCCATATAAAAATCAGCTTAAAACAAAATTATTATGATGATGTTTATGCTGCTACTTAACTTCATAAAATTACCTAATTTATGAGTTTATTAAAAAAGAATTTAAGCTTTAAACACAATCACTGCATAGCCTGCTTAATCTTAAACTCTTAAAAAATAATACTTTTAAATCCCCTAGAATTATGCTGCTATATTCTGCTTAAAAAAAGAAAAACAAACAAATAGACAAGAAAAATCAAACTCCTTAGAAACAAACAAGTTAAGCTTAATTTTTAGCAATAAGGTTAACTATATAATGGTCTTAGAAAGGAGAGAAGGAGGGTGGAATTAAACCAAATAATAATGACATGTAACCACGAATAATCTTAAGACTCATACTCCAATAAACAAATGAAATGAACAACTAACTAACTTCCACACAAAAAAAAAAAGAAAAAAAAAAAAAACACACACATACATATAACAGAAATACAACTGAGTTGTTAGATTATTATTAACAAGGAGTGGGGTAAAATTGTGTCTGTCCTTGTGTCAGTCTTTTTCTATAATATAAGCAACCACCGGCCCACCTTTGTTAAACAAAAGCTTTACATTAATCTGGGTAAGACATTATCTATGCGCACGTGAGCAAATACTTCTGTATTATTTTCTTCTTCTTTTTTTATTTTTGTTGTATGTGTGTGAATTTCTGCTTCATGCCCGGATGTATTCATTGTATTGTAATGAAGATTTTCGCGTATTTATTTATTTCTCTTTTTTGCCTTCAATTTTATGTATGTATTTTGCCTAAAAACATGCTACAATTTATTGCGTGCGAATTTATGTGTGTGTGCTTAAGTTCGAAATTTTACTATTTGAATTTAAGGTTTTTTTGCGCTTCAGTAGATTCATGTAATAATTCAACAGCATCACAACAAAAAATTTGTTAAGTTTACCTGCAAAAAATAAAAAAATAAATAAAAAAAAAAATAAGAAAAACATTAGAGAGTTTTTAGGGGTTTAGAGTTTTCCGTTTACTGATTTCGCTGTTGCTACCGACATTATTGTTAGATTTAACATGTTTTGTTATTGGTTATAAAATTGTGAATTTACGTGTATTTTCATTTTTATTGTTCAAAACACACACAAAATGTTCATTCTTTCTTTACTCTCTCAGGGATTGTGATAAATAGAATAAACAAATGCAGAAGTAGACATGTTTTACACACCAAATAGTTACACAGTTTAAAGGGAAAAAATTAAACGATTTTAAGTTTCATAAATTTTTTTTTAAATATTTAATTTTCCTTTTAAAGTAAAATTTCTTTCATATTTTGGTTTAAGGCCTATAACGAAATGTAGGTCTATTTAAACCTTAAAATGTCAGGAATTGATATTGTGTTAAATTATTTTTGTAGCTTTTCTTACAACAAAGTTATTGTGAATATAGTAAATCTACTCGAGAATTAATATTAATCATACGCCATGAAGCTCCTTGTCAAATTTTAATAAATTGAGAGATTTCTACCAAACACTTATTGAATTATAAACAAGTTTTCATTAATTTATATAATGTTGAAATAAAACTAAAATTAAAAAAAATCTCATGAATTAAAGAAATAATGATTCGTATTATTAGCTTTCCAACAAACTGTACCAACAACCCAGGTATTAATATTAATCCTACGCCAAAATTCCTAATTAGTATTATGAAATTGATTGAATTCTAATTAAATTTGGTAAAATTTGTAAGGAAATTAATATTAAAAAAATTTAATAAATTTCGAAACAACTGAAATTGCAACAATTTTTTTTTTGAATTTGTAAACTTTTTATTTTAATATTAATATTTGTCCTTAATAATTCCTATCAAAACTTATAACAATACTTACATCTGTTTGAAGCCTGAACTCTCATGAATTCATATAATACTAAATATTTTTTAATAAAAAAAAAAAAAACATAAGGAAATTAAAATTACAAAAATAAGAAAATTTAATTTTGAAATTTTTTTGAAATCTTTTTTTTTAATTTAAATTTATCTCAGACTTTGTATAGGGACTCTATAGCTCCACTTAAGACTTAAAATATGGTGATTTTATATTGTCTTCAACTGTTTTACTAGCTTTCATACACAAAATTTGATGGACATAAATGTCAAACTATTCATAAATTAATATTAATCATACGCCGTGAAAATGTTTTATTTAATTATATAAAATTTATCGATTTTGATAAAATTTAAATGAAACTTATATTAATTTTGTTGATTTTTATTAACATTAACCAAAATATCATAAAAAATAATAAAACTAAAATTGTAAAAAATATAAAATTCAATTTTTGGAAATTTTTATTTTAAGGTTAAGTTTATCTCATACTTTTTATTTTTAAACATAAATTTTTATCATACTTTGTATGGCGACTTATAACAATATATACATGTGGGATTGGAGCCTGGTCGCGTCACCAGATCTGGCAGACGTTGGTAAGAAAAGGGTTAAGATAGTTAAGGGACAGAACATTCTCGACGGAGCTAATGACGAGTCACGTACACAACAGACAAAATATGGACGAGACATCTTAAAACGTAGAACGAATATTCTAAACGACGTTCTTTAATTTTATAAACGGACTTACCATGCACAGGAAAGGGACAAATATAGGTTTCGCTCGCTAAGAAGTTTCTGGAGCTTTAGGGAAATAGCGAGTAATAGTGGATAGGATATAAATAGGAATAAAAGAGAATATTGAGGCAGTTGCAGAAGAGTTTTATAAAGTTGAAGTAAATTGCAGTTAGTTGCAGAAGAGTTTTATAAAATTGAAGTAAATTGCAGTTGAAAATAGTTGCCGAAGAGTTGCAGAATAGTTGTGCAAAAGTTGAAGTGAGTTGCTCTAAAGTTGAAGTTAAAAGTTGTAATTGAGTTAAAACCAGCAGTAGCCAAACTCTAATAAATTGTAAAACTAAAATAAAGTGAAGTTAATATTTTAATTTAAGTTTTGATAATTTAATTTGATTTAATTTAATAAACTGTGTACACTATAATTCATTAATGAAAATAAATTGTGTTTTAATTGATTAAAGCCATCAAGCTTAAATCGCAGGGATTTAATAATATAAAAATCCCACAAATTGGGTACTCGACCGGAATTGAAGTTTGGAAATTAAGTGAAAAGTGTTGAAAGATAAAAAATAAGTGGAAAATTGGTGAGAAAAAAATTGAAAACCATAAAAATTATTTGAAAGGTTGTTAAGAGAAAAACTATGTAAAGTGAAAACTGCAGTATAAAGTGGAAAAATTATTACAATAGTTGTTGAAATTGTGTTTGATGATTAAAAAAGAAAACTGCTGAGTAAATAGAAAAAAAAACAGTGAAAAAAGAAAACTTAAGATGTTATTAAAGTTGTAAATAAAATTTAAATAAAAGTTAAAAAAAAAGTATTGTGATAGAAAAAAAAAACAAGTGGAAATAAAGAGCACATAAGCTTAAGAGACAGAAAGATGTTGAAAAATTCTAAAAAGACAAAAGAGAAATGTTGAAGTGAGAAACAACAAAGTAGTTTTATTTGAGAAAAAAATAATAATAACAAAATAAAGACACGAAAGAGAAAAGAAAATAATAAAGTTGAATAAGGGTTGTTATATACGTTGTTAAAGATTGATCGCAAGAAAAAAAACAACAAAAACAAACACACACAAAAATAACAAAAAGGCAAGAACTGAAGTACGAAAAAAAAGCGTTGAAAAAAAAAAACAGTGAAGTAGAAGATAAAAGAAATATAAACAAGTATATGCACTTTAATAACGAACAATAATTCGTTAGTGAACATTAACCTGTGAGAAAGAGTAAAATAGAAAGTATAGTCAAGGCTGAAGAAAAAACGTTGTAACGAATACTATATTAATCAACGAATGAAAGAAAAGAAAGATCGAGAGAGCGACGTGTAAGTTGAAAAGGGATAAATGTAAGTTGGAGATTCAAATGCATGGCCGTTAAGCAAAGCAGGCGAGTCAAGTGATGTGAGCTGTAGAAATCTAGTTGGAGTGCTGTTCAATTCTAATAAGATAAGTTGTATATTATAAGTTTGTTTACAGTGAAGTTAAAATTCTTTATGTTGAAATAACATAGTTTTTGTTATTTAACATTTTACTTTTTAAAATTCAAGTTGTTAATGTTAATTTAGAGAACAGGTATTTTATTTGTTGTTAAAAAAGTTGTGTAGTTGCCATTACATTTTTGAATTGAATTTTATTTATTTAATATTATTTCATAGAATTTAGTTGTAAGTATTATTTTGTAAGGTTGTTGCTGGTTTTTTTTTTATTTTGGTAGAAGATGGAGATTGAAAGTATTATGTCCATGAATTGCGAATCTTTGCGCAATAAGTTGAGGGAATTAGGGTTGGACACATCTGGGTTGAAGCCAGTACTAAGAGACAGGCTCCTACGACATTTCGGTCACCAAACTGATGGGGACGACGGAGAATCGATAAATTCTGAGTACCAAGATGTGGGTGCTAGTGCGTCTACAGGGGTCCGTCTTAATGGTCCTGTCTTCACTCTAAGGGATATTGTTGATAGTTTGTCTGTATTTAGTGGAACTGATTCTTTAGATGTTAGGCATTGGGTTGAAGATTTTGAGGAAAATGCCGAGACAGTGGGGTGGAATGATATACAGAAGTTCATTTATGGTAAACAGCTTCTGAAAGGTGCGGCAAAATCGTTTGTTAGAAGTCAGTCCGGTTTAAGAAATTGGGAGTCGTTGAAGAATGCTTTAATTGATGAATTTGGTGAAATGTTGTCTTCCTCAGAAATCCACAAGATGTTGAGAAATCGTCGAAAAAATCAAACTGAGAGTTACCGCGAGTATTTGTATGCTCTTATGGAGATCGGTAAACCAATTAAGCTAGATGTCCCAAGTCTTTTGGATTACTTTGTTGAGGGTATACCTGATTCTCGGTTCAATAAAGCCATTTTATATCAGGCAAAGACAGTGGAACAGATGAAAGAGCAGATCAAGATATATGAGAAAATTCGTAGCTCGGCGAATAAGGATGCCCCGAATGATGAACATCCTAAGGAAGAGAAGGAAGGTAGTGTGAAGAAGAATTGTTTCAAATGCGGAAGTTCAAATCATCTGGCTAAGGATTGTGGTGAACAACAATTTAAATGTTTTAAATGCAATGGTGTAGGTCATCGCGCAGCTGATTGTAAGGTCATTAAACCTGAAGTCAAAGAGGAGCGCAGTAATGTCAACACGTTCAGTTACGACAAGGAACCTTTTGAGCCAGGTTTGAAATTTAAAAAGGTCACGTTGGGGAATATTAAATTTTATGGTCTCATCGATATCGGCTGCAACATTTGCACAATAAGAGGTGATGTTTATGACAGGGTACGTAACGGGTTCCAATTGATAGTAGAGCAACGACGCTTGAAGGGTGCAGGTGCAGGCGTGTTTTATACCCAAGGTTACTTCGAGGCACCAGTTGTAATTGATAGTATTCCGCTAAAGATCAAGTTTTATGTTGTGCGCGCAGAGGATTTAGATTATCCGGCTGTTTTGGGCACTAACCTATTACAGTTTGTGGACTTAATGATAAGGGAAGACGGTGTGGAACTTGTTCCCAAGACTGCTACTAATATTGGGTAGAACAATATCGATGATCATCGGAAGTACATCAATACTTCGGGACTGATGAGCAAATCCATCGATTGCGTTGTAGGAGGTAGTGTTAGAAGATCACATATAGGAAAAGATGTATCAGTAGCTCAGAGAACGGGAAATATTTCAACTAAGGATCAGGAAATGGTAGATGAATTGGTAGTTGACAAGTTGGAGAAAACAGTTGTAGAAGCCACTGTTTTCGAGGATTCGTCGTCGGCTGTGTTAGCGAGGGAAAATGATGATCAGAATATATGCGAAACCGGAAGGAAATCGGGTATGTTGAAACCAAGAGCTAAGGTAAACCTATGCGGTCTAAAGGAGGGAAATCAGAGGGGCTTTAAGGAAAACCGCAGGTCAGAAAACTTATGGTTGCACAATTCGACGAATAACAAACGCACACTAGATGGAGACTGTGTGGGACGGAAGCGGAAACGTTTTGGTCCATACGGGGTGAAAAGTAGGGTGGAATATGGTCGATATGAGGTCGGGAGGAATACGGAGGGCGAAGGACCAGGAAGACGGGTCACTTTGGCGGAGAATAGGAAAAGATTGGCACCAGTATTCGAGTCGAATACCCGATCAGGAGGGCCGAATGTGGGATTGGAGCCTGATCGCGTCACCAGATCTGGCAGACGTTGGTAAGAAAAGGGTTAAGATAGTTAACGGACAGAACATTCTCGACGGAGCTAATGACGAGTCACGAACGCAACAGACAAAATATGGACGAGACGTCTTAAAACGTAGAACGAATATTCTAAACGACGTTCTTTAATTTTATAAACGGACTTACCATGCACAGGAAAGGGACAAATATAGGTTTCGCTCGCTAAGAAGTTTCTGGAGCTTTAGGGAAATAGCGAGTAATAGTGGATAGGATATAAATAGGAATAAGAGAGAATATTGAGGCAGTTGCAGAAGAGTTTTATAAAGTTGAAGTAAATTGCAGTTAGTTGCAGAAGAGTTTTATAAAGTTGAAGTAAATTGCAGTTGAAAATAGTTGCCGAAGAGTTGCAGAATAGTTGTGCAAAAGTTGAAGTGAGTTGCTCTAAAGTTGAAGTTAAAAGTTGTAATTGAGTTAAAACCAGCAGTAGCCAAACTCTAATAAATTGTAAAACTAAAATAAAGTGAAGTTAATATTTTAATTTAAGTTTTGATAATTTAAAATAAACTGTGTACACTATAATTCATTAATGAAAATAAATTGTGTTTTAATTGATTAAAGCCATCAAGCTTAAATCGCAGGGATTTAATAATATAAAAATCCCACATACATATTTTTTAAACTTAGAATATCATAAATTGTTATTGCTAAAATTATTTTCATAGCTTTTACACAAATATTTTTATAAACATAATTGTAAATCTACCTTGTAATTAATATTAATCATACGTTATGATTTAAAATATTAAATTAAACTTAATTTATAGATTTTTGCAGGAACTTGTGTTGGCATTTTAGGAAATTGATCTGCTAAAAACAGATTTTCATGCATAAGTATCAATTACATAAATTCTTATAATTAATTTCAATTTAAAATTTTTAAGACTTTTATTAATTTTTATTTTGAATTTAAATTTGGGTCATATGACGACTTGTTATATGAATATTTTATCAAAACCTGAAATATTGTTCATCTACGAATTTTAACTTAATTTCATTTTTTTCATAATAACAAAATTATGAGTTAAATTGTTTTACAAAATTTAATTAATTTAATAGATTTATTTAAAATTATTACTAAGAATTCTTTAATTATTTTGTTTTTAAGTACATTTTATCTGAAAATTGCCCCAAGAGATTTAAAATTTTAAAAATAATGAAAACATTTTTTTACGTTTTTTTTTATTTCCACTTCAAAGTGAAATTTTGTTTATATTTTGCATGACAGCTTAAAAGAAATATATGTAAATTGCTTTGAAATGCTGAACTCTTTTAAAGTTTAGAATAAAATATTTTTTATAATTTTTTAATTTTCACATCAAAGCTAAATTTAGGTTATTCCTTCTATGGAAACTCATAAAGAAATGTATATGCATTTAAGCTCTAAAATGTAAGGAAACTTTGTAATTTTAAATTATTTTAATAGCATAGATACAACTACAGTTATTGAGATATTAGCCTAACTAACTTGGAATTAGTATTAATCATACGTCTTGAAAAAATATTTTAGAATTAAAAAAAGTGTCTACATTTTTCTTAAATTTTTTTTAAATTCTTTGATTTTATTTGTATTCTTAGAAATACAAAATTATGAAAACAAAGTCAAAATATTTTTTCTTTAATTTTTTATTTATTATTATTTTATTTTTTTTAACGTCAAATTTAGGTCAAACTTTCTATAGGGCTCTATGAAGAAATGCATGTTAATTTAAGTTCAAAAATGTAAAAATTTACTGAAATTTTAAATCAATTTAATAGCCTTCACACAACTAAAGTTATTGATATACTAGCATAACTAACTCCGAATTAATATTAATCATACGTAATGTCGTTCTTTTAATTTTATATTTCAAAATTTTTATATCAATTTCTTTATCTTTATTTTCTTTATTTATATTTAATTTTTCATTACCTTAAAAAGTTCAAATTATGAAAAACACATTCTTTTTTTGCATTATTTTTCGCTCAAATTTAGATCATACTCTTTAAGGTAGCCTATAAAGAACTATATGTCAAATTTTATTAACATCATTATATAACTATCCAGGAATTAATGTTAATCATACGTCCTTTTTAAAAATTGTTAAAATATTAAATTAATTAAAATTTAATGATTGTTTTAAATATTTTTATATTTTTTTTGGTTGTACTTTATAATTTTAAATAATTTTCCATATAATTTTTCATTTTCATTTCACCAATTTGTTATTTGTATTTGCATTCATATTTTACTCGTTTTAAAATTTTCTCCATATTCAATCAATATCACCTATTTCATTATAACATTATAATCCTCTTTGCAATATCAGTTTTCGTATTAAAAAAAAATCACAGCAGCATATTTTTCAAACCAAACTCATTATATTCAATAGAACAAAAGGTAAAATTTAAAATTTAAAATATTTTTGTTAAAAAATATTTTTACGATAATCATACAAAAATGAGTGAATGTTTATAAAAACACTGGCATTTCATTATTTATAAGAATTGTTGTTGCTATCGTCAAAATTGCAACAATGTATTTGAGTGTATGTATTTATGCTAATCACTCTCCAACAGTGAAAATTAATTAAAATTAAATTGTATACATCATCATAAAATGATTTATAAATATGGAAATTATATGCACAAACATAATGTTTGAAAGAGAGGTCTTGTTGCATGTGGCAGCTATAGTTACATTAATAATAGCTACATATATTACAAGTTGCGCGTTTTTGTTAGTAGAGTTTTAATAAAATATGACAGCTCTATAATGACATTTAACAAAAGAGGTGCTGCTTTTTTGTTTTTGTAAAAATACTCTATGCGTTGGTTACGTATTTACATAGATTGACATTTGTCTCTCCCCTCCTATTACTGCACACGCACTTTAATTTGCATGTATATGCAAATATGTTAAATAATGCCATCAGCTGCCTATTTTTATATTTGCAAATGTAAACAGAAAATAGTTTACTACTTATTAGTTATAAATAAACATACAATGATAGAATATAACAAGAGAAAGGGAAATTGCATTTTAAGATAATAAGGAAATAAAATTTAAATCAGGAAAAATTATTAAAATTTAAAGAATGTTTAAAGTTTTTCTTAAGACGTATGATTAATATTAATTCTGAGATAATTATGTAATAATGTTAATATTTAATAATAACGAGCCATTATAAAGTTTAGTTTGAGGTATAATTAATTATACTATTATATATAAATTAAGATAGAATTATGACTTCAAAGTAAAAATTTTGAAAAATCTAAAATTTCTAAATTTTTTATTTTAAAAATTTTAGATTTTAATCGCTATATTTAGATGATAAGAGTTAGAAAATATTTAAAATAAAATAAATTTATTTAAAATTGTTTAAAAATCTATCTATTTCATTTAAATTTCGAAAAAGGTATCAAAACGTATGATTAATATTAATTCCAGAGTACATTTACAAGTATATCCATAACTTTTTCTGTGTGAAAGCTATTGAAGCAACTCGGGGCAATTTGAATTAACAACTTTTCAGGCTTTAAACAGATATATATATCTTTATAAGTCTCAACACAAAGTATCACCCAAATTCGACTTTGAATAGAAAAATTCAAAAATCTTAAATATATATATATATATATATATATATATATATATATATATATATAAAATCTAATAGAAATATCAGAAAAATTCACCCTAAATAAAAAAAACACACACACATATACACAAAAATTAAGTAAAATTTAAAATTTTATACTTTGGTACCTTTCCATAACATTTTCTTTTCCTTCACTGCCTTATTTTTTTTCTATAAAAAATATCAGCTTATTTTACAAATATTGTTTATCCTAATTAGTTTTTGCTTAATGTTTATTATTTCTATTTTATGCTTTTTTTCATCCTTTTTAATCTCCTTTGTTTATTTAGTTAGCTTCATTAAAAAAAATTCTTTCCATTTCATGCTTTTTTGTTTTTTTCATTTGCTTTAACTCTATTTACCTGATCTGGTCTAATTTTGTGGTGAATTTCAATTACTGTGTTTTTTCTATTTGCGTTATTTGCTACAGTGTTTGGTTTGCATTCCTTTACACAATTTACCTGATGGAAAATAAGCAAAAAATATATATATATATATCTGCATAGTTAGCTGCTTTTTGTTACTTTTTCTTTAACTATTCCTTTGAAAGTAACTCGATTCGATTAAAATTGAAATTATTTTTGTTTTATTTTTAGATTATTTTACGTTGTATGCAATTTTCTTTTTGATATTGGTAACAGGATTATAAAGCAAATCATGGATTTAGAATAGAGGTTATGGCAGAGATGGCAACAGACTGTGATGGAAATTTTTAAAGAAAACTTAATTGACTTATAGCTTAGACTATATACAAGACTGTAGATTAGACTATATTCCAAACTATAGACTGGATTGAAATCTAGACAAAAGTCAGGATTATAGTCTGACTATAATCGTCTATAGTCTGCACTACAGTACATAGCGTGGAATATAATCTATAGTCTGGACTATAGTCTTAACAGTCTGGGCTACATTTTATAGTCTAGGCTGTAGTCTATAACCTGAACTATAGTCTATAGTTTGGACTATAACTTACAGTCTGGACTATAGTTTACAGTCTGGACTATAGTTCAGTTAATCTATGCTATAGTCTATAGTCTGCACTATATTCTATAGTCTGGTTTATAATTTGTAGTCGGAATTATAGTTTATAGTATAGACTAGAGTCTGTAGTCTGAACTATAGTTTATAGTCTGGACTATAGTCTCTTGTCTGCATTATATTCTATAGGCTAGATAATAACGATAACTTTAAACTAGTCTATAGTCTATAGTCTATAGTCTGGACTATAATCTATAGTCTGGGCTATAATTTATAGTTTAGACTATAGATTGTAGTATGGTTAATAGATTACAGTCTGGACTATAGTCTATTGTCTAAATTAAAGTCTATAATCTCGGTTATTGCATATACTTTGGACTACAGTTTATACTCAGGAGTATGGCTTATAGTTTATAGTATAGACTATAGCTTATAGTTTAGACTATAGATTACATCCCGCATTATTGCTTATAGTCTAGACTATATAATTTATAGTCCGGACTATAGTTTATAATCTAGTTTATCGTTTATGGTCTGTACTATAGTCTATAGTTTGGACTATTGTTTATAGTCTGGACTATATAGTTTAAAGTCAGGACTATATTTTATAATCTGGTTTGTAGTTTATACCCTGGACTATAGTTTATAGTCTGAACTATAGTTTATAGTCTGAACTATAGTTTATAGTCTGAACTATAGTTTATAGTCTGAACTATAGTTTATAGTCTGAAGTATACTTTATAGTTTGAACTATAGTTTATAGTCTGGACTATAGTTTATGGTGTGGACTAAAGTATATAGTTCGGACTGTGGTTTGTAGTCTGGACTATAGTCCGGACTATAGTTTATAGTTTGGACTATAGTCTATAGTCTGGGTTATAGCTTACAGTTTGGACTATTATATGTAGTCTGGACTATGGTTAAGTCTATATTGTGGACTATAGTCTAGTCCTTAATCTTTTCTATAATCAAGTCTATAGTTCTTGTTTTAACTTTTAGCGCATTCCTTTATGTTGTTTGTACATTTGTTTCTTGTATTTTAACTTCTATATTTGTTTTTCCTGTTTGTTAAAGGTAGATTAAGTTTGAAATTAATGTTAGTTTTTAGCTTTTTTTTTTCTTTATTTCTTCTTCATTACTCCCTCAACTTGTCTTTATATTTATTTAAAGTGTTTTGCTACTATTTCTTAACTCGCTTTCTTTCTTTGCTTTGGAATAGTTAAAAGTGTGAAATTTGTTTTTTTGAAAACTGAAGTAAAATCTTTAGCAAGAAAAAAAGTTTAACCAAAGGTAACATGAAAGAAGTAAAATAAAACTTTAATTTGGTTTTCAACACTTACTTTTTTTTTTAAGTAGTAGGTGCTTTCTTTTAGTTTTTAAAAAAGAAAAGAAAAATGTTTATGTTGGCAGTTCTTTTGAGGGATATTTTACTAACATGAATTGTGAAAAGAGAAACAAGGAAAGAGGAATTAAATTGAAAGGAAAGAAAATATACAACAAATTTAAAATTTAAATGAAAATATTTTTCTTTAAATAAAATGTATTAAAAAAATTTATAAATATTTTTTGTAGCCATTATTTTCACTAATTAATATAGCTCCTTTATTATCCTTCCACTACGGCTAGTTAGAGGGTATATTAGTATTTTAGAAATTTAATGATAATGCATTTTTTATAATCCCTTATGTGTCTGTTTATGTGTGTATGTATTTTATTGTTATATACACTACACTCGTAGCTTACAAATACCCATGAATATTCTATTGTTTTTTATATTCTTTTTGTTTATGATTATGTCTATTACGTGTTATTCATTTGCCTTTGTATGTGGTTGCTACTATTTGTACATATTTTGTTGTGTTTTATAATAAAAATAATCATATGGTTGTTGCTGTAAATGCGTTATATGTTTAATTACATCATTACAAATAATTACAGCAAAAATTATAACACAAAACAAATGTTGGATAACAAAAGAGCGCACAAAACCATTACAATAATTAAAAATGCATTTGAAAATATTAAATATTAAATGAGATTTTTTATTTTATTTTTTTGCATAAATATAAAATAGAAATTATGGATAAAAACAATAGAAAGTAGACTATGGAATGAAGTATGGATTGGACTATAGAATAAACTGTACACTAGACTATAGACTGAACAACAAACAGACTTTACTATGGAATGAACTATAGACTAGATTATTGTCGAAACTATAGATTGCACAATAAACCTTTCTACCATATTCTCTACAATATATTCTAATATTTCTTTTGTAGTACATTAGTATTCTCATATTCCATTTTTTTTTACTATTTTTAATAAACTTCCTTCTGAGATTTCTTCCCAAAACATATGAACTATAAATTCTTTAAAAAATTGTTTAGATTTCTTACCAAATGTTTGTTTTAAATAAGTTTTAGTTCTCTAAACAATAGTTTCAGTTTCCTTTAACTTGTGTTGGTATTTTTTTTCTCCATAAGATTTTCTCTTTTTGCCTTCCTGTGGCTCCGAAGTTTATTCAACAATTTCTTGCTGAATATATTCTCATATTATAGTTTTTCTTTTGTTCTTTTCCCTTAGAAAACAAAACAGTTTTAACAAATTTTCTAAGAAAACTTACACCGAAAAATAAGTTATAATATTTATTTGTGTAAAATATATGTGAAAAAAAAATTTTTTTCAATAAACTTTACTTACTGCAAGGTATTGTTATAACAAAGTAAAACAACTTTCTAAAGAAACTTACCTAAAAAAAGAAAAGAAAAATGTAAAAAATTATTAAAATTTTATAAAAATAATTTAAAATAAAAAATAAATTAAGTATTATTTTATTTTCAACTTTATATATTTCCGTTTTTATTTTTTTAATTCCTCTCATTAATTAACAAAACACTTGTTCATTTAATTTTTCGCAAAATTACTTTTTTCAAAACTTTTTGTTTCATTTCTCAAACCAAATCTTGTTATAGTTTCTTCTTGTAACATTTGCTCAATGCTAAATGTAATTAGAATGCAATTTTCCAAAGTTTCTGCAAATATTAAAATACGAAGGGTAGCTGCTACCAACGTAAGTTAAATACAACTTGTAACAACTAAAATTATTTAGCTCATAAAAAGTTTAAAAAATTGTTTTTGAAAAATTAAATATAAAAAGAGGGGGGAAAAAATAAAATGCTATAATTATTTTATAAAGTCAAATGAAAAGACAGAGAAGAGAGAGAGAGAGAATTTGAACAACAAAGAAATAAACTTATTGAAATATGTTTAAATATCAAGACAAGGCTATAGTCAAGCATAGAAATTATCGTCCAACTATAGCTTAGAGCATAAAATATATTCCATAATATAAACTATAGTCCAGACAATAGACTATGGTCCACACTATAGACTGTAGTCCACACTATAGTCAAGACTATAAACTATAGTCCACACTATAGTCAACTATAGACTATAGTCCAAACGATTGCTACCCATTGTAGAGGAAAGATATGGTCTGTCGAATCAGCAATTTGGATTTCGAAAAGCTAGATCGACCATCAATGCAATCCTTATGGTAGTAGATACAGCACGAATGGTAATAGAAGGCAAGGGAGGGTGTAGGAAGTACTGTGCTATCATAACGCTTGATGTAAAGAACGCGTTTAACTCTGCGAACTAGGGAATAATAATTCAAAAGCTAAAGAGAATAATCATACCGGCGTATTTAACAAGATTAATAGTAAGCTATTTCACAGACAGAAAGCTCTGTTACCGAACCGACGAAGGTGTCGTAACATACGATGTTACTGCAGGAGTTTCACAAGGCTCTGTGCTTGGTCCACTATTGTGGAATATAATGTATAACGATGTTCTAGAGCTCAACATTCCAGAAGAGGCGAACATTATAGGTTTTGCAGATAACATAGCAGTTACGGTTTCTGCAAGATATATGGATGAAGAGGAGCTAATCTAGAATGAAATAGTATAGACTTTTAGAAACTGGATGACAAGTGTGGGGTTGGAACTTGCCGAACATAAAACGGAGGTTGTATTAGTTACAAGCAGGCGTAAAAAAGAGACCATGAGAATAGCGGTTGGAAAACACCAGGTGACACCAAATCCCGTCTCAAATATTTGGGAGTTCTTATAGATATCAGACTTAACTTTAGGACACATATAGAGTATACTGCTAAAAAGGCAGCAAGTATTAGAGCCGATCTTGAAAGAATGATGCCGAATGTAGGTGGACCAATGCAATCCAAAAGGATGATTATATCCGCAATGGTCAGCTCAGTTACACTTTACTCTGTTCCCATATGGTCAGTAGCTCTGAAAGTAAAGACCACAGCGAGGAAACTGAAATCTGTATACAGGTTATCGGTCCTACGGGTATGCTGCTCTTTTCGAACAATATCCAACGAAGCGGCTCATGCCATAGCGGGAATGATTCTCGTAGATATCTTGGCTGACGAAGCCAAACGTTTGGATGAAATCAGAAGAGATCCAAATCAACTAGACACTCGTGTACGTAAATTTAAAAGAGAAGCTTCTATAAGACAATGGCAGAGCAGATGGAAAGACAGCCGCAAAGGAAGGTGGACCTTTAAACTAATCCCGAGAATAGATGTATGGCTAAACAGACGACATGGAGAAGTTAATTACCGCTTAACGCAGTTTCTCTCAGGCCACGGAGTATACCGAAGTTACCTGTACAGATTCGGGTTAGATAACTCTCCATATTGCCGTAACTGTCCAAACCAAGAGGAAGACCCAGAACACGTCGTGTTCAACTGCGCACGATTTCACCATGATCGACGGAAAACAGAAGAAGTCCTTGGGTGCCAACTGAATCCACAAAATATTGTTGACATCATCCTTAATAAGAGAGAAAATTGGGATGTAATATCCTCAATAATTAAAAGTATCCATGATAAACTTAGAACGGAAGAGAATTCTAGGAAATCCCAAACACCAGAAGTAGCCTAGTTAAGGCTCTTCCGCCCTGCGATGCGATCTTTGTAGACAGTTCCGCAGGGTTGCTGAATGACGAAGGAGGTGGTTTTAGTCGGTATGAATCCGACATATCTCACGGTTATTCTATAATCCTGAGAATCTTATGAAAGATTTCTCCTGCCTAATGAAAAAAAACTATAGTCAAGACTATACACTATGGTCAAGACTATACACTATAGTCAGGATTATAGACTGTAGTCAAGACTATAGACTATAGTCAAGACTACAGACTCTAGTCAAGATTATAGACTATAGTCAAGACTACAGACTCTAGTCAAGACCATAGACTATAGTCAAGACTATAGACTATAGTCTAGACTATAGTCAAGACTATAGACTATAGTCAAGACCATAAACTATAGACTAGAAAATAGAACAGACTGTAGAAGAAACTATTGTCCAGACTATAGACTATATACCAGATTGTAGTTGAGACTATGGACTACAAAATATACCAGACTTGACTATATCTTAGACTATACACTAGATTGTAGACTATACAGTAGTCCAGACTATAGACTAGACTATATTCTAGACTATAAATTATAGTGCAGACCATGGAATATACTATAGTGCAGACTATAGTTCAGACAATAAACTTGGCTATAATCTAGACTATAGACTTAACTATAGTCCAGACTATAAACTAAACTATAGTCCGGACTATAGACTAGTCCAAACTAAAGACTAGACTATAGGCTATACTACAATTTAAACCATATATCAGACTATAGTCCACACTATAGGCTAGCATATAGTCCAGACCATAGACTAGGGTATAGTGTAGACTATAGACAAGATTATTGATTCTATAGCTTAAAACTTTATTAAAATTTGGCTGTCATAATATTTTTTTTTATTTTTATAAATTTTCTGAAAAATATTACAATTTTAACAATATGGCCTATGGCCGTTTTATGAAAAACTTGTTTGTGAGTTTTTCTCATAAATAATATTAGAGTACTAAGTAATAACATTAAGGAATAAAAATATGACCTTCGACCTTTAACAGAATTTCCTGTAAAATAGAAAATTTTAATAAAGGTGGTTTTAAAAGGTAAGTTTAAATTACCTGATGAGAAAATTAGCAGAAAATGAAGATTTTAAGGACTTAGCCATTCATTTTTGTTTTTTTAAACTGCCAAAATTATTTAATTTTTCCGATTTTTTTTAATGTTGTTAGAAAGCTATGCGATGTTATTAGAAACCAAAATTTGAAATTGGTGATGATATGACCTTTAAACTTAGTTTGAATAATTGTTGAAAATTGTCCATTATTAGTTAATTTCCAGGTATAATGAATTTTAGAGAAATTTAAAGTCATTCCATTATAAGTTTCTTAGTTTATTTTTGAATTGGTGGAGATATGACCTTTAAACTTAGTTTGAATAATTGTTGAAAATTGTCCATTATTAGTTAATTTCCAGGTATAATAAGTTTTAGAGCAATTTAAAGTCATTCTATTATAAGTTTCTTAGTTTATGTGCGAATTTTGTCCAAAAATATTAAAATTTTATTAATATGTTAAAATTGTAAAATTTTTCGCAAAAAAATATACTACAAAACCAGGTAACAGTATAATATTACGTTCGCATGAATATCACGTTTGACCTTGTTTTGAAAACATTTAAATAAATATGACTAATGATGAAATTTTGGTAAAAAAAAAATACAGAATTTTGATAAAAATTGTTTGAAAAAGTGATTTTAAATTATATGAAAGATAAATACAAAATATAGAGATTTTAAGAATTTAACCTTTGACCTGTTATTAGAACAAAATTTAGTTAATTTGCTTAAATAATGATCATAGCATGATTAGAGAAAAATTATATATAATATATATATATATATAAATATATATATATATATATATATATATATATATATATATATATATATATATATATATATATATATATATATATAGATATATATATATATATATATATATATATATATATATTATTTCAGGAAAAAATTATCATAAATATATAAGTTCTAATATGACCTTTTTTAAGAAAATTGCTCATTTTGCAGATTTTTTAAAAAACTTTGATTATAAAAATGATTTATAATAATATGAGAATTATGATAATTAATATGATAAAGAAGTTTTAATAAAATCACTTTTGACATTTTTGAAAAATTTGCTGCAGAATTTATATTATAAATTAAAAATTCTTAGTAAATTAATTTTAAGATATTTAAGAAAAAATTAATATGAAATATGGAAATTTTAAGTTTATAACCTTTGACCTGTGGTAGATTATTATTAAAAATTTAGTTAATTTGCTTAAATAATGATCTTACCATGATTTTAGATAAATTTGATGCGTTTTTATATAGAAGTTTTAATAATATAACCTTTGACCTTTTGGAAAACAATTTATTTAGTTTTTTTTTACACAAATTTTATCACAAATGCACTTAAAAATCCTTGAAGTATCTTAAGGTAAAAATTCATAAATATAGAAGTTTTATTAATAAGACCTCCGATATTTTTGGAAAATGCTAAATTTATAATATAAATAAAAATTATTTAATAGGGTTAATTTAAAATATTTAAGAAAATTAATTTAAAATATAGAGATTTAAAATTTTTAACCTCTGACTTGTGTTAATAATCCTAGCATTATTTATGATAAATTAGAAGTACTTTAGGCAAAAATTCTAATAAATTTGGAAGTTTTAATAAGAAGACCTTTGAACTTTTTTTTAAAAAAAGGTAAAAGATATCAAACTTTTTAGAAAAATTTATGATAAACTGTTAACTTATGTCTAATATTATTGCTTATGTCTAATATTATTCAAATATAAAAATTTATAAAATAAAGTAATATGACCTTAGACCTTTTATGAAAATATTTTTAAAAGATATATAATTTACCTAAATATTTTCTCCACAAATATAATTTTTAATGTTAATAAATTAAAAATATCTAAATATGAAGAATTTGATCTTTTAACCCTTGACCTGTAGATGAAACATAATGAAAAACACTATAATTTTATTAAATTTTTAATAATTTAATTTTTAAAAAATATGGAATACATATAATTTAATGCTTTTTAATAACAATTAAAAGCCAAAAAATTACAAGTTTTTGTAACATGATCTTTAACCAATTAAAAAATTGCTTAAATGATTGAAAAAATACCTTGTAATTATATATTTTCCAATGTTTTCAATTAAAATTCTAGTCCTTTTCTTCTACTATTTTTTAACGCTAAAAATCTTTTTATATTATTTTTGGTTTAATAACCATTTTAATGTTTACCTTTGGTATTTTTTATTATTAAAAATATTTTTCTTATTTGTTCATTTATTTTACACAAAAAATCAGGTCTGAAAAAATGTAAATAATTAAATTCACATGCACGTTTCACAATTGTCACATTTCCATTATCATGCGCGAATTGTGTTTTGTTTACTTGAGTATAAACGAACATGAGTACCTTTGAGTGTGTTTATAACAAAATATAAATGTCCTGTTATTGTTGTTCCCATAGACACACGAAGATTATTATTGTTGTTCATTTTATCTCGTATTCTTATGTATACGAGTGTAAGGCTGAAGTTTTTTTTCTCAGCTTTAATTTTATTTTTTACATGGGTATGTATATAATTGTGTTAGTAGTCATGTGTTTACCTGACTGCCTCCCATTTCGCTTTGTTTATTTTCATTTCAAGCTTGTTGTTATTGTTTTTGTTAGTATTGTCTCATTAAATTGTATGTGAGTACATTCCGTTGTTATTATTTTGTATTTGCGAGTGTTGTGTATGTGTATGAGAGTGTTATTGCTCTTCTTATTGTTTTGTTTACAATAAACATTTTAATTGTTATTTGTATATACAAATGTTGGTAAATGCTGGTGTATGTTTGTTATATTACGGAGAACTTTTCGTTAAGTATACTTAAAGAGAGTAGAGCAAAAAAAATGTTTACTTGCAGAAGGTATGTATGAATGTGGAGGCATTGTGTTGTTTACTTTTGCTTTAAAGAAGTTTAACAGATTTTTTTTATATTTTTATTGTGAAACAAAACATTTTATTACTTAATTTTATTACTGAATCTTTTTTGGATGTTTTTTAATAAAAGAAATTTTAATTAATTCGCTAGGTTATTAAAAAAAATTGAATTTGATGAAAGATGTGAGAGAAATTTTAAAAAGGGAATTAGAGAATATTAAAAAATATACAGGATTAAAAGTAAATAAGACTCTTATTATAAAAAAGCATTATATTTATAATGGTAGATAATATCTAAAGCATACTTTTAAGGTTTCTTTAATAATAATTATAATAATAATTAAATTCTTAATAATTTTTAACGCAAATTTAATTCAAGAAAGTCAATAAAACAATAATATTTTCTATTATTTTTCATCAAAAAGTCGAAAGTTGATCTAAAAAAGCTTAAAATTTCAATTCACTAAAATTTTAAATCATTAAAAATTAATTTGTAAACAAACTTTTAGGCAAATTATGCATTTCTTAACAATTTTATCAAAAGAGGTCAAAGGTCATATGGCTTAAACTGATACGTTTTTGTATTTAAATTATATAAAATATTATAAATCACTTTCTCGGACGAAACTTTATAAAAAAGCTTTAAAATTTTCTCAAAACGATCAAGGTTAATATTATTAAAATTTGTATATTTATGATAAATTTTACCTAAAAATGCTCCAAAACGTTATAAATCACTTTAACAATCAAAATTTTGCAAAAAATCTTACAATTTTAAAATTATTTCCAAATAGGTCAAAGGCCATAATGCTTCAATTTTTACATTTTTATATTTAAGTTAAATAAAACATTATAAGTTACTTTTAAAACCGGATTTTTATAAAACCATTTTAAAATTTTGTCCAGATACTTTTATGTCGAGATACCTTCAAACAAACTGGGCTATTGTTGGGACAGCTAGAAGAATACTCTAAAATCCACACATTTAGAAGCAACCGAGTACTCCGAGAGGGTTATAATATATATAATATTAAAGTCAAAATTTATCTTAGCTTTTTACTACTGTTAATTAGTCGTATTGAAGGAAGCAAAACAGGAAATGTCACGGTCAACAGAATTAAGGATATTGATTTCTCAGTTTATAAAAAAAAGAAATTGATTTTTCCAAGGATATGGAATCCCTGTTCGCACTTCGAAAGTTTTTAACATTGAAATTAAGTCTTTTATACAAAAAATGGATGCCTTGGAAGATTTGATTGATAAAAAATCAAACGATTTAAGTAGCTGGAAGTGTTCAGATACCTCAAACAACAAACTGAGATGTTGTTTGAACTGTTGGAAGAAAACTTTTAAGTTCGAGAAGATTTTAATATAATAGTTAAAATATATCTTAACTTGTTGAGATCGTTGCTTTGCCGGATTAACGAAAATAATGGAGATGTCCCGATTGACAGAATTGAGCATATTTATTTCTGAGTTCCTTGCAAAGGAGAAATTGATTCTTCCATCCCCGCTATGGGAGTTGATAAATATTTCCCCGGGAGGAAAATAGATATGATGATCACTCCAATGAAGATTTAAATTAACAATCAGTTTCTGAAAAGGCTTTCACAGAGCAGATAAAGATGAGAAATACTGATGAAGATAGCGTAACTGATGATAAAGAACACGTTGAAGGAAGAGTGTATGGTAAAGAAACACAACAAAATATTGATGTTCTAGCTGTAGCTGAAGTCACAACGAAACATCCAAAATTTGCAAGAAGAGGAGCAACTTCTCATTAAGAAGAAAATGCCAATGAATTTCTAAGAAAATAGCAACAACAATTTTCAATTTTAAATCACCGGCAACGAGTCTTTTAATAGGTCGAAATCCTTTGACTATATTTTCTAGTTATTATGATAACCTGATAGCAAGCTCCAACTGAACTACAATTATCATGAGCAACAATGGCCCAATATTGCTATAAGGATACAGATATAAAATCTAAGGGCTTGTGAAAGACCTAAGTGTGATCCTGATCGCCTACAATTTTTTTCTTACGTGTAATATCGAAAATATTTTTATAACTTTTTTAAGAAATAAATAAGTGTAATTTTATTATGTTTTTAAAAATTTCTTTTAAGTATTTCATTAAATTTTTATTGCTATTTACATTAGGATAGATTATTTTTCGTAAAAGATTCAAAGGTTAGATACAATATTCTTGTTAGCTTTCCAATAAAAATTTATTAAATTCCTTTATGACCTTTGACCATTTTTCTTTAAATTCTTTGAATTACTTATTTTTTCAAGCTATATATTAAATTCTTAATAAAATACATTTTAAATTTAATTTCTCTTCATCTCCTTTGTTCATTTCATTTGTTTATTTACATTATTTGTAGTTGCCAATCGTATAATTTACATAAGCTTATCTTTGTTAATTTACTTAAACTACCAGTCCAACTATATTTGCTTCCATTATTCCCAACATTACTATTGGTATTTTTAAATTATTATAATATTAATAACAGCTAAATTATGAACATTATAAGGCTGGCGGGCACTCTAGAATTACAGATAAATTCCAAGACACTGTAGTAGTAACAAGGAAGATCATAGACAATGGAAATGAGCCAAGTCTAGGGTATAAATGTATTAATAAACAAACAAGACAGTCAACTTAGAAATTTTTTTGCTCGTCCTTAAGTTATTTAATATATTTTCTGGATCTGGCCCCTCCTTTTCAAGAGAAAATATAAAGTAATTTTTCCTTTTCGTTTTGAAATTTTAAGATAATGAAAATACTTTTAATTAAATTCTTTTTTTTTTCTTTTCTTTTCGTTTGCTTTATAATAATACGCGTTTAATATATTTTTATGATGCACATTATAATTTTCACTTTATCTTTTCTGTTACAGTCTTTTCTTTATTCAAATTTTAAATGTCTATGAGAGTTTTCATCATCGACATCAACATCGACAGCAAACACATCACATCATATCATATCATCCTTGTCAGTCAGTTCATGGTCCTGCTTAAAATAATGTTGATGTTAATACTGGCGCTGATGATGACGATGGTTTTTTTTTGCGCTGATAATTTTCGCAACATCAGCTTCATTATGTAGGAGGAGGGTAGAAAAATGGTTTATTATAAGATTCATGCTTTTATTTTTTGTTTGCAATATACTAGAGTATTTTCTTATTTACGCAACCTTATTATATTTGTTTCGCAAGGAAAACATTCGGAAATTGAATGGGAAATATAATGGCGATATATTTAATAAAATTTACTTAAACATTTAACAGGATATTGGAGATATATATTTTAAATGAAGCCTTAAGATATGCTAAAGAATTCTTTTAAGGGTTGAAAAATGTTGGATGGCAAACAAAATAAATTCTCCTTATTTTTACTTAAAAATATTGCAGAAATTTGCAGTAATCATTCATATGACCTTTGACCTGTTATGCACTTTGGTGTTAAACAAGTAATAAAATTCTTTTAAATTTAGCCTTCTTACATTATCTTTAAAAATGTATAAAATATATACAAATTTTAAGTATGACCTTTGACCTAAAATGTATTTTCTTTTTAAAGAAGTTTTATAAATTTTAAACATATTTTTGATATTTAAATATCATTAAAACTATTAAGAATTTAATAAATTGATGTTTTTCTTAATTTTCCATCAAAAGGTCATAGGTTAAATGTGCAAGATCTTTATATTTTTCGAGAATTCAGATTTTTAAACATCAAAAATGTAATTCAAAACAAAAATTCTTAAGTAAAATATATAATTTTTAACAATTTTATTAAAATAGGTTAAAGGTTATATTTTTTAAATTGTTATATTTTAATATTTAAAATTAGAAAAAACGTTATCAAATCACTTTTCTAAACAAATTTTTGTAATAAATCTTATAATTTAGCAATTTTTCTCAAAAAGATCAAAGGTCATATTATTAAATATAGAAATATAGAAGTATATTTATGATAATGTTTACCTAAAAATACTTTAAAACCTTATAAATCACTTCTCTAATATTTTGTAAAAAATTCACAATTTTATTAAAAATTTCTCCAAAAGGGTCAAAGGTCACTAAAACTGCTGCATTTATGCTAATTTTTGCTTAAAATCAAATATTACAGTTCAAATATAACAATTTGAACACGAAAATCATTTATATTTATATTTAAAATCTTATTAAAATTTCTATAAAACATCTTAACACACAACGAATTTTTCTATTTTCTTAAAATTGTTGAAGTTTTGATATTGTTTTTTTCAAAAAACAGGTCAAAGGTCATATTATTAAAAAATATTTTTTTCCTAAAAATTTATTACAATAATTTCTGAAAAATAAATACAAAATTTATAATTTTTATCCTTAATTTCTAAAAATTTTCAATACTTTTTTAAGAAGAGGTTAAAGTATGCTTTCGTATTAAAAAAAAATTAATCGAAATTTCTGTAAAAGTGCTACTACACAAAAATTTTTAATGGTCTTTTTTTTTGAGATTTACTACTTAAAAAAGAAAAAAAAATAGGTCAAAGGTTATATCATAAAAATATACATTTCAAAAAAATTTATTGCAAAATTATCAGAAAAATAAACAAACATAAATTTTTTATAATAAATTTAAAAATTTTTACAAATTTTCTATATTTTTCAATAAGAGGTCAAAGGTCATTGTGATAAAACGGTCATTTATAATTTTATTATTTTAAAATTTTCTTTACATTTTTAAGTTTTACTATTAAAACAAAAGTCAAAGGTCATATCTAAAAATAATCGATCTTTCATAAAAGAAATGTTACAAAAATGTCTGAAAAATAAATAAAGATAATTTTTTTTTGAAATTTTATCATTAATTTCTACAAATTTTCAAAATTTTTTGAATTAATCGAAATAGCTCTAAAAATATTAGTACATAAAAATATTTAATAGTTTCTTTAATTTTTTTTATTTATTTATTTTTGATTTACTGCTTAAAAAAAACAGGTCAAAGGTCATATCCTAAAAATCTATATTTGATATAAGTTTAATACAAAAATATCTAAAAGATAAATAAATATAAAAATTTGTTATAATGTTATCATCATCAATTTCAAAAAATTTTCATTATTTTTTAACCAGAGGTCAAAGATCATTTCAATAAAACTTACAAAATGTTTAATCAGAATTACTACAAAAACAAAATAATTTTAATTTTTGCTTAAATTTTTAAGTTTTTAACACTTTTGTAAAAAAAGGTCATAGGTCATATTTCTAAATTATCTCAATTTTTTTAAAAAATTAACACAAAATTCACTTTATAAAAAAGGTCAAATTCAAGCTTGTAATTTTGCAAATGTTTTAAAAAATTAATAAATTTCGAAAATTTTGTTATATTCCATTTATATTTGAAATATTTTTGTACTGATTTATGAGAAAAAAAAATTAATTATAAATAATTTTTGTAAAAACGGCCAAAGGTCAAAACCTTAATTAAATAATATTTCAGGAAAATTAATTTTATATTATTATTTTTTTTAATTTGTGTTAACACCCATTGGAAAGAAATTTAGAAAATTTTTTTTAATAAAAGTCAAAGGTTAAACTTTTGGTGAATTTTTTGAAGAATTGATAAATTTTAAGAATTTGTTTCAATTTAATTTATATACTTATGGTTTTTAAAACAATTTTATAATAAAAAAATTGATGTGTAACTAATTTTTGTAATAAAGGTCAAGGATCATATATATAATTAAGCCATATTTGAAAATAATAAATTATATATTAAGCATTTGTTTCTTTAACTTATGTTTAAATAAATGTTTAAAAATTTTTAAACATTTTTTGAAAAAAGTTGGAAAGGTCAAATATATAATTAAATCATATATTAGTTTTTTGTTTTTTTTTTTAAATTTATGAATTTTGAGAACTTGTTTTAATTAAGTTTGTGTTTGTTGGAAACATATTGAATTATAATTAATTTTCATAAAAAAGGTCAAAAGGTTAAACTATTAATTTAAACATGTTTGACAAAAAATTTTAAGTATTAAAAATTTGTGCTCTCAATTTATGTTTAAGGCACATTTTAAGAAATTTTGAACATTTTTTGAAAAAGGTCAACTGATAATTTAATCATATTTTATAAACTAAATGAATTGTTAAATTTTTTTATTAAAATTTAAATTTTTTAAAAAGTTCTATAATAAATATATTGAATTTCAGTTAAAAGGTTTTTTAAATTTATGTTTTAGGAAATTTTAAGAAATTTTGTTTATTTATTTATTTTTATATTTAGGAATAAGACCAAAGGTTAAACATAAAATTTACTCACATTTTTAAAAATTTAATGAATTTCGATTTTTGTTACTAAATTATTTATATTAAAAAGTTTTTTGAAATAAATTTATAAAACATATTGAATTATATTATTTTGATCGGGGTCGTACTCGTAATTTAGCTTTATTTGAAAAAGGATATTTATTAGAAATTTGTTTCTTTTATTTATTTTTGAGACCATTTTTAAAGTGTTTTGAAGATAGATCAAAGGTCACGTATATGTTGGTCCTGTTTTTGAATTTAAAGAATTTTGAAATTTTGTTTTCATTAAAATTTATATTTGTGTTTTTTTTTAACAATTTTATAATAAATAGTATGAATTACATTTAATTTTAGAAAAAAGGGTCAAAGGTTAAACTCGTAGCTTTATTTGATGAAAAATAATTAATTTATGAAAACTTGTTCTTAAAATTTTTATTTTAAACAATTTCTAAGAAATTTTTAATTTTTTCGGAAAAGGGTTAAGTGATATTTTTAAAAACTTTATGAATTTTGAAAGTAAGTTTTAATTAAATATATATTTTAAACGTTTTTTAAATAATTTCAACAGATGAAATTATATTTAACTTTCGAAAAAAGTATCAAAGGTCAAACTTATGTGTCAGCTTTATTTAAGCAACATTTATTACTTAGTGAGAATTTGTTTCTTCTATTTTTTATGCTTTAGACAAGTTTTAAGAAACTTTAAACTTTTTTCGGAAGAGGGTCATAAGTTAAACTTAAAATTTAGTCGCATTTAAAAATTGAGTGAATTCTGAATCTATTTTTTTTACTAAATTTATATTACAAACGTTTTTTTTAAATAAATTTATAACACATACATAAACATTTTCGTAAAAAAGGTCAAAGTTCATACTTATAATTTATCTAGCTTTATTTGAAAAAAAAAAAAAAATAATAATTGATTTTTAGAAATTTGTTAATTCTATTTATGTTTTAGACAATTTTTAAAATTTTTTGAATATAGGTCAAAGGTCAAACTTATATTTTGTTCCTGTTTTTTAGTTTAATGAATTTTGAGATTCTTTTTTATTAAATTTATATTTGAAAAGTTTTTTTTTTTAATATTTTTATGATAGTTAATAGGTTGAATTATATTTAATTTTCGAAAAAAAGGTCAAAGGTCAAACTTGTATGTCAGCTTTATTTAAGAAAAATTAATTTTTTAATGAAAGTTGTTTTTCGATTTATGTTTTAGACAATTTTTAGGAAATTTTGAATATTTTTTCAATAAAGGTCAAAGGTTAAACTTGTGATTTAGTCATACTTTTGAAAAATTAATAAATTTGGAGAACTTATTTTAATTAAATTTATGTTTTAAAAGCTCTTTGAAACAAATTTATTGGAATTTGAATGAATTATATTTAATTTTTGTAAAAAAAGGTGAAAGTTCAGATTACTAAACTAGCCATGTTTAAGAAAAAAAAAAAATAAATATATATTAAAAATTTGTTGCTTTAATTTTTTTTTAAGAATTTTTGATGATTTTTTAGAAGAAAATCAAAGGTTAAACTTAGTTTTATATATAAAGTTAATAATTTAATTTTAAATTATTAAAATTAAAATTTTTCAGAATATAAAAACTAAACGAATTTTTGAAAAATTTATTTATTTTTTTTTTTAAACTAAGTGTATTATTAATCATGAATAACATTTTAAATTATTTTTGGTTTTTTCTTTTAATTTTCGGTTTTATTTAAATTATTCTCATTATTTTAAGTAAATAGTAGAAGTTTAATTAAAAACTTTTTAATTTTTTTCTACATTTTTGATGAACTCATTTTAAAATTCATAAACTCTTTCAAACAATTCAATTTCAATAGAAATTTTCTATTATTATAAAAATATTTTTCCTTTTACGAATCAGTTAACTTTTCTATTGTTTTTAAGCACAGAAAGCTAAAACAAATAACCAAATAAATATGCAATAATGTTTTTTTTACAAAATTAAAAAGGTTATTTTTGTTAAAACAATACTCTAAATGTAAAATTGTTGAAAAGTTTGAAAAAAAAAACAAACACACACTCATAGAAAACCTGAAAATGTAACTAATTTCAATATAGCCTAAAGGTACTTTTTCTGAAAAATTTATAGGAGAAAATAAAATGTTTGAAGTAATTGAAATGAACAGCTACAGTTTTTGGAGAAACTAAAAGAATGAGAATTTTAAGTGAAAAATTTTAAAATGAAAAAGTAACAAACGCTTTGGCAAAGTTTAGCAGGTTGTAATGGGAGTAACAATGAGTTGAGAGAGCTGAAAATGAAGAACAAATATAATTTAGTTGGCTTAGGTAAGAGGGAAATTTAAGGGGCTCAAAACGCAGCTTAGAGTCTAAGAATTACATTTAATGTTTCCAAAATCTATTTATTTTTTCTATATTTAACACATGGCTTCTTTTTCTTATATTCTAATATATTTAATTTCACCTTTAAATAACCTTTATACTAATCGCTATTTTATTACAATTCATTGTCCTCAATTTTTTTTTCCAATAAAGCTGATCCTGTTAATGTTACAAAAAAGTCCTTTTGAGCTCGAAAAAAAGAAAAACATACACACAAACTATTACCAAATGACACTCATAAAATTCCAATCAAGCAATTTCATTACCTTTTTTCCAATTCATTCTCTTACACGTTTTTATTTTTTTCTCTCTAGCAAATTTCCATAGCAGGTATTGCTGACTGTTTTTAGCATTTAACTTTATCGGTATGTGCCGCAATTGAAGCGTATTGTTTTATTTTGTGTAAAAAATTTAAAAAAAAAAGAATTCTATAGCAGAAAAAAAAACAACGTAATACAATTGCAATATTGTATGAAAATAAAGAAAGAAAAAATAAATCGAGTATATACTTGAAGTAAAAAAATTATTTGCATGTGAAATGGTTTAAAAATTGGTGAGCTCGTAATATTGAAAAGCTATTAGAAGGTTCTAGTGTTTTTTATTTCGCTGAAGCTCTAAAAAATAAATAGAAATGAAGAGACTCAACCCAAGCAAAAGTCAATAGACTGTGGAGGAATTTGGCAATAAAAAAAAAGATAAATATAAAAACTGCAATTAAAGATAGCAGCAAAAATACCAGAAAAAGCGAAATTTGCAGTAACAAAAATTGAGGAAATTTTACAAATTTTCAATAAAGCTTTTAAATAAAAAAAACTTCTACAAGAGCTCAAAACTAAATTTTAAATTGAAAAAAAAGTAATATATATCGGAAATTTCTAAAATATTTTAAAATTTTAATAAAAAATAACCTTTGAACTTATGTTAGAAAACAATTTTCTTTAACAATTTTTATTTTATAAAAAAAAAACTGCAACAATTTTTCAGAAATTTAAATATTTTTGTAAAATGACCTTTGATCTTTTTAAGAAACAAGTCGAAAATTGTTAAATTAAAACATATTTCATTATTAAAATTTAATTGTTAATCGTTATTCCACCTTATTGGTAAAAATTTTCTATATTTTATTAGCATGACCTTTGACCCTTTCAATAGAAATATTCAAATTTAACCAATTCCTTACTGATTTTAATTTTAACTCAATTTTCTTCCATAAATTTTTCCAAATTTTTGCTCAATAAAGAAATTTTTATAAAATGAACTTTGACCTTATTAAGAAAAAAATAGTAATTTGGTAAATTAAAATCTATGAATTATTAAAATTTAATTGTTAATCGTTTTTCCTTTATTTTAATACAAATTTCCAAATATTTTATAATTATTACCTTTAACCATTTTAATAAAAAGATTCAAATTTAAAAAAATAAAATTCAACTTCTAGGTTAATGTTAAATAAATTTTAGCTAAAAAATATGAAATTTGGTGCAACAATGCTTAAGAAAAAAATTTTAAAAATAGAAAATAAATTTTTGATAAAATAATCTCTGATCTTTTGAATTAAAAACTTCTCTATCCTAAAAGAGCTTAAAATATAATTTTAATTTAAAAAAGAAAAACTGGTAGATATTTTTAAATTTCTTAAATAATTTAAGATTTTATTAAAGATAACCTCTTGATCTTATGCTAGAGAACAATTTTATTTAATAATTTTTATTTTATAAACAAAATTCGCTAAAATTTTTCAAAAATGTTAACATTTTTATAAAACGACCTTTGATCTTTTTAAGAAACAAGCCGAAATTTTTTAAATTAAAACCTATTTCCTTTATTAAAATTTAATTATTAATCGTTCTTCCACCATATTAATACAAATTTCCTATAATTTAATAGCATGACCTTTAACCCTTTTCATAAAAATATCAAAAATTAAAAAAATAAACTAAATTTTTCTTTAATATTTAATTCTAACAAATTTTTTTTAATGATAAAATTTTTATAAAATAGCTTTGGCGTTTAAAAAAATCTACATTAAAAAAAAAATCGAAATTTCTAAAATAGACTTATTTTTTCAACATTGTATTGTTCTTCCTTAATATTTATATAAATTTTTAATAATGTAAACGCATTACCTTTGACCTTCTCAAAGAAAATATCGAAATTTATAAAATAAAATCTATTTCTTATTAATACTTAGCTTTAGCTAATTTTTCTCGTATAACTTTACCCAATTTTAGCAAAATAAGTTAATTTTTATAAAAAGACCTTTGACCTTTTAACAAAAAATTCGAAATTTATGAAATAAAATTAACTTTTTTAAAAGAAATTTAACTATTAATAATTTATTTAAATTTTAACAAAAGATTCTGATATTTTATTCATTTAACCTTTGACGAAATTTATTTATGATTTTTTTTGGCTATATCTATTTAATTTCGACTCTTTTCTCTATAAAATCTCTATAAAAAAAGTTTTAATAAAATAAACTGAATTTTTAAAAATAATCTCAGGTTTAATATAAAATTTGTAACTTGAACTTGAACTTCTGGATAATAAAACAAAATTTTAATATTACTATTTCAACACATGATACTTAACTTTTAACATTTTTAATAAAAATATCTAAATTTATCCAATTTCTTATTAATATTAATTTCAACTAATTCTTTGTCTATAAACTTTACAAAATTTTCGCTGAATAAAAAAAATTTTGTGAATTGAACTTTGACCTCTAACAGAAAATTGAAAATTCGTAAAATCAATTTAGTTTTCTCAATAAGCAATAAATTTTTAATCATTTTTCCTTAATATTAACGTAAATTTCCAATATTTTAATAGCATGACCTTTGACCCTTTTAACAAAAATTTCCAAATTTAAAAAATAAAACTAAATTTTTCTTTAATATTTAATTCTAACTAAGTTTTGCCTTATAAACAGTACCAAATTTTTGCTAAGTGAAGAAATTTTTATAAAATAGACTTTGATGTTTTAAATAAAAATCTAAATTTTTTACATAAAATTCATAATAAAAACAAAATCCTTCACTTATAATATATAATTTTGAAATATTTTTCATGGATATTGTTATCAATTTCTAATATTTTATTAGAATGACCTTCAACCTTTTTTCTTAATTTGGAAAATAAAATCCCATTAATAAATAAATTCTATTTTGGATTATTTTTCTGTAAAACTTCACCAAAATAAAAATGTTTTTACCATTTTTTTTATTTTCATAATTTTTTTGTAGAAATTTCTTAAATTTTATTATAGAATGAATAAATTTTATATTTTAGATTATATTTCATTTTAAATATTGCCGAAATTTGGTTCTTTTAAAAACTTGACCTTTAACTTGTTTTCAAATATACATTTTTTTAAAGTAGTTTCTTATTTCTTCATATTTAAATCATTTTCAATAAAAAATGACCCAAATATAGGTTTTTGACCTTTTTTTAGATTTTAGGATTTTATGGAAAATAAAAGTTTTTTTTATTAGAATTCATTTACTTTTAATAATTATTCAATATATGCACACTCATCAATACGACCTTTGACCTTTAGCGATAATTTCCAAATTCCAAATTTTTTAATAAATTAAATTAGTATTTATTTGTCAATAATTTTTAACTATGAAAATAAAGAAATTTTGGCATGTAGACCTTTGACCCTTTTGACTAATTTTAAAGAAGTTTTTAAAAATTTTGTTTATAATATTATTTTAAATTATTTTTCAAAAAAAAAGAACACATTGTAGTTTTAACATGCTAACCTTTGTTTTTTCTTAATTGTAAGGTAAATATCAATAATTTCTTTATAAAATTAATCGTATTGTTATTACTAAATCTATTGCAATAAAATCTGTGCAAAATATATAATTTTTATATAATAACCTTTGACCTTTTTTAAATAAAAAGATTTTTTATAAAAAAAATCAAAATTTTTCTTTTAGTTTTTTATTATTATTAATTTGTAATTGATAGCTGCTTAAAATATACCTTTGACTTTTTGCGATATTTATTTAGTTTTTTGTGGCAAACATTTACAATTTTCTTAAAAAAAATTATTATTCCTGATTTAAAATTAATTTTCCATTATTAATTCTTCCGACTTTTTACCTTTTTGATAATTTTTATAGAAATTTATAAATATTTGTTTATAGGAGTCTTAATATGATGACCTTTGACTTTTATAAAGATGTAAATATTTTATTAAAATATTTTAATATTATTAATATTTTCTTAATAGAATGCCTAACATTTTTAGTTTTAAATTATTTTCAAGAAAGTTAGGTTAAAATATAGATGATTTGATGATTTTAAAAATAACCTTTGACCCTTTTTAAATTTTAAGATTTTTATGGAAAATATAATTAATATTATAATAGTTTTTTTATTTTATTTAATTCGCTATTAATAATTGCTTAATATATACTAGATTTATCAGCCATAATGTGAAATTTTTTTAAATAATTAATTACTTCTGATTTATAATTTATTTTCCATTAACAGCTAGGTAAAATTTTTTTTAGATCTATAGATTTTTGTGAAAAATATTAAAAATTTAGCTATAGAATGAGTTAATGTTTAATAAGAAGTTACTTTCCTAAAATAATTGTGAGAAATAAAGAAATTTTTTATGCTAACCTTTGACCTTTCTTTAAAAAATGTTAAGATTTAAAAGAATTTATTAAGAAATGTCCTAAATTTAAATAATTTTGCTAACAATATCATGGTAAAAATATTTAATTTTATCAATCCAACCTTTGACCTTTTGTTATTCAAAATATGTTTTTTAAAAGAATTATTAGACTTTTTTATAGAATTATTTTCGAATTAATTTGTCATTAATAACTCGTCAAAATAAGCATGTTTTAACATCTTGACCTTTGAACTTCTGAAAGTTAACGGATTTTTGGGAACTATTAAAAATTAAGCAATGGGATAAATTAGTGTTTAATAAAAAATTATATTTTCATAATAATTTGCAATAATAAAGAAGTTTTTACATGCTAACCTTTGACCCTTCTGGAAAAAATTTTAAATTTAAAAGAATTTATAGAGAAATATTAAAAATTTTAATAAAAAGTAGCAGAATTTATCACTTAAATAATTTTTTTAATATTATTATAGTATAAAAGTAGATTTATTCGTTTTTCTGGTGGTGTTCACCTTTTACCCCTTCGTCATTTTATTCTATGTAGTCAAACAATTTTAAAATAATATTAAAAAAGAAAAAAAAAACAAGACAAGGAATCTCTATATAAAACGCGTAACATATTTCGCGAATTGCTGATGAGGGATTTTCTTAAGTGCAGACACACCAAGTGTTTTTTAAAAATTATTTTAAAGACGAAAAAGAGAGGAAGTGTCAGGGGCAGAACTTAAGTTGAAAGTTAACATATGCCTGTTCAAAGTATTTATTTGTCTCTTGGAGTATTTTTTTTTTAATTTTATTTTCTTAGCAATTTAATTTCACATTAGTAAGGAAAAGAAAACATTTAAACTTTTTTTAAATTTGTTTTTATTCGATGTTTGTGGCAAATATATGTTAACAGATTTATTGAATAAAACTATTTAAAGAAAATAAAATAAAGTATACTTTAAGGCTTATAATTACGTTTACAAATATACAGAGCTATTAAATGTTGATTTTATGTTAATGTTAAAGCGTTAATGAAGTGTGTGAAAAAATGAGGAAAATGATGAAAGAAATGTAGAGATTTTTGTTTTTTAATAGGGAATAAGGAAGAGGAAAATAAAAGGGAATTTTTAATAGAAAATAAAAATAAAGAAGAAATTTGTTATTATTTTTTTAAAGCCTTTAAAATTTTTAGCAATTAATAATGTTTGTTATTTTATTAAGCTTTATTTTGTTATTAAGTTTAAAGTAGGCTTTAAAATTATATTTAATTTTGTGCCTTAAAATAGGCTTTATTTTATACAGATATATCAGAATTTCTCCAAATTATTTACTTAACTTCAAAATTTATTTTGTAATTAATTTAAGAATTAAAATTTTATTTAATGTTGCACAGTGTTTTTTTTTTTTTTTTTTTTTTGAAAATACTTCTCTAACTGATGAATAAAATTTCACCTGTTCTTGTTTTCTTAAAGGAACACAGATTCCTAGCCGGTCATAGGCAGTGTGCAGACCTCCAAAGTTGCATATGCATTTTTTTTCTAAATTGCCAAAAATTCATTTATGATTTGACAGAAAAAAATTACACATAGATAGTCTTTGTAAATCTCTACCTTTGTAAATACGCTTACATGTGCAGGTTTTCTCTTTTAGTTTAAGAGGTAATTAGGTTGAAATAAAATTTTCACTCATTTTTACCCTCGTTTTTTTAGTTTTTTTTTTTTTTTTAATTGGCTGGCTCAATATTGGCCATAAATTTTTTCGGATTCTTTATAAAATTCTAAATAATATTGCTGTAAGAATCGTATAAATATATACATTAGACAAAAAGTTATATTAATCTGAATTTGGATGTTTAAAAAAAATTATATTTTTTGGATTTCTATGAAAAAAGGTGGCAACATTTATTTACTTATAAAATCTATTTTTTTTCTGGCCCATATATTTTTTTAATGTTTTCCAAAGGCCTCCTAATGTAGATGCGTGTAAAGTAAACCTCAAGGTGCTTTGGGGCAACGGTCTCCCGTTGCCAATTTCCACAATTTTCTTAAATTGGTCTGTAAGATTCTCAAGTTATAAAGTTGGGTTCAAGCAAAAATTATTTTAAGGAAATTATGTCCTGGTCTGGCCAGGTGAAATTCTATTGCGATATTTCAAACAGTCCATAAGTTACAGAATTATTAAAAAAAAAAACATTTTGGAACCACTGTGTGTTTCCGCTTAGAATTTCTTTAATTTCCTTCAATATTTTATCTTATTAATTTATTCATTTAATTAGTTATTTATTTATTTATTTGTTTATTTAATTAATTATTTACTTAATAGTTCATTTATTTTTTTAATTATTTCTTTACTTATTTATTTATTTATTTATATATTTAATTATTTACTTATTACTTCATTTATTTATTTAATTATTTATTTACTTATTTATTTATTTCATTATTTATTTATTTAATTATTTATTGATTTCTCCATTTACTTATTTATTTAATTAATTTTCTATTTATTTATGTATTTATTTATTTATTTATTTACTGCTTTACTTATTAATTTATTTATATATTTATTTATTTAATTATTTATTTATTTGCTTATTTATTTAATTATTCATTTATTTAGTTATTTATTTAGTTGTTTATGTATATATGTATGTATTTATTTATTTATTTATTGCTTTACTTATTTATTTATTTATTTAACTATTTATTTATTTAATTATTTATTTATTTGCTTATTTATTTAATTGTTCATTTATTTGTTTAATTATTTATTTATATATTTTTTTATTTACTTATTTATTTATGTTTTTAGTTTATTAATTTTTATTTATTGATTTATTTACTTATTTATTTCATTTTTTATTTATTTATTTATTTAATTATTTATTAATTTGTTTATTTAATTATTTACTTAATTAATTATTTATTTATTCTTTCAGACAAATTTATTTATTTGTTTATTTAACTATTTATTTATTTATTTGCTTATTTATTTAATTTTTCATTAATTTATTTATTTAATTAATTCTTGATTTATTTACTTATTAATTTGCTTATTTATTTATTTATTTATTAATTTTATTATTTATTTATGTATTTATCTATTTATTTGTTGAATTATTTAATTATTTATTTATTTACTTATTTATTTATTTTTTATTTTGTTAATTTTTATTTATTGATTTATTTACTTATTTAATTATTTATTTAATTTTTTATTTATTTACTTATTTATTTAATATTTTTATTTATTTATTTGATTATTTATTTATTCTCTCAGACAAATATAAGCTTAATTTTAGAGGAGACGGAGGATGGAATTCCAAATAGAAAATTTTGCTACCTTGATGCAAGTAAACACATCTTCGACTTCGCCAACAATATTAACATCAGGCAACAAAAAAAAAAAAAAAAAAAGAAAAAAAAACATATAGAATTGCTACGTGCCTTTGCATTCGCAAAATTCATTTAAACTGCCTGCCTGATTGGTTCCTTAACAATACCACCAACCGTAAGCATCATCATCACTAACGGGAACTCCAAAAAATCATAGCACAACTGTAAACGTTTAAAGAAAATTTTCCCCATCAAAATATACTTCAGGGAAGACAAATAAAATTTTCCACAACATCTCTAAGATACATACGACCAACCTCTCTCTACCTTTCTTCTCTAAATGCATCACATGTTAACATTTATTTTACTTATGATGCATGTTTGTTAGTCTCTCACATAAATAGTATCAATGTTAAGTTGTATGAAATGTATACTCTGTATGACTACATGGCCGCACATGGCTCATGTTGCATTATAAAACGATATTTTCTTTGTATTTGCAAATGGAAAATTCAATGTTGAAGTGTATAGTTTTTATTTCATTTCTATTTTCTCTAGAATTCTTGTTGGAAATCAAAAATTGAAAAATGATAGAAAAAAAAAAAAAAAAAAAGAAATTCTATTGCAATTTGCAGAGAATGCGTAAAGAGTTTCTTTTTCAAGTGACCATTTGTTAGCTGAACATGTGTAAATTGAATTTAATTATGAGGAGTTAAGTAATGAAATTTCGAAAAAATAATTTAAGGGACTTGAGAAAATATTAAATTCACTTAAATAAAAGTTCTTTAAAAGAACTTCAAAAAGCTGTAATCAAGAATAAAAAAAGAGTTTCATTGTAGATCTTTATGGAGTTATAATATAGTTATAATGAAAGCAATATCTCCCAAACTGCTAGATCCGTTTAAAAGCATTACATATATATGGGAAAAATGCAAAAGAGTTCTTAAGCCTTTAGGAAAGTGATCTCATAAACATATGGGACTATTTAAAGGGGTGTAAAATTTGACCACCATGAACTTGTGACTTAAAAAAAAAAACAACTAGCAGGAGTTGTAAATGTATACATATCTTCTAAGCCACTAGTCCTATTAAAAATTTGTGAATAGGAAAAATTAAGATAAGGTGTTAATCTTTCAGAAAAATACATTGGAATCGCCCTGTTATAATATCGGACGAACTACAGAACTAAAAATATGGGACTATTTCCAGTAGCCGTAAATATATCTCCTAAACTACTGATCCTATCGAAAGCTGTACACGAGGTCTAAAGCTTTCAGAAAAAAGTATATAGTAATACGGATTAATAATAATATGGTGTGTCAAAGTTGAGCACCTCGAAATTAAGAAAAAAAAAGAATAATAATAATAATAATAGTAATAATAAAAATTTTGGTGTTCGTAAATTTAAAAAGTAAAGGCCAAATAAAGGGTAAGTTGGCAGAATATAATGGGTATATCGGCAAGAAAATTGCAATCAATTTTCTGTTGAAACAAAAATAATTTTTATCTATTACAGGCAGAACAAAACCTATAGATCAGTGGTTTCCACAGAATTTTACTTTACGAAACTTTTCGAAATTTTTTCCCGCAGACTCCCGATTATACGATTATTTCTCATCGCAAATACTAAAGAGTAAAACAAGGGCTTTCCAGGGTCCTCAGGGAACCGTTATACCGTTATCAAAAAGACATTTCGAGACTGATGACAGTGTTAACTAGGCGGGTACATGTAACTATACCCGATCTCTTCATCAATGAGAACTTTGGTAGTTGCAATCAAAATGGAGAAGAAATCGGGCCTTTATTTTGTATGCGAATGCTCAGTTCTCAGTAACAGACCACTGGAGGTCCGTGGATTCCTATTTGGAAATCGTTGCTGTAGAAGGTTCTCTACCAGGTGCTATGCTACCCCCATCGTATTGAAATAAAAGGTTTTAGAGAAAATAATACTTATTTTTTCGTTGCAACGTTTGTTTCAGGTTTGACTTTTATTCGTTTTGGCGATTTTTTTCCGTTGTGACGATTTTTTCGCTTTTCCTTGTTTTGATAATTTTTTCGTTTTGGAGTTCTCTTCCGTTTTGATGATATTTTTGGCGTTTTTCCCGTTTTAGCGTTTTTTCCGTTTGGGGGATTTGTTTAATTTTGGTGATTTTTTTTATTTTGACCTGATGTTTTTCATTTTGGCGCTTTTTCACTTTTATCCTTTTTGGCGAGTTTTTTCGCTTTAGCGTTTTTCCGTTTTGGCGTTATCTTTTTCGATTTGGTCATTTTCTTCATTTTGGCGATTTTATTTATTTTGAAGATTTTTCACTTCGGCGCTTTTTTCACTTTTCCCCGCTATGGCGATTATCTTTTTGATTTTAACGTTTTTTCCTTTTTGGCGGTTGGTGGTTTATTTTTACATTTTTTTTTTATTTTGCCACACTTTGCTTCTCTCCTAAAAACTATTTTTTTTTTCGTTTTACGATTTTTTCGTATTGCCGTTTTTTTATTTTGATGATTTTTTTTCATTTCTCTCTTCTATGTTTTGTCTATTTTTTCCGTTTTGGTGTTTTTTTTTGGTTGTAGCATTTTTTCGTTTTGGTATTTTTCTAGTTTTGAATTTTTTTATTTTGTCGATTTTTTTCCTTTTGGGGTTTTTGAAAATATTTTTCCGTTTAAGCGTTTTTCCTTTTTTTCATTTTGGCGATTTTTTATGTAGACCACTTTTTCCTTTTGATGCTATTTTCACTTCATTTTGTTTTGGCGATTTCTTCCGTTTTGGAGTTTTGTTTTTCATTTTACCAATTTTTTATTTTGAGGATTTTTTCATTTGGCGGTTTTTTCGATTTTTTCTGTTTTGTCAATTTTTTTCATTTTGGCGATTTTTTCCTATGGCGTTTTTTCTTTTGGTGATTTTTTCATTATGGCAATTTTTTTATTTTGAAGATTTTTGTCATTTTGGGGCTTTTTCGCTTATCTATTTTTGAAGATATTTTTCCATTTTAGCGTTTTTCATTTCTTTTTAATTTTGGCGATTTTTTATATAGACGATTTTTGCCTCTTGATGCTTTTTTCGCTTTAATCTGTTTTGACGATTTTTCCACTTTGACGTTTTTTTCATTTTGTCGATTTTTTTTCATTTGACGCTTTCTTCGATTTTCTCTGTTTTTTTTTTAGTTTTGGTGAATTTTTCCGTTTAAGTGTTTTTTAATTTTGCCAATTTTTTTCGTTTTGAAGTTTGGCGCTATGTGTTACGGGAGCTTTGAGAACCACTTTCACTTCTACTCCGTGGTAGACTTGATTTCCGTCCACCTTTAGACTTACCCGATAATTGCAGTGTCTTAGAGATGGAAGTAATTGCTATAAATTAGTCCCTCTGATAGCCAAGCCGAGCTATCAAGGCTTTTATGGTCAATATTCTATCATCCAGAGTGAGTCGTGTTTGCCGCAGGCCTTATAACGAGATCTGTTTGGAGTAAAATCTGCACATATTTTGGGCGTCAGGACACAGTGATATAGAGGGTAATAGTCTAGCATACGAAGTTGCTAAGGAAGAGCTACAAACAAGCTGATTATTAGGGTGCTGATGCTTCGAGAGGGAAACTATCGTTGGAGAAAATTGAATAAGTTGTCTGAAGTCTCTAGCTAGAGGTAAGTCAAAGCCAATCTAGAATCTTATCGTCTCTCTTTCAAGAGATAAACTTTATATATTGGTGGCTGCAAGGTAAAGAACTGATTCTTGCAAAGACAAACGATTGTTGGAGAAGTTTAAACACTTGCCAAGTTATCAGATGATCTAGATTCTTATCGTCTATTGGTGACCATTCTCTCGAGTCACTGCTTTATGGTAGGCAAGCTTTCAGACATTGGGTTATGTTAACGATTTCTGCTGATACGACGAGGAGAAGTCCTTCACACACTTTTTATGCTCATATGCGGCTTCGTCGGAGAATAGGTGAACCTCTCTTTGATGATCTTGACGATCCGAGTTAAAGTTTTGGATAGTTGGTGGAATAGATCTGAGATTTTTTTAGCTATGCACTTACGGTACCACAAAGAGGATAATTGATGACCTAAATGAATTGGGACTTCGTTCCAATGGCCGTGACAATCTAGCCTAATGCAAGATTAACACAAAAAAAAAGTTCTCTTTGGAAACGGTTTAAGCAAGATGATTACTTGGAAGTACTTGCAATTGAATGGGGATATTATGTTCTATAATTGGAACCTACGCAAAAAGCTAAAACTGATCAATGAACCTCTTAGAAATACCAATATGAAGTTCCCAAAGCAAAAGTTAATCCACCAAAAATCATTGATTGTTGCGGATTGTGATTCGATGGTATCATATGTCGGTAACATATTAGATATTTGGTGAGACTTTCCCAAGAATTAGCACTATAGAAATAAGCCATAAAAAGCGGTTGTTCCTAAAGTAAACACGATCTGTGTCATCATCGTATAAACAGGAGTCATTCAGTCCTCTTCACGTTCTGGACTCAAGCCGCAGATATCTATAAAGTTCTACACTCAAGAAAGATAGTCTCTAGTAATTTATAGTTATATAATACGAATTTATTTTTTTTACTGTTATTTCTTCTCTGTTTTATATAAGTACCTAATCTTTATCACCTCCCTAAAGTATGCTTTAGTTTTTTTACTTAAACTGTTAATTAAATAAACTTTAAATGTTTTACTTCTTTTTTTTGCAGTTTTATAACCATTACCTTTAACATTTCTTAAAAAAAGTAACAAAATATTATCATTGCTGTTAGCAAATGTCTAAAATGTTTATGAGAAATAAAACTACTCAACGCCAGAGAAAAATCATTTTCTTCGCCACCTAACCCCTCGCAACAATCAAACTCAATGATTGTCGACAATAAAATGTAACGATTATTTTATGAGTTTATCTGCTACTATTGCTGTTTACAGTTTTTTTTTCAAAAATTTAAGCAGAAATATCTGGCAAAAAGATCTGCTGATTATTATCATCAAAGTCATACACACACACAGGGATAATAAGGAGAATGGTGGCAAGTGATGGTTTTTTCTTTATGGTACTTAAATGTAGTTGAAATTTTAAGGTAGAACTAGAGGTTTGTACGAAGTGTTTGCTTTGTAGCAGGATATGAATAAAAGCTGTAAATATTTAATGGCAGCAATTTGTTTTGAAAATGCCTTGTTTCAATAAAATAAAAAAAGAAGATATAAATACTAAAGATTTGAATTGTTTTATTTTAACTTCGTACCAACTTGTTTAAATTTATAATTTGTTTAACTTTTTCAAAAATGTCTTTCATAAAACAAATATTTTAGTCTTAAAACTCACTGTAATAATTCTGCCTTTTTGCTGCAGATTTCTTTTGGTAGTAAATTTTAAATTCTAGCATATTTATTCGGCTAACATAGCAAAGAGAACGCCGAAAATTTTGCTATAAATTTCAGACGAGTCTTATTTGTCATTTTATTTTTATTAATTTTTATAGAAAGAAATTAGATTGCTGTATAATAATTTAAAATGATTTTATAAAACAGCCTTAATATAGGTAATATCTTTTTGTTTTATGAACTATGCTCCAAAGTATGCTTTATATTTCATAAAACAACTTATTCTATTTAACTGGTCAACTAAGTTTGTAAATAAAATTTATCTATATAATTAATAGGTAAAAAATTTTCCTGTAATTCCTAACGGTGTACATATCATCGATTTTAATATAGAAAATATATTTTCTCATAGATATACTGAATATTATTTTATTACAAAAAAAAAAAAAAAAAAACAGCCGAAATGAAAAATATGAAAAAATATCGCCAAAACGAAAAAACAAACGATAAAGTAAAAAAAACGTAAAATTAAAAACGCCTAAATAAAAAAATTCCCAAAATGCGAAAATAAACACGACAAAATAAAAAAATCGCTTAAATAAAAAAGTCGAAAAAAAACGTCAAAATGAAAAAGAATATCAAAAAATAAAAATATTGCCAAAATGAAAAAAATTAAAAATAAAAAAGTTGCCAAAACGAAAAAAAAAAACACAAAACAAAAAAATCGCTTAATTGAAAAAAAGCAAAAATAATATCGCCAAAATAAAAAAAAAATTTGACAAAGTAAAAGAAATCTATAATGAAAATAAAAAAAAAAACGCTAAAATATAAGAAGTCACAAAAACGAAAAAGAAACGCTGAAACAAAAAAAAGGTTAAAACGCAAAAAACCCAAATTAGAAAAATCGCGAGTGCAAAATTTCCCCAAATTAAAAAATTCGCCAAAAAAAAGGTAAAAAATGCCAGAATGAATAAAATCGACAAAATAAAAAATATCGCCAAAACGAAAAAAGTCGCCATAATGTAAAAAGTTTAAACAAAAAAACCGCTAAAGTGTAAAAACTTAAAATGAAACGATAGATTTAAAAAATTTAAAAAAAAAACGACAAAATAAAAAATCGTTTAAATAAAAAAATCGAAAAATGAAAAAAAACAACACAAAGTAAAAGAAATCGCTAAAAAGCAAAAAGTTGCCAAAACAAAAAAAAAAAAAAAAACTCGAAAATAAAAAAATGCCAAAAATTAAAAATGTCTCAAAACTTAAAAACGGAAAAACGTTAAAACGAGAAACAATCCAAAATGAAAAAATCGATAAAATGAAATGATATCGCAAAAACGAAAAAAAGTCGCCACAATAAAAAAGCTCAAACGAAAAAAGTAAAATGAAAGCAAAATAAAAATCGCTTAAATAAAAAAAAAAACGGAAAAAAGCAAAATACCATCGCCAAAAGGAAAAAAATTGGTAAAGCAAAAAAATAATAATAACATAGTTTATATAAAACAGCCCTGAAATAGTCAATATTTTTGGTTTTATAAATTATGCCCGAAAGTAGTCTTTATATTTTATTTAATCGGCCGCAAAAGTTTATAAATTAAATTTAAAACATATAATTTAATTACATGAAATAAAACAGCCTTTAAGTAGGCCATGTTTTTTGTTTTATTAATAAAACAATTAAAAAAAATTTATATAAAATAAATTATTTTCATTAAAAAAATTATATCGAATTTTATTTTAGTAAAAAATATTTTATTTATTTTATTGCTTTTAATAAATGTTTGTTTTAAACAAAATAAATAAAAAACGCTAGCATATTTATGGGCTCTAGTTGGAGCTAACAATTTAAAACAATTTAACTTAAACTTTCTGTTTTTCCTTCTTATATACTATTTCTCTTTTACAGTTTTATTTCATTGTTTTTTCTGTTTTAACTATTTTATTTTAAAGCCATAAATTTCATTTTCTTGTTCATTCCTATAAATCTTAATATTTCGTGTACTTATTTCTCTAGCCTTTACTGCAGTTATGGTGTTTATTAAGAATGTATATTTTTAAAGCTGGAACTGGAATATATGTACTTGTTTTATGAGCTTGCACATCCTCTTTTTTCTTTCTTTTTGAACATGACTCTCAAGCATACTTATGTTTCAGGCAAAAGAAAAAATATATATATGACAAAAATATTAACAAAAAAATTGTGTACAAGGATAAAAAGGATTTTTTGGGGTACATTTACACCAAAGTGGAAAGAAAAAAAGGAAAAATTTTATTTGACAATATTGTACTGCAGTTGTTTTTTCTATACGCCACATATCAAGCAGTTGGGGTGTTTAAAGTAAATGATGATGCTGCTGATGTCCTACACGTTTCAAACAGATTTCAACAGTCATAAACAATTTAAATCTTTATTTTTTTATAAGCTAAGAAAAACAACTCAAATGAAAAAATATGTTTGCAATATTCAGTTTGAATAAAAGTCAAAGATTTTATAGCTAAAGACCTTAAAAAAATGAAAAAGAAGCTTTATGAAAGAAGACCTAAAATTGAAGTTATTTTAAAAGTATACCAAAATATTTCCTTGCAAAATTTTAAAGACTAGATTATACCTGAGTTGCTCAGCTACCCCTATCATATGCAAATACACTTAAATACAACTTTTTTTTATTTTTAAATAATAAAAAAATATAGTAGAAACGTTTAACGATTGTAACTAATAAAATACAGAACTAAATGTAATCTGTAATGTACATAAATACGAACATTTTTTTTAAATACCGTTTACCAATCTAAAAATGTTACGAATCCTTTTTTTTCTATAAAAATTCAAAATACGTGAAGAATAAAGTAACCAACACAAAGATAACGGTTCAATACAAAAACAAAATACCTGAGTTTAAACAATTTAACTTCTTTAAAGCAGAGAGGTCGAATAAAAAAACTCAGAATAATACATTTTCGTTTTGGAGATTTTTTTCATGTTGGCTATTCTTTTCATTTTGGCGATTTTTTTAGGTTAGTAGATTTTTTTTACTTGGCGATTATTTTCCGTTTCACATATTTTTCGTTTTGTTGTTGTTTTCACTTTAGCGATTTTTTGTCATTTGGGAGTTTTTTTCTCACTACCGATTTTTTCATTTAGGCGATTTTTTCATTTAATTTTAGCTTTTTTTTCCACTAGCAATTTTTTCATTTAGGCAATTTTTTCATTTAATTTTGGCGTTTTTTCACTGGTGATTTTTTTATGTTTTAGTGATTTTTTATTTTGGCAATTTTTTATTTTGGTAATTTTTTTATTTTGTCGATATTTTTTCATTTTGTTAATTTCTTTCATTTTGACGTTTTTAAGGTTTTTCTATTTTTATCGCTTCACCAATTTTTTATTTTGTCGTTTTAGCGATTTTGTCTTCATTTTGGCGTTTTTTTTATTTTACCTTTTTCACGGTCAAATTTCTTCAGACGATGACCTGAAAAGGTTATAATTTCAATTTTAAGTATATTTTTTTACAAATAATGTTAATACTTGGACTTAAATAAAATTTAAACGAGTGTCAAACGAAATTTTGACACAATTTAAATAGACTTATCTTCAAATCAGGGAGTTAAAAACACACCCAGTGTTTTGTACCAAAATACGCAAAATCCCAACCCGGAAAAAAAGTGTTTTAAAAATTTACGTTTTCCATTCAAATGGCCACATTGTCCTTATAAGATGCGTACCTCAGAAAATAATTTTTGTGTATTTATCCAATATATCCCAACATTGAGATTTGAGAATTTTACAAACAAATTAAAAAAAAAATGTGGAAAATTGCCAAGGTTTGGATAGGGCTTATGGGGAGACCGTTGCCCCAAGCGCCTTCGTGTTAACTTTATACGTATCTATATTTAGATTCATTTTGAAAACATTAAAAAATTATATAGGCTAGATTAAAAAAATAAATTCTTTAAGTAAAAATATATTGCAACCTTTTTTGAGAAAAGAAAAACAAAAAATATGCAATTTTTTTAATGTTCTAACTTCAAATTAATACGAATTTTTATTGGATTCATATATTTATATGATTTTGCAGCGATATTATTTAGAATCCAATGAATATTTTGAAAAAAATTTAGGGGCAATATGAGCTCGCCAATTTAAAAAAAAAAATTAAAAAAAATGAGTAAAATATTTATTACAGCCTAAATATCTCTTATGTTAAAAAGGATAACATACACATGTAGGTTATTTCTTTTTGGCGATTTTTTAAATAAATTGCATATCAGAAATGATCATATTTAGAAGTCTACCCACTCCCCGCCTGATCTGCTAAGAATCTGTGCTCCTTCAAATCAGCTCGAAAATAACTTGTCTCTGGCCAGGTGAAATTTTATAGAGATATTTTCAACGGTTCACAAGTTACAAAGTTATTTCCAAAAAAAACCTTTTGGAACCACTTGCATCTGAGAGGCTGCCAATTCAAACTAACCTAATCAACTCCTTCGATTGGTGCTATTTAAGGCGTCTATGAACCGGAGGGTTTGAGTTATTTTATTTATTTTTTTAACATAAAAATTATTGCCTATATACCAGGAATTTATAGCTTTTATCTCTTATTTTAGTTTGATTATTCGATGATCTTTTTGTAATAATACTTGCAAACAGAATTTTTTATCACATTTTATTTATATTTAAAATATTTATTCTCTATTTTATTTTGATATTTTTTGTTATGAAATAATATATCTATTATATTGTTTATATTTTTATTTATCAAACAGAACCCCTTAATGTATGCTTTTAAATATTTATGACTTTTTCTAGCACAAACAACTACAACACATTTCTGTATTTTTTATAATGACAAAATATATTATTTCTTTTATATTAAATATATTAAAAATTCATAAAATTTTTTAAGTATCATTTTTGTTTGAGTTTCCATGAAAACTCACAAAAATGAGCTGCCAAAAAATATGCAATAAATTGTGACATAAATTCAAACAAAAAGCTAATAGAAAATACAATAATATGGACAAGTTATAAATATGAAATTTGTAACAAAAATAAACTTAAATAAAATATGCTAAAAATGTAAATGAAGGAGAGTAAAATGGAAGTGTATAAAATATAAACTAAAACATGAGATACTGACAAATGCAGAAATTCAAGTAGCAAAATAAAGAAAGGATATTTTTAATAAGAATATTGCTTTTTAAATAAACAATACTTGACCTTTTTTTGTTATAGAAAAAATGAAAAAAAAAGAATAGAAAAAACAAAGAGAAATTTTGAAAGGAATTTAGTTGTTAAGAAAAAAAGTAGGCAATTGTTTATATTTAAGGAATTTTCAAAAAGTTTTAAAATTACAAACAGAATAATGGAGAGATATCTTAATATTAAACTAATTGAAAGTGGACCTCATCTATCATTAAAAAAAATCTCCAAAAAATTAGGTAAAGAAGAAAGTGGGTTCAGATATTTTCTGCATATTTTCTTGGAACCATAAGCAAGTTTATTTAAGTTCCTTGGATGATAAATATTTTTTTAAGCAAGCTATTGTTACGATTTTCTAGCCATTTTCTTGTAGGGCTAAACATTTAATTGTAATAAACAACCTAAATATATGCTTTACTTTTTTTAGAAATAAATTTTTAAACTTTTGTTTTGATGTCATGGTATTCAGATAAAACAAATCCTTTTATCTTCGTTCTTCGTAACATTGAATAACAATTTATAGACAAAGTCAAGGTAATTTGATTGATATTATTATTTTTTTTAATTATCAAATCTAAAGCCTATCTTCTAAGCTTCTATATTAGTAGATATTTTAAAGTTTTATAATTATTTAGGTATACTTTTTTAAACTTGATATAAATGTAAATTAAATACTGCCTTTCTCATTAAAAAAATCTTCAATATTTTTTTCATTAAAACAATATCTTTTCCCTTCGTTGTCGGCTGTTATTTAGTTGCAGCAAATAAAAATTCCCCCAAAAATAGACCACAGTTTTAATTTGTTTTTGCCATTTTTGTATAACAAATATAAAAGAAACCAAAAATAATTAAAACAAAAATAACTTTAAACATATTTTAAGTCTTCCATAAAAACACAGTTCTTTTTGAATATACCTAAAAATAGGCTTTAGTTTTTGAAAACAAATTCTCCCTCCTAATCTCTGGAAAAAATTTGTTTACAATTTGTAGAATTTATTTTTCCAAGAAGAGAAATATTTTTTAAAGCTGACAGCGAAATATAAAATACACCAAATAAAGAAAAGAACTCAAACAAACAGTGGTATTAAAAGAGAATAATAAAAACAATTATTAAATAAAAAATAAATTATTATTTTTTAAATAATTTTTTTTTTATTTTACAAATTCTCAGCCTTATTTTAAAAAATACCACACCCAACTGAAGAAGAATAAAAAGATTCAAGCATACCTAACCAATTTTATTTTTTATTTTGTTTTAATTTCTCAATTTTAAAGCAAAAAACCCAAAATGCAAATTCCAAAACAAAATTTAAAAAATCTTTTTGTGGCGGGATTGTAAGAAATCGAATTTTTAAGAAAAAAAAACGGGTTTCTTTCCAAGTTAAAAAAATAAAAAAAAAATAAATTCCTAAATGAAATTAAAAAATTCTCCTGAAGCGGGATTGTAAAGATTACGGATTTTGGAGATTAAATTTCTTATCCAAAAGCAAAATATAAAGAAAATTAATATTCCCAAATAAAATTAAACAATTTTCCTATTGCGGGATTGTAAAAATAAAGGACTATAGAGACTAAATTTTTGGAAAATTGGAAAATTCCTAGTTCAAAATCCAAAAAAGAAAAAATAAGAAATTAAAATTCCCAAATATATTGAAAAAATCCCTTGTTCCGGGATTGTAAAAAATAACCGATTTTTTAAGCAAAATTTTGGAATTAGTCCAAAAGCAAAATATAACAAAGAAGTTAAATTCTCTAATGTAAACCAAAAATTCCCTAGTTGTGGGATGGTAAAAATAGTACATTTAAGATAAAACTTTGGAAAATTGTTTCTTATTCAGACAAAAATTTTCGAAAATTGATAATTTACTAGTTTTAAAGCAAAAAATAAAAAAATAGAATTCCAAAAAAAGTAAAAAATTCCTTTGTAGCGTAATTGTAAAGAAATGGATTTTTTGACAAAAAATTTTGCAAAATTTATTTTCTCAAGTTTTAAAGCAAAAAATAATAAAAAAAATTAAAATTAAAGTACGAAATTCCATGTTACCGGGATTGTAAAAATTGCGAATATTTAAGACATTTTTTTTTTAACCAAAAACACAAAAATTAAAATTTCCCAAAGAAACAAAAATCCCTTTGTGACGAGAGTGAAACAAAGTTTTAGAAAACTGTTTCCTTTCCAAATTAAAAAAAAAAAAAATAATAAATTAAATTAACAATAAAATTTAAAAATTGCCTAATGAAAGTCCAGAATTCCTATTCCGGGATTGTAAAAGTAATGAAATTTTGCCATAAAATGTTGGATAGTTTATATTTCTTCCTAGTTTTAAAGCAAAAAATAATAGAAAATTTAAATTCCCAAATGAAATTAAAAAAATAATCCTGTTCCGGGAATGTAAAAATAAAAGTCAAGGGACAAAATTTTGGAAAATTGGTGTTTTCGTACTTGATAAGAAAAAATATAAAAAAAATGAATTCCCAAATTAATTTAAATATTCCCTGCTTCCATTGTTGTAAAAATAACGAATTTTTGAGGAAAAATTTTTTAAAATTTAATTTTTTCACGCTTAAAAGCAAAACAAAAGAAAGAAGAAATACAAAAATTAAATTCAGAAATTAATGTGAAAAATTCCCCGTTCCCGGGATTGTAAATAGCGGACTTTTGAGACAAAATTTTGGAAAATTCATTATTTAAAGTTTTAAAGCAAAAAGATTCAAATGAATTAACATTTCCAATTAATATAATATTATGAAAATTCCCATTGAAAATAAGAATTCCCTGCCGCGGGATTGTAAAAATAACGATCTTTATAACTAAATTTTATAAAAGCGTTATAGTCCAAGTTCAAGTAAAGTAAAAAATTGCCTCTACCGGGATTCTCAAAATTTTGGAAAATTTATATCTTTTTTCTAATTTTTAAGCTGCTTAATTATTCTTATCTTTTTGTTTACATTTGTGTAAATGGTCTCCAATCTTTTCAATATCACTGCTTAATTGCATTCATCTTGTTTAAATTTCTCTAAATCGTCACAAATCGGCGTACTACCCACTCGCATGGTCTGCTTAATATTAATTTTCTTAATGGTCTCCAATCTTTTCACTATCACTGCTTAATTACATTTATCATCTCTTTTGTTTACATTTCTCTAAATGGTCACAAATCTGTTTACTACCTATTCGCATGCTTTGCTCAATTTTCTTTCCTGTTAATTAATACCCTCTTAATCGTTTGTAATTTTACTCTCTGTTTACATTTTTCTGAATGGTTACCAATCTTACTGCTATCAAAGAAACACTAAGCTTAATTTAAGTAATAGTGAGAAAAATGTTATAAAGATGAATTTTTTTTTGAAGTGTTGCCATTTTTAAACTATTTTTAGAGTAGTTTTATTAAAAGAGGGAATTTTTAAAATAAATATTAAAATTTTCTAAAAATTTAATTTTATTTAGTTCAAAAATTTTTTTATTCTTATTATTATTTTTTTTTTTTTTAGTTTTTATTCGTTTAATTTTATTTGGGTCTTGTACAAAATTAAATATGTTTTTTTATATATATTTTTTTAATTCCAAATCACTGTGCATATTTATATGAATATTTTGACTTAAACTTCTTTTTTATTTTGTCAAAAATAAAACAATTTAAAAGAAATTTATAAATGAATATAAAATTTTTTTAAGTCCTATTTTTTATTTTTTGCCAAAAAAAATCTTTTCATTACTTTTTTACAATTTTCCAAATTTCTAACTTGTTTATTTTCATTTCCACAGAAATAAAAATAAAAGAAGTAGAGAAAATGCGTTACACACCATTTAACCACAAAAAGTTTTTCCATTTCTTTTGCTTTAAAAGGATATTTATTTCTATTTATTTCCAAAAAACATAAGCCTAAAAGTATGCTCTACTTTTTTGTTTTTCTCCTCCACCCTTAAAACTGATCATATTTATTTTAAATTGCTGAAAAGGTAATTGAACTTATTTTCTTTATTTGAAACTAAACTCCATTATGAGTTTTTTTCTAAACATTTTTTTAAAACTGAAAAAAAAAATATCTAAATTACTTATGGTTACGCACGTATTATCACAGCAACAGCAATTTCATCATCATGAACATTATTAGCCTTATGAAGATAAGGATGAAATTAGCTGGTCGGTTCTGTAGTTCCCATTGGTGAGAGTAATAAAAGTTTTGTGTTGTTATTTTTCTATTGTTTCGAAACGTTAATCACTTGTGGGGTTTTAATACAATATTTTTAATACAATAAGTTGTTCCATTGTATTTTTTATATTTTTTGTTTCTATGTTCCGTTCTCTTAGGGGGTTTGCTTTAGATACTAAAGCTTAAAGCTCGTAAATTTTCCAATTTTTTTATTTTTTACTACAATTTTTTGGTTACTGCTATTTGCCTGGTGTCAACATTAAAAAATTTACATAAAATTGTTTGGAAATCGTTTATTGGCTCATTGATTTGGAAAAACAGATGTATTGTTATACATGTTCGAATAATTATATTTGCATTTTAAGTAGTGTTTTGTGTTTAGCGTATGCTGCTATTTTTTTCCATCTTACTTTGGCAAAACATTAAGCAGAAAATTAAAGTTTAAATTTAAGGGGGGATGAAAAGAATATTAAAAGGAATATTAATAGTTTAAAAAAAATGTGATAGTAACATAAAATCATTAAAAATTTAAACGGAAAATTTGTTTAAAAGCGAAAAAATAAAATAATATTATTCGATTTTTATTTGAATATTTTTTCAGAAAATTTTATTTGTTATTCTATTAAAAAAAAACTATTAAAATAATTTTATTCGGTTTTTTTATTCGAATAATATTCAGTTTTTTATTCGAATATTTTTTTTTATAAAATGTATATAATACATACATTTATATAAATATATAAATATAAATATAGTATATATATAAATAAATAGTAAGTATATAAATAATTTTATTAGAATAACTTTATACGGCGTTTAATCGAATAATATTATTCGGTCTTTTATTCGAATATTTTTTTCAGAAAATTTTAGAAATTCTTTTAGAATATTTTTAAACGAAATTTTTTTTCGGTTTTTAATAATTTTATTTAGGTTTTTTTTCGTATAATTTTATTCGGTTTTATATCTGAAAATTTTTTTTCAAAATTATTCATTTTTTATTAAAATAATTAAATAATTTACTGTTTTTTATTTACACATTTTCCATATTTGGTTTAAATAATTTTATAAGCATATACTTCTTCCAATTGAGTAATTTTATCCGCTTATTTATTCGATAATTTTTTTATTCGTATAATTTTATCCGCTTATTTAATTTGAATTATTTTATTCGATTTTCTATTCTAATAATTTTAAGCGGTTTCTAGTTTATGTTTTTACTCAGTTCTTATTCCAGTTTTTTTAATTTGTCAAAATATTTAAAATTTAAAAAATTTATTCAATTTTTTATTTAAATAATTATATTCGAATATTACTAGAGCTTTTAGTTTTTATTTGGAAAAATATTTTAATATAACTAAAAAATATAGTCGGTTTTTTATTCGAATAATTATTAATAATATTATTGTCTTTTGGTTTAATAATTTTCAACGGAAAATTTTATTCGCTTTTTATTCGAATGTGTTTAAAATTATGTATTTGTTTTTCTTTTAAAATATTTTCTATACGAAATATAATATATATAATTTTATTCGGTTTTTTTCGCATATTTTTTTTTTTTTTTTTGTTCAAAAAATGTTACTCGTTAAAAGATTTTTATAGGAAAAAAGTAATTTAAATTCTTGAATAATCCGGTTTTTGTTCGAGTAAATAAATATTCATATATTTGTATCGTGTAATCTTATTTAGTTTTTCTTAATTGATTCTTATTCGATTCTTTTAAGATATTTTTCTATTTTTCAAAATATTTTAAAACTATTTCCAAAAATTTTATACTTTTTTATTCGAATAATTATTCGGCAACTTTAAAAAAATTTTTTTTCTAAGTAATATTTAAGGTCTTGTGTTCTAGAAATGAAAAGAAAAAACAGATGTTTTCAAAAATATGTACCAATTATTCGGTTTTTAAAAAATTATTATTCTAGAATTTTTTCTTTCAATATAAGAACTAAAAAAAGGTATTTCTCACTGTTTTACCCTTTATTTTTCTTTTTATTATTTAACAATTATTCCGATTTCTTAGAATATTTATCCGGGTTTTTATTCGAATAAATATCCGGTTGCTTTAAAAAATATTAGGCTTTTACGTATTTTTTCATATTTAAAGACAAAAAATGGTTTTCCAAAAATGTGCCAATTATTCAGTTTTTTATTCGAATCATTAATCGGTAATTTCATTAGAAAATACAAGTAATTTTGGTGTTTTCAATATTTATTTAAATTAAAAAATGTTAAAAAAGGTCGTAACCGATTTTTTATCCTATAACAGATTACTTTTAAAATAATCGACATGTTTTATGAACTTTTCAAAATTTTATTGGAATAATTAATCGGTTATTTTATTAGAAAATATTAAAATTGTAGAGTTTTCAATACGAAAATTAATAAAATGTTTTTCTAGAGAATTATGAACAATCATTAAGATTTCAATTCAAATAATTATGCGGTTACTTTACAAAAATTTACGTTTTTTTTTTAATGTTTTACCAAACATTTCGTCCAATTAGTCGGTTTTTTATTCGAATAATTTTTCGGTTACTTTTTTAAAAACCGACGTTTCATTACTTAAAATAAGAAAAAAAAATCATTTCCGAAATTTCTTCAACATAATTTTTTTTTGTTCGAATAATTAGCGGGTTATTTTACTACAAAACAGAAGAAATTATAGCGTTTTAAATGTTAACATTCAAACATAGTTCTTTTTTTGGAAACTGTAACCGATTATTCGATTTTTATTCGCATAATTATCCAGTTACTTTAAAAAAGCCATAATTTTTATAGTTTTTTTTCTATATCTAAAGATAAAAACTGCTTTTCATAATTTTTTTTTCAATATTTAAAAATAAAAATAGTTCTTTTTTTAAATAATTTCATGGATTATTCAGTTTTTTTATTCGAATAATTATTCGACTACTTTTTTTAAATCTACGTGGTTAGTCCTATAAAGATAAGATAATATAGAGATAACATAAGCATTTTCGCACATTTTTAACGATTATTTGGCTTTTTATTCGAATAATTATCCGGTTACTTTCAATCGACGTTTTATGTTTATTTATAATATTTTAAGTTAATAAAAGGCCTTTTTGAAATTTTTTAACTATTATTCGGTTTTTCATTCGCATAATTATCCGGTTTCTTCAAACAAAATCGATATTTTTAAGTTTTTTTTAAATAAAAAATTGTTATTCACAATTGTTATTAATTATTATTAACAATTTTTTTTATCCATTATTCGGTTTTTATTCGAATATTATGATTATTTTTATACTCGTTATTGTCGTAACTTACACTTTTGAGTCTTTACTGCATTTTTAATAATAAATTTTTTAAAAATTAAAAAAATTATTATAGGAAATGTTTCATTGTTTTCTTACCTGTAAAGAAATAAAATAAATAAAAAAAATTAGTTAAAATTTGTAAAAGCTTTTTATTCTTATACGAGTATAAAATATTTCTAGACTACTTTTAGATTACATATAATTTTTTTTTTGTACTTAATCACGTGTTTATATTATTTTACTTCAATAAATATTCAAAAAGAATTTATATATGTATATATTTTTATTATTTATTTTCTAACTTTAATTAAATTGAAACGATACTGCGTATAATTAAGGATCTTAATATTAAAAGAAACCTAGATCCTTTTTATCCTTTACTACCGTAATAATCATTGTGCATATGTTAAAGCAAAAAGTTTTTTTACGATACTTTGGTAAACAACAAAAAACAAAACCTAAATACCTTTATGAGTCCAGTTTTATGACTATGAAAATGAAAGAAAGAAAATAATCATCAACTTCTAAATCTAAATAGAATTTCATTCATTCAGACAGACAGACAAAAAGACAGACACATATTTTATCTTTAAAAGCTTTTAAGGAGTATAAGGGAGAATAAGAAAAAAGAAAGACTTCTATCAAAACATTTGCAATTTCCTAAAAGTGTGGGAAACGGAAATACAAGAAAAAAAAACATCTAACTTAGATTTTAAGAAAAACGATAAAGATTTTCTGGTTTCTGGCTGCTGCTCTGCTACTCAACACTCGTTATGATGAATTTGTTATTTCTATTTTTATTTGTTATTCTAAGTCATGAGTTTAAGGTTGAAAGTAGGGGGAGGGTTGTTTTTGAAATAATAAGCAGGATTTGGTTAAAATTTCTTACTTTTTTGGGGGATACAAAAAAAAAAAAAAAATTTCTTAAGAATAAACAGAAATTCAAGAAACTAAAGGTTTTAAGGTTAAAATATGGTTAAAGTAATAGACAAATATATATTTTGTTTGTTTTAATAAAAAAAAAAAAATACTAAGCAAAAAGTTTTTCCTAAAGGTATGCTTTAATTATGGTTTAGATAAAAGAAACTAAAAATATGCTATAGTTTTTGTAATAAAAGCAAAAATAAATAAGTCTGGAGTAAGAATAATAAAGTTTAAGAGAAAAGAAATATATATTATATATAGTTTTAAAGATTTCAAAGATCTTTTAAGAAAAAAATATATCCAAATAATGCGGTGTTAAACTAAATAAAATTTTCAATAAAAAATTTTTAATATTGAAAAATATAAAAAAAAATTTTATTTGAATAAATATCCGGTTTTTTATTCGAATAATTATACAGATTTTTATTCGAATCATTTTTTTAAAAACTAAAAGGCAATTACTCAATAAACAGCATCTTATTTTTAGGAAAGAAATTCCAAGTATTCGGTTTTAAACGCATAATTATAGAAAAAATATATTATTATTTTATAAAAATTCGGAGAAATTAAACTTTTCTATTGAAATTCGAATATTCCATTCTTTGTTCGAATAATTATCCGAATTTTTGTTCGCATAATTATCCGTTTTTTATTCGAATATTTTTGTTAAAAAATATCTAAAAAGTCATCACTCAATTAAAAAGTAAAAAATAGAAATTTCATACCAAATTTTATTGGAAATTATTGTTTCATATTGAACAAATACCCTAATTATTTCTAAAAAGTTAAATAAATATTTCAATTAATTTTTAATTAATTTTTAATTAATTAATATTTCAATTAATTTTAAATTTTTTATTCGAATAATTATCCGCTTTTTATTCGAATAATTATCCGGTTGTTATTCGAATATTTTTGTTAAAAAATATTTAAAGAGTTATCACTCAATTAAAAAGTAAAAAAATCTAATTTTCATACCAAATTTTTCAAGTATTCGGTTTTCCTATCAAAAAAATATTTTTAAACAATTATTTTTTTTGAAATATAAAAAGTAGTTATTAAATGAAAGAGAAAAAATTTAAATTTCAGTAATAATTTTTCCAAGTATTCGGTTTTTGTTCGGATAATTAAATGAATTATTTTTGAAAAAAAAAAAAAAAAATATATATATATATCTAAAGTGTTATTTTTTAACTAAAACTTGCAAAACTTTAAATTTTTATGTTGAAATTAAAATATTACATTTTTTATTCGTTAACTATACGGATTTTTATTCGAATAATTATTGGAATTGTTTTAAGAAAATAACCTAGTTATTTAATAAAAGTCAAATTAATTTCTCAATTATTTTTATATATCAAAATTTTTTATTCGAATAATTAGACGGTTTCTTTATTCGAATCATTATCCGAATTATTTTTCAAAAAAATTTTCTAAAAAGTTAATTTTTAATTAAAACTTCATAAAAAGTAAAAAAGTCTTATATGCAGAGTCTTATATTTTGTTTTTTTATTTGAACAATTAAACGAATAATTTTGGAAAAAAACATCTAAAAAGGTAGCAGAAACTTTAATTCAATATTGAAATTAAAATACTCGATTTTTTAATCGAATGATTATTGTAATCATTTTAAAAAATAATCTTATTATCTTTAAGAAGCTAAATATTTAAATTTTTTAATCGATTTTAAAATCTCAAAATTTGTTCTACGAATAATTATGCAGGTCTTTTCGAATAATTATCCGTAGTAAAAAAATTTAATTTCCGGGAAATTTATTCAAGTATTTGGTTTTCTATTCGAATAATTTTGTAATTTAATCAGTTGTTTTTCTATAAAAATTCAAACAAATTAAATTTTTCACTTGAAGTTTTAATATTTGATTCATTTATTCGAATAATTATCAGGCTTTTTACTATTCGTGTAATTATTTAAACAATTTTGCAAAAAAAAAAAAAAAAAAAATCACTCAGAAAAATGTCAAATAACATTTTTGAACAAAATATTTTCCAATAACTGAACTTTTATTCGAATAATTTTTTTGTGTTTTTTATTCGAATAATTATTTGTCTTTTTTTTAGGGTTTTTAGTAATTAATTTTAATCTGAAATTAAGTAATACATAAGTTAGTGCTCCTTTTTATTAAAAAATTTTTCATTTGAATAATTCGGTTCATTATCCGAATAATTAGGTTCATTATCTGAATAATTAACTGGTTTTTTGCAGCCTTATATTGTTACTTTTAGGTGAAGTCTGTTTTAATTTAATGTTACTTTATTAAAATCAAACGCCTTTGTTGCCTAATTTCTTACGATTGTTCGTTCTTAAAATCGGTAGCAGTAGTAGGATTTATTGTCTTAGTGACTTTTTAAAATAAATTTGAATTAATCATTAGTTTAATTCAATTTAATATTTTTTTGCTTTGTTTCAGTCACGATTTTCCTTCAAAATTTTTTTAGCTCCCCTTCAACAATACTTTGCTTAAGAAATTATTTTTAATGGGGTTTTTATATGCAGTGCTTGTTGTAGTAGCAGATTAATTAATTTTTTATATATTTTAATTTCCTTTTAATAAAGAACAGTGCATATTCCGAGCTAATGTTTTTATTTTGTTTTTTTTTTCCAACAATCCAAACCCAAACATTTTGCTAATTACCCAGATCATTAATAAACTTCCAGAATAATGTAAAAAAGCTTTGAATTTCTTCTAACTAAGATTTTAACAATAATAAAATGAAAGAGAAAAAAATGCCATTAAAATTAATTTATTATTGCTGTCAAATGTTAGGGTATGAGTTCAAATATTAGCAAAGACAGTCGGAAGGACAGATTTTCATAATATAGCCAGCATAAGCTTAATTACATTTGCCAGCAATCAAATTTAATTTAAATATTATTAGCATAAATTAATATTGTATACACAATTGCTATAGAGTATATTTTAGTATTAACGAGATTCACATATGTTGTTATTATAATGTTAAACAAATATCCGTTTGCCTAAATGTATGCAATACTTATTTCCAATACATTAAACTTGCATGTACATGTAGTGGTTTTTTTAATAATGCAGCATATGTTTGCGTTTATATGTATTTTTTATATAAATAAAATAATTTTTATTTAATTAGAATTTCACAGGATTTGATGATTTTTACGAACTACTTTTGCTCTTCAAAGCAATTTGATTTCTGTTAAATGCCTAAAAATATCATAAAAAATTTGTTGTTTATTTTTTGTTTTAAGCAAAAAATATAAAATTTTGTTAACCTCTAAGAGAGTATGTGTAGGAGAGTTTTTCCATACAATTTGTTTGATTTTTATGGTTTCGTGCATTTAATTTTTGTTTTTTATATAAATTACAAAACTTTTTTTGGTTGCTCATTTGTTACGCATTTCATATTTTGGGTTTGTTTATGGCCAAACCTCTAAAGTCGTAAAAATCATTTTGTTGTATGCAAAAAAATAAAAAATGAAGTCATAAAGAAAGAACTTTCAAATACATACACCATAAACACATGCATATCTGTTTTAGATATAATTTTTATGATTTTTTATTTATTTCATAAACTGATTATGCTTCTATTTTAGATACAAATTTGTTTTTTTTATACTTTCATCTCGGTTGGTAGTAGGTTTGGGGATTGTGTGTTTTATGACATTTTTGTTAGATATTATTTATTCTTTTTCAAACTGCCAGCTAATCAAAAAAATTGTTTTTGAATTTAAATTTTGTGATATTAAAGCATAATTTTAGGGGGGAAAATAAGTTTATGAAAAATAAAAAATGGGCAATTATTTTTCAGTATTTTTTTTTCAAATAATCAACTATTCGTATAAAAAAGAAAGAAATATTTTTCAGAATTTTTGCTTAAATAAACCGTTAATTATTCGAATAATAGCCAAATAATTGCTACAAATAAATCTAAAAAGTGTGTTTATTAATCTTATTATTTGGGGTTTTTACTACAGTAACCGGATAATTATTCGAATAAAAACCGAATAATCATTATTTTAAAAAATCCTGAAGAGTTTCCTAAATTGAAAAAACTAAAAGAAAATATTATTTTCATGAAAAACGAATTATTATATGAACAAAAACCGGATAATTATTCGAATAAAGAACCCAATATTTGCAAAAAACTTAAATAGTCATCGATTATTTTTTTCCAAAATTTGAACATTCCATACTTTTGATAAAATAACCGGATAATTATTTGCATAATAACCGAATAAATCCTACCAAAGTCTAAAAATTTTATCTATTTATTTTATATTGAATAATACCCGAATAACTTTTGTAAAAAAATTAAAAATATTTATCTTATATTAAAAAGATATTCAGATCTTTTGCCAAAGTAATTATTCTGAATTTTCAATAAAGTAAACCGATAATTATTCATACTAAAAATAATTATACGAATGAAAACCAAATATTCGTTACACAAAAAAAACTAAAAATTTTCCCGATGATTTTTATATGGAAAACTTCAACTTTTTTAGTTTTTTGCAAGGCAACCGGATACTTATTCGAATAAAAACTGAATAATTGCAGAGAAAATTCTTAACAGTTCCGCGATTACTTTTGCCTGAAAAAATTAAAAATTTATATTTTTTGCTAAAATAACCTGATATTTATTCGAACAATACCCGAATTATTACTTTAAGAAATAAAAAATCTTTATCTCTTAATCTTATATAAAAAAGCCATTTCGAGTTTTCATACAAGTAACCTCATAATTCTTCGAATTAAAAAAACTATTATTCGAAAAAAACCCAATTTATTGGCCAAAAAAAAAAAAAAAAAATATATATATATATATATATATATATATATATATCCTGAAGAGTATTGAAAACTATGTTTTTAAGTATTTGCAAAAACAACTGGATATTTATTGGAATTTATTTGAAAAAAAAAAAAAAAATTATTCGAATAAAAAACAGAAAATTAACAAAAAATCGTGGACAGTTTGTCCGATTATTTTTACATTGAAATTTTTTTCCAAAAAGCTAGGATAATTATTCTAATAAAAACCAAAATAATCGCTACAAAAAATTCCTGAAATGTTTGCCGATGATTTTTATATTAAAATTATAACTTTTTTAATTTTTGCAAAAGTAACCGGATATTTATTCGAATAATCGGATAATTATTAAATAAAAAACCTAATAGTTGCAAAAGAAATTATTCAAATAAAAAAAAAACCTAATTCAAATTAAATTTTAGTTTTATGATTTGAAACTTATTCATTTCCTTCTCAAAAAAAAAAAAAAAAAAAAAAAAACGAATAGTTATTCGAATAAAAAAAGCGAAGAAAACAGCCCACGTGTTTAGTCGAACAAGAAATTAATTTATTATTAGAATAAAAAAACAAACAAGCAAAAAAAAAAAAAAATTGAACGATTTGTTTTTGAAATATTATAAATTTATATAAATTGTACGATTAATTATTCGAATCAAAAATAGGATCATTATTTGAATAAAAATTATATTATAAAAATATAATAAACGTATTTTATAATCAAATTTTTCAAAAAAATAATGGAATATTTATTCGTAAAAAAAATCCATTATTTTTTTAAATTATTATTTTTATGAAAATTGATTTTTTGGAAATGTAATAGTTTTTAAAAATTTATTTGGATAACTTTTTGAATAAATAACCGGATAATAATTTGGATAACAGACAACATGAAAAATATGTTAATATATTTCTTAAAAACTTATACGGATAATTAATCCAAAAACCTATTTTTTATTTGAATAAAAGTTGAATTAATCGAATAAAAATTAAACACTACTCCAATGAAAGAAAATAATCTATAAATTATTAAAATAAAAAACCGGATAAAAAACTGAATAATTATTCGAAAAAAGAATAGAATAATTATTCGTATAAAAATAATATTAAAGATTTTTTAATAAAACATTTTTAAAGACGAATAAAAAATCGTTTACTTGCTCAAATAAAAATTATATTATACAAATCTATTTACATGTTATAATTAAGCGTATTTTCCAAAAAAAAAAAAAAATATTTCGATAATTATTCGAATAAAAAATCTATTATTCTTAAATATTGTAGGAAAATGTCTTTTGATTAAAAATCAAAAATTAAAAATTTTAAAAAAGCTTCTATAAATTATTCGAATAAAAAACCCGATAATGCTTAATGAAACAAAGAACGGAATAAATAATTTTACGAATAAAAAATAATAAGAATGATTTCTTTTCGAAATAAAATTTTTATTTAAAACTTAAGCGTATAATTAATCGAATAAAAAATTGGATAGTTATTCGACTAAAAAGCCTATAATTAATCGAATAGAAAGACTAGTAACGATTTTTTTAATAAAACTTTTTAAAAAACCTATTCGGATAATTATTCGAATGTTTAGTAAAAAAAAAACCGAATATTTTTTTGAATAAAAAATAATGTGAATGATTTTTGAAATAAAATATTCGTTTAAAACTTATTCGGATAATAATTTGAAATACAACCAGATTATTATACGAATTATACGGATAATTATTCGTATTATATAGAATATTAAAGATTTTCTAAAAAAATGTAAAAAAATCGTTCGGATAATTATTCGAATAAAAAACCGGTTCTTTATACGAATAAAAAAATTTAATTATAGAAAAATGCTTATTGTTTATTATATAAAAAATAAAAAACCCATAAATCGTTAAAATTTTCTTGAAAATAAATTTTTTATTAGAAATTAAAATGTTAATTGTTTTTATTAGTCTATAGTTTTTTGTTGAACTTTTTTCCTATAGTTATTTTTGCATGCAAAAATTCTATAAATAAATAGTTAATTATTTTCATAAAAATATTTAATTAAATATTCGAATAAAAATCCGAATAATCCAAAAAAATTTCTTTTTAATTATTTTATTTTTAAATCTAAATTTATTATGATTTTTCACAAAATTTAATGCTCAATTTAAATTTGATTACCAAACTCTCTTTAAACAAAACATCTTTGTTGCTTGCTTTATTTCTTCCTCCTCCTATCTTTCTAAATACTCATATAACGTAAATCACATATATAATTTAATATCAATAACTCGATATTATATATGACAATGTATATCATAACTCTCTATGTTTTTTGTTTTCCGCTCAGCTACATATTTCTAAGTAAATCATCATGTAACCATGATTACATTGTTCTTTGAAGGAAAAATAGAAAAAAAATCCAAAAAAAGTACTGACAAAGCACGCACAATATTGCAATCAATACCACACATTGAGTCAAACTCATACAATCATTTAGTTAAAATTCCTTCTTTTCTAAGATATGGATGGATACAATAAGATGAAGACAAAAAACCAAAAGTAAGAATGAGAAAAAAATGAAGAATTTAATATTAACTCAAGAGGAAGTAATTGAAAATCAAATTGAATGAAAATTAAATAGAATCAACTTACAAAATAACTGTGTGTTGTAGTAAATTTGGTTTTAAAAGAGTTTTTTTTCAACTCCAACAGAAAAAAAAATATTATACATAAGAACAAATTTCTACCATACTTTAACCAAATCCAAGCAGAAATATATTTGAAATCAGACAAACATACGACATAAGGCAAAAAAAAATCCTTATACAGTTATAAAACTTTTAAATACAAAGTACAAAAAAAAGGAAGCAAAATAACATACATGGAATTGTATTTAAACAAGAGAAAAACTATGAAAAAATAGGAAAAATGCAGACACATTTGTTAGTTAAATGTTGAAAGAATAGAAAGACACAAATGTTTAGAGGGTTTTTGAAAAAGAGCAGATTAAGAGCAAGGAGGTACCGAGGCAGGAGGTTTACTGATGAAATGTAAAGGAATTTATATACGTCGTCTATTCGTATATTATTCTATCAAATATTATAAAGGTATAAGTATAAACTTAATATTATCTAAATGGTACATCTATAATAGTGTACTAGTTGTTTTTTTTATCCACTTTCAAACAGCTCCTGTTAACTGAAATAACAAAGGGAGAAGGAAATTAAATAGAAAGAAAAACAAAAGAACTGGTAGGAATATTACAAATATATATATATATATATATATATATATATATATATATATATTTTATTGATTAAGGGCAACTATTATGCAATTAAAAAATATTAAAAAAAGAATAAATGTTCGAATAAAAACCTGATAATTTTTCGAATAAATGTCTAGAAAAAAAATGATTTAATAAAAAAACGGATAATTATTTGAATACAAATTTTAAAAAGTTTTTTGTGTTTAAATCCGCTAGAAACAAATCTTGAAGCATTTTCCTAAAATTAGCTGGAAAATCATTCGAATAAAAAACCGGACAATTATTTGAAAAAAATCCTGACATTTATTCGAATAAAAATTCAAACATTTTTTTTTTGTGGTTTAAAAACGATTTTAAAGCATCTTAAGCAAATTATTCGACTAAAAAAAGAGTTATTATTAAAAAAAAACTCGAACAATCGAATAACTTAGTTTTTTCTCTTTAAACAGTTGGAAACAAATTTTGAAGCATTTTTGAAAGAAATCCAAATATTTATTCGAACAAAAATAGAACAGTTACTCGAATAATTTTATCAAAAAGGCAATTAAACGAATAAAATTTATATTTATGCTGAGAAATTATAATTTAGCATATTTAATTTTTCTTAATGAATCCGAATAATTATCTGAACTAAAAACCAAGACAATTATTTAAATAAAATCAAATAACATTAAAAAATTAAAATTTTCTTTCCATTATTTTGATTTCTTTTTAAGCCTGAATAGTTTTTCGAATAACCATATCTGAACAAAAATAAAAAAATAAAACGAATACTAGACTAAAATTTACGATTATGTGAAGAAAATCGTAATTTAGCAAATTTTTTTTATATTAGTTTTTTCTAATCGAATAAAATAATTATTAATCGAATAAAAAAAAAGCAAATAATTCAATATTTTTTTCAAAAACTGATTTTTAAATTAAAAACAATTTATTTTTATTTTTTCTTAATCCGAAACAAACACCGAATAATCAAATAAAATTTTTATTTGTGTTAAAAAGATCTTAAAATATTAGATTTAAAATCTTTTTTTAATGAAATCAAATAATTATCCGAATAAAAATCCGAATAATTATTTTAATAAAACCTGTTTAATTTATAATAGAATATAAAAAAATATATTTTTAATTTTTTATTATTGAAATTCTTTCTAACCCGAATAATGATTCGAATAAAAAACCGAATATTCACATAAAATTTTAAGTTGCTTCGGTTCTAATAAATCTAATAAAAACCCTAATAATTAGATAACATTTTTGATTACGTTAAAAAATTAAAATTTCTTAGATTTTTTTAAATGCAGCCGAAAAAAATAAAGAGAAAACTTTTTCTAAAAACACCGGATAATTATTCAAATAAAAACCTAACAATCGAATAAAATTTAATATAGTATGTCTATAGTTTTTTTGATTATTATAATTTGTTTTAAAATCGAATAATTATTCAAATAAAAAACCAAATATGTTTTTAATTTAAAAATTATTATTTTAATATAATTTTTAAACCCAAATATTTAACCGAATAAATGACTAAATTTTTTTTATTATCTTTTTATTAAAACCAGGATAATTAATTGAGTAATAAACCAAATAACGAATAATTTTTTAAAAATATTATTGTTAATTAAAAATTTTATTATTTTAATTATTGTAATCTGAATTATTATTCGAGTAAAAAATTAAATAATCGAAAAAAATTCATTGAATATGTTCAAAATTACAACTTTTTTTAATTTTTTACACTAAACATAGATAACTATTCGAATAAAAACCCAAATAATTGATTTTTATTTATTTCAAATTTAGACGGAATAACCTAACAAAAATTTAAAATTAAATTGTTTTACTTTTTTATTATCACGAGTAATTATTCGGCATAAAAGAATAATCGGAAAAAACGAATATGTTAAAAATTATAACCTTTTAGATTTTTTCAATAAAATCGAATAATTATTCAAATAAAAACCGAATAATTGATAATTGGCATACTTTAAACGTTATAACTTTTAGATGTTTTACAATGAAACCGAATTTTAATTTAAAATTTATTATTTAAATTTTATATTAATTTAAAAATTATTATTTAAAATTTTCTTAAGTTCGAATTATTATTCGAATAAAAATCGAATAATTGAATAAAATTGTGGAACACATTAAAAATTATAAAATGTTAAACTTTTTACATCCCGTAAAAAGTCTGCACAAGAGTGTTGAATTCGCTGCTTTTGAGGGCAACGAAAGCGAACGAAATTTTGATGTTTGAATGCAGGTGTATACTTTATGGGAACTGATATCAGACGATCCTACAAATTGTCTGACAGTTGTAGTGTCTTTCAAGCAGAGATTCTTGGCATTTATAAGGCTCTCGGCTTGATTGAAGGGAATGTTGAACGGGGGTCTGAGATTACTATCTATGTTGATAGTCAGGCGGCGTTATTGGCTCTGACTAGTCATTTTGTTAGGTCCAGATTGGTACTTGAGTGCAGAAGGGAATTGAGAAGGTTAATGGATTCCTATATGATGAGACTATGTTGGGTTCCTGGTCATTGTGACATTCTTGGCAACGAAATAGCCGATGAGCTAGCTCGCAGTGGCTCGGAGCTAGATAGGTCTTTCATAGAGTCATCTGTTAAGATTCCAATTGGGTCCTTCTTTAGGGCCATAGGGGAGTGGACTCTGGACAACACGAATCGAGCCTGGAACGACAGATCGGACTGCAGAGTTTCTAGGGCATTATGGCCTAGCTTAAAACTGGCGGATTCCAAGCATCTTCTAGGTATGAGTCGTGGTAGTCTTAGAGTCATAGTAGGTATGGTTACGGGTCATTTCTCAATAGGGAATATGATGAGTAAGTGGGACATTGGCACATCAGACTTCTGTAGAACGTGCGATGATGTTGAGGAGCTAGAGACAGTGGAGCACATACTCTGTCACTGCGTAGGGCTTCAGCGTAATAGGTTGAAGTGGTTTGGAAGCCATACACTACATGAACTAGGTGAGGTTAATGGCAAAGGACTTGTCAACCTCATAGGGTTTGTTATGGGGATAAAATGGCTTAGGAACAATCATAACTGATTGATTGGGTATAGGTTCCACTTTTCTCTTTTTCTTTTTCTTCTTTTCATAAAGGGATCACAATGGGCCGTTTGGCCTCTGGGTGTAGGCGTGATTGCGCCGCCCTTTCCAACCTAACCTAACCTAACCTAAACTTTTTACACTGAAAGCAAATAATTACTTGAATAAAAATTCGAATGATTATGCGAATAAAAAGCCGAATAATCGAATAATTTTTTAAAAATATGTTATATTAAAAATTATTTTAATTTTTTTAAATCACAATAATTTTTAGATTAAAAACCGTTACTTTTGAAAAAAAATTTTAATTATGTTAAAATAATGATAAATTTTATTTTAATTATTTTTTAATTTAAACCGAATAACTTGATAAAAATTTAAAATTAAATTATTTTTTTTTTATTATCACAAATAATTCTTCGGCTAAACAAAGAGTAATTGAAAAAAATCGAATATGGTATAATTATAACTTCTTAGATTTTTGTAAATGAAATCGAATAATTATTCGAATAAAAAACGGAATATTGTTAAAAACATTCATTCCGTTAACTTAAAAATGATTGTTTTAATATTTTAATTGTCCGAATAAAAAACCGAATAATCAAATCATTTCTTTTTAAATTTAATGTTAATTTAAAAATCATTATTATGTATTTTCTTAGTCCGAATAATTAATCAAATAAAAGACCGAATAATCGTAATAGATTTGAAAATGTTTAAAAAGTAATATGTTTTTAATTTTGGACTTTATAATAAATGTTAAAACAAAAATTAAATTTCGTATTAAATTTGTATATTAACTTATATTTCAGTGCATAAAAATGGTATTTTCGGTAAGTAAATGAATATTTTTTTCGTTCATTTGACTTTTTTATTATTATTTTTATTTTATTTAATCTGAATACTCATATTATTTAAAATTTCCTACAGGTTTCTTTCTTTCACCAAATATATGTGCGATTTTTTATTATAGTTGACTGCATAAAATGTATTTGTATTTTAGTTTTTATTTTAGAACACATATGTACATTTCTAATGGCAGCAATAGTAAAAATGAAAAAAAAAAAAAATCCTCCAAACTTAAAACTAGACAGAAAGAGAGAGGAGAAGTAAAACATAATATATAAGAAGGGGTTAAGGTTAAATTCATAGACTCGTTCGGTGTCTATGTACAATGACAATGAACTTTTCATTGCAATAGACATGGACTACCCGCGAGTTTTTGCTTCTCTTCCTCACTCTATTGGCGTCTTTTGCAACTTTTGTTTATTTTTTTTTTTGTTTTTATAATATTTGTTAAACACCCTAGGTTATGCTTTTATATTTATTTTTTCTAATATATTATATTTGTTTAGCTCCAAAATAAAAAAAGAAAAAAACAAACTAAACAAACATTTTAGTTGTGTATATTTTTTATATATGAAATTAAATTAAATTTTCTAAAGTTAGGATGTTGATTTTCTTTCTGGATGCCAGACCAGAGACTTCAAAAGAGGCAAATATTTAACAGAAAAATAAATAGATAAAATGAAAAGAAATAAGAAAAAAAACAAATGAAAAATAAATATGTCAACAAATTAACAGCCAAAAAGTATGCTTTACATTTTTGAAAAATAGATATTTGCATATGCTCTCGTTTGGTACTCTCTCTGCGAGCATGTATGTATATTAAATATTCTTTGAGGGTATGTTTTCTTTTTTTCCTACTCATTTGATATTATTTTTCCAACTTGTGTTTCTATAAAACACCTGAAATAATGTTAATATTTATTTCTTTTGATGTTTTTTTGAAGGTTGTTTTTGGAACAACAAAAAAGTTTTATTAAGAAAAAAAAAAAAAAAAAAAAAAATGAAAACAAACTTTTTTTCGTTTTTGATAAAAGTTAAGTGGAAAACATCAAGAAATAAAATAAAAAATATATTAAATGTAAATTAAGTTTAACACATCTTTTTTTTGTGTTTTTTTTTTTTTTTTTTTTTGTTGCCAAGGAGAGGGGTTGATGACTTTTTCCCTCGTTTTTCTTTTTAAACATTTGTTGCTTAGATAAAAAGTTCTTTTATTTTTTTTTTTGATTTTGTTGTATTAAATGAAATTTAATACTACTTGAAAGTGATAGCTCTGATAAAATCTAAAAACAAGACAAGGCAACATTAAACCAGGACCTGTTGTTGTTAAATGGAGGGTTGTGTTGGGATGTGTTAAGCTAAAACATGTGTTTATGATTATTTAGAGGAAAAAAAAAAAATAAGGGTGTCAAATCAAATAAATATTCGTAGAAATTAAACAAATAATCTTTAGGCATTTTTGGGCAATTAAACAAATAAAGGAGAGAGTAATATGAAAAACTATTCTAAACTAAATAATTTTGCTTAAATAATCGAGAAGATATTCAGTTCTTACTTTTCAGTAATTGAAACTATTAAAATTAATATTCCCATAAAAATATTTAGTTAAATAATAGAAAAATTTTAAAATATATAAAAATATAAAAAATTAAACAATATATATAATAAATCTATTAAAATCTGAATTATTGAAAAAAAAAAACCCTAAATGTAGCTCGAAAATTAATTGAATACGTTGCCGAAAACTAGAAAAAAATCTGAAAAATATTTTTAAGCATTTTATGTTTGGTTTTATTATTTAAATGACAGAAAGCAATCAGAAAGATATTGGAAACAAAATATCCAGTTAACTAATCGAATAAAGAAACGGAATAACTGAAGACTTTTTAATTATTTTTGATTTTTTAATCTGAATGCTTATAAAAAATATACGAATAATTATTCAAGTAAAAAAAAACTAAGAAAAAGAATATTTTTTCCGTTTATTTGACTTTTTTTTATTATTATTTTTATTTTATTTAATCTGAATACTCATAAAAAATACAAAAAGGAAAGAAATATTCGGTTTTAATTAAGTGTAACTATCTAAAAGTAAACAGATAATTATTCGAATAAAATCCCATGAAATTTAAAAAAGAACACAAAACACAATTAAATACAACAAATTGTATAGGCATTTTCTATATTTATTTCTATTTATTTACTGGATTGAATATTATTTATAAGTGTTAGTTTTTAAAAGAAAAGAAATTTCAAATATGAAAATTTATTAAACTGTCGCTTAGGTTTAACGGAAAATATTTTACAAAAATAAAATATTTCAAAATATTTCAAATATACATTCCAATGATAAACAAAAATTCCGTGGGAGTTTTTTCACATTTCCCTTTTCTCTAATTATGAATTTATATTTCCCATTTTTTATAAACTGCGGGAAGGGAAAAAAATTCGGCGGGAAAAATGTAGGTATCAGCAATGGAAAAAAAGGGGAAAAACATATTTATTTCTCAGGGGTTTTCTCACTTGTAATTTTGAAGGGAATTCGCATAGAAATGTATTTGTATTTAAAACTAAAATAAAAAAAAAAACATTTTAATGTTCTTCGCAGGTCAACACATACAAACAACAACAATTACAGAGCTTGCTGAAGCGAACGCTGATATTGCTTGCGGATTTCATAAAGGTGGCAAGGAGGCACTTATACGATTTTGAAGAAACGTTGAAACGGAGCTAAATTCTTTGGGTCCTTCCAGGAAATATATTGCCGAGTAGAAAAAGGTTTGTTCTTAGTAAAAAAAAAACTAAAAATAAAACAATCACTTATACGTACTTTTTTATATATTTAGGTTGGGCAGATAAAAAAAAATATGTTCACAAAAGGCTGCTCAAAATCTACGAGACAAAAAAGTACTGGAGGAAGCCCAAACAAAGAAGTAAAGTTTTCTCCTATAGAGGAAGCTATTTACAACCTCGTTGGAATGAAGCCCTATGGACTGAACTCTCCAAAAAAATTAAGACCAGTTTGGTATCCACCTTCGGCAAAAAAAAGCAAGCAAATTGCTTTTTGGCCTGTTAAGAGTGCTCTGTAAGCACTTCCAATAAATAACGGAATTTACCCGGTAGTTTTATTTTGAAACCTAGCATTAAAAAGAAGACCAAAAATTATATAAAGCAAGAAAAATATATCTGCATATACCCAGTAAAAACTTTGCTTTCCTGGTAAGCTAGGAGGTGTAATTGGAAACAAAAATAAACTACTTTTTTTTTGCCTGAATAACTAGTTATTTTTGTTCGACTTGTCCACAAATTCATGTAGTTATTTTTTGACTCTAGGGGTACTCAAAAATATGTACCTAAACGAAAACAAAAATAAAAAAGAAACAAAAAAATTTTGCCGTCAGTGAGACTCGAACTTGGACACACACTAACCATTCGTTTTTACTGACGAACGTCTTTCTTAGTACACCATCTCGCACATAGGAGCCTAAGTGAAAAAAACTCTATTTAGTTTAAAATATCTTTTTAGACATTTTGTTATAAAAAGCTAACAGCTTCAGAATGGAGTTGAACCAACAACCTTCTGGTTGTTAATCCGGCGCTCTAGCCAACTCATCCACGTGATTTCAGTATTACTATGCTATTGTACTACTGAGTACTTATTAATGTAATACAGAGTAGGCAAATAATAATGACGCCTCATTACCAAGAAACTACTTTAATAAGTAGTTTATATTACCGAAAACCAAAAAGTTTTTGCTGGGTACTTACAATGATTGTGGCAACTCAAGTGGGTTAGACACATCGCACAAATTTCTTCTTTCAATCTTTTGATTTCTTAATTGTTGCTCATCTTCTATAAATGACATACTTCACGTAAGCATCCGAAAAGCAATACTATGCATTTTAATTGATTTTCTTTCTTCTTATTGTTACAAAAATGAAATAAATTCTTTGATGAACATTTGTAAATAAAAAATTAAATGCCAATAAGCAAAACAGTTGATTTCGAAAATTCCCTCTTCCTTATTTTTCATTCCCGGGGAATTTATGATTGGGGAAATTTTTTCTCGAGAAAAAACTTTTCATGGGAAAGAAATCTAATTAACTAAAATTACACCAAACTGATGTTAATATGGAATATTTTTTAAATTGAATACAGATTCATGTGAAATGGTAATGCTCCTAAATCAATTAATAGATTTTAAACAATTTTATTTATAATGTAAAATACTATAAAACATTGCCTTTGGCTGTATGCAAAAATATTTAGCATGTTTGTTTGTTGAAAATGTTTAGCAAGTAATTTTTATGTGAAATTTTGAATTTTTGGCGGATTCAGATTTTTTATTATTTTTTTTAAATTTGAAAATTTCGGAATTATGGTGAAATTTTGTAATTTTGGAGAAATTTGGGATTTTTGTTGATTTTTTTTTTGTGAATTTTCGGATTTTTAGTGAAATTTTGTATTTTTGATGAAATTTCGGATTTTTGGTGAAATTTTGGATTTTTGGTGAAATTTCGGATTTTTGGTGAAATTTTGGATTTTTGGTGAAATTTTGTATTTGAGTTTTTGGAGAAATCTTGAGTTTTTGGTGAAAATTCGAATTTTTGTCGAAAATTCGCAGTTTTTTTTTGTAAAATTTCGGATTTTTGGTGAAATTTCGGATTTTTGGTAAAATTTCGGCTTTTTCCATGAGATTTTGGATTTTCTGTGAATTTCGAATTTTTGGTGAAATTTTGTATTTTTGAAGAAATCTTGAGTTTTTGGTGAAAATTCGAATTTTTGCTGAAAATTTGCAGTTTTTTTTTGTGAAATTTAGAATTTTTGGTAAAATTCCGGTTTTTTGATGATATTTTGAATTTTTTGTGAAATTTCGGATTTTTGGTAAAATTTCGGCTTTTTCCATGAGATTTTGGATTTTCTGTGAAATTTCGAATTCTTGGTGAAATTTTGTATTTTTGAAATTTCGAATTTTTCAGAAATTTCGGATTATTTGTGAAATTTCGGATTTTTGATGAGATTTTGTGTTTTTTTTTTTAAATTTCGAATTTTTGACAAATTTCTAATTTTTTTTTTGATATTTTTGATTTTTGGTGAAATTTTGTATTTTTGAAGAAATCTTGAGTTTTTGGTGAAAATTCGAATTTTTGCTGAAAATTTGCAGTTTTTTTTGTGAAATTACGAATTTTTGGTGAAATTCCGGTTTTTTGATGATATTTTGGATTTTTTGGGAAATTTCGGATTTTTGGTGAAATTTTGGATTTTTGGTGAAATTTAGGATTTTTGTTAAAATTTTGGATTTTTGGTGAAATTTCAGATTTTTGATGAGATTTTGGATTTTCTGTGAAATTTCGAATTTTTGGCGAAAATTCGTTTTTATTTTTTGGAATTTTTGGTGAAATTTCGAATTTTTGGCAAAATAAGGATTTTTTGGTGAAATTTTGAACTTTTCGATTCTTGGTGGAATTTCTAATTTTTGGTAAATCCTCGTCTTTTTTGAGAAATTGAAAATGAAGTTTTGCTGAATTTTCGGAATTTTGGTGTAATTTTGGATTTTGAAATTTGTATAATCTGGTGAAACATTAATTATATATTAATTATAATCTGGTGAAGCATTAAATATTAAAAATAAATTCTTCTTTCCAAAAATGTTTAAGTTTGCTGTTAACAAAGTTCACTCTCTATTTAATTTGAGGGTAAAACATGCCACAATTTCTTTTAAATTTTAAGGTCAACACTGTTAGAAAATAATATCTGATCAATTTACAGTATTAAATTTTTTTCCGAATAGAACACAAAAGAGCATAAAAAAGAAATCAAAGCCGTAAAACAGAAAACGTCTAACATTGGTTTGTTTTTCGGCCACAAGTTCAGTTAAATTTGATTTAATTTTTAATTATGTAAAATATTGTAAGGAATTGATTTTGGCAGTATAAAATTTTATTTCCGTTTTCTTTTTAATTTGAAATAAAATTTTGATATTTTTTTTTTTAGTAAATTTTAGTTTAAATTTTTTGGCAAGAAAAATTTAATTTTTAGTTTTCTTTTTTCAAATTCTCATTTCGTGCTATAAAAATTTTAATTATGTGATAAAAAAATGTGAGTAAAATTATTATATTCTGTTTGCTACAAGCATAGATAAAAAGTTTGATATTTTAAATTTGAATATTATTAAAATTTTAATATTATAAAATGATTTCGAGAAAAACTTATAGCATGATAACCAATATTAAGCAGAGATTTAAAGAGAGAAGTTGTATTTTATTCAATCCATATACAGGCAGTACTGTTTTAGCAATATTTTTATAAAGAGATAGCGTTGGATACATTCTCGGGAGATTAAAGACAGTTTTCGGCGCTTTGTTTTGAACTCTTTGTAACGACTTAAGCTCGTTGTTTTTTTTTTTTGTAACCATATATAATGGACAGATAATTGAGATTACTATGTATCAATGCATTACAAATAAGTAACTTAGTTCTTGTGTTAAGCTTGTTCTTAAATTTATAAATTAAACCTATAGCTGGTCCAATTTTTGCCTCAAGGCTCTGAATATGGGTGTCCCATGACAAATTACTTTGCAACTTCTTTCCCATCTATAAAAATACTAAAACTTAGGTTGTCAGAGTACTGCTTAAATCTTATTAACTTAGTTTTTTTTCAGCATTTAACACCAATTTGTTTAGCCTTTCAAACTCTGCTATTAAAGCTGAATCTCGTTCCATATGTACCTTTAACCCAATTTCGTGTTTATACGGATAAAAAAAAAAAACACATTATATCATCAGTATATAAAACCAATTTCCCAAATAATCCCAGGTTCATCAAATCATTAATATAAATTGTAAAGAGCAATGGTCCCAACACACTGCCTTGTGGGACACCATTGTTAACAGCACCAATAAAGTTTTTGCAATTATTAATTTCCACATATTGTCCTCGAAAAGTTAAATAGTTTTCCAGCAACATCACCGCTCCCGTATTCAAGCTATAATAACGGAGTTTATTTATTAAAATATTGTGATCTACTAGGTCAAAAGCCTTCGAAAAGTCATAAAAAACAGAAAGCAATTTTTCAACTAATTTAGTAGTTTTTTTATTAATATATGAATAGGTATTAAAATGTCTACATAAAATAAATCAAAAAAATTTATGGTTTATTAAAATTGTATATTTCTTTATTATTTATTATTTCTTTATTTATTTATTTAATTTTTTATTTATTTATTTACTTATTTTTTTTTATATTTTATTTATTTGTAAAGGACTATATTAATTACAATCCTGTTTAAAAATTAATATCTACCCTTCAATCCTGCTACTTAAATTGTTTATTACAAAATCATAAATAAAATATTTTTCGCTAGAGTTTTTAACTTGAAATCTTTTAATAAATTCTACAGCATACTTTCCGGCTATTTTTTCCTTAGTTTTCTTGTAGGCTCTTTAAGTTGTTTAGTATAAAACAGTTCCCACATATCTTTTCGACAGATTTTTTTTATCTTTATATTTTATTGTTGTTTTTTTTATAACAAAAAAAAAAAAAAAAAAAAAAAGAGGAAAACAAAAATGTAAACAGAGAATGAAAAAAAACAAAAAAAAAAAAAAAAAAAAAATACTGTTATGTGCCGCACAAAGCTCATTTATAATTTATTTTAAAGATGTGTTAGTGAATGAGTGCGAGCATAAAAATGTGTATGGAGAGGGAAAAAAGAAAAACAACTTTAAGCACATACAAGTACATGATAAATGCTCGGGCGTGTACAAGTATATATGTGTGTAAGCAGATGAATAAATGTAGTGGTTTATAGTTACTAACACACATGTATGTTTGAAACACTTAAAAATGCTGGGCTGTATTATAAATAAACATTTTACTCACACACATATACTGAAGTAAAGATTTGTTGTTGAATGAATTTGTTTGTGGTTGATTTGATTGCTTTATGCACCCTTTGAGTAGCCACATGAATTTCAAATCAGCATCACGTTTAACACGAACTTTCTTGGCGTTTTATTTAGGATTTTTGTTTATTCGTTGTTTTTATTTTTCTTATAGAGAACAAAATATTGTAAATATTTTTATACTTAGAGCCGGCAACATGTTTAGAAAAAAATTTCAAATTTTTTTTCTTTTTTAAGATTTTTAAAAATTTATAATAAATTGCCAAAATTTAAAAACAACCCAATATACAACAATAGTTGTAACAATTCTAGAGACTCTGATCATTAGTATTTCAGCTATAAAACCTTGTATCCTTCTCATCAAAATTCCTATGATAACAATTAACGAAATCATATGTGCTTGTGTGCTTTTACCTCTCTTCTCATCCTAATCTTTGAAAAAATTTCCCAAATTTAACTTATATTATTATGTCATACCTTACATACATATAGATTTATTGTATGCAAACTTACATAACCACAATTACTTATTATTATTATTTTTTTGTTTGGAATAACAGCCTCAGGGCATTAATGTTACACCGAAATGAAAGCGTCTCACCACCACTTTGAGTACTTAATACCCAAAGACATACTCAATACATATTTGCAATTATTTAACCATAAAACTTGTATTTTCCAATGCAATCTTTTCTTGTTTGGCTTATTGTAAATAAACTACATTTTAAACGAATTTATCATGTGTCAATATTTAAAGGTAAAAAATGTGCCACTTTTTTTTTACTTGTAATTGATATAACATAAAAAGGACGTTTCTTTTTTGCATTCTTATAGCCTGGGCACGTGTCCTAGATACCAAGGGAGTGATAGTGAGCAAAAAAAAAAAAAAAAAAAAAACAATAAAAAAAATAAATAAATAAAATAAAAATAAAGCATACTTTTCTGGGTTATTGCAAGAACATGTAAAATTCGATTAAATTTTATGAGAAAATAACTTTTAAGTTAAAGTTTTAAGGTTTAAAAAATAAATAAAAAAAACAGATAGAATAAATTAATTAAAAATTTGTTAAGTCTTTAAAGAGAGAAACAAATAAAAGCATTTTTTCTTTATATAAAATGCAAAAAATACAAAAATAATAAAATCTTTAATTGAAAATCCATAAACAGAAAAACCTTTTACAAAAAAAAACTACTATAATTAATTTCTTGTTACTCAAACTCCAATAAATAGAATTTCCTTATTAACAGTCAACATTAATCTCTACCTACTATTTAGCAAGCATTTAATATTTTACTTATTTTTTAATCAAAATAATCTTGCCAAAAATAAAAAAATCGCTCACAAATATATTCTCCTTAAAAAAAAAATAATAAAATAAAACAAATAATATCCATTAAATTTATTAAAATCTTAAATCTATCATTTTCCTAATGACTACCACCTTTTTAAAACCCTGACAGCAGATATATAATATATATAATTTACACACAATAACATCAAAGTAAACGAATTTATTTACGCATTTCAAAAACATCCCCTTTGTTCTTCTAAATTTTTGCCAAAAATAAAAATAAAATAAAAAATTTATTATTTAGTTAAAAAATAAAATACAGTTTAATGCCTGAAGCTGGGGGAAAAAAGTAAACAAAAATAATATTTATTTGATTTACGCAATACAAATGTAATTTGTATTTGTTTTTTTTTTTTTTTTTTTTTGAAAGGGAAAGAAATACCAAAAGAAGTAAAAAAAATACTTATGTAAAATAGGCAGATATTTGAATTCAATTTTAAAAGAGAAATCTCAAATAAAAACGACTAGAAAAAGAGCTATATAATATTGAAAATGACTTAAAGTATTAGAAAGTTTCAAAAATTTAATTATAAATAAATTATAACATAAAATAATGAGTTATATTTAAGCTATAATTGGAAAAGTACATTATAATGGATTTAAATGAATTATAATAAATCATAATTAAATATGAATTATAATAAAATATAACTTAATTATAATGGGTTATAATTAACAAATTGTAATTGTATTATGAAGGATTATACAAAATTTTAATATATTGTAATCCTTTATAATTGATTTTAAGAGATTATAATATTTTTTTCAAATTATAATTGAGTAATAATGACTTATGACAACTTATAATTTAATTATAATGAAAATAAAATATTATAAAACATTATAATTCTTTATAATTAAACCATAATGGATTATAAAACTGAATTATATTAGATCATAAGAAATTATAATGAAATTATAATACATTATAGTCCTTTGAAGCCAAATTATACTGGATTATAACGTAAAAATTTAATTATAATAGATTATAACATATTTTAATGACATTATAATAATTTATAATTCTTTAAAACTAAATTATAATGGATTGCAACAAATAATTTAACTATAATTATTTATAACATATTGTATTTTTTTTATAATGGGCTCTAACAAATTATAATTGAATTATAATGGATTATAACAAAATAAAACTACATTATAATGGCGATATAATAAAATTTCACAAATTATAATTTAAATATAATACTATAGACTCAATTGAATTGTTATAAGAAATTTTGTAAGATTTATAACACATAACATATAACATATAATTAAGTTTAAGTGGCATTATAATGTATTATAATAATTTATATTTGAGCTATAATAGATTACAACAAATTTTACTGGAGACATAACGGTACATAGCAAATAATAACTGAGTTATAATGAATTATAATCAATTATAATTATAATTATAATATAAAAGTAAAATTTGTATTATATTTGCATTATAAAGGATTATGGACAATTTTAATCTAAGTTATAATAGATTATAACATATTACTATTGAGTTATAATTTATAATAACCAATTATAATTACATTATAGTGAAAAACTACATTATAATTGCATTATTATCAGTTATAACTCTAACTTATGTATTATAATAAGTGATAATGACTTTATAATGCATAATTATTAAGTATTATAATTGACAAAAGTGCAATAATGTGTTATAATTTTAACATATATTTAAACTATAACAACAAGCTCTCGACTGTAGCTTGTTATTCTAATTATAAATACTTACAATAGTGTTATAATGCATCATAACAGCGTTCTTATTTATTATAACGCCTTGCAATCATGTTATAATAATATTATAATTTATTAATAAAAGTTGTGATTGAATTATAATGCATTATAATGTATTATAATTTATAATAACAAGTTGTAGTCGAGTTCAAAAGGATTATAGTGGTATTATAAAGTATTATAACATGTTATAATTGAGTTATAATGCATTTTAATAGTATTATAAAGAATCTTAATAGCGCTATAATTTACTATTAAAAGTTATAATAGAGTTATAATGAATTATAATTTATAATAACAAATTATAAAAGTGTAGAAATGCATTATAATAGCGTTATAAATTTTTATAATACATTGTAATGGTATTTTAATATATTATAATTAATTATTAAAAGTTATAATTGAAACATAATGTATTATGGTATTGTTATAATGTATTATAATTTTAATAACAATTTATAATCGAGTTCAAATGCATTATAATGGCATTAAAATTTATTACAACAAAATATAATTGAGTTATAATACATTACAATAATATTATAATGCGTTATAATAGTGTTATGATGCATTATAATGGTGTTATAATATATTATAATTTACAATTACATGTTATAATGCATTACGATACCGTTCTTGTTTATTATAACACCTTATGATGGTATTATAATATATTATAATTTAATATTAAAAGCGATAATTAAGTTATAATTATAATAGTATTATAATTTATAATTATAATAGTATTATAATTTATTATAATTTATTATAAAATTTTATAATAGATTGGTGATTCCTTAAACTACATCATAATACTGTTATTTCTCTGTTATAATAGATTTATTGAACAAATTATTACATTTAAAATGTATATTTCCTTTAAGCATTAGTTTAGCCCCCCAAAAAACACATTTTAAATAATATTTCCAAAATAAAACACAAGTTCTTTTTACAAACTTTATTTATTTTATCCACCAACGCCCTTTTTATTGTTAAAACAAATGCCTTTGCCCCTTCCTCTGTAAATACTACTTACTCCCCCAAAAATCCTAGCAAATAATAAAACAAATATTTTGCCTAAAATCATTGAAGGCTTTTGTGGTTTTCACGGTATTACTTTTAGCAGTTACAGCCAACTTAAAGCAATATATCTTCAAAATAATTTCCCTTTAACCATATTTATTTGTTTATTTTTCATTTCCTTTTTGGGATTTTCAAAAATATTTTTTGAGGGAATTCTAAAGGAAGGGTGGTGGTTGCTATACAAAACTGATGCTATGTGATGATATTTAATGGTCATGCCTTTTTAGATGCATATTTAATTAACGCTAATTGTATTTGATTTACGATTTCTCAAAGAATGAAATATTACTTATGATGATGATAATGGGCTCTCTTTGTTGTTGCTTATTTCCGGTTAGCATTTAAGAAAGGCAAATGGGAGTATTAAGAGCGCAATATGGAGAAAAAGTAACAGTTGTATTTTATGTTAAGTTAGAGGAAATTATTTTTGTTAAAGGATTTATAAGGAAGCGGTAATAAAACTCAAATTATTAAAATTTTTGTTAAGAAGTTTTCCAAGATTTTCTCCAGATTTAAATATGTTTTATTTTTTTTTATTAAATTTCGTTAGCCTTAAATTGTGCTATATATTTTCTTATTTTTATTTTTATTCTTATTTTAAATTGTTTCATTTTTAAGATTTATTTTCTAGCTATTTTTGTTATTGTGATTTTTCTCAAAAACATGTACTTGGACAATCAATATTGTATTTTCTATTTCTGGTAGCAAACGTAATTTATAGTCACAAACATTCAAACACACATCTAGTTAGAAAAACGAATATATGATATAAGATCTCATAACCATTGTTTCATTGTTGTATCATAGCAATCTTTTGTTGCAATAGCAACATATTACACACATACAACAGCCGTTGTATTAAGCAATTGTGAAGAAAACAAAACAAAAAATAAAATAAAATAAAATAAAATAAAAAAGAGGAACTGGTTGCTACTGTTGATGACTGACTACGTTTCACATCCTACGTACTTTGTTAAATTGAGCAGAAGTACGTGATGCCACACGAAACTTAGAAAACGTGACCAAATGCAACATAAAATTAAACATACTAACACATACATATTTTTACATGCATATACAATATATATACATAGATTAGTATATATTCATATCCCATCTTTCCATTTAAGCTAGTTCCTATGGAATTATTTACAAAACGGGTCATCTTTAGAAAAGAGTTTTTTTTTTGCTATTTTTTGCTAAAGACCATAAATAATACAATAACAACAACAATAGCAAATAAATAAATGTAATTTTATCTTTTACAAGAATATATAACTAATATAAAATACCTATGTATGAGAGATAGTTTTATGAGCAACTTAAATAAATTTACTATTGATATAAAGTAATAAAATACAAATTGTGTTCAATTATAACTTATGTTAACTTAACATTTATACACACGTACTTTTGTATACTTTTATCTTTGTTTGTAAATGTGTGTGACACACACATACACATATATAAGTATATATTGCAGTTAATAATAAACTAAAATAAAATTGTTATTATTGTTTGGTATTTAACAATAGTCATTATTAATAAATTGATAAATATTTGCTTATTAGAGAGAAAAGAAAGCCTGAATGTAGGCAATTAATTTTTTATACCAAGAGAAAAGTGTATTAAAATCATATTAATACTACAGACGAGACTAGATTATAGAAAACTATAGACTAGATGAGAGATTACTGTATAGACTAGACTATATACTTTTTAGTTTAATCTATAGTTTAGTCTATAGCCTAGACTGCAGACTAGACTATAGAATATAATATAGTCTAAACTATAGAAAAGACTATGGACTATACGATAGAATAGACTATGGACTTATAGACTGGACTATTGACTAGAATATAGGCTATACTATAGACTAAACTAAAGACTAGACTATAGACTAGACTAGAGGCTGGACTATAGACTGGCCTAGAGGCTGGACTATAGACTGGCCTATAGACTAGGCTATAGACTGTACTATAGATTTAAACTATAGACTGGATTATTGATTAGACTATATACTACAATACAGACTAAATTATATATAAAACTAGACCAGGGCTTCTCACAAGCAAAAACTTCACGATTCCCTTAAAACATTGCAACTGGAGAACGACCCACCAAAATGTTTGTACAATATATAAACACCAAATCAAAGGTTTTAGACTAAAGGATTTCATATTAAATTGTATTTCTGAGATTAAAATAATTCCTTCCATATATCTTTAAGCAGTGGTGAATAATTAGAGAAAAATAGTGTTTTCTCAATTTGAAATTAAAAATTTTCAAATCATTTTTAAATCTAAAAATACATAAATTTTAAAGAGAAAATATTTGATACTTGAATCTTATATTAATCTTAAACTTAAGTTAGAGTTTTCAAATTTAGGAAAATATTAAATATATTAGATTTAGAATTTGCACAGGCCTTTTTACTAAATAATTTTAAAAATGTAAAAGATTCGGTGTGATTTTAAAAATTAAAAAAAAAAAAAAAAAACAATTTGTAATTGATAAAAAAAACCCTTTTCCTTTTCTCAGAATTTTTTACTAATCTGATTAAAATCTGTAAATCTTACTACTTCTGAAATATATCTATAAATTAGTTTTTTTTAGTTTTACAGACGAATTTGAATTATATTTAGGAATTATATTTGAATCAGTTTGATAACTAATACAATTCCCAATTTGTGAATCCTTTTTGTTGAGGAAGTCATTATTTGAAATTTGAGAAGGGTTTTAATTAGGTAAAAAATATATATGGGCCATTATCAAAAAAAAAAAAATTTTTAGGCTTTCAAAAGAATAATTTTTTTCATAGGACATTAAAATCTATATGCATATAGAAGCAGTTCGCTTCAATTATTTAGTGCAGGGGGCGCGACATATACAAATTTTTACAAACTGGAAGTTTGTGTACAATTTGGAAAAAAAATTATGCATAATATTATAAGATATTATAACTGCGTTATAATACATTATAATGATGTTATAATATATTATACTTTATTATTAAAAATTAGAATTGAGTTATAATTCATTATAGTAGTGTAATAATTTATTAAAAATTGCAATACCAAGTTATAATCGAGTTCAAATGCTTTATAATAGCATTATAATTTATTTTAACATATTATAATAGTAATATGAGGTATTACAATTGTGATATAATTCAATATAATAGTTTGTAATGCATTATAATGCATTATATTAAGTTATAATTGAGTTATAATACATTCTAATAGTATTATAGCGCAATACAATAACGTTATAATTTATTATAATACAGTATATTTGTCTTATGAAGTATTATAATTGTGATATAATTCAATATAATACTTTGTAATACATTATAATATATTATATTATTTTACAATTGAGTTATAATACATTCTAATATTATTACAGCGCAATACAATAACGTTATAATTTATTATAATACAGTATATTTGTCTTATGAAGTATTATAATTGTGATATAATTCAATATCACACTTTATAATGCATTATGATTGTATTATAATATATTATAATTTATTATAAAAATTTATAAAATCGAATAGAACTATAAATTATCATTTTTACGTTTACAGCCTAATTTGTATTTTTTTTTAGTTAATATAGTGTATAATTTTGATAAGAATTACGCTAATTATCAAAAACTACTGAGTTATTCAAATCAGATTTGTAATTTTTTCAATGCTTGATGGTATTAGTGTGGCATATTTTAGGGTTTCCAAGTAAAATTTAAAAAATCTTCTTTATACTAAGAATAGCGTTTTTTTAAATTTTTGGAAAAATGTGGTTCGAATCTAAGAAATAACTTCATATATTATATGAAAATATATTTTATTAGAGTTTATTACAAAGAAATGCTATGTAATATTGTAATCCCTTAACTCCATATATTATATGAAAATATATTTTATTAGAGTTTATTTCAAAGAAATGCTATTTACAATTATGATGCCTTTTTAACGCCAAAAAAAATTTTTTTGGTCTATAAAATTCTTTATCTTTTGAAAGTTTTTGATGCGTCTCTACATTTCCGTTGAGCATCACTTATTTATGACATTATGGTCAATTTCGTGTTTTCGACAAAAGTTTATGTTCCCGATCAATAACATTTATTCCTTTCTTATTATTATATATGAAAGATTTGCACAAGTTGCAATTTGCTATATGAAGATACAAAAACGAAAAGTGACATTTTTGCGTATATTTTAAAAAGTCCATAAAATTTTTCTATTAAGCTTAATTTTAATGGTACTTGGATTTTATTGTGTAAACTAATAAAGAAACTAAGTTCACGCCGTAATTCATGCTATTCCATATAAAACTGTGTATGATCTTCGCAAAAACTGATTTTTTTTAATGTTTGCTTATGTTTTTAAAACTTTGAGAGTATCTACTGCATTGACTATTTCGGGTACATCAACAAGTATTAATTCCAGTTTCAAAATTTGTAATCCGTTGGGGGACCCCTCGTAAAAAAATATAGCCTATAAAATGCTCCGGTGCAAGCACTATCCATTTGTAAAATATCATATAAATAGTTCCATTGATAACATACAAAATTGAAAAAAAAATATTTTTTTGAAAGTAGGAGCAAAATGTGGGAGTGACATTCAATCGAAGTCTAAAATAGCCTATAACCATCACCATCACCGGTACTATCCGTGTGTAATATTTCGTGAAAGTCGGATCAGCCGCTTGACAGATTTACAAATGTGGGCATCCGATCAAGATCCAACTAGTCTATAAAACTTTTCAGTGCAATCACTATTTGCGTGTCAAATTTCAGGTAAATAGTTTTGTTCATATTGTGCAAAAATGAAAAATAGATTGTTTTAAAATAGGCGTAAAATGTGGGGTTGACATTCAATCGAAAATCCAACTGAATTTCACGAATTTTTATAATGTATATAAAAATATAAGTATTGCCAAAATTCTGACAGTCGTATTCAAAATGAAAAATGTATGCCTGCTAACCAGTGGCGAACTTATTTATATATAAATTTCCATAAGAAAAATTTAGCCAGTCGTTATCAAGTATACATTATTATCTAGTAGCTTTTTACGAAACACTTTGTTATGATTATTCGTATCTAGTAGCATTTTGAGTAAAATTGTCATACGGAAAATTGTTTTGCAAAATTGTATTGTATTTAGTTCAACACTTGTAACGAATCGACCATTGAGGTTCCAATTATTTAGAGGCTGGGCTACATGTAGATCCGGCCGCGATCAGGGATATGGGATGGTTCTTGCCCCTAAATATTAAAATTTTTGTTATGAAACCTAACTTTAGAAAAATAGGTATCATTATTTCCAAATTCGACAAAATAATAATAATAATTTTAAACATAAAAACTTTGAGGTGGAGGTAAGTTGTTGTTCCTTTCACCACAATCTGCATTCACCCTACCATGCTATCTTCGATATTCTTTTCAAAACGAAAACTACGCGATAGATAACTGTAAACCTTTCATCGAATTCTGAAAAATAAATAGGCTATAGAATAGACAATAGACTAGACTATATAGTAAACTATAGACTAGACTATAGAGTAGATTATAGAGTAGACTATAGAGTGGACTATAGAGAAGACTATAGAGTAGACTTTTTATACTGGGCTACTATAGATAGCCTAGGCTATAGATTATACATTAGAATAGACTTTATATACTGGACTACTATAGACTAGAATATAGGTTAAACTATATAGATAAGAATTTGCGCTTTTATTGTAACAAATATATGACCTACTTTCAGGCTACAAAGCATTTCAGGCTTTTAATTTCTCTCCAGTAATATTTTTATGTAACAATAAAAACTATTTTATAGTTGCTTAGTTGAAAGAAAATACTGGTGTTACTTTTATCTTGATTTTATTTTTGTTCTTTTAGTTTTTTGTTAAAGAACTATAGCCTACTTTTATAAGCACACCTTTATCTATACTTGACTATAATTAAAAATAACAATAAAATTCTAAGATTCATATATTTATTCACATAATTTCCATTTATAAATATAACAAAAAACTAATTATAATTTAATCTGTCTATAGAACATTTACTATCATTTAAAATTTAACCTCTTTAAAGCCTTTTAAATAAAATACCTATTTCTCTTAAATTACAATGTTCTTTTAAATTTACATTAAATTATTTTCTGCATCATTTCCTTAAAACCTGAAATCATCTACGTTTTATTACAAGCATTTAATAAACATCAATTACAAACATGATTGCATGTTAAGAGCCTCTCTTTGATTTTTTGCTCCGAAAATCCATTTATTAACTTGCAGGTTTATACAGCAATAAAACCAAACGTTGACAATAAACAAACGAATACTTAAACAAATATATTGTACTTGTAGTATAAGCATTACATATTTATAAACATGCTGACATTTAAGTTAACTTTACAATATCAACATTTGCCAATAAAACAATACTTTAAAAGGTATCAGCTTCAAAAACATGCAAAATGCGTGTATGAAACAGAAAATATTTATATATGAGATTATCAATGAAAAGCTTTTGTTGTTTTTTTTTTCTTTACTAGCAAACAACAAACTAATTTCAAATTGAACTATTTGTTTTAAAGTCATTAAGGTTTTAATATATTTGTTACCTAGTGCGTATGATTAATATTAATTATGTACTGGCATTATATTATCAGCTATAACTTCTGTTGTATTCATAATAAAATTATTGTGAAATCTGCATAAGAAATCTAAGAAATTCTAGTTAAGTTGTCCTTAGAAAAATTTGCCACATAAAAGTGAAAAAAATAAAATATTTAATATTTTTTATTAAAATTTCTCTAACAGAAATTTTCTTTTTAAATCTACTGTTTCATAAAAAGGCTTTAACTTTGCCTCAAATTATATGTGTATATTATTTACTAGTACCTACGTTATCATTTAAAATATTTCTATGTTACATTTGACTCTTTATTTCTCGGTTAAAGTTTCTATCATCGCTGGACTATTAATGCTGTCAATAAATATCCATCCATGTTGTCTACTACCTTTAATACAACAACAAAAACCATACTTATCTTATATAGTATACATTTACTAAGCTTTCTTTTCAACTTTATTCCCTTCGATACTCTTTTTAAGTTTCTCTAACTTTTGCAGAATGTTTATTAATATAAACATATAAAAAAAAAACTTTAGTACACATTTTCACATGTAATGAATAGTCTCTGTATGTGTGTGTTTGATATTCATGTTAATATCAAAATGTATGTACACAATGTTAACCAAATAAATATATGTATACTCAATTATATCACTTACATAAGTGTAAACCAGTAAAGAATAGACTATACTTTGTCTATATACTAAAGTTTTGTCTATAGAATATACCATAGCCTTGGCTATAGACTATAGTCTTGATTATAGAATTGACTATAGTTTTGACTTTATAGCCTTTATTCTTGACCATAGTTTATATAGACTATAGTCTTGAATATATAATAGATTATATAATTAACTATAGAATAGACGATAGTCTCGACTATAGAGTGGGATAGAATATAGTCTAGAATATAGTCTATTCTATAGACTACAGCATAGACTATAGTCTAGACTATAGCATAGACTACAGTCTGAAATATAGCATAGACTACAGTCTGAACTGTAGCATAGACTATAGCCTGGACTATAGCATAGACTATGGCCTGGACTATAGCATAGACTATAGTCTGGACTACAGCATAGACTATAGTCTGGACTGCAGCATAGATTATAGTCTGAACTACAGCATAGACTATAGTCTGGACTGCAGCATAGACTATAGTCTGGACTACAGCATAGACTATAGTCTGGACTATAGCATAGACTACAGTCTGAAATATAGCATAGACTATACCCTGGACTATAGCATAGACTATAGCCTGGACTATAGCATAGACTATAACCTGGACTATAGCATAGACTATAGCCTGGACTATAGCATAGACTATAGTCTGGATTATACAATATACTATAGTCTGGACTATAGCATAGCCTATAGTCTAGACTATATCACAGACTATAGCATAGGCTATAGTCTGGACTATAGCATAGTCTTTAGTATGGACTATAGCATAGACTATAGTCTGGACTATAGCATAGGCTATATTCCTGACTATAGCATAGACTATAGTCTGGACTGTAGCATAGACTATAGTCTGGACTGTAGCATAGACTATAGTCTGGACTGTAGCATAGACTATAGTCTGGACTGTAGCATAGACTATAGTCTAGACTGTAGCATAGACTATAGTCTGGACTGTAGCATAGACTATAGTCTGGACTGTAGCATAGACTATAGTCTGGGGTATACCGGCGTATTTAACAAGATTAATAGTAAGCTATTTCACAGACAGAAAGCTCTGTTACCAAAGCGATGAAAGTGTCGTAACATACAATGTCACTGCAGGAGTTCCACAAAGCTTTGGGCTTGGTCCACTATTGTGGAATATAATGTACAAAGATGTTCTAGAACTTCACACTCCAGAGGCGAACATTATAGGTTTTGCAGATGACATAGCTGTTACGGTTTCAGCAAGATATATGGACGAAGTGGAGCTAATCTCGAATGAAGTAGTATGGACTATTAGAAACTGGATGAATAGTGTGGGGTTGGAACTTGTCGAACATGAAACGGAGATTGTATTAGTTACAAGCAGGCGTAAAAAAGATACCATGAGAATAACGGTTGGAGAACACCAGGTGATATCATAATCTCATCTGAAATATTTGGCAGTTCTCATGGATGCCAGGCTTAACTTTAGGACACATATAGAGTTTACTGCTAACAAGGCAGCAAATATTAGAGCTGCTCTTGAAAGAATGATGCCGAATGTAGGTGGACCAATGCAATCCAAAAGGAAGGTAATTTCCACTGTGGTCAGCTAAGTTGTACTTTACGCTGCTCCCATATGGTCAGTAGCTCTGAAAAGTAAGACCGCAGCGAGGAAGCTAAAATCTGTATAAAGGTTATCGGTCCTACGAGTATGCTGCTCTTTTCGAACAACATCCGACGAAGCGGCCCATGTCATAGCGGGAATGATTCCCGTAGATATCTTGTCTGACGAAGCCAAACGCTTGGATGCAATCATAAGAGACCCAAGTCAACTGGACACTCGTGTACGTAAATTTGAAAGAGAAGCTTCTAAAAGAAAATGGCAGAGCAGATGGGAAGACAGCCGCAAAGGAAAGTGGACCTTTAAACTAATCCCGAGAATGGATGTATGGCTAAACAGACGACATGGAGAAGTAAATTACCACTTAACGCAGTTTCTCCAAGGATACCGAAGTTACCTGTACAGATTCGGGTTATATAACTCCCCATATTGCCCTAACTGTCCAAACCAAGAGGAAGACCCAGAACACGTCGTGTTCAGCTGCGTACGCTTTCGCCACAATATTATAATATTTATTTATAATATTGACTATATTATAGACTTTATTATTTATAATAAAGACTTTTATATTGAAATTATTTGCTGGGCTTCTTTTTCTTTTATGTTTGTGTGTGTGCTTGTGTTTATGTTTCTGTATGTTGTGTGGTTAAAATAAACAAATGTAAACTGCTAGTTTCCCGTCATTGTTTTTCGGTTAATGATTATCTGGCAGCCTATATAATGTTGTGTATATTGTTCGACAACAAATTTATTTTCAAAATATTTAATGAAATTGAAATAGCAAAGCAAAACATACAAAGGGAATGAAAATACCTAAAAGGGAAATAAATAAAGAAAAAAGTTTTAGGTGTTGAGAGTTTTTCGTTAAAGTTCTTAAGTGATACTTTGTTGCCTCAGTTTTTAATTATAATTTATTTTTTGGAAATTTTATAATTCTACAGTATTTTAGCTTTTACAACTGATTTTTAAAATTCTTTTGAAATTAATACAACAAAAGTTATATAAGAGACTGTATAATAAGTCAATAATTAATATTAATCATACGCTCTGGGGCGCAAATATAAATTCTTTTATAACTTCTGAAATATTTATCGGATCGTAATGAAAATTTTCACCTTTATAGTTTAAATATTTGTCTTTTTTTACATTTCTTAAAGCTTCTATATTTGGGTTGTAGTTTGCTTACAGCGGGCTCTATTAGTTAGCTTTTTATAGCTTTTTATAGGTTAAAATATAATAAAGTTTTTTAATAATTTCTTGTAACAAAAGTGTAAAGAAATGCCTAATAAAAAAGTATAACCATTAGTATAACCATTTTAATTGAAACATCCCAAAAACATCTACTTTAAGGCTCTTAAAAAGAAAATTCTGTAAGATTTTTTTGTTGCCTTTAGTTTCCCTACTAAATCTTAAGCCCTTTTCTAACAAGACTAATCAGATTAGAGAAGAAAACTAACAATCTATTGATTGTTTTCATTACAACTCTTAACAATTACATAAAAGAATGGGAAATTGAAGATAAAGCTGAAACAAAAAAAAAAAAAAAAAAAAAAAAAAAACTAAATTGTTATAAACAGACAAGAAAAAAATCATAGAACTAAATAAAGATGTAGATTTGACAGCACAGTAAAAAGGGGAAAAAAACTACAATTTTTCCAATTGACAATAGGCTGGTTTAGAGAAAAAAAAATTCATATAAGTTTAGCTTAGAAAATCTGACAAATTTTTCTTTATTAAAGTAAATAGAAAAAGATACAAAAAAAAACAAATCATGTTGATGGCAAGAAAATTGATTTTAAACAAATGGGAAAAATCAGAATGAAATCAAAAGGGAATAGGAGAAGACAGAGAGAGTGAAGGCACAAGAGGGGGTGGGGGTCTACTTCCTCTTATGGCAAATGATATTCCTGTTTGTTTTTATTTATTTGTTAGACAAGGTACAACAGGATGTATATTTCGAAGTGTGTATGTGAGGAAAAAAGAAAAGTCATAAAGAAATAAAATTGAAAAAATTTAAAAAAACATAAATGACATATTGAAAAGCAGATATTGTAAAGAGAACATAAAATAGTATAGGGAGCAGTACCAGTTGGCATAAAATTTTATAAAGGAAGTGATAACAAATTTGATGAAAGTGAACATTTGCTAAAATATATTGATTGAATTTATGTTAACTTTAAGATGGAGTAAAAAGTTAGTAAAAAAGAAGACAAATTTACAAGAAAATTACATTAAAAAACTAAAAAATAAAAAAGTTAAATGTCTTAAAAAATAAAACAGAATCTAGAGAAATTGCGTTTAAGATAAAAAATTTAATAAAAACTAATGAAAAAAATGCCAAAAACAGGAGATAATATTAGGGGAAACTAAAACTTCAATTTAGTCTTTAAAATTTAAAAAAAGAAAGAAAATACAATTTGGATTTTAGTTGAAAACTTTTCTCAATTCTTGGTTTTTTTAACATAAGTTAAATTCTAATTCTCTTTCTTCTTGTCTTTTGACCCACAAATCTTTCTAAATCTTACTTTAATAATACAACTTCTAAAAATAAAATCGCTATTTTAAACTAAATTTCTTGATTTCAGTTTGATATTCCCTTTTAATTTATGTTCTTCCTAACTTTTCTAGCTTCCTATAAAATATGTCAGCACAAGAAAAAATTATTTATATTTTTCTTTACTCTATATTTTTTAATATTTAATCTTTCTCTACAAGTATGCTGTAACACAAAATATACTCGCATTGAATCTTCTTTTTTCAGCTTTTTGTATCTTGTATCATAACCATAACTCAAAGTTAAAAGGTCATTTTGTCTTATGTCAGCTTAAGAAAAGTGTTGTTGCTCATAAGTTTCTACTGGTTAAAAAAAAAAAAATGTTTTTCTTTGTTTTTATATTTTTATAACCAACTAAAAGAGACATTGTTTGTTACAAAACACACCTGTGACATCAATAAAGGCAATGAGATAGAGAGAGCTAAAAGCGGTACTTTGGATAAAAAAAACGTAGACCAACAGCTATAGAATAGATTACAGTCTATACTATAGTCAAAGTTACAGAATAGACTATAGTCTATACTACAGACAAAGCTATACTATAGCCAAAGCTATAAAATAGACTATAGTCTATACTATAGCCAAAGATATAGAATAGACTACATTCTATAAAATAGCCAAAGCTATAAAATAGATTATAGTCTATACTACAGCCGAAGCTATAGAATAGACTACAGTCTATACTACAGCCGAAGCTATAGAATAGACTACAGTCTATACTATAGCAAAAGCTATAGAATAGACTACAGTCTATACTATAGCAAAAGCTATAGAATAGACTACAGTCTATACTATAGCAAAAGCTATAGAATAGACTACAGTCTATACTATAGAATAGACTACAGAATAGACTACAGTCTATACTATAGCAAAAGCTATAAAATATACTATAATCTATACTATAGCAAAAGCTATAAAATAGATTATAGTCTATACTACAGCCAAAGCTATAGAATAGACTACAGTCTACACTATAGCAAAAGCTATAGAATAGACTACAGTCTATACTATAGAATAGACGACAGAATAGACTACAGTCTATACTATAGCAAAAGCTATAAAATATACTATAATCTATACTATAGCAAAAGCTATAGAATAGACTAAAGTCTATACTATAGCCAAAGCTATAGAATAGACTATAGCCTATAATATTGTCAAAGTCTATACTACAGTTGCTGCTATAGAATACACTATAGTCTATACTGTAGTTGCTGCTATAGAATAGACTATAGTCTATAATATAGTTGCTGCTATAGAATAGATTACAGTCTATACTATTCTATAGCGGCTGCTATAAACCAGAATATAATCTGTACGATGGGCCAGTTCTGTCTATAAGAATTTTATTTTAATTTTATTCCATTTATTCTTAAACCTGCTAAAAGTAGGTCATGATTATTATTTCGTTTGACATTCGTTTGTTCCTGTTGCAGGCCTTACAATCAGCTTAAAGTGAGTTATTTAAATTTGTTTTCATTTTATTTTTTTCATTCTTATACATACTTTGTTTATGGTCTGAATTTCATGTTGTTTTAAATACAAAATGACTTGAATAAAAAATAAAAATAAAAAAAAACAAAGCATCAAGAACATTTTATGTAGCATATTTCCAGGCCGGAATAAGTTTATTGCAATTTTCGTTGTATATATGTTTTGGAAATGTATTAAATTGTAGTGAATGTTAAAAGATTTTTGGTTAAAGTTGATTTTTTGTACTGTTATCTGTTTAAATGTGAAGTCAGTGGAGTGAAGGAAATGGGGGAGGAGAGTTTCGGTCAGAATTTTGGGGGATATCCGTTTTGTTGTTTTGAGTTTTTTTTTTGCATACGACGGAAATGCGTTTTATTTTAAGCTTTTGTCTGTTTTTTTTTTTTATATTCCGGTTTGAAACACATTTTTATCATTTATATTCTCTTATTTGCTTTGGTATTCCTTCTGGAAATGTACCTTAATATAACATTTTTTCTCCCTTTAGCCCTTGGCCAAACAATATCTTAATTTTTTTTGGTTTTACTTTGTGCTGTTTTTTCATTTTTCTTTTTTTGCGTTTGACAACATGATTTTGTTTTTTTTTTCAATGCCAGCATGTGTTCAAGTAGCAAAAGTAAAACGTAAGTAAATTTTGACTATTAGGCCTGACTCGTGCACCCCATTTGTATTGTGGTAATTTTTCTTCTTTTTCGCTTTTTGTTCTGCAAACCAAGCGGAAATTTGTTGCTCTCATAACATGACATGAATCCTATAAAATGAAACCACTTACATGCCACCGTACAAGCAGAAACACATCAACGCGCTGAGAGAAAACGGAAATAAACTTTAAACGGAAATGGTGTTTTGTTTCGGTATATAAAATGTTTTTAAGTTAATGGAGAATGAATTAAACAATAAAAAAGAGATAGAATATTTAAATATTCTGTTGTTTTATTTTTCATAATTTCTACAGCTGAAAAGAAAATTTTCTTTAAACTCTTCTCCTTTAAAACAAAACGTTATTTTTATTATATTTTGCTTAAGTACTTTTTTGTTGATATTTTTCATAACACTACCTTTTAGATTTTTGTGTTGCATTGTAAGCCTATTATAGTTCCATTTACTTTATTTTACTTTTAGATGATTTTCTGCCAGTCGCTCAAGCGTCTTCGAAATCTTGTCAAAATTTTCGCATTAAAATGTCAATCAAAATCACAAAACGTTAAATATAAAAGCAGTCAAATAGTAAAAAAGCTCAAAATTTGAACAATGAAAATGCAAAGAAATAAGAAAATAAAAAAATTGGAAAATTTTAAAGAAAAATTTAATATAAACCTTTCTTTTTTAGTGTAGTATATAGCTTAGAGTATATTAAATACTATAATTTATTCTATTCTATTCTATTCTATTTTAAAGAAAAATTTAATATAAACCTTTCTTTTTTAGTGTAGTATATAGCTTAGAGTATATTAAATACTATAATTTATTCTATTCTATTCTATTCTATTCTATTGTATTCTATTCTATTCTATTGTATTGTATTCTATTCTATTCTATTGTATTGTATTCTATTCTATTCTATTGTATTGTATTGTATTCTATTCTATTGTATTGTATTCTATTCTATTGTATTGTATTCTATTCTATTCTATTGTATTCTATTCTATTCTATTCTATTCTATTCTATTCTATTCTATTCTATTCTATTCTATTCTATTGTATTCTATTCTATTCTATTGTATTGTATTCTATTCTATTCTATTCTATTCTATTGTATTCTATTGTATTGTATTCTATTCTATTGTATTGTATTCTATTCTATTCTATTCTATTCTATTCTATTCTATTCTATTCTATTCTATTCTATTCTATTCTATTCTATTCTATTCTATTCTATTCTATTCTGTAGTCAAGACTAGAGTTTTTTCTATAATTAAGATTATAAACTTTTCTATAGTTAAGACTATAGTATATGATATAGTAGAGACTATAGTCTATTCTATAGTCAAGAGTATAGTCCATTCTATTGTCAAGTCTTCAGTATATCCTATAGTCAAGACCATAAGCTATTCCATAATCTTGATTATAGAGACTATAGTCTATTCTATAGTCTTGATTATAGAATATTTTATAGTTATGACGATAGTCTATTTTATAGACAGGACTAAAGTCGATTCTATAGTCAGTACTATATTCTATTTTATAGTAAAGACTATAGTCAAAATTATAGTCAATTCTATACTCAAGGAAAGAAAGATTTATATTAAATTTTTCTTTAAAATTTTCCAATTTTTTATTTTTTTATTTTCTTATTTCTTTGCATTTTCATTGTTCAAATTTTGAGCTTTTTTACCATTTGACTGCTTTCCAATTTTACAGTCAAAACTATAGTCAATTTTATAGTCACGCCTATAATCCATTCTATAGCCAATTTTATAGTCACGGCTATTGTCAATTCTATAGTCACGAATATAGATAATTCTATAGTCAAGAATATATTATATTCTATGGTCAAGTCTATTCTGTAGTATATTCTTTAGTCTTAGTTAGACTATAGTCTATTCTATACTCAGGACTATAGTCTATTATATAGTCAAGATTATGTTCTATCCTATGGTCATATAGGCTATAGTACATCGTATAGTCAAGGCTATTGCCTATTCTATACTCAAGACTATAGCCTACTCTATAGTCAAGGCTATGGTCTAAACTATAGTAAGGGATATAATATATTCTATAATCAAGACTAAAGTAAATTCTGTAGGCAATGCAGTCTATAGCCTAGGCTATTGTACAGTATACAGAGCAATGTTTAGTCTAGTCTACAGTCTATAGTATAGACTATTGTTTAGTGTATTGTATTGTACATGCACTGAGGGAAAAATGACGTTTTAAACCAGCAACTACCTTATGCGGTATCTACATATTTTTGCGTCGCAAAATATAAAGCAGTAAATTGTTACACGTCGAATGCTGCTTCTAAGCAAGTATAAGGATATTCGCGTTGTCTACAAATGCAAGACATGGCTTTCGCACAGCTTTTAATGCACGAATAATATGCTTTGAATTATTTGTAATATAAAGTTCATTTTGGACATTTTTAAAATTTTCTGTTAACTGAATAATATATATATATATATATATATATATATTGGTTTTTACTCTCAAATTAACTGTTTTTCGGATCAAATTAAATTATTTTAAATTCAAACACAATTTTTTTCAGAAGAAAGTCTATCGGAGATATCCACACAAGAACGTAGTTGTATCAGACGTGGAAAATACGATCATATAAGTTTAGATAAAAAGAATATTATATATATTCTAAAATGTTATATATAAAATATGAAATTAACATTTTAAGTTCTTTAGAAAAATTAAGCTTATTTAAAAAAGAATTTAATTTGATATTAAAAAAAATTTATTTGAAATTAAAAAGAATGAATACGTAATTAAAAAAATTGTATTAGACATGCAAAATATTGAATTTACTTTCGAAATAGTTGAATTTGTTTCAAATAAAGTTTAATTTATTTTGAAAAAAATTGTGTTTGAATTTAAAATAATTTAATTTGATCCGAAAAACAGTTAATTTGAGAGTAAAAACCAATATATATATATATATATATATATATATATATATATATATATACATATGTATATATATATATATATATATATACATATGTATATATATATATATATATTTAAAAAATATATATAATATTTAAAAAAATATATATAATATTTAAAAAAAATATATATATATTAAAAAAAAATTATATAGATTTAAAAAAATTTTGAAAATTTCGACACCATATAGCGAAAATCTTAGCAAAGTTATGTTACAAAGAAAATTTGAAAATTCAAAACCTATTACCTCGTAAACTAAAACAGATAACCTGTTTCTCAGCCGGACGATTATATTCATATACTAATGTTTTAAAACGATTCAAATGTACAAAAGCGGACAAAAGCGGGATCGTTTATTTTCTAACTTAAAGTGTCCAAGTTTGGAACCATTGCTACCGCCCCATTTAGGCCTATATAGTCCAAACAAAAAAACTTGAACTCATCTACACCTCTGCTATCATCATGTGAAATTTTGTTCAAATATTTATGCATATTTATTTCCATTTCAGTTGTCGAAATGTAAATTATCTGTAACCCAAAAAGTCGTCGCCGTCATTTATACTTATCGCCAGCCTGCAACGCTGGAAGTTTTGCTCGACTTGGTTTTCTTACATTGTTGTTATTAAATTGCGGTTGTAAATGCGTGAAGTTGATGTGGAAAAATTTAATATATAAGAGAAATATTTATAAGAATAATGATTGTGATGAAACGGAATACTTTACCGAATATACTTTCTCGAGAATATGTGACAAAGAGGTCAAATTTAGTGAAAACTACGCTGAATTTTTCAACAGATAACGAAACAACAGAAACCGGTGGAAGAAATAAATTAGCCAGCGCCTCTTGTTTATTTAATAGTTGAGTTTAAAAATTATATCTAACACTAACATAAAATACAGTTATTTCTTGTATTCTGTAGCCGCAAAAGTGACATTTAAGAATTTGCCTTATTTAAGTATGAACGGCTTAAGGGAGACTGTGTCAATGTTAGGCCGAAGTTCAAAACGAAACTTTTTGATTGAAAAAAAGAGGTAAAATTATAATTATAATTTATTTAATAATATTTATATACTTTTTATAGTAATACTTATAATATGACAACGAATAAAAAACAAATTTAATTGGTTTTAATTAATTCCAAATAAGGGTGATTTGAGAAAACAGACGGTGTGAATTCAATGCCGATTAATTTTCAAATCCTCACCGATGCGGTATCAAGTTCAAACACTATCGTGTTCATTTCGATACAAATTTAGTTTCAATTTGATACCATTACGTTAACAAATTTCTGTTGCAGATTTGAACACGCCGTTTTCAGATTTAACACATTATATTATTGACACTGAATGGTATCATGTTAAACATGATTGTTGTCATGTTTAATTTCTTTTTCCTAAATCTGTGTAGCCTAATTATAGGCTTACATTTATAATATTAATGGAATATTTAATTAATTTCACTACTAGTTTCTTAGCTGCTTATTAATTTAATTCTCAACACCTCTCCTATATGAATTTTAACTTCAATTTTTAAATTTAAAACCACAGCCTACTTTTAGGTGTTAAATTCTCGTTTGTAATAGAATTTTTAACTAAGTTGTTATATTTGTTTTTTTCTTGTTCTCCTTCTGAAAATGTTTTTTTATCATTTCTATTAACTTGTTAACTTAGTTTTTATACTCTCATTTGAGAAATAAAAAAACTGTTGCCTGTATTAAGGTCTCGATTAATAATAAATAATATTTCCATTTTTTCCTTATAAACTAACTTTCTCAACTTTTTGCAATGTTATTGTTTAAAGATTGTTTTGTTATGCTAGAAATTCTGTTTTTTGTTTAATTTAGAAACATTTGAAAAAAAAACATTATTTGAAGTTAAAACAATGGAAGAGAAAAAACAACAACGAAACAACTTGACACCTTTGGAAAATAGTCTTGAAGTAAGTGTTTAGGTTGCTAAAGCATCAACAAACACATGCTCTATGGCATTTTTTACTTCATGTAATTTTTACTTACTTAAAAAAATGTGTAAGGAACACATTATAAGATATACATTTGAAAACAAAAAAATTTATATATATATATATAAAACGTACGTAAGTGTAGACAATAGCATAACGTCTGTGACAACATACCTAGGATTCCCGCAGAACATTTAGAAAGAACACAACCTTTAAAGAAAAGTTTCTTAAAGCCGTTTATGGAGTTTGTGTTGTAGAAAAATTTCTAGCTGCTGCTTTGTTTTCTTCTTATATTATTATTGTTGACAATAGTGGCATGAAAAAGAAAATAACATGTCAACACTTGTGTTTATGCGTTTCCACTTTTTATAATGTCATTGACATGGATTTTTTCTGGAGAAACAACTACTACTAGTGGAAATGTTTTACGCTCATTTTTCTGCATGAATTTTAACGCACACATATTTAAAAGAACTTAACAAAAAATAAAAACATGTAAGTTAAATTTCCCTTGATCATTTATACGGAATGAAACCAAAAGCCTCATAAAAGTCGTGAGTAAAATAAAATAATTAAATTTATTTTGTATACTTTTAGGATGTGTAAACAATTATTTCTGAAGTGAAAAATGCCTAAGCATAAAAAGGGAATTAGAAAAAACGAATTAAAAAAAATTTAATTAAGATTTTTGCGAAAAAAATATAAATTTTAAATTATTAATTATAAATTATAAACTATAAATTTTATATTATAAAATATAAATTATAGATTATAAAAATTATGAATTGTAAAAATTATAAATTATAATTCATATATTATAAAAATTATAAATCATAAATTATAATTTAAAAATTATAAATCATAATTTATGAATTATAAAATTTATAAATTATAAATCATAAATTATAAAATATAATTTATAAATTATAAAAGTTATAAACTATAAAAATAATAAATTATAAAACATAAATTATGAAGTACAAATAGCAAACTATAAATTATAGATTATAATTTATAAATTATATATTATAATTTATATATTGTAAGTAGTAAGTTATAATTTACAATCTACAATTTATAAATTATAATCTATAATCTATAAATTATAAAAATAATAAATTATAAATTAAAAATCATAAATTATAAAGTATAAATTGTAAACTATAAATTATAGATTATAATTTATAAATTATATATATTATAATTTATAAATTATAATTTCTAACTTTTATGATTTGTAATTTGTAAATTATATTTTATAAATTATAATTTTTAACTTATCTTTTATAATTTATAAATTATAGATTATAATTTATAAATTAGAATATATAATTTTTATAATTTGTAATTAATAAATTTAAAATAATAAATTATAATTGATAGATAACAAATTATAAATTATAATTAATAAATTATAGATATAAATTATAAAAATTATATAATATCATATAATATAATACAATACAATACAATATAATATAATATAATATAATATAATATAATATAATATAATATAATATAATATAATATAATATAATATAATATAATATAATATAATATAATATAATATAATATAATATAAATTTAAAATATTAAAATAAACATCTAAATATTTCATTCATTTCATTAATTAATATTTCTAAATGAAAGTTACCACTTAACCATGGCATACTTTTGTGTGGCATTGAAAATCTGTGGTATAGTTATTATTGTTATTTTAACAATAATCGAAAGCATTGCATACTTTTAAGGTTTTTTGGTGAAGAGCTATAAATAATCGTTGGAAATGTTTACATTTGAATATACTTGCAGAACTTGTTTAGTTATAATTGTTTTTTTTTTTTAAGCAGAGGAGAATTATTGTTTAATGATTATTAAAAAATATATAACTAAAAGCATCTATAATAAATGTTATGCAAATGCAGAAAGATTGCATAAAGCCATTGACGTCAATGGGGAAACATTTGTATTACAAAGGGAAACATTGAAAAGTTGAATAATTAGTGGAGGTTCTGTTTTGGGCAGCACATATATTCCTAAGGGTATATAAAGTTATTATTAAGAGTTAAAATAAATAAATAAATCAAATTTTTAACAGTTACTAACCTTTACTTTATTTAGTTCTTTATTTTTTTTTTGATCTGTTTTTAGTTTCTTTTTATTAAATTTAAATTTTCTCCTAAAAGTATACTATTATTTGTTTTCCTATTAGATATTTTTATTTAATTATCTCTTTATTTTTATTATTGCCATTTTTATATTTAATATTTTATTAAATTATAATTAAAACAATACGTGACATTTTTATTCATATTGTATAACAAAACAAAAAACTTTTCCTAATTACCTAAAAGTATACAACAGAAATATTTCAATATTCATATCAGCCACATACATACATTTAGTGGTATTATTCATTCATAGATCCCAGGTATTACTTTTATTGTTTCGAAGCTGATTAATTCATAATTGTTGTTGACATTTCATCATAAATTTTTGTTTGTGGCTAAATTACGTTTATGGGAGAATTAAAGCTATAAAAGAGTAGATGTTTGGTTTTTATTTTAGTATTTTTTTATGACACAAAATTTCACCCATTAGTAAAGTAATTTAGTAAAATATTCACAAATTAGTTTAGTTTAGACAGTGTGTTAATTTTAATACACTAATTTATTTTTATATGAATTTTATTATGATTATTATTTTTTTTGCCTGTATTTAGGCTTTAAATAATGAGAGATAATAAAATAAATGTATAAGCTAATGAGGCAAACAATTTCAAAAGGATTTTTATTTGGAAATATCACAGCAATTCCTATTATATAATTCCACTTTTTAAGTTATTATATTATAATTTTAGAATTTACTTACTATTAATATAATTATATTAAATTTTCATTAAAAGCTTCCTTGTCTTACCTGTAATGAAAAGAAAGAATAGTAAAATATAAATCACTTTAATTTAATTTAAAGTTATGTCTCTATAAACTCAAATCTTTACTCTCAAAATTTAATTACTGCAAAATTTAATTATCCCCTTAGAAAGAAAATTCTCTTTACAAACTTTAAATCTCTTTTAAATCTAACTGCAGTCTAGTTTATTTAAAATCTTGTATAAGAATCCATTTTTAATTGATGGTATTTTACAGCCTCAATTTGTAATTTAAAAAGGGATTTTTTTTATTACTTCTAATTAATTTTTTTGGGTAGGAAAATATAAATATACTGCAGGCTTAATAATACATATATATATAACATTTTTGCTGATAACAAATAAGTAAAAAATTTAAAACAAATAGCTTAACTTGAAATAATTTGAAAAAGTTTATATTTTTTAAATTTGTATATTAAATTTTAATATAAAGTAAATGAAGTCAATTTTTACTATATAATATTTTCATTGCCGCATACATTTATATTAAGCCTAAGGGTTATGCAGTATTTTGTATGGATTTTTTGGAAAATAAATGCCGGTAATTAAGGCAATAATAATAATGGGAAGGGGATGTTAGTGAATAAACACATATCTAACAACAAATATTTCAATAAAATGCTATAACAGAAAACCATAAACTGTAATTGAATTACATAAATCAAATTTAAAATAATAAAATTAAAATAAAATAAAAAAATCATATTAAATTTTTTCTCACACAGGGCACAATGTGCTTGAGATTTGTTAAACCCCATAAGCAAGCTAATTGCTCAACTAATATGCCACAAAACTTCCGACTTTTATTGAGTTCACTTGAATAGTTTAGAAGTTATTTAATAATTTGTATTAATTTCTTACGCAGCGTATGATTGATATTAATTATTTATTATTAATAGAAAATAAGCCATAACTCTTGTTCCATACGCGACAAGTATATTTTTTAAAATACTAATGAAAGCCAACATATCAAAAAATAAGAAAGAATAAAAATAGTTACTGACATTAATATGAAATTTACAAAATTTTAGCTCAAAAACTAAAAATAAAATAAATTAAAAAAAAAAAAAAATTGTTACAACAAAAATTTTCCTAAATTTTGAATTATAATGGATTATGGCATAATTTTAATATATTGTACAGAATATTTTTTTCGTTACAAATCGGTTTTAATTGCAAAAATAATGAAAAAATAAAATAAAATGAAATAAAAAAAATTAATGTGAACCACTCCCATTATGCTTAAAATTGCCAAAACCAAAAAAATACACTGAAAGCTGTATTCCTGTTAAAGGCTTTTTTTCCTATTTCAATAGTTTTGGGGTTATTTAATAATTTTTATTAATTTATATTGGAACGTATAATTTATATTGATCATTTGTTATTAAAAGAAAATAAGATATAATTTTTTTCCAAATCCGACAATTACATTTCCTTAAATGTAACTTAAAGCTAATATATTAGGGAATAAAACCAATAAAAATAATTCCGGATATTGATATGAAATCTATAGAAATTTTGCTTAAAAACTAAAATAAAAAAAAAATAATAAATTTAAAAAATTTATTTACAACAAAAATTTTACTAAATTAAAATGCTAACAGATTATGGCATAATTTTAGAATATTTTTTCCTGTTACAAGTCACTTTTAGTTATAAAAAATATTGAAAAAAATATTTCATTGTTTTGTTGCCACTGAGATTTATTCCTATTAAACTGAGATTTATTCCAAATAAACCTATAAATGTTATTTCGCTAACTTCAATATTTCTGAGGTTATTTAATAATTTATATTAATTTTTTGTGGAACGTATGATTGATATTAATTATTTACTATTTAAAGAAACTAATTTCTAACTCTTGTTGTAAATATCCTAAGTTCGGTTTTTATAATGCCAATGTAAGTCAATATATCAAGGAATAAAAATCAATAAAAAAATCCTGAAACATATTGTAGTAAAAATTTCAGAAAACAAAAATTAAAATAATAATAATAATAATAATAATAATAAAAATAATAATAATAAATTATAAAAATTTCTTTACATCAAAAATTTTGAAAATTGCTAATTTTAACAGCTTTTTACATAATTTTGGAATATTTTATAGAATATTTTTCTGTTACAAATCACCTTCAATTAAAAAAAAAAAAAAAATTAAGAATAATAACAAATAAAAAGCAATGCGAAGTTTATAACACTTTAGCGCCCACTGTGCTAGAAATTGTAAAACTCAACAAAGATACTCTGGAAGCTAAGTTTCTTTTCTATTACAATTCCAATTTTTGTTTAACTTGTTTCAATAGTTTAGGAGTTATTTAATAATTTATATTAATTTCTCATTGAACGTATGATTAATATTAATTATTTACTACTAACATAAATTATGCTATAACTTTTGTTGTAAAATTCCCAAATTCGTTTTTTAAAATGTAGATAGAAGAAAATATATCAGGCAATAAAAATCAATAAAAAAAAAATCCGAACACAAATTTGAAATAAGAAAAAATTTAAAAAAAAAAATAAATTAAAAAAAATAATAAAAAATTTTTAAAATCTCTAAATCAAAAATTTTGCAAAATTGTAAATCTAATAGGTTATTACATAGTTTTGGAATATTTTATACAATATTCTTCTGTTAAAAATTACTTTAAATAAAAAAAAAATTATGAAATACAATAATAAAGCTTCATATTATATCACATCAGCGCCCACTGTACTTGAAATTGCTAAACTCAACAAAGATACACTTAAAGCTAAATTTCTTTTCTATTAGAACTTCCATTTTTATTTGATTTATTTCAATAGTTTAGAAGTTATTTAATATTTTATATTAATTTCTCATCGAACGTATGATTAATATTAATTATTTACTATAAACATAAATTATGCCATAACTTTTGCCATAAAAATCCAAAATTTGTTGTTGAAAAGCTAAAATGTCAAGGAATTAATAGTAATAAAAATACTTCCTGACTGATTTGCAATTTACAAAAATTTGGCTTAAGAGCTAAAATTAAAAATTAATAATAATAATAATTTTGGACTTTTATAAATTCTAAAAGAAAATGTTCTTACATCCCTTTATGTATGAACTAAAATAACTTAACTTCAAATAATCTAATTGATTCACTGAACTTGTTCGCATTCTATTTTAAATCCAATTTTAATGATGAAAATTTGCAGTATGATAATTTTGATTTAAATGAAATAAACACCATTATGGATTTCGGTAATTTGCAACTATCTGAAGAAGATGTTGCGGAATGTATTGTTAGGCTTTCTAATTCATTTATGGGTGATAATGATGGTTTACCAGCTTTTTTAATAAAGAAATGTACTTCTTCATTATGTCTACCATTGAAAATTATTTTTAATAAGTCTTTAAGCAATGGCTATTTTATTAAAAAGTGGAAATTTACTACAATTTTGGCTATTTATAAATCTGGTGATAAAAATAATGTCATTAATTATAGACCAATTTCCAAATTAACCAATATTTCAAAAATTCTTGAACATATTGTTTATCATAAGCTTTTCTTTAATATAAAGAAGCATATTTCTTTATCTCAACATGAATTTATGACTGGAAGATCAACCTGTACTAATTTGGCTGTTTTTACCAAATATTGTGTTGATAGTTTTGAAGAACGATTGCAGATTGATGAGATTTACACGGACTTTGCTAAGGCGTTTGACCGAGTACCACTTGAACTTTTATTATTAAAATTATATAAATTGGGCGTTCATTGCCGAATGTTATCTTGGTTTCGTTATTACTTGTCGGATAGACAATCCGTGGTTTCTCTTGATGGTGTTTGTTCCACATCATTTATTCCTACTTCTGGTATTCCCCAAGGTAGTGTTTTGGATCCACTGTTATTTAATATATTTATTAATGACATTGAACTATGTTTCAGAAAGTCTCATTATTTATTGTATGCTGATGATTTAAAAATTTTTTAAACAATTTCCAATGCCAATGACGTTTCTAATCTCCAGGAGGATTTAAATAATGTGAGTTCTTGGTCAATATGTAATGGTTTACCTTTTAATTTAAACAAATGTTTTTCTATGACTTATCATAAATGTTGTAACACTTTTATATCTCGATATAGAATACATCAACATTTACTTTCATCCGTGGATGAAATTTTAGATTTAGAGGTATTATTCGATAAAAAATTATTATTTAATAATCACTTAAATTATATTATACCTAAAGTTTATTCAATTTTAAGTTTTTTTATGCCGTAATTCTAATAATTTTGATCATTACACAAAAAAAGTTCTATATACATCCTTTGTGAGATCTAGATTAGAATATGCTTCATTTGTACTCAATTACACACAAATAGAGTTGAAAAAATTCAAGTAAAATTTATAAAGTTTGTTCTTTCATTTTTAAACTTTTCATTTGTAAACCCTCAAATTTCGATTCCTACATACCCTGATAAATGTGCCTTGATTTCTATGAAAACTTTTGAAGCAAGACATAAAATTTCTTCTGTATATTTCCTATATGCTATAATTCGTGGAATAATTCATTGTCCTGATTTGCTTCATACCATAAAACTATATGTACCTCCTAGGCCTCTAAGGCAAAATAATTTTATCTTTTACATAGATATTCATAGAACAACATATGCTTTGAATGAACGTTTAATAAAAGCTATGAAATTATTCAATAAATATTCTAATGAATTAGACTTAAGTATATCAAATCTTAAATTTAAAAATTAGTTAAACAGTTTGTTTAAATAATTAATTTAATTTTGTTTAAATAATTAATTTAATTTTGTTTAAATAATTAATTTAATTTTGTTTAAATAATTAATTTAATTATGTATATTAAATTATCATTGATGTCTGTAAGGATAATATTCTATCCATAGACTGAAACTAATAAATAAATAAATCAAAAAGTTTCACATTTCAGTTCTAGTTCTGTTCTACTTCATTTCTACTTCAGTTCTAGTTCAGCTCTAGTTCAGTTCCATTTTAATTCTTGTTCAGTTCTATTTCAGTTGTTGTTCACTTCGAGTTCATTTCTACATCAATTTTAGTTCAGTTTTATTTCAGTTGTAGTTCAATTTTAATGTAGCTTATAATAAAAATTCTTTATAATTTTTTAATTGAACACTTTCTTTAAATAATTTGCAATTCACTTGAAAACTTAAACGATTTTTTTATTTTGATTTTCCCTAACTTATTCTATTTAACATATTTATGGACGCCTTTCCTTAACAAACTTTTAGCCATAACATACCTTTTTTTCTTTTAACCATTTTTTTGTTTTAGCCACAGTCTTTCTGATTAAAGTTTATTGACTTTGATTTCTTATTGGCGAACAAGAAAGAAATACATTTTTTTTGTACAAGAAAAGTGCATAGAGTATAAGGAAAACTTTCGCGTTCTTATGGTTAGGTTACCCCTTTTTTCGTGCTACAAAATAACTTTGGGATCCCTAAAGTATGCTATAGAAAAATTAAAGAAAGTATAAGGCGACAAATAAACCAAAATAAATTAGAAAGCACACAAGTTTAAACTATCCGCAAAAAAAAAGAGTTGATAAAAGGCAAGCGAAAGAAAACTTTAGCTATTAAGTTGAAAGAAAAATCTAATACATGCTGTTTTTCTTTTATGGCCAAAAAGAAAGCACTTTAAACTTTAGTTTGGTGACATTAAAGGTCAATAGTAGTTATTAGAAACTAAGAAGATATTTTTGGTCAAATAAAGTTTTGTAAAGAGAAAGAAAAGTTATAAAAAAAAATTCTAAATTTAACTAAGGGGAATAAATGAAAATTATAATAAAAATATTGAAAATATTTATTTAAGAAAGTTTTAAATAATAAGAAAATGTTATGAAATTAAAAATTTTTTTATTCAAAAATAATAATAATAAAATTTTTAAATTTTAATTTTTGTTGACAAAAAAAAAAAAAAAAAAAAAATCTTGAATAGTAAACAAACTTGAGGAAAGGGTTTTAATAGTTCTTAAAGCTTAATTTGTTGGATTTCATTATTACTTAAAAAATTTTCTATAAGTTATTTATCATCAAAGTTATAGTCATATTCGTTAAAATAAACAATAATTAATATTAATCATACGCCACGTTTAACATAAACAGATTTTATCAGATAACTTTTAAAATAGTGGATTGATTAAAACAAAATTTGCTATACTTTAAGAAAAATTCCTAATCTTTGTTTATATGCCGGTGTTATTTAATAAACTGAAGCACATTGGGCTTTGTGGAGTGATAAGTTGATTTTTTTCTTTTTTTTTTTTTTGTAAAAATTTTATTTTCTTAAGAATTTTTTCATCTTTATTATAGTTTAAGTCTTGTAGTAAATTTTTCATGTTTTTTTTTATTAATATTACTTTCCTTTTATCTAGTTAACTTGTTTTCAATATTACCAAAACAGACATTTCAATTAATATTTTCTTACATATTTTTTCATATTGCACTTCTTTTTTGTTCATTTCCACTACTTAATTTCTTTCTATTTAGACTGCATTTGACGTTTTTAGTGAGTTTTTCTTCGCTTTATTTTTTATTTTTATTATTATTTTTTTAATAGGAAAACGTGCAAAAAATCACTTCAAGTTAAGGAAATAATTAATTATCTGTTGTTAAAGTTAAAAATTTATATATAAAATGCAATTTATTTTTAACATCTAAAGCAAAAAGAGAAAAAATAACCCCTTTCGAAAGTAAAAACATGATTTACCAGAACAAGTTAAAGTTGTTAGAAAAGTTTGGTGTGTGAAAAGCCAAGAGCACAGTTGAAGTTTTAAGAGGATATTTAAAGAAATTGACAGATAATTTTTTAATATGACTCAAAAGTAAAGAGGATAAATAAGTTAAAGGAGAAAAAGAAAATATTAAAGCGTATTTACAAGATAATTTAAAACCAGAAAAAAGCCTTTAATTACAGCTAATTTGGGTCTATATAAGACTTAAAATCAACGTTTATTTAGGTCTATATTATGTATTATATATTATATGTCCATAAATTTGCTAAAAATCTCACATTTATTTTTCCTAATTTTTATGGCTTTATTATATCTTTGTAATCTTGTCAGTATTTCAACAGCTGCCCAAAAAACAAAAAAAAAGGAAAACTTTTATAACTCTATATTTTATTTATGACTGAAATCAATCATATACTCATAATTTCATATTCTGCTTTTAGAAAAAAATATCATAATAAAATTATTAACAAAATTCTTTCAGCTTTAGTCCTTAGCAAAAGAAATTCATTAAGTTAATGCTACAGAATCAATCATAACAAACAGCTGCCTCCTCAAAAAAAAAAGAAAAAAAAGAAAAGCTTCAAACAACCAACACCCAAATTCAACACCCTCACTCCTTCTTTTTTCTAACAGAAAAAATATTTTTATACTTTAACAACTTTGTTGTCTTTTCGAAAGCAAATTCTTTGATAAAAAAAATTGCTTTATGCGTGTTTTTTCTTTTTTCAAACTTTTAAATTACTTGTTATAAATATAATCCTAAATCATCCAATGCCATCAAAAACTAAGTGTAATTTGATCATTTTTCGATAGCTAAGCAACAACAAAATATGAAAACTTTTCTTTTTCTAAAAAAAAAACATAAAATTGATATAAAACAAGAAAAAAATGTTAAACAACCAAAAAAAAGTTAAAAATAACGCTAAAGTAAAAAAATTAAAACAGACTCCATAAAATATGCTATAAAAATATTTAAAAGTTTTATAGAAAATTTTATATTTAAAAAAAATCGTAAAATAAAACGACTATATTTGCAATAAAACTACTAAATAACTAAAATGTTAGAAATATTTGAAATAATTTTATAATTAAAATAATTTAATTTTATTTTCAAATGATAATAACTTAAGTTAAAAAATTGAAATGAGAATTATTTATTCCCATTTTGTATTGATGAATATGTTGGCTTTTTCCAACAATTTAAAGAATTTATTAACATCAAAAACAACAACAGTTATGTCGTATATAGCGAAAATAGTCAATAATTAATATTAATCATACGCAATGTATGCCACAAATATTAGTTATTGGATAACTTTGGAAATACTAATGCGATCGAAACAAAATTTGGTGAAACAATAAAAAGGTAGATAAATTTTTAGAATATAAAAACTGGAGTAAATTTTTCATATGAAAATGGGAAAAAAAGGCAAGATAAATTTAACGTATTATGTCTTCTTAACTTTCTAGCCCTTTTGATAATAACGGATCTCAATTACTGCCACATATATATGAAAATGTAAAAAATTTATTTATTTATTATTATTTTTTCATAAACAATTTCATTTTCTGCTTTTTTAGCTTTCCTTTGCATTTATTTATTTTATAGCCTTAATAACTCTTTTACTCTTTCTTCTATACATTTTCCATTACAAAGTTTTCATTTATGGCTTTTGGCTTTAAGTATGTAATGAAAGTGCTTAAATATTATCAACAATTTCTATTAAATATTACACCAAAGTTTTTTTTTTTTTTTTTTTTTTTTTTTTTGTTATGGCAACAACTCCAATGCTTTCCCTTTTTTGGAAAGTTATAAAGTTATGTTATAAAAAAAATCTCATAAAAAAATAGATATTGAAAAGTTAATATCAGAGCGTTGAAAATATAAATATATAAAAGCAAAATTATAGCTTAACTTATATAAAAAATATTGTTAAAAAAAAAGAAAACAATATATAAAAGTAAGGATAAATTTAGGGTAATAAATCGAAAAAGAAAAATTATGAAAAATAAATAGAAAATAAAAAGAAAATACATCAATTTCTATGCAAATGGTTATAAAAAATATTTTAGTTCTTTTTTAAAGAACTAATAAATAAAAAGAGAACTCAGCAAATCTATTTTATACATCGCGGGGTTAAATTTAAATTTAAAACTCTAAAATTTGCTTTAATGTTTTAAATTATAGAAAATGTATTAGAAACTTCCACTACTGGACGTAAAGGTTTTTTTTTTATAAATCTACCAGAAATTTGCTTAAATTTCTACTGTTTCAAATAAGTTCCTCGTTTGCACGTCTGCATATGAATTTCACAACTGTTCATGTAATAAAATAACAAGAAAAGAGAAATTATATTTCATGCTCTTTTTTCTGTCGCATTGTTAGTTATTAATATGTTTTAGTAGAATAAACAAAAACTGAAACTAAAAATGAAACTAAATAGTAATAAAAAAAAAAAAACAAAACAAAACAATTGTTACAAAAATATCTATAGGAATGAAAACAAACAAACCAGTGAAAAACTAAACTAGAACTGAACTATAATTAAAATGAAAATGAATCAGAACTCAAACAAACAATAGACTAAAGTCTAAACTATAGACAAGTCTATAGACTAAACTACAGACCAAACTATAGACTAAACTATAGACCAGACTATAGACTAGACTATAGACTAAACTATAGATTAAACTATAGACTAGAATGTAAACTAGTCTATAGACAATATTATAAACTAAATTATAGACTAGACTATCAACTAGAATATACACTAAACTATCTGCTAGACTATAAACTAGACTAAAGAGTAGAATATAGAATTGTAAATTATCATTTATAATTATATTAATAATTATATAATTTCAAATTTTATAATATTATACTTTTACAATTTTATAATTTTATAACTTCATAATTTTATAATTTTATGTTTTTATAGTTTTATAGTGTTATAATTTTATAAATTTATAGTTTTGTAATTTTATAATTTCATAATTTCAACTTTATAACTTTACACTTTGATAATTCTATAATTTTTTAATTATATAATTTCATAATTTTATACATTTATAACCTTAAAGTTTTATAACTTTATAAGTTTATAACTTTATGATTTCAAAATTTTACAAATTATAATTTATAACTTTGTAAGTTTATAAGTTTATAGTTTTAGAATTTATAATTTTATATTTTTATAAAATAATTAATGTTATAATTTTTAAATTTTATAATTTTTAAATTCTATAATTTTACAATTTTTGATTTTAAATTTAAATTATGAAACTGAATTTTATAATTTATAATTTTATAACTTCGCAATTTTATAATTTTACTATTTTGTAATTTATAATTTATAATTTTATTATTTTCAATTTTATAATTTAAAAATTTTATAATTTTATAACTTTAAAATTTTATAATTTTATACTTTACAATTTATAATTTATAATTTACAATTGAAATTTTATAATTTATAATAAAAATTATGACTCTATTATGTTTGAATATTTTGCTGGGTTTTCTTTATTTTACTTTCAACTATGTTCCAAAAAAAAAAAATTGCCATTTATCTTAGGTATTTATTTTTTAAAGGCTTAAATATCATCTTCCTTAGCAACAAAATATAAGGTATGTTTACTGTTTTTATTTTTATTTTAATACTTTGCATTTATAACGTTTTATATTTTAGTTGGATTTTTTTTCTATATTTTGAGGTAAGAATTAAAACTAAAGCTGTAGCATAAAATATGCAACACATATGGTCTTTGGCAAACACAACGTATATATGAAGCTCTTAACTTGCTTATAATCTCTATAGTTTTAATTAAATTTCTTGGAAAATTTATTGTATTTACTTTTAGAAAATAATTGAAAATATTATAGGAATAAAAAAACAATTTTTAAAAAATATTATTTAAATAAAATTTATAATTGAAAAAATAGAAAAAGAGTTAAAATAAAATTGCTCGCAAAAAAACAAAATATTATTGCGTTTACACTTGATATCAATTTAAGGATTTTATGTTAGTTTTAGTTTAGGGTTTAAGAAAAATTATTTTATTATAATTTATTTTGGTAAAATTCTGGTGTTTAGGAAGAAACGTTATTCTTTTTATTCAGCTGCTTTTAAGTCTTTAAATAAGTTCATTTTGTTTTAATTGTTTCTTAAAATAGTTTCTTAAAAATCTGTAAAAATTTTGCAGAAATTTTAATTTTTTATATTTTAGCCTATGAGACGTATGATTAATATTAATTATTGTTTTATAATACAAATTTAATTATAACTTTTGTTATAATTATCTTAAATTAAATACTTAAATTGATTAAAAAAGTTAAAATTTAAAGATTATAAATCTTTATAAAACTATTATGTGAATCAAGTTTTCATTAGAAATTTTTTGGTCTAAAGAGAAAAAATTTAATTTAATAAAAACTAAATGTTGTAGTAAAATAACAAAACTACTAAAACTTCAGCTGAAATTTCCAGGAATACTCCTTAAATATAAATTTTTTTATTTACAATAATTCAATATTTAGTTATCTTGTTTTTAGACAATTTAAGAAAACCTTAAAGAGAAGCCCTCAATTAGTTTTTTCTGTTCTTTGAATTTTATATAAAACTATTTATTATTTAACTAACCTGTCACATCGCCCAGCTTTTAATAGAACGCCCACTTTTAGTTAAACACGAAAATGTTGATTTAAATCATTTTGGTTTATTGTAATAGTTGTAGGTATTTTGTAAACATGAAAACCTAATTAATGTTATCGCTATGCAGGCATCATTAAAATATTTACAAATTGCCATAAATTTATTTTTTTATTTGTGTATACATGAACAATAACAGTAAAAAAAATTAAGGATATTTATAGGTTTTGTAAAGGGGAAAAGACAAATAAATTGAATAATAAGAATCCATTTTGTGAAACAAATGTTTAATATATTTGAAATAGTATTCTAAGGCCTGGGATACATTAATGAGAACATAGTAAAAATAAAAAAAGGTTCTCTGTTTTGTTTGCTACTTTTTTAATTCTTTTTAATTCGTTTTCAAACACATTAATATTATTCCTTAATGCTAAAGATAAAATAAACTTTCTTGCTATCTAAAAGTTACTTTTGTCTTTTTTAAACAATGAATTTTAATCTTAAAATTTTTAATAAATTTCTAATTTTTTTCTCTCAAATCTAGAGCCTATTTTTAGGCTAATAAAGTTTTATAAAATTTATCTTTAAACAAAAGTTTTTATTTAAAACTTTCTTTACTTTTCAAACGAAATAAGTAAATGATGAATGCGATTCTTTTAAATGAGTTACTGGATAAAAAAAAATTCCTTTTGTTTAATCTTAAACCAATTAAACTTAATTAACTTATGAATTTGAAAGAAGTAAACGTTAGATTTCTAAAGGACCATAATAACAGTTAAAATATGTTTTGGGTTAAGGAAGGTTGCCTAACTAAAGGATTTTTGTTATATCTCTCCCTTTGTCACACAGTTACAAATAAAATATTGTAATCGTTATTACTTCAGGCCATAAACTACTGAAAGAGACTTGGAACACTTTAAATGTAACACCACAAAACCCAACAAAAATAAGTTAAAAATAACTACAAATTTTATTCTAAATTTCCTTGTAAAACACCCGCTCTTTCCTAAACATTTGCAAAAGATGGCAATTTTGCAAATGTTTGTTTTTTATAGCAAACTTTTAGGTGGCTTTTGTTTTAATGTCTATCCAACCAACCAGCATAATTTACATTTTCCTATTGTTGCCTGTTTTATAGAATAAAAAGAGGATTTGCTACAATTATAACTGTTTGTTTGCTACCATAATTTATCTCTAGACAACAAACAACATATTTAAATAAAATCTGTGCCGGCTTTTAGGCTGCTACTTTTAACAAGGGTGTCATATTAAAAAGCATCCTTTTTTAATAATATGGGTTGTAAGAGGAGACAAGACCAAAAATGAAATCATATGTATTTTAAAAGTTTTTTGTTTGAGTTGCTAATTATTTCCTTTATACAACAAAATAAATAATACTAAAATGAAAGGCCTAAAAACAGGCAATGAAATTGGCAAACTCATTTTTAAAACAAAAAGTATTTTTTATACACAAGACTAGATTATTGAAGGAACAAAACAAAAAATTATAAATGTTAAATTATAACTTCTAAATTCAAAATTTTTAGTTATAATTTATAAATTACAAATTATAAATTAGTAATTATAAGTAATAAATTATAATTTATAAAATTATAAAGTTATAAAATTGGGAAATTATAAAATTATTAAATTATAAATTATAAATTATTAAATTATAAAACTATAAAATTATAATGTTATAGAATTATAAAAATATAAAATTATAAATTATAGAATTATAAATTATAAATTACAAAATTATAAAAATATAATATTATAAAAATATGAATTTATGAAAATATAAAATTACAAAAATATAAAATTATAAAATTATAAAAATATAAAATTACAAAAATATAAAACATAAAATTATAAATCTATAAAATTATAAAAGTATAAAATTATAAAAAATTTAACTATAAAATTAAATTATAAAATTAAATATGAGGATATAAAAATATAAAATGAAAACTTAAAATTATAAAAATGTAAAATTATAAAATTATAAAATTATGAAATTATAAAACTACAAAAATTTTTAATTATAAATGTACAAAATTATAAAAATATAAAAATATAAAATTATACAATTGTAAAGTCATAAAATTACAAAATTACAAAAATAAAAAATTATAAAATTATAAAGTTATAAAATTACAAAATTATAAAATTATAAAGTTATAAAATTATAGTTATAAAATTACAAAATTATAAAATTATCAAGTTATAAAATTGCAAAATTATAAAATTAAAAAATTACAAAATTTTAAAATTAAAAAAATTATAAATGTTAAATTATAACTTCTAAATTCTAAATTTTTATTTATAATTTATAAACTACAAATTATAAATTAGTAATTATAAGTAATAAATTATAATTTATAAAATTATAAAGTTATAAAATTGGGAAATTATAAAATTATTAAATTATAAATTATTAAATTATAAAACTATAAAATTATAATGTTATAGAATTATAAAAATATAAAGTTATAAATTATAGAATTATAAATTATAAATTACAAAGATAGATAGATAGAGAAGGTTGATGTGATACCAGAAAGTACCACATCTCCACCCAGAGACCGATCCCGGTCCATTGTGAGTACCTTCGTTGAAATAGCTGTGAAATATGGAATATAGAATGCAGAAAATAGGAGAGTAGAAGTAGAAGTAGAAGAAGAAGATAAAAGAGTACGCATAAATTACAAAATTATGAAAATATAAAATTACAAAAAAATAAAATTATAAAAATATAAGAATATAAAATTATAAAAATATAAAATAAAAATTATAAATCTATAAAATTATAAAAGTATAAAATTATAAAAAAAATAAACTATAAAATTAAATTATAAAATTAAATATGAGGATATATAAAATTATGAAAACTTAATATTATAAAAATGTAAAATTATAAAATTATAAAAATATGAAATCATGAAACTACAAAAATTTTAAATTATAAATGTACAAAATTATAAAATTATAAAAATATGAAATTATATAATTGTGAAGTTATAAAATTACAAAATTACGAAATTACAAAATTATAAAATTATAAGATTATAACATTATAAAATTACAAAAATATAAAGTTATAAAATTATAAAATTATAAAGTTATAAAATTATAGTTAAAAAATTATAAAATTACAAAACTTCGCAAAACTTTACAAAATCATAAAATTCTAAAATATTAAGTTTATTTTTATTTATTATTTTTGCTCAAAATTTATTGAAAAAAAATTTCTTTATTGTCTTTGAAGAAATTTCACTTTATTCACAATCTATTCCCTTTATTATCCTCCATAAAATAAAAAAAAATCAAAAACTTGTATTATTATTTGCAAATTTATTTTTCTATTTTTTGCACCATAAAAATCTGATTAACAAAAGCCCATAAAAACACAAAATAAATACCCTAGCATATATTTAGGGGCTTTAATCTAACAAACCAGAAAAATAGATAACACAGACAGAAATCCAAACATCAACATGAATAGCAACCAGAAAAAAAAAATAAATACAGCTTCAACAAATTATCTAAATATCCCCAGAGACTAATCTATTTTAAAACTAAATATTTTTTTTACACAAAATACAAACATTTTCGAAATCATAGCGAGGAGAAGAGGGAGGTAATAGCTAGCAAGACTTTAAATTGTCATTAAACCAGAAAAAAAATGCTTTAAACTTGTGCAAAAAAGTGGCAAAAATAAAAATCAAGCACAAACAAGATAGCACAAAAAGATACAAAATCTCTATTATCTAAGAAGAGAGTGTTACAACATACTCAAGAGACCTTTTTTTATTTGAGACATAGATTTTTTTTTTTTTTTGGTTAAAGGAAGGCAGTATATGAGAGTCATTTTTAAGTTAATTTCCACATACACTCAAGCTGAAAATCACTAGCTGTCTTTTTTTTTTTTTTTTTGTAAGAAAGCAAAATATCGTAGTCTAATACAAAATAATATTAAATTGCAGAAAAAGTTTGGAGATTTTGTTAACAGCAATGAATAATTAAAATGCTCCCATTTGGTTTACAGTAAAAGGAATTTTGTAGAAAAATTACAGAAAAAAACAACGAAAGGGAACTTTGAAAATTTGAAGCATTGGCGACAACAAAGGTATTAAATCAACATTTTGTTAGAAATATAAAATATGCTACAAGGAAATGAGGAACAGGTCACGTATAGAGTGAGAAAGAAAAAGATTTTTTAAGCTTTAAATGTTTCAAATGATTTTTAAAATTTCAATAAGAAAAATAATTAAAAATAAAAAAATTATACGAAACTTTTTTAATATTATACTAATATTGTAAAAGCTAAGTTTCCACTCAATCGTTATGACAAATATTATAAAAATTGTTTCAGAAGTTTGTTAATAATCTATTAATAACTAATTATTTTACCTAGGGCGTATGATTAATATTAATTATTGTGTATTTTTATATATTAAGTTATAACTTCTGTTATAATTTGTATAAATTAAATTTTTAAAATGCAAATGAGAGCTATGTTAACACTGAATTAAAATTTACATGAAACTTAATCCTTTATATAACATATGGAACAAAAATTTAGCACAAACAGGAAAAATGAAAAAAAAAATAATAAAAAAAATAAATAAAAATAATTCCTCCTTATTTAGGCAATGGAAGTAACAGTTATACCTGTCGGGACCATCAATATTATCCTTTTTTTCATTGGAAAATACAACTTTAAACCATTTGTCGGACCATGTCATTATATTTTTGGCAAACTGTAGATGTTGTGATTTGCGTTTTTCATTAAGTGGTGGTTTTTTTGCACTCTTCTTAGACTGGCACTGACTCCACTTTCTTTCACAACATTACAGAATTTGATGCAATTCTATGAATTTTTCGTCTTTCTTTTGGAGTTGTTGCCATTTTCTTCCGCCCTTTCATGTTTTTTCCATATCTTTCCACGTTATTTAAATAATTGTACACAACTGTCTTTCCTCTATTAATGTTGTTGGCTATTTGGACCGGATTCTGACCCTGAGATTTCAAAATCAGAATTTTTTCTATTTCAGAGTTATTAAGAGCCTTCCCACGTCCCATTTTGAATAAAAAATATTTAAATACTATCAAATTAAAAATTCTCTAGCCATTTATATTGAAAGAAATTCAAATCATAGCCTTCCTGATTAATATTAAAAGAAATCCTTATTCAAGTGATACACGAAATAGTACCACAGAAATACATGTCTTTAAATAAATGCATAATTTTAGTATAACAAAATATATATTTTTTATTTCTTCAGGAAACTAAAGCCAACACTTTGAAATTTGGTTGCGCAAAAAATTATTTTTTTCTGAACTTTACTTAATTAAATTTAAAAAATGTGATTCCTTATTCAAGTAGCAGGTAGTGTATATTAACACTTTATGTTTACTCATAAAATTTTAAAAATTATTTTTATAAAGTTCCCTCCTTTCATCGGTAAAACATGCAACAGCATGTCATTAAAACCAATATTATTTTGTTAGAAAAATTCATCATCATTAAAATAAACTTTAACTTTAATATTTTAAGAAAATACCACAATAACATTGAGTTAGAATTTAATAATAAGTTTGCATGATATCATTCTAATTTAATACAAAGTTACAAAATATAAAAAAATATATATTTTCTTGTAATATTGGCATCTTTTGTTAAGGAGCTATTAGTTATGTTGAAATAGATTAGATAGTAAGTAAGTGGAAAAATATTAAATTAACTGTTTTTTGTTTTAACTAAAATAAAGAACTTTTCAATACCTTTAATTGAAAATAAAAATATTTACGATTGAAAATAAATTTAGACTAATGTATACATTTATAATTGTGATATCGTATAGAAGCAATGCTTTCTGATAAGTATCTGAGCGAATTTTCGATAAATTTTCTTCAGACCATGACCCGAAAAAAATTTAAATTTGAAGATTTTTCTTTTTTTGTAGAAATAATGTTGATATATGAATTGTAACAACAACAAACTTGACCTTAAATCACAGAATTAAAAAAAACTGCCACCTTTTTTGTACATAAATACCCAAAATCTCAGTTCAGTTAAAGCTTGCTTTAAAAATTGACTTTTTTCATTTAAATGATCATCCAGACGTTGTAAAATTCTTGGCTCAAAAACTTTTTTTTTGTGTGTTTAACCAAAATATGAGGGCATATAGCCAATATATATTTTTTTGATCTCGGTTTTGAATTTTGAAAATTTTTCAAAAAAAAAAAAAAAAAATAATTTTTCTTTTTAAATTGACCAAGTTTGTATAGGGCTTAGAGGGAAATCCTTATACAAATCACCTGCGATTTTGCTCTACACGCATTTACGTTAAGATTTCTTTTGATGCGAATAAAAAAATTCTATAGTCCGGAAAAAAACTAATTTTAGAAGTGAAAGAGTATTACCATTCTTTTGGAAAATAACCCCAAACTGCGTTACTGTTTGGCGACTTTAGGCGCCAGTTTCCCCTTTTTCAACCACCTGGCCCCTTTTTTGAATCCTTTTTTAAAATGGAAATAAAAGGCGACTTTGTAAGATTATGTGGTAAATGGCGAAAAACTAAATAATTTGAAATATTTCGACCCACTATATATTAATTTAAACAAATAAATTAATTATCTTCAGATTGTTTTGAAATATAGTGTTGTTATAAAAAACCCCGGAGAAATGAACTGAGAATGTTAAAAACTAAAGCTAATGCTAAAGTTTATGGAAAAAAATATGTATTTTAAACACCCAAAAGTACAACATTTTCTGCTTTTGTTTTTATCAAATAAACCAATTTTATTGGGTGTTTTAGGTATTGAAGCAGTTGGCCTCATTTTTTAAATCCCGCATTTTTGACACTTTTTAAAAATTTTCAACGGTAATGCTGATCCAAAAATGTGAATGTATTTAAAGTTTTAACTTCAGATTAATACAGTTTTTTTGTATAGATTTATTTGAAGCAATATTATTCAGAATTTTGTGGATATTTCCAAAAAATTTAGGACCTCTCAAGTTTTCAAGAATTTAAGCACATTTTTATAGTGATTAACAAGAACTATTTATATGATGTTTTTTACATTCAAATCATAAATGAATTTTTACGAATTACAAAAAAAAAAAAAAATACATCACCGAGGTGACTAATTTTGGAGGTCTTCCCTCTACCCTTGTGACCAGCTCCGACCATGTGAAATTTTATGCAGATATCTAAAACGGATCACAAATTACAGAATTATTAAAAAAGTCTTGGAGCCACTGTGCGGCCTTAATTTAATTTCTGTATGAAAACATTAATGAGTGCATTATTCAGGCTGCCCCAAACACTATGATGAATTTGGTACTTTTTGAACCTTCGAACGTTTTGCATGTATCCTATGAAGCTTCTAAACTAAAATCATAACCTGTGTTATTCAATGAGGAACTCATAAAGGGTTAGGAAGTGGTACGGCATCCTACTGCTTGAATATTTTTTTTTTTTTGGAATTATTAGAACGTGTGATTGAAAAGCATTTTATTAGTTTTCTGAAGACACCAATTCCCATGGAATTTAAGTCATAGTTTAATTTTTCGGGGTTTTTTCACTTTTGTCATTACATGTTGCTTTTTCTTAAGAAAAAAAAGCTACCAAGTTTATATATGTTCTATGTAGGAGCCTCGCAAGTCTGTTAGAACAGTAGCGGGTTAAATGCTTGTCGATTAATAAAAAAATTAATAAACGAATAAATAAATAAATAATTAAATAAATAAATAAAAAATAAACAAATAAGAAAAAAAAATAAATAAACAAATAAGTAAATAGATAAATAAATAAATAAATATAATTATAATGAAATTTTTCTTTCTCTTATTCACTTTATATAAAGTGTTGATCATTTTAGAGACAGCCTTAACATATGCAATACTTTACTGTTTCACTCATTTCCTACAATAAATACTTAACCAACTTTATAGAATGATGGCAATATTTTATTCACAAACATTTTTGCTACATTCTCTATTATTAAGTTTGCCAAAGTAATGAAGCATACAAAATTTTCAACATTAAGAAGTTCAAAAATATACACGTTATGCTTAAAAGGAAAACAAAAGAACAGAGACGTGTCCTTATGACGTCCTTATGAGTATAAGTTAAATCAGACATAAATATATTCCCTTAAAACTTCAAACTCTATTGTTTGTAGTTCATTTCATTACATTTTACTTGCTTAAGAACTTAATAATTCTATTGATGATAATTTTCCTGGAAAAAAGGAAAATTTTGATTTACAGTTAAAATTTGTTACAATAAACAACAAAAATGCTTCTTTCGGTATTCAAAATATATTATTTATACATGAATAATTTTCTTTGCTTGAGTTAAGATTTTGTATGGAGAATGTTTGATAAATAAGGTACAATACACTGTCATAGATGATTTAAACAAGACTAAAGAGCATGAATATAAATATATATGTAAGTGATTTTACATATGTGAATGTTTTATACATACATTCGTCTTTACTTGCAGTACTTAAGATACATCTTTATTAGATTGTTATTAAAATAATTACTTTAAAATGTGAAATTATATTAATGCTTTTCCAATAATGTTATTATTTATTTAGTTTGCTCTTTTTCTTGATTTAAAATTCTCTTAAAAGTTAAGCTCTAAGATATGCTGCAGTATTTTTTTTTTTTTTTTTTTTTGTTAATTTTCGTTTGAAGAGCTAGAAAGTTGTGTTCTGTTATTAAGTAATCTGATAATAATTGTTTAAATGTAATAACTAAATGAAATTTAATAAAGAAATTAAAACATCAATATGTTTTTAAGTATTATCTAATAAAAGTTATTAAAACTCCTTAAGATAGGCTTAGGTTTTTATTATAAATTTATGTTTGGCCTTAAGGTAGACAAGAAAATATAGATTGAAAATTAAATAATTTCGATGAGATATAATAAAATCTTACAACCACAAATTAACTAAACTATTGGCAAATAATTAGTTAGTTAATGAATAATTCAGGATTTCTGTCAAACTGCAGGTTGTACAATTGAATCCAAACTGAGGCTTCAAAAGTGCTACAATTTATTATATTGAAATACAACTGTATTGAAATACTGCCAAGTTGAACTAAGTTAGAGCTTAAAGAAAGCTTAATTACGGCAAATAAAATACTTTAAAGGATTTCTATAAAACCTTATAAAAAGCCCTCATTTGAAAATGATTTGAAGCAAATTTAATATCATATTAAACCAACAATAGATCTAATTTAATTAAATATCTGTTTTAAAATAATTTAAAGTAAGTTTAAGACTTTTTAAAGGCCTTCATTTGGAATTAAACTCTCATCTTAGAAAAGATAATTAAGATAACTAATCTGTTTGAAAATTATTTGAAGTATATTTAAAACTATATATAGACCTAAAATTTAAAGTGATTTGAAGCAAATTTAATACAATATTATATATACCAGCAATAAGAGCTAATTTGTGATTATGTAGACTATATATTGATTTTATTAAATATTCCGTTAGAAAATAATTTGAAGCGAGTTGAAGACTACTTTGAAGGAAATACAGATTTAATATTTAAAGTTATTTGAAGAAAATTTGATGTAATATTAGCGCAATGATAAAAGATAATTTGAGACTATCAAATGCTTTAATTAATTCCACTTCGTTTAAAGATAATAAAGAAGGAGGTTTAAAACTTTATAAAGACTACATAAAGACCTAAAACATAAAGTAATTTGAAGCAAATTTGATATTATTATTAACCCAACGATAAGAGCTAATTTGTAGCTATGTAAAGATTATAAATAGATTTAAATAACTACATGGTTTGAAGATTATTTGAAGAAAGTTTCAGACTTTCTAAATACCTTCGCTTGGATATAGTTTGATGTAAATTTAAGATCTTTAGAATTTAAAGTAAGCCAGCAATAAGTGCAAATTTGGGACTATGAGAAGACTCTCATTTGACTTAATTAACTAGTTCATTTGAAGATAATTTGAAGCAAGTTGAAGACCTTATAAAGACCTTTGTTTAGGAATTATTTGAGGTGAATTTAAGACTACAATAGACATAAGTTTGAAAGTGATCTGAAGCAAAATTTGGTATAATATTAACACAATGATATGAGCTAATTTAAAACTATATAGCGACTATTATAAATTGATTTAATTAATTACTTAGTTTGAAGATAATTTGAAATAATTTGAAGTAAATTTTAAACTGCATAAAGATCTATTCGAGCAAATTTGATATAATATTAAACCGGCAATAAGAGCTAATTAAGTACTATGTAAATAGTTTAAATTGATTTAATGGATTACTTCGTTTAAAAGTAATTTGAAGTAAGTTTAACACCTTCTAAAAGCCTTTCTTTGGAAGTAATTTGAAGCAAGTTTAAGACTATAATTGCCTTAGATTTGAAGTGATTAGAAACAAATTTGATACAATTTTAAACCAACGATAAGAGATAATTAAGAAAAATTATTCGATTTAATTAGCTACATCATTTTAAGGTAATTTGAAGCAATTTTAAGTCTTTATAAAGGCATTCGTTTGGAAGAAATTTTGTGCAAATTTAAGACTATATACAGGCATAAAATTGGAAGGGATTTGAAGAAAATTTGATAATATTAACCCAACGATAAATGCAAATTTGTGACTATGTAAAAATTATCAATTGATTTAATTATCACCTCCGTTTGAAGATAATTTGAAGCTTATTAATGCCTACTCAAAGACCTGAGAAGGTCTTTAAGGTATTTTAAAATAAATTTAAGATCTAAAATTTAAGGGCTCGGAAGGGACATTTTGTCAAGTCGAGATTAGTTAGCGGCTGCAGAAAGGCTCTTGGGATTGAGAGAATATCGGATAAGACTCTGCTGGGTACTTGATCACTGCGATATAGCCGGCAGTGAAATAGCTGACGAATTAATTCGAAACGGCTCAGCTTTGGTCGGGGCTGAAAGTGAAAGTAGTGTGAAACCACCGTTAGGCTTTTGCTTCAGAGTAATCAAGGAATGGATTTAAGTAGAAACAATGATGCATGGAATAGCAGAACGTTCTGCAAAATATCAAGGGATCTATATCCGAATATGACAGATAAGCAGAACCTGAAAACCATAAGAGGTATATTGACAGGTCACTGTCAATGGCATACAATTGGGATGTAGGATCTTCTGATCTTTGCAGGATGTGTGATAATAATGAGGAAATATTGACAGGTCATTGTCCAATAGTGAAAATGGAATACAATTGGGATGTAGGCTCTTCTGATCTTTACAGAATGTGTGATAATGATGAGGAAATAGAGACAGTGTGTGTCACTGTCCGCGTCTTCAACAGAGTAGTTTCATCGACGGATTAGAGATTATTTCCGGGAACAATCTAGGAAACTTGATAGGATTCGTCTTAGGAATAGGCTGGCTAAGGACTTTCGTTGGCTTGCAGCGAGGCAGTAGACTTTTCTTTACTATCTTATTTTATATCTATCTATCTATCTATCTCTCTATCTATCTATCTATCTATCTATACATCTATCTATTTATCTATCTAACTATCTATATATCTATACATCTATCTATCTATTTATCTATCTATCTATCTATCTGTCTATCTTCTTTTTGGTCGCACTTTTTCACAATCTTTTTCCAAACTCTTTCATTTCTCATTTCTCTATCCTCTTCCGAAAGGACTCACAATGGTCCTATAGATCCCCGAGTGGATGTACAAGCTCTCATCAAGTAGATCTGGCACAACCCTTCTCTACCTACATACCTACCTCCCTTTCTACCTTCTTACCTAGTACTAAATTAGAATTGAACTTAAACGAATTTAAATACCTTAAACTGAAGTTCCGAAAATATTAAAGACATTTAAAACTAGATAAGAACCTAAAATTAAAGCTTTTTCAATTTTTATATCCAAAACCTTTTGCCCTTAAGTGTCTTCTCATAAAAAAAACTGTATAATAAAATCTTGTATATGTATATTCTGCTTTCATAAAAATTGCTTTCTATTGTTTGGCTTTATAATTGAAGCATCATACATTGTAAAAAGAAACAAACATTAATTTTGCACATTATAAATTATTACCATAATTTTCATTTAACGTGGTTTTCTTGTTTATATTCCCACGAGCCATATAATTCTTTTGTATTAATTTTTGTCATTTATATGAAAACATATTTTTGTAGGCTCACCAGACTTCAAAAAACATAAACACACACGTGCCATAAGAAAAACCTTCCATGTATGACGAACATACTTCAAACAAAAAACAAATTATTCAAATTGTTTAAGACTAAAAATGTAGCATGCTTTTGGGCTGACAATGACCAGCCATAAATTCATTTCATATTTTATTTAAAACAAGTTAGAGCGCTGTATTCGAAATCTTTAATACCCTTCACAACCTTACCGACAAATAATAAAATTTGCGCCTTAAAGCATGCTTTCATATTATCACATTTATACTTACAAAAATAATTTAAATTTTTTTACCAACTGCAAAAATGTAAACATAAAATTAAACTATCATAGCATGCGTTGCTTCCTTAAAAAAAAATAACAAAAACAACACTGATAGCTTCTGATGATTATTAAATTTATATACATATGTTTGTAAGTAGATATATGCTTATACAAAAAACAACAACAGCAACACTGAGTCATTGCAATGCTTCTATTTCCAACTAAGAAACGCCCAAACATATATAAAAATGATTGTGTGTATGTTCATATATACAATCAACAACTACTGCTTGCTTATACAAAAAACAACAACACTGAAAGTCATTGCAATGCTTTTTATATACATATGTTTGTGAGTGTGTTTATATGTTCTGTTATGAACCTATATGATTAATTCCAAAAACCGAAATTTTAGAAAAATATTTACAACAGATTTGTACAAAAACGAATTTTGAAAGTCATATAGATGCTTAGTAAAATCTAAAAATGCGTTTTGACCGAGATCTCAGTTACTAATGAACCGGTTTTTTTTAATTTTTTCCGCAAAAACTTCTAAAAAAGGATTTTGAATTTTCTTTGCAAAAACTAAGTCGATAGCTAATATAGGGGCTTAGAAAATTCGATAAATACATTTTTAGAGTCGGTTTTTTGGCGATATCTCGGCCATTAATAGACCGATTTTGTTGATATTTACTAGTATCATTCTAAGGAATATATCCGATAACTGGGGCTTTCTAAAAACTAATTTCAACAGACAGACGGACAGACGAACATCTTTATATCGACTTCCTTATCAATAAAAATCCAGAAAATATATACTTTTTGGGGTCTTAGAAATTACAAACGGGATGGCAAAGTTATATATATATACCCTTTACAACTGTGGTGAAGGGTATAAAAAGAAAAAATTAATATTTGCATGGATAAAAGTTTAGCCATATACAAAAAAAAAAAAAAAAAAAGATTGTTGCAATGTTTGTTCAATAATGAAGCTGATGCCGGTGTTTGTGCTGTTGCTGCTGATCATTATAATAAAGTATGGTCTTTGCGGCAAACTGTTGAAAATGTGGTGAAGCTTTATTTAACCGCAAACAAATAAGTAACAGTTCAAACAACTTCCAATGGTTGCCATAATACGTACGTTCAAAATAAAATGAAAAACAGGAAATACCAGGAAACACACACAAAAAGTCACACAATATAACAAACCAAAATGAGACAAACAAGAAAAAAAATAATAAGTTTAAAGAAAAGAAGAAACCATTACAAAGAAGACAAAGAGAGAGAAAAGGAAAATAACAAAAAATAACCAAAGTCAAAAAGTGCAAAAAAAAACCATCACAAATATGGTGGCTAAGGAAACCAATATTGTATGGAACAAAAGGACTTTTTGTGAACTTGTTCAACTGAACGCAATGACTGCTGACTTTTTGGTTAAATGCAGTGGTTTTAGTTTTATTTTATAGAGAGAAGAGGTGTTCCTTTTTTTTAATTTTAACTTTCACACAAAATTAAAAAAAAGAAGTGCAGTTTTTTTTTTTTGGCACACAGTAATAAATTTATAGAATTTTTAATTTGGTTTAAGGGCGAAGAGAGAGGTTTAAATTAAAAAATTAAGCGGCAAGTGAAAAGAAAAGAATTTAAAAGTGTTTATTTTAGAGCTAAAACTGAACTAAAGCTGAAGTTAGATCTAAAAAAAAAAATAAAATAAATCAAGCGATTTGGAAGTGAACTAGAACTGAACTAGAACTAAACTGGAACTGAACTAGAATTAAAGTAAAATTTATTTAGAACTGAACTAAAATAGAACTAAAACCATACTAAAACTGAGTTAGAACCGAACCAGAATTGAACTAGAAACGAACTAGAATTGAACTAGAACTCAACTACAACTGAACTAGAAACTAATTAGAAGTGAACTAGAACCTTTTTGGAATAAGAACTGAACTAGAATTAAGGTAAAATTTATTTAGAACTGAACTAAAATACAACTAAAACTGTGTTAGAACTGAACTAGAATTGATCTAGTTTTAAACCAGAACTAAACTAAAACTGAAATAGAACTGAACTAGAAATGAACCAGAAGCGAAGTAGAACTTTTTTTAAACTAGAACTGAACTAGAGCTGAATTAGAACTGAACTAAAACCGAAATAGAACTTAGCTAGATCTGAGCAAGAGTTTATCTGGAACTGAACTAGAAATAATTTGGAACTTAACTTAACCTAATTGGGAAAAGAACTAAACTACAACTGAATTAGAATTGAATTAGAACTGAACTAGAAATAATTTGGAACTGATCTGAAAGTAATTTGGAACTGAACCAAAATTTATGTATGATTAATTTAGAACTGAACTAAAATTGATTGGGAATGTAACTACAACTGAACTAGAACTGATCTGGAACTAAACTGAATCGGAACTAAACTGGACTAAATTTGAAGTGAGATAGATTTAAAACTGAACTAAAATTGATTTGGGATTGAACTAGATTTGAACTGGAACACAACTGAACTAGAACTGGAACTGAAACTGCACTAGAAATGAAATAAAATTGATGTAGAGCTTAACTAGAAATGATTCAAAACTTTACTTAAACTGATTGGGAATTGAACTGGAACTGCATCGGAACTAAACTGGACTAAATTTGAAGTGAGATAGATTTAAAACTGAACTAGAAATAATTTGGGACTGAACTAGATTTGAACTGGAAAACAACTGAACTAGAACTGGAATTGAAACAGAAACTGCACTAGAACTGAAATAGTTGATCTAGAGCAGAACTAGAAATGATTCAGAAGTGATTGGGAATTGAACTAGAACTGATTTGGAACTGAAATAACTTAAGTCCTAAATGGTTCACAACTATGATAGAGCTGAATAATTACAATGTCTTCTCTAAAGTTTGAATAGAATCTAAACAAAAATAAATTAATTTTTATTTAGAAATTACCATGAACAGAAGCAATCATTGAATAAATCTCAAAAAACCACAAATCGAAAAAAGAATATTGGGGAAAGAGAATTTAACAATTTTTTTCAAAGAATATACCCAACCTTTTCAATTATACACGTAAATATTTAGCCCCAGGTATGATTGCTTAATTTGTGTTTCTCTGCGTATATTCAGCTTTTGTGGAAATGAGTTCTTAGAAACTTCAAACAATAAAGGAAACCTGCTAAATATTAAATAAAAAATCCATTCTTTTGGTTATGTTTATGATTTCGTTTGCCAGATTGCTTTTATAATAGCTTGTTGGAAAAAGGATAATACAGCAGAGTTAAAATTGGCAAAATTATAAAGAAAACATTAACAAACATATGATTAACAAAAAAATAGCATACTTTCGGGTGTAATTTTTATTTTTGAAAGGGGATTGTATTTATAAAAAGGAGCTTAACTAAAAGGGAAATAATATATAGAGAAGAAAAAAAAAAAAAGAATAAATATTTCATAGAAGTAATAAATAGAGAGTAAACACTAAATAATTTGAAACCATATAAAGAGTTAATACGAAGCTTATTTGAGTCTACATTTAGACCTGACATTAAAGTATACGTGAGGCTTCATAGGAGTTTAAATTTATGTTTGTTTTCGAGTTTAAGTAAACCCTGAATTGAAGCTAGTTTTAGTCTATGTGAAGACTGTGTTTAGTTTAAAAAAAATATATATATATATATATATATATATATACATATATTGAAATTATTTTGCTGCCTACTTTTTGGGGGTTTAATAAAAAATTCTTTAGCATATTTTTGGGTGTTTTTTTTCCATAAAATCCCATTTTATTACAATTTTTAACATTAAATAAACATCAATATATATTTTTTTTAAATATTGTCTTTATAAAAATTAAAAAGAAAAGGTTGATATTGTTGTTTGGTTTTATTAAAAATAAAATGCCTTTAGCCCTTAACAAAACAAACAATATCATTTTTTTAATGTTTTCATAAAGAAAAATACCTTTTCTTTCTGTTCCTTATAAAATTATCAGCCATTACTTCCTAAACACATCGAAACTTACCTAAAAAGAGAAAGAAGAATGAAATTATTTTTTTTATTCAATAATATTTAATATAAAAGCTTAAGAAAAATTCAATATTAACTATAATAAAGACTATTGTTATGAGTTAGAACCCTTACTGGATTCAAACTCATAAATTTAAATTATTTTGTTAAATCTTATTCATTAGAGTGTTTTTTTTATTGTTGTTAAACAAAATGTCCCTTTCCCCATCAATTTTATTTTGCTTTAACTATTCTATAACAATTTGAATAACAAACACCATTGTATATTTAGATCTAATAACCAGAAAACTCTGTATCCTTAGAGAAAGGGGAAAAATAATTTACATAATATTTTCATATGGTTTTCTTTTCCCTGGAAATATAATAAAAAAAATATACATAAAAAAAGTGACAAAAAGCTTTTGAATCTCTTATATGGCAAAAGAAAACCCGGAACAATTTCAACAATTATGCATAAATAAAGACTCCTTAAGGCTAAATGCCCTTTTAAAACAACCCATATTTTGAAGCCAGAAGTTTTATACAATCTACAAACACTACTTAACTCTTCTTTTTATTATTATTTTTTTTTAGATTTTTTCTAAAAGGAAGTGTCTTTAGCTTAAATATGAGTTGTAACTGAATAGACAGCTTGCAGTCAAATTAAAATCACATTAAATTTACATATTTTTAAGTGTTTACAAAATATTCTTATTGCCTCACATACACGTTTACATACTTGACTTTTTTTGTTTTTTATGCAGAGACACGCTTTTTCTCCTACTTTAAACCAAAATACCAAAAAAAGAAAACAAACTTGTGGTTTAGTTTCAGCAAATTTTATAAGTTTGTTTTTTCCAAAGGGGAGTGAAAGTTAGTAAAAGTATTACCAGCAGGAAATTTTCATTTGCCGCAATGTGTTTATGAATATTTGATTGCACTGTTTTGTCTAAGAAGTTTTTGGGAAAATTTAATTAAAAGAACAGATTTGGTAAATATAAGAAACAAAAAAAAAAAAAAAAAGGAAAACAGCAACCCTAATATAAAGTAAAATAAATGCAATAAAAAAAATTAAATTTGCGAAAAGTTAGTATACGAATTTTTACACTTAATAGAAAACTTTGAACAGTGAGGATAAGACCTTAAGAATTTAGTATAATACTTTTGAGAATCAGTATAATACTTTTAGGACTTCTTATACAAGCTTTAAGTCTTAGTATAAGACTTTTCAGTCTTAGTATAAAGTCTTAGCGTAAGACTTTTTTAGTGGAAGAATTTTATGTCTTAGTTTAAGAGCTTGATGTCTTAGTATAAGACGTTAAAGTCTTATTATAAGACTTTTTAGACTTATTATAAGTTTTAGCAGAAGACTTTTAACTCTCAGTAAAAAACTTTTAAGTCTAGATATAAGACTTTTAAGTCTCAGTGCAAAAATTTTAAGTCTTATTTTAAAACTTTTAAGTCTTATTATAAGACTTTTAAGCCTTAGTAGAAGAATTTTATGCCTTAGTATAAAAGTTTTATGTCTTAGTATAAGACTTTTAAGTCTTATTATAAAATTTTAAGTCTTGGTATAAGACTTTTAAGTTTTACTATAAGACTTTTTAGTCTTGGAATAACACTTTAAGGTCTTACTATACAACTTTTATGTCTTAGTATAAGAAATTTAAGTTTTAGTATAAGACTTTTAAGTCTTAGCATAAAATTTTAAGTCTATTGTCGGAATTATAGTCATATAGCCTATAGTCTGGACTAAAGTCTAGTCTATAGTCTGGCTTATATTTTAGTCCATAGTCTGTACTACAGTTTAGTCTACAGTTTGCTCTATAATCTGTACTATAGTTTAGTTTATGGTCTAGACTATAGTTTAGTCTATAGTCTGAACAATTGTTTAGTCTAAAGTCTGAACTGTAAGCAGTTTAGAATAAAGTCTGGACTATATGTAATTTAGTTTATAATCTTGACTAGTTAATTCTTTAGCCTGGACTAAAGTTTAGTTTATAATCTGTACTATGGTTTAGCGTAAAGTCTGGACAATAGTTTAGCCTAAAGTCTGCACTATAGTTTAGCCTATAATCTGCACTACATATATTCTAGACTGTAGTCTAGTCTATAGTTTCGTCTATAGTCTATTCTATAGTCTGGTCTATAGTCTAGTCTATAGTATGGTCTATAGCCTAATCTATAGTCTGGCCTATAGTCTAGTCTATAGTCTGGTCTATAGTCTAGTCTATATTCTAGTGTATATTCTAGTCTATAGTCTACTTTATATTAAAGTGGTTATCTTATCCTATCTCATCTGCAATATAGTCGATGGTCGATAGTGCAGTCCATATTATAGTCCATTGTGTTGTCTATGATCTGTTCTACAGTTATTGCTAATAGTATATATATTGTACTAGTATTCCATAAACTACATTTAAATTAATATCCTAAAAATTACTACAATTTATTTTTGTCTCTCAAATATTTTTCTTTATTTATCCAGCTTATTTTTCCGCAAGAAATCTACCTTTTATTATTTCGTTCCAGTGTTCTTCAATTTCAATAGTTTGTTTATTTATTCCCAGTGTATCTGCGTGTTCTTTGTTGTTTTTAATTAAAAAGTGAAGTAGATCTTTAGGCGCTTTAAACTTGATATATGAACTTCAACTGCAATTTTAAGCCACTTTTTTCCTTCATATTGATTATGCCGCTAAAATGCTTTTAAATGATGCAACTTCATAGACTATTCAGGCATTAGATTTTCTTTAGAGAGCTGCAATACATGAATAAGAGAATGGAAAAAATGTAAAAGCACACAGATACAAATTCAACCACAAACGTATTGCGCACCTAATGAAAACTACCTAACTGTAGTCGTTTAGAAAAAAAAACACACACACACACAGTCTAAAAAAAAGAGGAACAAAGGCAGGTGGGAAAAAACTGAACGCGACCAGCATTGCGGTAAAAAGCATTCATTCATGCACTTTTTTCCTGACTGTTTTTTTTATTCTCCTCTCCAATCTTTGTTTATTTTCCGTTACTTATTCTGTTTGTTTAGTTGTATTCAAGCATTTTCCATTATCTCACCATTTATTTGCTGTTTTTTTATAATGTTTTTGTCTAAACGACAGCACCGCCACTCGCAATGCTTGTATGCTAGTAATTTTGTTTTTAACTAGTTCTGCCTAAACATATGCTGCGGTTTGGGTAATGTGTACTTTTTTTGCGTTTATTCTCTTTGTTATGTTGGGTTTTTGGCGAAACATCACCAGCTCCAGTTCATTATCACTAATAAAATGATGAGAAAAACTTGATTTTAGTGTATTTGCTATAAAAATGATTGTGGAAGAATATGCAGGTGATAATAGAATGTATCATTTTTGCTTTATGGTGGTTTTTAGTTAATACGGTGTATGTAAAAATCTACGGATGATTGGAGAAGTAAAATTTACATACAAATTTAAATGAGAATTTTATATTTTTGTCTAAAGTTAATACTTTGCTACTTTAAAAGTATTAATCACTACAGACTAAACTATAGTCCAGAATACCGACTAGATTCCACCTAGACTAAAGATAAGACTGTAATAATGACTGGATTGGTCTAGATTTTAGACTACACTATAATTCAGACTATAGTTCAGAATATAGGCTATAGTCCAGACTATAGACTAAACCATAGATCAAATTATAGACTAAACTATAGTCCAGATTATAGACTAGACCATATACTGGATTATAGACTAGGCTATACTCCAGACTTTAGGCTAGAGTAAAAAATATAGACTAGCCTATAGTCCAGACTACAGACAAGACTATAGTCCATTCGCCTGGACTATAGTTCAGAATAAGAAATATAGTCCAGTATTCTGTATTCCAGATTATGAACTAGACTATAGTCCAGCCCATAGGCTAAACAATAGCCCCAACTATAGACTTGAATTTAGTCTAGACTATACTCTAAACTATAGCCCAGACTATAGACTAAACTAAAGTCCAAAGTATAGACTAAAATACAGTTCTGATTATAAACTGGACTTGACTATAGTCCAGACCATAGACTAAACTATAAACAAGACTATAGTCCAGATTACAGATTTGACTATAGTGTAGACATACACTAGACTTCACTATAGTTCATACTATACACTAGAATAGACTACAGCCCAGGCTATATATTAAATTATGGTCCAGGTTATACACTAGAGTACAGTTATATCTGCTTTAATAAAAATTGCTTTTCTTTGAAAGATTTCTTAAATAATTTTCATTTTTTTCTCCACAATATTATTTCTTTCCTTTTGCAGCTTTCAGTCTCTTCACTCATTTATAATATTGTCCCCAAACAAATTACAAAAAAGAAAACTTTATTTCTGCCAAACGAAATAAAATTATAGTCTACTTAACGGCTCCCTTAGGTCAATATTTTAATGAGTATAATAAAAACCATTGATCAACACCTTGTTTTCATGTAAAAAGAACTACATACCTTCACATAAACTCACAAGAAAAAAAAGACACAATTACAGAAAAATACAATAAAAATAATAACTACCGGAAATGAAGGAAAAAAGGGAGACAAATAAAAACAGAAGGTAGAGGAAGGTAAGTTGGGGGGTCAGCCATAAAACCCAAAATAATAAAAAGGTAGGAACAACTAAAAATAAATAAACAAGAGACCAGTGCTTTTATACAAATATGTATATACGGGCATAAAATTCACAAATACGTATGTGCTAGTAAAACATTTACCAACACCAGACATTAAACTAAAACAATTGGTAAAATTTTAGCAATTGTCGAAAAATATAAATCTATGAAAATGCCATTAAACTGCTATAGGTAGACTATAAAAATTATTAAACAATTTTAATTTTTTTTCATTAGAATTTCATTACTAAAAAATATTCTAACATTTAAATTGGTGCCAACATTGCATATTTTCAAACAGCCTTAATATATGCAATAGTATTTTTGTACATAGTTTTTTCAGTCAGTTCTGTTTTATTTAAAATAAACTAAATTTTCTAGATTTATGACCTCCAAACAGGTGAATTTATGTCTATAAAAAATTGTTCTAAAACAACCACTATTTCCATTATTTCTACTATTTCCATTATTAAGCTACAAAATCTAAAACTAGCACATTTACACATACTTTTTTTCTAAATGCAACCAGGCATATTAGAAATACACATAATAAAGTCCTTATTTTTTCACAATTTATTTTATTTTTTTTTGTGAGTTTTGTTTGTATTCTCTATAGCAATTTTTTGTTATTTAGAAAATTATAGTATATTTTTAGGCTACCACCACATTGTTTTGTTTGTAATTGTGTTTATTGTCGCTTTTTGCTATTCATAGTAGTTAGAATATTATAATAATATTCCTTTTATGTTGGCATTTTTATGTGGTTTCCATATGTTAAATAGGACATTTTCTATGAGAATATATACACGTACGTGAATGGGGACAAACCAAAAAAAAAAAGAGATTTATGTATGATTTTTAATACATTATGAAAATATTTAGAGCATATATTTTTGGTTATGTAGCAAGGTTTATAAAGTGGCTTAAATTATAAAATATAAAAAATACAAAAAAAAAAAAAAAAAAATAAAAAGAATAAATAAATAAAAATATAATTTTACGATAATATTTGAATGTCTACAGTCCAGAGTATGCAGAAGTTTAACTCCTTTTGAGTTATAATTCATTTTTAACTCAGTTCCTGTTCAGTTAGAGTTCAGTTTCAGTCTATAGTTGGGACTATGGTCTAACCTATAGTGTGGACTATAGTTTAGTTTGTAGTTTGGACTATAGACAAGTCAATAGCCTGGACTATAGTCTAAATTTAATTTTAAAAAATGTCAAAAACATTCGTTTTTTAACCTAGTTTTCTTTGTTTATTTTTTTTTTCTCAAAAACTAAAGCATACTTTGAAGGTTGTGCTTAAAAATATTTCAAATTTGTTGATTTTTTTGTTTTTTTTTTTTCTTAAATGTTTTTCATTTTAAAAAGAGCAAGAAAACAAAATCTTAAAAATCATTGAGAATACATTTTAACTATAAAACAAAAAGCTTTTAAATCCCTTAAGAGATTTGTGGTAAAAGCTTAACAGGCAGACCTTGAACAAGAAAACCATAATATATCATAAGCAAAATACACAGCCATTCAAAAAAGAACAACTATTTTGCATTTGAAATACTAAATAAAAAAAAACAGTAACAGAAAATAAAAAAAAAGAAAAATTTTAATTCTTGAAAAACAAATAAAAATTCGCTGGGTTATGAATGAAAAAGTTTTTGAAGTCAAACAAGACTTAAGCTATTTAAAAAATCCTGAACAGTAGCAATATTCTTTTAAACAAAATATCTCGAAAAAAAAACTCACGACACTTACAATCCTGTTCCTATAAATCACAACGGAAATGAAAAGTTCAAAATGTTATACAACTAAAATAGCGTAACATAAGTATGCTTCGGAAAAAAATATATTTCCTCCTATAAGCATGCTACCGAAATAAAATACACATTTACTCAAATTTTGCCTACATGTATGCTACAGAAAAACCCCAACCAAGTAATAGAAAGAAAGGAGCAGTTAGAGCAGCTCGTTTTAACTTACAATTGACATTTGCCAACAAGATACGTTTTTGGGAAAAAAAAGGAAAGGAAGAGTTTTTAAGTATCGGGTGTCCTCTGGCCTCTCTTTATATACCTTTCAGCTCATTTTGACTCACAAATACCTTTAACTTGGTATGACAACAATATACCGGAAAAAAATTACACTTTCTCTTATTCTACTTTATTTTTTTGTTGACATTATTGCCGGGTTGACAAAAATATTATGGGCAAAACAACTGAAACAACGACAATAGAGAAACACAGAAAACGCGACAATTTGGCATAAAGTTTTGCTTTGTTGGCAAATGAAATTCAACTACTACACATGAAACTCCAGCTCCAATAACAACAATAGCAACATTAACGCCATAAAATTGTAGAGTCAGTGTGCCGAAAAGTTATAAATCTTCTAACACGGCTGGCGGTCTATACATTTTTTATAGCAAGAGGCAACCAACAATACCCTAGAGCCACCAACTTAACCACCTACTTTAACTCCCTCCTCGAGCATAAGGCAATAAAATAAAATGGGCTTTAAACAAAAAAAAAAAAAAAAAAAAAAAAAAAAAAACAAACATTGAAATATACAAAATGCCTAGAATTCACAAATAATTTTTGAGGAAAATATTTATAGCATGGAAATAAAAATGAATTTGAAATTATTTAAGCGAAAAATTCAAAAGATTAAAAAAAAGCAAATTAAATGAAAATAAGCTACCACATAGATTCGATTGTAAAATAAACTATAAACTAGACTGGAGATTATACTGTAAACTAAATAAAATATAAACCAGACCTTAAACTGTAAAGCACAGAATGGACTAGACTACAGACTAAACTACTGAATAGACTATAGACTATAGGGTGGACTATAAGCAGGTCTTGCCTATATACTTTACAGATTGGACTTTTAGTCTCGAGTATAGACTAGATTGTAATCTAGGCTATAGACTGGACTATAGTATTGCCTATAGACTGGCATATAATCTTGATTATAGACTGAACTAGGGTATTATCTATTTATTGAACTATAATTTTGACTATAGTCTGGACTATAGTCTAGACTGTAAACTAGGCTATAGACAAGACTATAATCCAGACTATAAACTTGAATATAGCCTAGACTAGAGACTTAATAGATATATAACTACAGTCTAGGCTATAGTCCAAACTATTGTCCAAGCTTTGATTCAGAATAGACGGACCTATAGTCTAGATTAGACTATAGACCACTCTATAAACTAAACTACAGTCTAGAATATAGGCTATACTATAGTCCAGACTATAGGCTACAATGTAGGCAACACTATAGTCCAGAATATAGGCTACACTATAGTCCAGACTATAGGCTACACTGTAGTCCATACTATAGACAAAACTATAGTCCAGACTATAAACAAGACTATATGCCAGGCTATAGGCTAGATTATAAACTGGACTTTAGACTGGATTATAGTCTAGGCTAAATACTATATTATAGCCTAGACTACATACTACAAACTAGACCGAAAAGAATTTAGAACTTACGTAAAGGCGAACTATAATTGAATTGGAACTGAACTAGAACCGAACTGGTACCGAACTAGAAACGAACTAGAATTGAATTGGAACACATTTAGAAGAGAACTAGGTATGAACTAGAAGAGATGCAGAAGAGAACAAGAACTGAACCAGAACAGAACTAGAACTGAACTGGAGCTGAACTAGAACTGAACTAGAACTTAAGTGGAACCGATGTGGAACTAAACTTGAACTAACTAGAACTGATTTTGAGCTGAACTAGAACTGAACAAGAATTGATTTAGAAATGAACTAGAACTGAATTAGAACTGAACTAGAGCTAAACTAGAATTGAACTATAACTGAACTAGAATTGAACTTGAACTAGAACTGAACTGTACTTGATCTAAACTAGAATAGAACTAGAAGTGTACCGGTACTGAATTACAATTAAACTAGAACTGAAATGAATTGAATTAGAAATAGAAAAGATTGAATTGGTTTGAACCAAACTAAAACTGATTTGGAACTGTACGAGATCTCAACCAGAACTTAATAGGAATTGAACTGGAACTGAAGTAGAACTAAATTTGAACTGAATTAGTACTGAACTGGAGCTAAACTAGAATTTAATTATAGCTGAAATAGAACTGGACTGTATTTGAACTAGAACTGATTTAGAACTGAACTAGAACTCATTTAGAACTAAACTAAAACTGAGTTAGAATTGAACTAGAACTGGACTAAGTTTGAACTAAATCTGAACTAGAACTCATTTGGAGCTGAAGTGGAAGATCTGATTTGGAACTAAACTAGAAATAATTTTGAATTAAACACGAAATGAACTAAAACCGATTTGGAACTGTTTAGAACTCAATTAGATCTGATTTAGAACAAAACTTTAGTTACAGTTGAATTGCAACTAAAATAATATTTTAAATATTTTTTCTATTTAGATTTTTTTTTATTTTTTGATTTTTCTTTTGTTTTTGTTTCGCATTAATCATTTGATTTTGCCTTCTTTTATTTTCATAAACTAACAACCTTTTTATATATTTTTTTATTTCCTTGTTTTTTTGCAGTCGATATGAAATATTATTTTTAGGAATTTAGTGGTTGTGTTTCCTGTTAAAATAACAAGGTGTATTTCCTTAGCTCTTTCAACAAACTAGACGGCTTGACGCTTGGATATAAGCACACAAGGGCAAATGTATTTGCTACAAAGGCAATGAAATGTGTTTATAAATTATGGTAGTTTTTTTACAAGTTTGAAAGAGGTGATTTTTTAAAGTATAAAATGTAGTTAAAATTTGGTGGAATAGAAAAAAATATTAAAAAGAGCAAAAATTTTATGAAAATTAAGGAAGACTTTTGGTGGCTTTTTAAAGTTTAATTTTAAAATATGTTTTTGGGAATAATTTTAATTTTGAAACACTTTAATTTTATTTTCAAATATTTCTTTAATTTTTATTTTTAATTTTAAATTTAAGAGATAAGAGAAATTGATTTTGTTTTATGTATTTGCAACATATGCTGCTTTTTCTTGAGGCTGTTACAAACCATAAAATTGTATAATTTAGTAAGCAACCAGCCAAGTATGGCCTATTTTAAGGCTGCTTGAATTTCTAAACAATTTCCTTTAGTTTTTTTTTATGAGTTTGTTATTTTGTTATTTAAAAAATGTAACCCAAATTATTTTTGTTTCTGTTAAGGCTACTTAACTTTAAAAGAAGTTTATGTAGCCTAGTTTTGTGAGGCTTATAAATAGTATATAATTCTATTTTCTATCTTTCTTCTTAGCAACAAATTGCCTTGAAATACCATTTGACAAATGTCATCATCTTAACTGACAACAATAAATTGTAACACTATAAATTTTTTTTTTCTTATAACACAATTTCTTTTCTCATTTTGAACAAAACAATAGCAAGTAAAAGAAAATGAAATATAAAAAATTCGAAACAGAAAATGTCAACAAAAGTTTAAATGACCCAATCTTTAACACCAGAAAAAAGAAACAAAAACTTTCAAAGTAATATGTATTTAAAAAACTCAAAAAGAAAATCCTTAAAAAAAAAAAACAAAAATAATGATACCCATATTCATATCTATCTTATTTGATGAGATGAAACCAAAAACTTGGATAATTTAAGATAGCACACGGTACATACACATATAGCACAATGGACCCTAATAATAAATCTCATACACACACAACATAACAATGATGATTACAATAAAGATAAATGAGCCTCAAAAAGAAAATAGTATATAATCAAAAAGGCAAAAAAATAACTTTAATGTAGAATTAAGGAAAATTTCAGGAAAATGAAAAAAGAAAACTATTTGGAAATCAAAATAAAAAAAAGCAAAAGTAATTTGCCATAAATTAAAGGAGCTAAAAAGTATAAAAAAATACTATTTTTATAAGATTAGAAAAAAAATACATTTTATTAAGTTAGTAAAATTTCTCAAAATTTTCTTTAAAAAATACATAAATTTATATTATAAATCGTTTTGTTTTTACAAATATAAAAGCAATATATTGATATTTTATTTAAATGAACTTTGACCCTCTTAACAAAATTTCGTGGATTTTGCAGTATTTTAAAAAAATTGCCTTGGAATTAATATATATTTTAAATTAAATTCCTTAAATCTTAATATTTTGTCAAATTGAAAAATTTTTTAAAGTTTAAACTTTGACCTTTCTCACAAATTTCTAAGATTTAAAATATACATAAATTTTAATTATAAACATCATTTTACAAGATCATTATATTGAAACTTAAATTAAATTAACTTTAACCTTTTTTTAAAGTTTCAATTCTTTTTTTTTTTAAAATGCAGAAAATATTATTTTAAATTAATAAATTATTAAAGTTTAATGCGTAAAAACTCAAAGTAGAATTTTTAATAAATTTTGAACCTAGATCTCTTTTTTGAGCATTTTAATTTTATTCAAAATTAAGAAAAATTTTGTCAAGAATTAATGAATTATTAAAGTTAAATGCCTAAAATCTTAATATTTCTCAAAATTAAATGCTTTAAAAATTTCGAACTCTGACCCTTTTTAGAAATTTTTAAGAATTTTCGCTAATTTTAAGAAAAAAAAACATAAATTTTAATTACCAAACATTTTTTCTTAATATGAAAGCAAAACATGGAAATTTTAATTAAATAAACTTTGACCCTTTTAACAGATTTCTAGAATTTTGCAAGAATTCTAAAATTAATTATCTTAAATTAATAAATTATTAAAGTTAAATGCTGAAAACCTTAATATTTTGTCAAAATAAGAAGTTTAAAAATATTGAACTTTGACCTTGTTCACAAATTTTTAAGATTTATCGCTAATTTGAAGAAAATGTACACATTTTAATTAAAAAATATTTTTTACAAATATAAAATATATTAAATATATTAAAATTTTATTTCAATGAACTTTGACCCATTTTGCAAAATTTCTTAAATTTTGCCAAAAATTTGAAAAAAATTTATATATATATATATATAAATTAATCTATATTAACTTAATTTGTATTAATAAAAAGTTTAAAAATTTTGAATTTTGACATTTATTATAAATTTTAAAAATTTTTCGATAGTTTTAAGAAGATAAATAAAATTTAACTATAAAACTTTTTTACAAATATAAAACCATTATATTGAAATTTTATTTAAATGAACTTTGACTTTTTTAATTTTTTTTTTTAAGAATTTAAGAAAAATTTTTTTCTTAAATTAATAAATTCTTATAGCCAAGATAATATTTTATAATAAAAAGTTTTGGAAATTTTGAATTTTAGCCTTTTTTAAGAATGTTAATTTTTTTTAAGAATTTACGAACATTTTTTTAAATTAATATATTTTTTAAGTCAAATCCTTAAAATCATAAGTTTGCAAAACTGAAATATTTGCGAAACTTGACCCTTGACCTTTTTTTTAAATAGCAATAATTTATGGAAATTTCAAGAAAATCTACAATTTGAATTAAACATTATTTTTTCACATAAAAGCAAAATATTTAATTATCTGAACTTTGACCTTTTTTTAAAAATGTTATATATTTTTAAAAATTGAAGAAAATTTTGTTTTAAATCAATACATTTGTTAGTTAAATCCTAAAATCTTAAAAAGTTGCCAAATAAAAATATTTAAATAACTTGACCCCTAACCTTTTCTGAGAAAATTTTAATAATTTATGGAAACTTCAAGAAAATCTTAAAAAATATTTAATAAGTACATAAATTTTAATTAAAAAACATTATTTTTTACATAAAAGCAAATATTAGAAATTTAATTACATAAACTTTGACCTTTTCTAAAACTGTGTAAATTTATTAAAAAATTAGAAATATTTTTTCTAAAATAAATATATATTTATAAAATTTGGAAAATAAAAATAGTTAGAAAACTTCACCTTTGACCTTTCTTAAAAATTTTAAAGAAGTTACAACAATTTAAAGAAAATTAAAAAAAAAATAAAAATAATATTTTACTATTACAAAACATTCAGTAACATTTTAAAAGAAAAATATAGCAGTTTTAATCTAATAACCTTTGACCCTTTTAAGAATTCTAAAAGAATAAAAACTTTAACGAGTCCAATAGAACTGGAAAAAATTAAAAATTTATGATAAAATAATTTTTTTATTAATTTAAAATAGATGATTTTAATACTTTGGCGAAAAAGATAATTTTAAACCTTAGACCTTTTGTCACAAATATCAAAACTTTATATAATTTTGAAACATATTTAAATAGAAATTTATTACAAATAATTAAATAACAATTTAAAGGCAGTATACTGAAATATTTGCGATGTGGACTTATTTATAAATTTTTGAAAATTCAAGGAAAAATTTTTAGAAAATTAAAAAAAGCTAAACTCATTTTTATTATAAATAGTTTAATACTAATTGTAAAGTAAGTAAATATACGAATTTAATTTTAATGACCTCTGACCCCTTTTTAAAAACTTTAAACTACTTGACCTATGAAACCTTTAACAAAATATTAGAAAAAGAATTAAAAAAAATATTTTCTAAAAAGTATTTAGCAACAATTTAAAGAAAAATGTTGATATTTTGTTAATTTGAACTTTGACCTGCTTTAAAAATTTTAAAATTTTTAAAGACTTTTAAAAATATATTTTCCCCATAAATCATTTCTTCAATACAAGTGGCCAAAAGTTAATATTTTGTAAAAATTAAGAAATTAAATTTGCATGACCTTTCACCTCTTCCAACAAATAACGTTTTTTTTTTAACAAATTAAAAAATAATACATACATGTATTTCATGTTATCAAAGAATTTAAAGAAAATAAAAAATTTAACTGTAAATAAAATATTTCCTTAAATTTAATTGCTAAACTTAACTCTTTTTTGGTCAAAATAAAAATAAAAAATCAAACTGACTTTTAACCTGTTTTTCGAATTTAATTTTTATAGTAAAAAAATTTTATAGAATTTTCACTTAAACTTTTATTAAATCCGGTAACAAATCATAATTTTTAGTTTAAATATTGAAATTTGCATAATGTGAACTATGACCTCATTTTACAAAAACGTAGACTTTGTGAAGAATTTGGAAGAAATTTTACCAAAAGTAAATTTATTTTTCAATTTGTATTAAACCTTGAATTCTAGTCAAAATAATGAATTTTTTTTTACAAAATAACCTTTGACCTTTTTAAGAAATCTTAAGAATTTTATAAATGTTCTTCAAAAATGTCTTAATAATGTTAACAAAAGTTTCAAAGGAATAATTAAATATTAATTTAAAAATTTAGAAATTTGAATCTTATGAACTGTGATCTTTTTTAAACAATTTTTATATATGTTTTTACTGTCAAGTAATTTTCAGCTTAAATAAAGTTTTTCTTTAATTTTATTTAAAAATCCTACAAAATTAGGCGTAAGCGAGAAGTTCTAACAATATGACCTTTAGAACTTGTTTAAAAATTAAACATTTTTAAAGATTTGTAAACAATTTTGAGGGAATTTCTTCTAAAATAAATCTTTTCTTTAATTTAACTTAAAAAACTGCACAAATTTGTTGTAAAAATTAAGTTTAAGTCATATGACCTTTGACCTTTTCAATAAAAATTTCAGGTATTTTGGAAAATTTCAGAATATTGCATTGAATTGAAGATAAATTTTGATTATAAAATGTTTAATACAAGTTTATTGTCAAATAATGGAAATAGTAATCAAATGAACTTTGACCCTCTTTCAAAAAGTCTTAAATTTTAGTGGAATTTTAAAGAACTTGTAAATTTTTTTTTACAAAATTAGAAATTTCTTTAATTTAAATTACTTTGTGTTAATATTTAGTTGAAAATAACCAATTTTAAAAGCATGACCCCTGACCTTATTAAAAATTTAAGCAATTTGAAACAAAAACAACTAGAAAACCATTTTAAATCATAAAACAAAACACATTTATTTGTTGTCATTTTAGGTGAAAAAGAGTCACCAAAAAACTCAAATATTTTTCTTATTTTCTGCCAACCAAAAGTGAGCCAAAAATCGAGCTATTGACCCTGATGCTTTAATTTTTTTCTATTTAAGGAACTTGTTTTTCTTTTTTTATTTATTTTAAATTTTTTTGCCATATTACGCAATTTTGTTTTTAAAGATTTCTATATTTTAGTTCCTTGTTATATTCTTTTTCTCTATTTGTTGGTATCTGGTGTATTAATCCTAATTGAAGTCAAATCCCCTTAGAAGACCGTAAACAAGCACAAAACCCTTTTTTGCATTTAAGGAGTTCGTTAGTGTGCTATTTGGTTTTTAGTTTTAGTTTCATCTTGTGAATTTTGTATTCATTTTATGTTGCCTCTTTTTTTCATTGATAACCTTAGCAATGTTTTCGTATTTTTTTTTGATAACTAAATTGTATTTTTGGTGTGTCTTTTAGGAGGAAAAAGAGTATAAGGAGTATAAGGAAATTATCTTAGTTTTTCTAGTCGTTTATGCTTTTAGTCTCTGATTAGTTAACTTTTTGGGCCATCAGTTTAAATGAAAGCAGAAATGTTAGAGAAATTAAAGTAAAAAAACAGAAAATGTACAAAATTAACGTCTGTAAAAAATTTTAGGAATATTTCTTAAAATTCTTTAAGTTAAAAAAAAGTTCAAAGGTGATAATCTCTCAGTTTCTTTATTTGATAAAAAGAAAAAGAATAATTGCTAAAATAATAATAACAAAATGAATAATGTTAAAATTCCCTCAAAAATTATAAATTTTTGTAACTTTATTTGGAAGAAAGGTCAAAGGTCAATCGATTAAAACTTGCAAATTAATACTAAGTAATAAGCGCAAGTCACTCAAATTAAGAGTTTGGTTTTATGTAGATTTTGTTGAAAATTTTTCAACAATTCTCTAAAATTTTTAATATTAAAAAGGTCAAAGTTCAATTAGCGCAAACTGCTATATTTTACCCTTAAATTAAGCGAAAATTATTTAGTTTGAAAGCTTGTCCATTTTTCTATGAAACTTCCTAAAAAGTCTTTAAGTTTTGGAATTCTTCTTAAAAAGGTCATAGGTCAGCCATCTAATAATATTTTACTTGGACAGATAATAAGCGTAGAACAAAATAATAATTTAGTTTAACTTGCGTAAATTTTTTTTAAAATGTTCCAAAAATTCTTTAGAATTTTTAATATTTAAAAAAAGGTCAAAGTTCAATTGGCTCAAAATTGTAAATTTTAAAAATTTTAGAAATTGTCCACACAATTTTTTGGAAAATTTGACATGTTTTACAAAAGGGTCAAAGTTTAATTGGCTCGAATTTCTTTACTTTAATTTTAAAATAAACTCAAATGCTTTGTTTTTGAAAAATTAAGAATTTTCTTTTAAAAACGTTAAAGGCCAATCTTTTAAAAGTTGTTTACTTGTATTAAATATTTACTTCAAAGCATTTAAATTAAAAAAAAACTTTTGGAAAACTGTAATTTTTTTTAAACTGGTCGATTTAAATTACTTAAAACGCAATATTCCACTTTTAAATTAAGCATAAATTAATTTTTAGAATATTTTATAAAATTTTGTGAAAATATTAATTTTTTTTATGAAAAATCAAATTCAAGTTGCTCAAATTTCTTTATTTTACTCTTAAATTAAGCATAAATTATTTATTTCAAAAACCTTTGAAATTTTGTTTTAATTGTTCTTTTTTTAATTTTTCCAAATTTTTTTTTTTTTTTAAGGTTAAAAGTCAGACTTTTTGAAACTTGTTCACTTGAACTAAATCATAATCCTAAGAGATTATTTTGCCTTTATTTTATACAAAAAAAAATTTAATTAAATCTTATAAATTTCTGTGAAATTTTTTTTTAAGGAAAGTTCAAAGTACAAGTTGCTTAAACTGCTATATTTTACTATAAAATAAATAGCAAATGACTTGTTTTGAAAATTTTCAAAATTTTATATGAAATTTTCTAAAAATTTCTTTAAATTTGAGAATTTTTTGTTAAAGGTCAAAGGTTAGTCTTTTAAAACTTGTTTTCTTGAGCTAAGTATTGAGCTTAGAGCATTACAATTTATTTTATGTAGAAATTTTTAGAAAATTGCCACAAAATTTTTGAACAATTTTAATTCTCTTAGAAAGGGTCAAAGTTCAATTTATTTAAAACTGCTATAATTTACTTTTAAACTAAGCGCAAATTATTTGTTTGGAAAGCTCATTAAATTGTGTATGAAATTTTCTATAAATTTCTTAAAATTTTAAATTTTTTTTAGAGGTCAAAAGTCAATCATTTCAAAAGAAGTATTACTTGAACTACATTTTGGACTTAAGGAAATTAAATTGAGGAGATTGTTTATGTTATGCAAAATTTTATAAAATTTTTAAAAAATTTAATTTTTTTTTAAAGGTCAAAATTCAATTTGAGGAAAATGCTATTTTTAAATTTTAAATTAAGTATAAATTTTTTATTTTGAAAACTTGCTAAATTTTGTATTAAAATTTTTTCAAAATTGTAATTTTATTGAAAAAGATCATTCTTTTTTATTTTACATAAAGGTTTTATAAAATTTACTAATATTTTTTGAAAATTTGAATTGTTTTTAAAAGGCTCAGAGTTCAATTTGCTTAAACTAAATTTCACTAAAAAAATTAATTTCAAACGATTTATTTTGGAAATTTGTTAAATTTTAAATGAATTTTTAAAAATTTTCATAAATTTAGAAAATTTTTATAAAAAGGTCAAAGGTCAAGCATTTAAAATTTCTTCACCAAGACTAAATATTGAGCTTAAGTCATTTTGTTTGAAGATTTTGTTTATTTTATGTAAAAATTTCGGAAAATTTACAAAACATTTTATCAATGTGCTTAAGCTGATATATTTTACTTTTGAATTAAGGATAAATTGTTTATTTTTCAGATTTGTTAAATTTTGTATTAGTTTTTTTTTTCTTTAAATTTTATTGAAAAAGGTCAAAGGACAGTCTTTGAAAACTTGATTATATAGACAAATGAGCTTAAGATATTGAAATACATGATTTTGTATTATTTTATGAAAAACTTTTATAAAGTTTTCACAAATTATTACCAAATTTTAACATTTTAATAGGGATCAAAGTTCAATTTGCTGAAACTACTATATTTTACTTTAAAATTAAACAAAAATTATATTGATCTTAAATTTTGTATGACATTTTTTCAAATTTTATTTAAATTATTACATATTATATGGGAAAAGGTCAAAGATCAGTTTTTTTAATTTAATATCATTTTATGCTGAAAGCATTTAAATTAAAATTTTTGCATATTTTAGGAAAAAATTTTAGAAAATTTCCCAAAATTCTGTGAAAATCTTAATTTTTTTAAAAAAGGGTCAAAGTTCAATGTTTCATAATTGTAAAATTTTATTTTATAATGAGACAATGATTTATTTTCTAATATTCGCAAATTTTGTATGAAATTTTCTAAAAATTTATTTAAATTTTAACATTTGTAACAGAAGGTCAAAGGTCAGTTTTTTTAAAACTTGTTTACTTGAACTAAATTTTAAGCTGAAAACAGTTTATTTAAAGATTTTGCTTATTTTATTCAATAATTTTTTAAAATTTACCAAAGTTTTGTGAAAGTGTGTATATTTGTTAAAAAATGTCAAAGTTTAATTGGTTTGAACATTTTTAAAATTAATCGAACATTATCAATTATGAAAACTTCTTAAATTTTTTTTTAATTTATTTCAAAATGAAATTTTTTTAACAAATGTCAAAGGCAGACTTTTGGAACTGATTTACTTTAACCTAATAATAAGCTTGAGGCATTTCAATTGAAGATTTTGTTTATTTTATGTAAAAATTTTAGAAAATGCAAATATTGAGCAAATGAAATTTAAAAAATATCTGAAAATTTATTATTTTTTTAAGAAAGGTCATAGTTCAATTTACCATAATTTTAATCTTTTACTTAAAAATTCTTAATAATTATTTATTTTCCAATCCCTTTAATTTTTTTATGAAATTTTTCTTATTTTATCATACTTTTGAAAAAGGTCAAAGGTCAGTTTTATAAAACTAACTTACTCGAACCACCATTTAAGGCAAAGGCATTTTAACTAAATATTTTGCTTAATTTATTTCCCAAAATTTTTAGGAAATTTTCATTTTTAAAAAGAGGTCAATTTTGCTTTAAAATTAAAGAAATCTAGCTTATTTTTAAAAATTTTTGCAAAATGTTCATATTTCTTAAAAAAGGTCAAAGTTCAATGTGTTTAAACTTCTATATTTTTTTATTCTATATTATAATTAAACAGAAATTATTATTTTTTTTTTTTTTTTGTATGATTTCTTTAAGAAATTTTACAAAATTTTTTTAAATTCTCATATTTAAAAAAAAATAGAAATTCAATTCTAACAAAATTCTCTGTTTTTGTGTTAAGATGTATGAAAAATGATTTTTATGGGAAATGAGGTATTTGTTTTAAGAATTTTTCTAAAATTTCTTTAATTATTTTTTTTTTTTTTGGTATAAAGGTCAAAGTTCAATTTAATAAAAATTATATATTTTTAGTTTAGATTTATATGAAATGTTTTATGATAAAAATTACGGTAATTTTTTTTTAAGAATTATGCTAAAATTTCTATAATTTTTCCTTCTTTTTTTGGATAAAGGTCTAACTTCAATTTAACAAAAATTATCTATTTTTTGTTTAGATTTATGGGAAATTTTTTATAATAACAAAAGAATAAAAAAAATTGTAAAAACTTTTTTTAATTTTTCCTTTTTTTGAGAAAGGTCAAACTTTAATTCTATTAAAATTCTTTATTTTTTTAAGATTTTCGGGAAAGGTATTAGAATAAATATAAATAAATATATGGTGATCCATTTCGAGGTTCCCTACTTTTTTAAAGAAAAAAAAAACACAAAAAATTCAAATTTAATGGGGAATATTTATTATCATTTGAAAGAACATTCTTTGGCATTTATTTTTTGAAGATTATGTCTATCAAATGTTGGCCGTTGCTATGTCGCAATTTTCGATGACTCGTTCGAGCATTTCAACTGGTAACTGGCGAATGACACGCGTGATGAAGGCCTGAACCGAAGCGGGTTTGTCCGCATAAACTTTAGACTTTACATATCCCCACAGGAAGGAGTCTAACGGTGTGATATTACACGATCTTGGTGGCCAATCGACCGGCCCAAAACATGAAATTATGTGTTCACCGAAGTGCTCTCTCAATAAATCCATTGATTGATGCGATGTGTGGGAAGTGGCGTCGTCTTGCTGAAACCAAATGTCGCTGAGATCACAAGCTTCAATTTCAGGCATCAAATAGTCGGTTATCATGGCATTGGCGGTTCGCACCGGCATCATTTTTAAAGAAATGTGGACCGATGATTCCACCGGCCCACAAACCACACCAAACCGTTGTTTTTTCTGGATGAAGTGGCAGTTCTTGAATCTCTTCAGGTTGCTCTTCGTCCCAAATGCAGCAATTTTGTTTGTTTACATACCCATTGAGCCAGAAATGGGCCTCATCGCTGAACAAAATTTTCCTCGAAAACGTCGGATCTTCTTGGAACTTTTCAAGAGCCCATAGAGCGAAGCGATGTCGCTTGGGAAGGTCGAGCGGCTTCAGCTGTATTTTTTACGCTTTCAATTTAAGATCTCGACGTAAAATGCGCCAAGTCGTTCCATACGCCAGTCCGAGTTGCTGCGAACGGCGTCGAATCGACTCTCCATGGTCTTCGTGTACACCTCAGCTACGGCCGCTATATTTTCTTCACAGCATGCTGGACGTGGTCTATTCGGTCGAATATTAAACACTAATCAATGCTGGGTCTCAAAATGGGTGATAGTGTTGCGAATAGTACGCTCAGTAGGCCGATTATGTTGACCATAAGTTGAGTGAAGTGCACGAAACACATTCCTCACAAAGTTGAACGATTTGTAAATGTTGTTCAGGCGTGTCTTTCCATTATGAAATGCCAAACAATACTAAACAAAAATAACATGACAGCATGACACGACTTACACGTGATCTGTCAAAAAAAGGCTATTGTAAAAAGTATCTCTACTTGAATTTATATATATAATTTTGCTAAGATATCTTTTATTTGTTTTTCTTTTTTTTTGAAATATAGGTCAAAGTTCAATATAATAAAAATTCTTTATTTTTTGTTTATATTTATGAGAAATGTTTTATAATAAAAAAGGAATTTTAAAAAAGATTTTTTTTATTTTCAATTTTTTTCAAAATTCTTGACTTTCGTTTAGAATTAGGGAAAATGATATATAATGGAAAAATTGTACTTTGTTTTAGTTTTTTTTTTTTTTTTTTTTTTTTTTTTGAGAAAGGTCAAAGCTTAAAATTCTAGTTTTTATTTTTTTACTCAACCTGTTGCTTTTCTTCCAACCTACCTTTCTTAACATATCATCCAGTGAATCGGCATCCAAACCCGTGTAATTATTATTAAACTGTGTCGAACAATTGGAAGAATTACTGGTATAACGTTTACGTCTACCCAAAGCGGGAGAGTTTACCAAAGAATTCGGCACACTGGAAGCATAACAACCTGATGCCATCAATAAACCCGGATATAAAGTATGATGATGTAAAGGAGGCGTTGAAGAGCCACTTAAACAACCACCGCCACCACAACAAATACTGCTACCTGCCGAACCAACACCTCCTCCACCACCCGCATGACCATGTGAGGAACATTGTTTTAAATTGACTATTGCTGGATGCTGTTGGGGTGAATGATGCATATGTTGCAGTGTGGCTGCCGTTAAAGTATGATGAAGATGATGCTGCTGTTGTTGTTGTTGCTGTTGATATGCTGATGATAAGATTTTTGAGGGTGAAGAGTTAACGGAGGAACAATTGGAATGAGAAGTGATATGTAGATTTTTATTGTTGCTACCACCACCACTACAACTAACGTTGGATGAACCAACACATGTGTTATGAGAACCATTGGTATTTGTTTGTGTATCATCCTGGTTCGATACCGATGAATTCCGTTGTGTCATCATCATTTCCTGAAGTTGCTGCTGATGCTGTTGTTGTTGTTGCATTTGATGTTGTTTTTGTAATGTACTATTGTTGCTGTGGTTGTTGCTGATGGTGTTGGGCGGAGAACAACTGTTTTTGCGTAAACGTTGCTGTTGTTGTGGTTCATCACACAACATCATGGTGTTATCCATTATATTTAAAACAATTTAATTTTTTTTTATATTTTTGGGTTCATGGAAAATAAATTCCAAAAAAAGTCTGCCTTTCCAAAATGATATGATGGTTAAGTCAACACATTTTTAATTATTTGTTTTTTTATTATTTAAAAATAAAATTTTTTAAATATAATTTTTTCTCCTTTCTTCTTTTAAAAACTGTTGATTTATATTATTCAATTTTTATTTATTTATTCATTTGTTATGCACAAGATTTATTGGTTTATTTAATTGTTGATTGTAAACATTTTTTTTCAGATTTTAATGATTTTTTGTTTGCACTATACTAGATTTGGTATTATTATGGCTTTTAATTACTCCAAAGTTTTTTTTCAAATATTCTTTTCATAAAACTTTTTTAGCCGATTTTTTTCAAGCTTAAAAGTTTATTACAAATTCGACATTTTTTTTCTTTATGTATGTGTGGAATTTTTGTTACTGATGACAAATTTTATTTATTTGGAAATTTATGGTTTGTTGGTAAAAATTTATTAAATGAAATCATTATTTTTTTATTTTTTTGTGGTTATATTAATATTACTGAAAATGTAATTAAGAGTTATAAATTTAAGGCATAATTTTAGGCGTTTAAAGAGAAATAATTTCTTAAAAAAAATATTTAATTAAATTTTAAAGAAATAAATAAAATAAATTTATTTAATAATAAAAGAATTATAATAAAATTGATAAAAAATTAAAATTTGGATAAAGATCGAAGGTCATGCTCCCTTAACTTATTTTTTTAGACTATCAGTATTAAATTTCAAAATATTAAAGAATTAATATAATTTGTACACAAATTTTTAGAATTCTCTAAAAATTATTTATTTGTTTATTTATTTATTTTTTTTTTTTCAATAAAGGTCGAAGGTCATATAAAATTTATTTATTTTAGCAATATATGATTCAAAAGTAAATTAATTAATAAAAGTTTTGAAAAATGGCCTAAAATTTTATAAAAATTAATTTTTTTAACTTCAAGGGTCATGCTACTAAGTGATTCAAATTTTAAAATAAATTTAATAAAGATTTGCGAAAAGTTCGCAAAAAGGTCAAAGATCATGTTTTTCAAAATTGATCACTTTGGAAATGTATTCATGCCATGTGATTTATATTAAGGAATTAATTTTTTTTTAATTAAATTTTTTTTTCAAAATTTCTTCATTCTCTAAAATTTAGATATTTTTCCATAAATCTCGAAGGTCATAAAAGTTATCTTAGTTAAACATGGCTAACAAATAAATCTAATTAAATGAAAATTTTCAACAATTGCCTAAAATTCGACAAAAATTTATTTATTATTTTTTTTTTTTTGTTCAAAAAGGTCAAAGGTCATATTGCCCATTTTTTTTTCTTCTTGCAAAATTTTTTTTAGATAAATGTTTCAAGAAGTAAAATGAATTAATTTTTGATAAAAGTTTTTGAAGACTACTCACAATTCTCCCAAAATTAAAATTTTTTTGTTAAATGTTAAAGGTCATGCTTTTTAAACTCCTTTATTTTGGTAAAATATGGTTAACAGGAAAATTAAATTAAATAAAAATATAAATAAAAAATAAAAACTTTCAGCAATTACTTAAAATTCAATTTTTTTAGTTTTTTGCAAAAGTAAAATTTTTTTTATTAAAGGTTAAAGGTCATGCTCTTCAAACTTCTTTATTTCGGCAAACTTTTTGCTGATAAGTGTTTGAAATTCTAAAAATAATTAATTATTAAAAAAAAAATTCGAAAATTGTTTAAAATTTTATCAAAACATACTTTTTTTTCAAAAAGGTCGAAGGTTGTGTTGTCCAAAATTCTTTATATTAGCAAAATTTTTTCGGACGGATGACTGAAGTTATAAATTGAATTTATTTTGAATAAAAATTTTCGAAGATTGGCCAAAATTTCCCTAAAATTTAAACTTTCTCAAAAAAGATTATAGGTCGTACTTTTAATAAATATGTTGATGTCAAGTGATTTATATGAAAGAATTAATTTATTTTAAATACTATTTTATCAAAATATCTTAAAATTCTCTGACTTTTTTTCAAAAATTTCAAAGGTCGTAAATTCTTTATTTTAGCAAAACTTTTGGTAGCAAATAACTGAAATTGTTAATTGAATTTTATTTAATCAAAATTTTCGAAAATTTCCCTAAATTTTACTTTCTTGAAAAATATTGTTTAAACATATTTACTTTAGTAAAATTTTTGCTGACAAGTGATTTAAATAATAAACAAAAAAAAAAAATTACATTAAACACAAATTTTCGAAAAATTTACAAACATTCTCTCAAAATTTAAATTTTCTTGAAAAAGATCAAAGGTTATGCTCTTCAAATCGTTTTATATTAGCAAAATATTGCCTGGAAAATTATTTATATTGAATAATAATTTTACTTTCAAAGAAAATATTTTCGTACTGCTGTTAACAAATAATTTCTTTTATTAAATTTGTTTTTATTATACAAAAATTTTCCAAAGATTGTATACAAATTTTATTTATTTATTTTTTCAAAAAAGATCGAAAGTCATGCTGCTAAATTTCTTTATTTTAATAAAAATGTTCCTTAAAAAATCACGCTCATCAAGCTTGTTAATTTACGCAAAATATTGCTGGCAAATTATTTGTATTGAAGGATTATTTAATTTTGAATGTAGATTTTTCAAAATTCCTTTAAATGTAAACTTAATAGTGGTCATGTTCTTAAAACATCTTTTTTTAAACAAATTTTTATTGAAAAGTGATTGAGATTCTAAAATTAATTTGTAATTATTAAGAATTTTCGAAAATTTTCTAAATTAACTTTCTTAGAAAAGATCAAAGATTATGTTCTTTAAATTAATATTAAAGAATTAATTAAATAAATGTTTCCAAATGTCCCAAAATTTTAATTCATCTTTAAAAAGTTCAAAGGTCATGCCCGTGAAACATCTCTGTCTCGGACAGTATACTATTTACATTCATAATGAATTCATTTTCTATGATCCATTATCTTCGTAAACAATTAAAATTTGAAAATATAATTAATTTTCCTAGAAATTTTTAGAAAACTCTAATATTCTGTAAATCATTTTGGAATAAGGTTCAAAGTTCATGTTACTTGAATAATCATATTTCGCTGAAATTCTAAAAGCAAATGATTTGTACTGAAACTAATTAATTTTAAAATTAATTTTCAAAAAATTTCCTTAAATTTATAAAATTTTTGGAAGAAGGTCAAAGGTCATACTCCACGAACTTTTCTTATTAAATCAAATAATAAAGGAAATTTAAATAAATTGAGAATTACAATTATCTGCAAATTTTTATTAATTAATATTTTTTAATAAAAAAAAAATAATTTTTAAAAAGGTCTAGGTTTATGTTACTATAACATCCATAATTTTTTACATTTAATGTAAATTATTTACGATAAATAATTTAGTAATTTCGAAATTAATTTTCTAAAATTTTTATTAAATTAGTAAAGTTTTCTGAAAAAGGTAGTTTAACAAGTTAAACCAAATTAACAAAATTTTGATTTAATCTGAAATTAAATTCATTCCAAAAGAAAAAAAAAAAACTAAAATATTGCTAAATTTCAAAAGTCGAAAATGCAAAGGATTTATAAAAAGACATACATTAAATATGCTTTCAACTTCTTAAAAGTTCTTAAATTAAAAAAAGTGAAAGATCACACCCCAGAAAATTCTCAGTTATCAAAATATCGTTGAAAATAAAAAATTTTATTTCTAAATTTTGGTTAAAAAATAATATAAAAATTAAATTTAACTGAAATATTCACATAAAAGTTTGCAAAAAATTTCCACAAATGTACGATAATTAAATATTTGCTAACTTTACAGAAAATTTTTGAAACATGTCCCTAAATTTATAAAATTATTTGAAAAAAGTCAAAGGTTATACTTCGAAAATTTATTTAATCTTTTTCAATAATAACGAAAATTACTAAAGGAAAACTAAATTCATTTCTTAAAAAAATCTAAAACCTCTACAAATTCCAGAATTTTTTAAATGAGGTTAATATTTATATTGATAAAAACTATATTTTTCTTCGTGTTTTTAAATAAAATTAATTTTGAAAAAATATTTATTAATTACGCTACAAATTTAATAAAAATTACCATAAATTTATAAAATTTTGTGGAAAATATCATTTTTATTTAGTGGAATTTTAGATTTTTTCTTAAAATTTGGGAAAATTTTAAAACTTATAGAAGAAAAGGTTAAAGGAATTTTTCTTAAAATTTTTTAAAAATTTTGAAGTAAAGGTCGAAGTCATTCTTAACAAACTCCTTAAATAATTTAGGAAAGTTTAAAACTTTTTTAAGAAAAGGTCAAAGGTCATTCCTAACAAACTCTTAAAATTTTTATTAGATTTTGTTAGAGATTAAAATAAATTTAAAATTAAATTTTTGTTTAATAAAATTTTGGATTTTTTCATAAAATTTGGGGAAAAAAATAAAATTTTTGAAGAAGACAATAAATTAAATAAATTAAATTAAATTTCTCTTAAATCCTTTGAATATATTTTTAATTCAAATTTATAAAATTTTCCATATTTGAAATCTTTAAATTTCATGTTAAATTTTGTTTTTTTTTTTTTTTTTTGTTCCTTTTAATCTTAAATGTTCTCATTCTAAAGGCAAAATTTTCTAATGCCCACTAGTGGTGTTAAGTGAAACATTGCATTAATAGTTTGTTAGTTGCCACAACATGTTATTGTTTACTTAAAATGTGTTGCATGCTCTCAGGCTTATAGTTGCATAACATTTCACTTTCAAATGCTTTTAAAATAAGTATGTATGTAAACATAAATTTGATTAAAATACTTTAAATGTGATGAAAAAGAAAGTGTTGAAAAGAATTAATGAATAAAAATGAAAAATACAAATGAATTAAAATTAAAAGGGAATTTTGTCAGAAAGTCATTGAAAATGCATTGATCTAGAATAAAAGTGTGAATGAACTAGAGCTGAACTAGAACTTATTTGGAACTAAACAGGAACTATTTGAGAATTGAAATGAAACTGATTTAGAATGCAATTTTGGATTTTTTAACACTTTGAAGCCTTAAAGTAGGCACTACTTTTTAAAATCCTTTCTACTTTATCATATATTTAAGCCTCAACGTATTCTATAGTTTTTTACAGAGTTTAAATTTTTCTTTTAAGTTCTTTCATTTCTTTCCAAACTGCAATCAATATACAGATATTTTCCCATTTAATAAATCGTATTAAATTTCATAACGTCATTGTTATTATCACCAATAACAATACAGCCTCGTCACCAACATTATCTTCTTCGACTTGAGAGTCTATCATGTCCTTTAGTTTTTTTTTATATATTTGTTTTCTCTCAAAACTTCCTTTAAACTATATTGTCATTTTTGCACACAATTTTTTTCTTCCTTTTGTCCTTTTAATACCCGAGTATAAGGAAATATCTCTATATTGTATATATAAATTATAAATCGATTTTTGTTTTATTTATTCTTGTCTACTCGTCTTTTATCACTTTAAGTCTCTCTGGACACAGGCAAAATGATAGAGGGTTACATTTTTATACCCACCATCAAAAACATGAGGGGTATATTGGGTTTGTCATGTGTGTGTGTAACATGTTGAAAAAATCATTTTAGGCTCCATAAAGTATATATATTATGGATCCTAAGTAAGATTCTGAGTAGATTTAGTTATGTTCGTTCGTCTGTCTGTCTGTCTGTTGAAAGCAGGATAGGGCTCAGGAGAGACCACCAAGGGGATGGAAATTTGGCTCAAATATTTATCCTATATAAGGTTTATTTGGTGTTGAAAATGAGCAAAATCGGTTAATAAACAGAAAGCATGTACGACAACAAATTTTGTACATATAGAAGTTGCAGATGGTGGTTATGTAGATTCGGACAAGCCGAATATAACATTTTCACTTATTTTTATTCATTTATATAAAATAAATAACATTGAACCTTTAACTAAATATAACATAAATGCAAAAAGAAAAAATCAAGGCAGAAATAATAAAAAATAAAAAATAAACTTGCAATATCAATAGATAAATGCTTCTGTGTTAAAAAAATATATGTAAAGACCACCAAAACATAATAAAATATAAAAAAAAGACCACCAAAGTATGTATATGATATGATTGTGTCTACCAACTGTCTGGCAGAAATATTTTTCTCTGCTCCTACTTTCCTATTCAAAACTTTAAGCAACATAGTATACGTTTAAAAGAAATGACAGAGACTGACTATTAAATCATGGTATAATGTCTGAATGAGTGATGGTATCAGCCAAACGGACAATCAATGCAGCAAAACTATAAATTACTCAATATTTGTGTGTTGTATTGTTTTTATTATAGCCACGTTTTTTTAACTCATTTGATTTATAGTTCAATGTTGTCTGGATTTTTTTTTTAAATATAATTTAAAATGTGTTAAAAATAATAAACAACACAAAACAACACAGCCTATAAATGAGCATTGAAATTTTTATATAAACAAAGCCTTAAGGTAGGCAATGGAAAATAAAAAATACACCATGCAGCTATAGAAAAACCTATGAAGAGGTCAATGATTTGTTATTAGTTTTAAATATTAAAGTATCAATTACTTTTCTTAAATAATTTCAAATGTTATACAAAAATCCCTAAATTATGTAGGAATATCAATTTATTAAGAAAATTATTTATAATAAAAATTTAAATTTATAGTAAATTTTTTCAAAGTTTAACTAAATTTAAATAAGCTAAAGTCTATTAAATTTTAAATTATCTTTTGAAAGGCCTAAAGAATTCTAGGAAATATTTTTGAGATGTTTTCTGTTAAAATATAAATAAATAAATTATAAATATTTTTTGAAAATTTTTTGAAATTTTTTTTTTTTTTTTAAATTTTATAAAATTTGATATTTACTGTAAAGCTAACATAACAAAAAATTCACTAAATTTAGTATATTTAAAATATTTTTATTTTTAAAAAAAAGTCTAGCACATTTTAAAGAGTATTATTTTCGCACCTTCAACTTTATGAAATATAATTTGTAGCATTTTTGATGCAGAACTTTATGTAGATTTTATTTTTAGTGATTAATTTCAAAAACAATAGAAAATATATTAAAATTCTTCCACATAAGAAAAATAAATTCTAATGGAATCACAGAAGAACATAAAAATTAACTTCTATTACGAAATTGTTTATATTAATTAAATTTTTAATTGATTTTGTTCCAATCACCAAAATGATAATATTATTTAACTGAAAACAATTGATTTGGGTTAAAATTGCAATTAATTTCTTTAATCAGAATTATGATTGAATATTTGCCCAAAATCAACTAGAAATTTTGTTAATGCAATTCTACAGTTAATTAAATTCTTTCATCAAAAAAAAAAAAAAAAAAAACTTTTTTCAAATTATTAAAAAAATTGTAATCATACAATGCAAGTAAAATTAAAGGAAAGATATAACAAAAATAATAAAAATTAAACGAAAATAATAATAAACAAATTTGATTGGGGAAAATGAAACTTGGTACATAGTTTCATCTTTGCGTTTTATACATCTTGTTAAAATTACCAATAATTATGTGTAAATAAGATTATTGAAACTTTTGAACTTGTTTTCTTCCTTTTCGATCTAGGAAGAAATGCTAATAAAAACATTAAAGAACATAATAGATGGGAATCTAAGGATCATTGTTGGTATTCCCTATTCGCAATAGGGAATATGACCAAAAAGTCGGACACTGGTGCGTTAAATTTTTGCACGACGTGCGATGTTGTGGAGGAGCTAGAAACAGTGGAGCACACACTTTGACATTGTGTAGGGCTTCAGCGAAGTAGACTGAGGTGGTTTGGGAACCATATTCTGCACGAACTGGAGGAGTTGCGGGTAGAGAACTCAGCAACCTTATAGGGTTCATAGTGGGAATAAAGTGGCCTAGAGGTAGTCAGGGTTGATTGATGGGTCTTAGGTTTCACACTTTTCTTATATTTCTTATATTTAGCTATCCTTCTTTCCAGTCTTGTGCTTTATTCTACTTGTATTTTTCTCTTTCTTCATCTATCAGCTTTCTCTGTTATTTATAATTGGATCACAATGAATCGAATGGTCTCTGGGTGGAGACGTGAAGACGTCGCCCTTTTTAACCTAACCTATGACAGATGTCTGAACAAATCGTCAGTAACAATCAATATGAACTGTCCTTTTACATACAAATAATCTTTCATAGAACAGCTTTAACAAAAATTTTGACCTTGAAATTAAATATAATTTCTGGTACGGACGGTGGAAACATCTACAAAAGCATCTAAACGATTATATATTTAAAATTCGTACTTAAAAAACGATTATATATTAAATTCTTCTCCGAAAACTAAGCAAATTCTTACAACATGTTTATATTTTGTATTACAATTTTTTAAACGATAGAATGAGCCCAAATAGTTGAAAATGGTTGAGAATTGATTTTATGTTATTTTATTTTTATATTTTTTATTAACAAGTTTTTCTTTTTTACGTATATTTTTTTAAAGCTGTCGATTTTAGTCAAAAACTTTTAAACCAATTAAAAAGTTAATTATATTAATTAATAATATAATTAAATTTCGATATATAATGAATTAATAATTTTATTAAAAAAATATTTGAATTTTTTTTCTGTGATTGAATGCGTCTTTGATGTTCTCTTTATCTAAGCTTACATATTTTGTAAGCTTAGATATCATCTTTCCAACCCTGTTTTAAAATATACAATTCACCTAAAAATATCTTTTTAAGAATTTTCTGAGTGCATAAAATCCTAAGAAACTTTTTTTATGGTCTCTAAGAGCTCAACATTATTTTTGATTAATTTTTTTAAATGTACATATTATTGGCTTTGAACAAAAATTAGTTTCAATCCATTCTAATATTTTTCTGTAAATGAAACAAATCGCTGTGAAATTTTGTGATTTCCGGTACGAATATTTATTTAAAATATTTAAATTCGATGGGAAATTAAAAAGCTATAATATTTACATAAAAATCCGAATCATATTTACACAAAAGTCCAAAACTGATTCTATATACAAAAATGCAAAATTTAATTTTTAGGGGTGCATCTATTTTGGACAAAAAAATAGCAAAATTTAGCAGAATACTAAACCAACATAAATGGTAGGGGTTTATGCGTTAATGCCAATAAACACCTTAAAGTAAACTAATCGGATATTTAGTAGATTAAACGATATCTGTCTGTCAGTCCGTCTGGCAAAATTGATTAATCTATGAAATATGTCACTGGAAACATTCGTGACGGCTTTGCATGTTGTACATACAATTGCATTTTATTTTTACGTTTCTCTTGCTGCATAAACCGTTTATAGCTTGATTGAAAGCCTCTATCTTGCTCGAATCGAAAATTTTTGAATATAATTCTGTAAATTCTGTAACTGTAATGTTGGATTCGCATAGAGAGTAACAGAACAGCGTAACATCTTAAGTATGGAAGGAAGCCCCACAGACCCATCAGAAGCGAAGCTCAAAGTAGGATACCTCTGATATAGAAAATTTAAATTTTGTTTCCTTTTTTCTATAAAAAACAATTTTCCTTAAGAACATATAATAACTATATACTTTTCTGAAAGGTAACTTCACGAAGATGATTTTAAGATAGAAAACTAAAGGATTCACCTCTCGAATTTTATATATTTGGTATCAATATTTTGATTTTAATCTATAGGTTATAAAATCCTTAATCATAAATCCACAAATAGAATGCAGTTTCTGTAATGCTGATGTATTCTAAAGAATTTGTCAACGGTTTTTTCCAAACCTACAAAAAATGCGAACTATTGGGGAATTGTTGGATTCCTTTTACAAAAATTTGAAATTTGTTTACAATTCATCATTTCAAATGATAAAGTCAACAATCACTGAAAATTTCGTTCGAAGATTTTATTACAGATACAATATTTACAGTTTATCCAAAAACCAAATTTTTATTAAACTTTTATTTTAATTACAAGAATCAGAAAAATTATAAGCACCAATCAACTAAATGCTGTTGACCAGCTGAGCCCAAAATAAACTTGAGTAAAAATTTTATTAAATTAACTTTAAATCAGCGACAGATTAGCGGAAATGATGTTTATTAATGCACAGACAGACGGACGGACAGTTGTTTAGTTAAAAATGATTCAAATTTAATTTTATTTTATTTTATTTTTATTTATTTTATTTTATTTTTATTTTTATTTATTTTATAATTACAATACAATTACAAATTATATTCTAGGCCATCGGGGCACCCCAAAATTATTTTTTTTTCGTGTATTAATGAGCTAATTATTGCAAGAAAATTATAAATCAAAGCACTATACATCTTCCCTGAACTAATCGGAATTTTTATCGATTATAACTCTCTGCACAGCACCTTAAAGTTCACATAAAATTTGGTTAAATTAATTTTAATAGATAAAAAATAATTCAAATTGTTTAATACTATTTTTGGAAAATTATTCGATATTTATAATAGTTTTATAATATAAGATTTTGTAATTTAACTGCAAAAGTCTTTGCGGTGAATGCACTTTAATTTAATTTTCTTAATAACGCCTGAAAGTTTACTAAACATTTTTTTGTTTATTTTTATTTAAATAAATTAAATTCCTTAAATTTTATAGAAGTACTTATGTTATTAATTTTACTTTTAAAATTAAATTTTAATTAAAATAAAAATTATTTTTTTTTTGGAAAAAGTAAAAAGAACTAATTATTAAAATTCTGCATATTTTAAGAAAATTTGAACTTTATTTTAACTTTATCAACAGCGCCTAAAAGTTTATTACACTTTTTCGGTTTATTTATTTTTATTATTCAAAGTTTTTGAAAGTAATCATTCATTAAAACTTACTTTAAAAAATTTTTTCTTTTTACTTTTACCTTTCAAAAACAAAAAAAAAAATATTCTCGGCTTTTAAAATAGTACACAAATATTATTTTTGATAAACAATTTATAATTGGCATTTTCAGAAAAAAAAATAATACAAAACTGCTCTTCATTTAAATTTTCTTAAAATCGCCTAAAAATTTACTACAGATCTTGTTGATTTATTTTTAATGCTATATCCCAAAGTCCGAAATTTTTAAACAGGAATTTAAATAAAATCAATATTCCTTTTTTGGTATATTTTTTAACGTTTTATATTTAAAGTTCATGGAAAAAAGTTAAATTTTTAACCGTATTTTCAAGAATTGAAAAAAAAACAATTCTTTAGATTTAATTGAAATTAATAAAACTTCAGATATATTTATTTTACATTTATTTTATTTTTTTTTTTTTGATTCATTAAAATTTAAGTAAAATAAAAATAAAACATATTTTTTTTATTTTTTATAATTTTTCTGTTTTTACTATTTTTCCCAAGAATTACTCTAGTATTTAAAAAGTATTAGTTTTTCATTAACAATTTACTAAAATTTATTTGCTATGTGTTTAGCTTTAAAAAAATTTCACAAAACTGGAGTCTATTTTAATTTTCTTATTAGCGCCTGAAAGTTTACTGTAGATTTTGTTTATTTATTATTATTATTATTATTATTATTATTATTATTATTATTATTATTATTATTATTTTTAACAATTTCATTTAAATTAAAATTGAAGAAAATGATATTTTCTTTTAAAATAGAGAAAATTAATTCTGCATATTTAAACAAAAAAATATATATTGAAGAATTTTAAAAATTAACACAAGTATTATCGTCAAAAATTTATAAAAATTAATTTCTGATATTTCGTAATAAAAACCAACCACCCACAAAACTACACTTAATTTAAATTTTCTGAAAAGCGCCTAAAAGTTTGCTACATATGTCATTAGTTTATCCTTAATTCAATGTCTCAATTTTTGCATAAAAGAATTTCAATAAAATTTATTTTTTTTTTTTTTTTCTTAAAATTTGTTTGAACAATTTTATATTCAAAATTATAATAAAGGAAAAAGCTAAAATTTTATTAAATAAAAAAAGGTATGGTTTTAATTAGAGTTCATGAATTTTTAAATACAATTTATAATTACTATAAACAATGTTTTCATTTAAAATTTATTAAAATTAAAAAACCGACGTTTTTCTTGGAAAAAATTACCCAAATATCTGCCTGTATTTAAGGCCTTCAGTTTAGTTCAATGCCCTAAATTCTGTTTGTTGTATATTTTATTAAAAACTTGTGTGTTTGTTTTCATATGCTTTTTAATTAATTTTTTTTTTTTCTTATATTTAAATATTCTTTTAATATAAATATTTATAATGAATATTAAAAGGATAGTTAAAAATAAAACAAAATAAATTAAATGAAACTGTAATGAAATTAGAGCGAAAACTTTAATTTTAATTAGAATACAAACTGAAATTAAAGTATTAAATTAGAAACAAACAAACATAGAATCGTGGAAATAATAAATTGAAAAGCTCCTAAAATTTTATTTCTTTTTCTAATAATTTTCTTTTCTAATATTTCTTAAATTTTATTTAATTTAAATTTTCTTTTATTCTTAAAAACTGTCTTTATTATTTATATATACTTAAGAGTTATTTACATTTTTGGTTTATTTCGTATGTATTTATTCCTTTTTTTTCGTTTTTTTTTTTTTTTTTGCTTTTCTACTCCAAAGCTTTTTTAACCTAAAAGTAGGCTTTTTACATTTTCTACCGTTCTAGTGGCTCTTGTCGTTTTAAATTAGAATTTTAAATTTTTTGTTTGAATAAAAGTCTATTTAAACAAAATGAAATATGTCATTTAAGATACAACAAACAAAAAGGAGATGTTAAGGAAACTAAACGCAAATTCTTTTGATAAAACAAATTTTATTTGTGAAAAAACGCCGCCAAAAAGTAGACCTTAAAATTTATTCCAAAGAAAAAAACAGAAAGCCAATAAATAAAATAAATTCTCTTTTAAAATTAAAAAACAAATAAATCAAATTTTTATAAAAAATTTTAAACAAACTCAATGTGTTGCCTAATTTTAGGCATAATATATATATTCTTTACTTTTCTTTTGGAAGTTTTATTTAAAATTTTTTTAATTTTTTTTTTTTAACACACACTATTTTTAAAAATTTTTATTTTATTTACACATAAACTTTTTTTTAATTTTTCAAAAAACATTTTTAATAATTTTTTATATATTTTTTAATTTGTAATAATTTCTTTAGCAATTTTTTCCCTTTTAAAAAATTTTCATTCAATTATATATTCTTTCTCCTAAAGCTTTCTTAGTTAGAATCACTTTATTTGAAACATTTACTTTAAATAAAATTTTTCTTATTATAATTCATCAAATCCTTTCCAAAATACGTTTCTATTTAAAAATTCTTCTTTTCAATTATTTCTTTCAACCGTTAACCGTTACCGTTGCGTCACGCAGCATAAAATCAACTGATTTTCATTATAAAATATTTGTAGTGATTTTGTATATTTACAAAATATAAATTTTGTAAGGAAAATTGCCTCAAATTATAGCAAAAACATGCGCAGAAATATAGGGAAATTCTTTTAAAGCCAAAAAGTATACTTAAGAATATATGTAAATAATTTTTTTTTTTTTTTTTTTTTTTTTTTTGGAGTAATATTAGAGAGTTTAAGAGTGCAAGAGAGAGAGAGAGAGAGAGAGAGTATTAAACAATACAGTTTTAAGCTATAATAGAGAAAAACTATATATTATCTAGTTGTTATTGTTTTTGTTGCTGTTTATTTCTTAAACAGGAAGTAAAAATGAAAGTCATTAATAACACAAAACATGATTTGTTTTCTTTTTTCTTTTTTTTTTTTATTTACATTTGGCCAACATCTCAAATTCCTTTGCATACTTATGGGCAGATTCTTTTTTTTTCAATTCTTTAATATAAGGATTCATTGAAGAGGGAAAGGAGAAGGAAAGAGGTTAAAAAAGAAAATAAAAAGATGAAAATTAAATCAAGATAAAAATGTTAGAAAAATATTTTTTTAAAAAAGTGAAATAAAGAATTTAAATAGAAATTAAATTTTGTAGATAAGACTATAGTCTAAAATATAAACTAAATTATACACAATTCTATAGCCTAAACAACAAACTAGGCTATATACTAGACAATAGAGTAGACTATACATGCAATTAACATATTAATTTAGTTTCCATTAAAAAAGGAACTAACTCTCTAGAGAGGAGCAGTTGGAAGTATGACAACTTCATGTTTTCCTAGTCAGTAAACAAGGCACGACAGTATTTACATTAGACGCCCTCCTGGTAATCGGCTGTTTGCACGTAAGGAGTTGCCGATACAAAACTTGGCGGTTAGGTTAAAAACATAAAGCTCAATAAAAATAGATATCAAAAGTTAGGCAACATACATGGCTGAATTAAAGGGTGTAAATCAGAGATATATAATTTAAAAAAAAAAAAATTCATTATGAAAATATGGAAAAATGTGGAATTTTCAATTAGCTCCAGTGGACATAAGAAGCAGACATGAAATGGGTAAGCGGAAGAGTGGGAGTAGCCCAGGACCAGTAGATTCCCGAAATGTATGTTATATGTCCAGATTTCAGTAGCGATCATAAATATATAGTTTTGAAAAAAATATTTTTTCATTATGAAAATATGGAACTTTCAAGTGGCTCCAGTGACCATAAGGAGCAGACATGAGTCAATTAAGCGGAAGAGTGAGAGCAGCATGGGACTAGTAGATTCCAGAAATGCATGCTCTTTGTTCAGATTCCATCTGGAGTCAGAGATATATAATTTTAAAAATGTAATCTTTCACTGTGAAAATATTGAAAAATATGAAATTTTCGAGTGACTCCAATGAATATAAGTAGCAGATATGAATAGGGTAAACGGAAAAAGCTTAGGAATAGTAGATTCCAGAAATATATATTGTATGTCTAGATTCCATTTGGGATCAGAGATGGATTCCTATAATTTGCTGCAGGAGATTTATTTTGTTGCCATTCTCTTCTGCGCTTTCTTTTTTCGTAAAGAAGTTTTTGAGGGGATTTGACACTTAGAATGGTCCAAAAGCGAAACAATTAAGGGCGCAAAGCCATTGATGCGTTCATATATATCATCCTCATACTGTAGATAAGGATTTGTATTGATATGACTACCGATGTATTTTTTACATTTTAATCAATCAGATTTAATACGAACATTCTTTGAAGGGTTTTCGTATATGTTATATATATATATATATATATATATATATATATATATATATATATACTCTTAGATTATGGTCACTACAACTATATGTTTTCTCTGCGTGTAGACTTAAATGTTTTGATTCATATTTTTTTTTTTTTTTTTTTCAGAACTTAGAAGACGAAAGAGGAATGGATTTTGAAATGTATAAAGGCAACAAAGATATATGAAAAACAAGTAATAATGGAGGTTCAGCAACATAACAATTCCCGAACAGATTGACAAGGAATCCACACTATGGATTTAAAAGGAATTCCTTTTTTTCTTTTCTCTCTCCCTCTATTTCTTTTGAGATCATTATGGATCAGCATTATTGGTCTCGAAAAGGTCAATCATAGATGCAATATGGTGGTGGACACAGCTTGAACGCCTAGGGAACTAATAAGAAATATTGGGCATCAATAACTCTAAATGTTAAAGACACGTTAACTCAGTGAACTGGGAAATAATAATTCAAATGTTATATCTCCTAAGAATGATAAGGAGCTACTTTACTAAGTATTCTTCCTACTGCATCGATAAAAGCTTTAAAGCTTGTTCCGTTATTAATAAATATCCCTAAAGAAGTGAATATAATATGTTTTGTTCATTAATAACACAAAACATGCCACAACAGTGACAGTTTCTGCAATATATATAGACGAAGTAGAATTGATGGCATTAAATATTATAAAAGAATGATGCAAAATGTACGAGATCCCAGGCAGTACGGGTGTAAATTTAGCGAGGCATTTCGAGACTGTCGGCAGCCTATCTGCCAATGTTGCTCCAATCGAACAACCTCTGAAGACAAAGTTTACATTACAGCAGAAATGTTTCCCTTTGACACTTTGGCAGATAAAGCTTAACGCCTTGATGATAACGTAGAGGTGCAGAACGAAGTGCTACTCAAAACATGAAAATTCGAAAGACTAGAGCCAATAAGAGTCTGTCAATGACAGAATAGATAGGAGAAAAGTCGTAAAGGATAGATATTTGGTAGAATAAATCACAGTGCTGTAGATTCCCATCTAATAGAAACAAAATCTATTTTTTTTTAGATTTTAGCTGAATATTTCTCCAAAACACGATGAACGTTAATGACATATATAATGCTAAAATAGAACGAAACCTAGAATCAATCAATAAAAAAAATACAGCGATGAAAAAAAATTGAGAGACGAATAGCATGCAGCACGTTATCAGGCCCAGCAATGTAAAATCCTTGTATGAAATGCTTTAGTCAGTAAGAACTAAACTAAGTATACTATAGACTTCAGCATAAAAAGAGTACAAACTAGATTATAAATAGAATGGACTTTAGACTAGAAATAGATTCAACACGAGTATAGACCAGAGCATAGACTAAAGTACAGATTTAAGTATAAAAACTTTTAAATCATTCTAAAATAAAAATCTCAAACGACTTTTTATTTCTTTTCCTATTTTTTTTTTTTTTTTTTTTTTTTTTTTTGTATTTACCTTTTTCTCCTTTTTTCCATTTTTTTTCTTTTCAATCTCTTTGACTGCCTTGCCCAACAATAAACAATAAAAGATTTTAAGACATGTGTTTGCTACTCGCAAAATCTAAACAAAAATAATGCGAAAGAATAAAGTTGCTATAATAATTAATCAAATGGTGATTTAACGCTCTCTTGGATTTGAAGCACTCTCCCAAAAAACACAGAAAATAATGGTTTATGGCTCTCTTGTTGAAAAGAAATACAAGAGAGAGAGAGAGAGCAGTGAGAAAGTGACAGAGAAACAAATATAGGGAAATTTTTAACAAAATAAACAAAAAAATATATAGAAATATGTTTCAACAAATAAATCAAAAATTAAAATTTTAAAGCATACTTAAAGGGGGTAATAATTTTGTTTGAGAAAATTTAAGAGGAGTTAAAGGAAAATTTTAAAATTGCAAATTGTTTTGAAAACAAAATTAATAAGAAAATTAATGGCAAGTTGGAGTCAAGTTTTTGGACATAAAGAAGAATTTAGAAAAATCATTAAATACTTAAGGGAGTTAAAGAAGAGTTAATTGAATTTTAGACATAATACAGTCTAGCCTAAAGAAATTTTTAAGAGAACTAAAACTGAACTCCAACGGAATTGAAACTCAAATAGAACTGAACTAAAACTGAGCTAGAACTGAATTTGAACTAGTACTGAACAAGATATTAATTAGAATTGTACAAGAAACTTTAATCAAATTAGAACTAAACTTGAACTAAACTGGAACTAAACCAGAACTGAACTAAACTAGAACTAAATTAGAACTGAACTAGAACTGAACAAAAACTGAACTGGAACTGAACTAGAACTGAACAAGAACTGAACTGGAACTGAACTAGAACTGGACTAAACTAGAACTGAATTTGAACTGAACAAAAACTGAACTAAAACTGAACCAGAACTGAACTAGAAATGAGCTAGAACTGAACTTAAACTGAACAAGAACATAACTAGAACTGAACTACATTTGATTAGAACTGAACTAGAACTGATTTAGAATCAAACTAGAACTGAACTAGAACTAAATTAAAACTGAACTAGAACTAAAGTAGAACTGAAGTAGAACTTAACTAGAACTGAAGATAAATTTTGCCTTAATTTTTTTATTTCTTTTTTTTAAGTTTAAAATCTTTTTAATTTACTTAGAAAATTTCTTAAAAAATCCCTTTAAAGCTAAAAGAAATATTTCCCCAAAAATAAATCAGTTTATATTAAATTCCGTACATTATTTCTGCTGCCTTTTTTATTTTCAATTAAGTTTGAAATCTCGTTATAGATTTTTAGTTGTTCCCCGGAAAAATGAGAAGAAACTGAAAAAAAAAACATACCATCATACAAACAAAAAATTTATTACTTGGTTATTTGTGCCACTCAACCCATTTATGCTGTCGTACGAACGAAAATACATTTTGTGTGTTGAATATCGATTTTTGTTTCGCATTTGATAGAACTTTTTTTTTTATATTTTTGCTTTTGCACAAACAAAACTGATGTGAAACTGTCGCTCGATATTAGGAGGCATGAACACAGAAAAACCAACAACAACAACAACATAAAAAAAGTGTGCAAAATTGTCTACAGGCTTTAATACAGAAACATACATTTATCCTTATATCTAATTGTATGAATGTATGAATACACAAATACATACATGAATTCATTCATTTCTCATATAAAAACTGGTAAGGATTCTGACCTTTAATAATTTTTTTGTTGCATTTCGGTTTATGTATGTTAACTGTCATATGCATAATAATTTTAACCTTTTTCTTCTCTTCTTGATTATATTCACCGGAAAAACTTTTTTGAAATGTTGACGTTTGTTTCTGAGGGTTAGTGGGAGGAGGAGAGGTGGGAGTTTAATGAAACACTTAGGCAAAAAATAAAAAAAAATATATAAGTATATAAACGAACTGAAAAAAATAATGTTAAAAATTGTTACAAAATCAAATGACATAAAACGTTGAGGAGGAAATTAAAGAAGCAGATAATTAAGATTGAAATTTTTTGAAGGTCATGAACTTAATAATTTATTACATTGAAATTAGTGTATTCGAAAACCGAAACCGGAAACCGATTAACCGGTTCTTGCTTTTTAAAAACCCGATCGAATAATTTTTATTGTCGAACTATTCGACAGGCCGGTTTTTTTTCTATCGGTTGACCGGTTTTTTATGAAATTTTTTTTCTTTCCATTTTTAACATTTGCTGAGAACAAGAATCAAATTGTTTGAAAATAAAATTTGTAAGAAATTTAAAATTTTTTCAAGTGGTTTATGAGTAATTTTCTTACAAATTTGTAAACAATTCTCTTGTACTTAATCAGGTCCTAAATTATTTGAAAGCATTTCTCATTTATATTATTATCTGATAAAGCTCTAAGTTTCGTTTTTTAAAATTTCTAATTTATGATTTGAATAACAGCAGACGTACTGAGATCTGAGATTTTTATATTTTTTTTTTTTTTAGTTCATTTAAACTAATTTTTATTAACAAAATCTATGTAAAGTCAATTTTAGTTTTGGCATTTGTCATAAGAAATATTTCCCTCACCCAAAAGAAGGTTAACTTCAGTAACCTTGAAACAAAAATAAACTATTTTCTGACTGAATAACTAGTTATTTTCCACAAATTCATGTATGTATTTTTACACTCTAGGGGTACTCAAAAATATGTACCTAAACGAAAATAGAAATAAAAAAGAAAACAAATTTGTCATCAGAGAAATTAGAACTAGGGCACAAATTAACCATTAATTTTTAATAACCAACGTCTTATTCACTACACCATCACACTCTTAATTTTCTAAGTGACAAAAACTTTCCTTAGTATAAAATATCTTTTTAGAGATTTTGTTAAAACAAAAAAAAAAAAACAAAAAAAAACACTAACAGCATCAGAATAGGGTTGAACCAACAACTATCTGGTTGATAATCAAGCACTCTAGACAAATGATCCACGTGATTGCAATATTACTGAGCTATTATACTATTGAATACTTATTTATATAATATAGAGTAGGTAAATAATAATGACACCTCATTACCGAAAAACTACTTCAATATATAGTTACCATTACCGATAACCAAAAAGTTTTTGCTGGGTAGTTCAAAAACTAAAAATTTTCAGCATAATCTTCTAGCTTTTTATTTTTATATTATTTGTCATTACAAATGGCATGTACTATAAATGTACTTTCTCTAGTAAAAGCAATAAATATTTTAAAAATATTTCTATTTTTAGTAAAAATCGGTTAATCGGCAATTTTTCGAATTAATCGAAAACCGTTTTTTTTTTTTTGAAAATGACGGTTTTTTTTTTTTTTTTTTTTTTGTTAAAAAAAGGAAAACTAAAAAAAAACTTCAAAAAAAATGGAAAATCAAAATTGTATGTTTGATAAAGAAAAATTTAAAGCAACATGAATTTTTTCGGTATTTAAAGAAGTCTTAAATTAAATCAAGTTTTTTTAATCGATAAAAACTGATAAAAAATTAAACTGGAACTGATTCAAAACTTAACTCAAACTGACCCAGAAAAGAAAGAAATTGAACTGAACTAGAACTGCACTAAATTTCAGTATACATGCAGTAAATATTGCTAGAACAAAAATAGAACTGAGCTAGAACTAAACTAGAAATTTATTAGAACTCATCTACAACTGAACCAGAACTGAACTAGAACAGAAGTTGAATTGAACTAAAACTTAATTGGAACTGAACTGGAACAGAACTAGTACATTTTCTTTTTTTTTTTTTTTTTTGAAACTAGAATAGATGAAGAACTATACTAGTACTGAGCTAGAATTAAAATAGTGTTGAAATGGAAATGAACTAGAATTGTAATAGATCCGAACTAAAACTGAAGTCTAGTCTATAATCTACTCTATAGTCTAATGTATAGTATTTTTTAGTAATCTAGTCTGTAGTTTAATCCATAGTCTTTTCGATAGTCTAGTCTATAGTTTAGTCTATAGTCTCTTATATCATGTCTTCTATGTAATATTCTCTTCTATAGTCTAGTCTATAGTCCAATCTATAGTCTTTTTTATTTTATATTCTTCAGTCCATTCTATAGTCTAATCTATAGTCACTTCTTTAGTCTCTTCTATAGTTTATTCCACAGTTCTTCTAAAGTCCATAATATATTCTACTCTATAGCATATGCTATGGTCTCTCCTATAGTCTTTTCTATAGTCTGTCCTATAGAGTATAGAACTCTATTCTATAGTCTGTTCTATAGTCTTTTCTATAGTGTGGTCTATATTCTAATCTTTATTCTAGTATATAGTCTTGTATATAGTCTCTTTTATAGTCTATTGTGTAGCCTAATCTATAGTCTATTCTATAGTTCCTTCTATAGTATATTATGTGGTATCTTCTATAGTCTAGTCTATAGTCCAGTCTATAATCTAGTCTATAGTTTAGTCTGTAGTGTAGTGTGATTCATAGTCTTCTATAAATCCTATAGTCTATGCTATAATATATTTTATAGTCTAGTTGTATTCTATTCTATAGTCTAGTCTATAGTCTAATCTATTGTAGATTCTATATTCTCTTCTATAGTCGACTTTTTATTCTACAACCGATTCTATAGTCTAATCTATATTCTAGTCTATTGTCTTGTCTATAGTTTCTTCTATGGTCTATTATGTAGTATATTCTGTAATCCAGTTTATAGTCTAGCATAAGGTCTGATCAATTGTGTAATCTATACAGTAGACTGTAGTCTAGTCTTGTTTACCGTTTAGTCTGTAGATGAAGCTGTAGGCAGCTTGAGATCTATTCTAGCCTTAGTTTTGTCTATACGAAAAATATTGCAATAAGCACAATTCCTTTCTGTAGCCTACTTTTTCCCTCTAAATCTCAATCTGTTTTCTTTTTTTTTCAACATATTTCCTTTTCTAATGTAATTTTATTTTAATAAATTTTAATTTTCATTTTCCAAAGCCCATCAAATATAACATTATTACAAAACCCTTTTCTCATTCACATTTCTCGGCATTTCATCACATGTTTCCTTTTTTCTTTTTTCCTCTTATTTGATTATTTTGACAATATGTAAGTATGTATGCAAGTATTTTTTTTTAAACATTACTTTCTTCCTTTCATTATTGTTGCTTTTCATATCTTGACATTTTCAACCTAAATGCTCAATAATAATGTTGTAACCCTTACATGGATACTTACAACAACATTAAAATCCACATGTTGTTAAAAAAAAAAGAAAACAAAATAAATTTTTGAAATATTCATTTAAAAACAGAACAATACAATGGAGAAAATATTACATGTTATGCTTTACTACTATACTGACAGTCTCATAATGTAGAGCATTTCCTGTAGAAACATATAAAGATTTCAAAATTTTTTTTCCCCAAAAAAAGGACCTTCTTACTGCTGTTAATAGCTGTAGAGCAAAACAAAAAAAAAAGTCTCAACTAATTGACTTTAACCCGTACATTAAAGCATACTTTAAGGGTTGAGTTGTTTTAATGTTTATCATAATGATTTTAGGAGCTACATTATTTTAAGTAATAAACATGTGTAGCATACTTCTGTGATGTTTTTGTTTCATTGTGCCATAATGTCGAAATAGTTTTTGAGGAAAATGTTTAAAATATTTTAAATGTTTCTTTATATATAGAGGTTGCTTGGTTTTCTTATAAGGTTTTTTAGAAAATTTTTATAGGGTTTAGGAGGCCAATGTGGTTTTGATGAAGTTTCAAATGAAATGAAATGAAGCATATTTGATTATAGAAAAAAAAAAAAAAAATATGGAAAAATTTAATGCAAAGCATATCGTAGTTTTTATTACAAACATAAAATTTTGTTATTTTGGGGACCTAACAGCCTTCCCTGTTTATTCCTATTTTAATGGCAATTAATTTTATTTATTTATTCTTTATTTTATTATTATTATTATTTTTTTTTCTTTGAAATTTACTAAATATTAAAATTTAAATGAGAAATTAAGAAAAATAAATAACTCAAATTTAACTTTAAATTCCCAAAGTGAATTACATAAAAAATTTTACCATTTTAGGGATTTAAAGCAAGAAGCCTGTTTACTCCTGTTTTAAAGTTATAAAATCCCATAATGGGAAATTTTTTTTTTTTTTTTGTTAATGAAAATTAGTGAAATTGGAAAATTTAGCATTGGATAAGAAAAAAATAAATAAAAATATTTCAATTCTCATTACATTTCTTTAATTCCCTAAGCGGGGATTTTTTTCATGACATTAGGAATTCAAGAAAAATCAATATTATGAAAATGAAAATATAATTTAGTAACTCTCCATACGAAGTACATAAAAAATTTTTCCATTTTAGGCCTGTTTATTCCTATTTTAAAATTATAAAATCCCATAAAATCCCATAAAAATAAATACAAATATCTCAATCCTTATTAATTTTCTTAAATTCCCTAAGCGGGGATTTTTTTCAATACATTATAAATTCCAGAAAAATCAATATTATGAAATAAAACATATAATTTATCAACTCTCCATACGAATTACAACAAAAATTTTATCATTTAGGGATTTAATACCAGAAGCTGTTCTTCTCTGAATTGTACATGTGGTTATTTTAATGCTCAATGATTTCAGGCCACTCATACTTTGACTTCTTCTAACAATTTATGTATCATTATTGATAGTTGACCACCATGGTTAACCTCCATAGTTTATTCATTGAACAATTTCGTCGATTTTGCCATATTAATATTTTTCAAAGGACTTAATGACTCATAACACGGCGGAAATCTCTTATGTAATGATTTTTAACTTATTCGCAGTGTTTTGATTTAAGTAAAAGTAAATACTTTTGTGAAAAATAATATTACTCTGCTCAAGCGAAGAAAATCTTCTTAGAATAGGATATAGTGGGCAACAGAAAAATGTCAATTTACCACTAAATTAACTATATCGTTAAATTTTTAGGTTTTATTTTGATAAATATATTAAATATTATTATATTATCGAAAATTTCAATACAAATTATTTCAATAGGATGCGTTATATGTAAGAAAAATCGCTTATATCTCTTTTTTTACACAACCGATTTCTAACATAACATATATCATTGGAAAGCTTATAATAACGTCTTACGCTTAAGCTAATTAAATTATTTTTATATTTATCAAGCGTGAATTTATCATAAATCTTCCTCATTTATCCCGCCATCCCCTTTTGGTATCTGTAAGAAAATTGGTTAGTGAATAAAACATTATATTTTTTATTCGCACACCAAATTTAGATTGTTTATACATAGAAATAACGGAGTTATTAATTTTTGGCCGGAATTTATCATCCGGCAGTGGTACCAAAACGTCTCTTTTTTTGGAAATAATTCTGTAATTTGTGAAGCTTTGGAGCTGTCTTAACAAAATTTCACATGGTCAGAGCTGAAGTGTTTGCGAGTTTATTTAGACAAGTACAGATACCTAGCTGATTACGGGTGTAGAGAGTCGATCTCGAAAATTAGTCACCTAGGGTATGTAATTTTTTATTTTTTTAATTTTCCAAAAATTTATTTATGATTAGAATGTTAAAAATATTTACATGTAAATAGTTCTTACAAATCTCTACAAAAATATGCTTGCATGTTTAGGTCTTTTAGTTTAAGAGATATTTAGGTAGAGGCAAATTTTTCTCTTATTTTTGGTCTCGTATCTTTAAAGATTTTTAAACTTGAGTGGGGGGCTTAATTTGGGTTCTAAAATGTTTTAAAATATACACTAGAGTTTTTACAAAATTCTAAATAGTATTGCTGTAAGAATCATATAAATATATCTATTCGATAAAAAGTTATATTAATCTAAAGCTAAAACTTGAAAAATATTTTATATTTTTGGGCTTATTTACCAAAAAGTGGCAATATTCTTTCACTACTTAAATATATATTTTGTTTTAGACTACAGAATTTTGTTAATGGTTTTAAAAGAAATCTTAGCGTAAATGCATATGAAATAAAATCGGAGGCGCTTTGGGTAAAGGTTTCCCCCCGAGCCCTATCCAAAGCTTTATCAATTTTGAAAAAGTTTTTAAAATGTTTTTGTAAAATTCTCAAAAGTCAAAGCCAAAATCAACAAAGAAAGATATTGGCCATAACCCCCCCCCCCCCCCTCTATGTTGGTTAAACAAACAAAAAATATTTTGTGAGTCAAGACTTTTACAACGCCTGGGTGATATTTAAATAAAAAAAGTCTATTTCTGAAACAAGTTTTCCCCAGACTGGGATTTTGGGCATTTCCGTATAAAAAGTTGGGAGTTTTTTTTTTATTAATTTCGAGATTTTAGGACAAGTTTGTCTATATTATGCTAAGGTTTCATTGGAATGCACAGAAAGAAGAACTGGATTCTTAAATCAAGTTTATTTTTCTTATTTTTTGCAAAAATTGTACTTAAAAATTTAAGTATGATTCGTACTTAAGATAAGTATATAACGGGATTGATTTAAAAATTGGCATGATATACTTAATTTAATTATAAAAATACTAAAACTAAACACAAATTGTACTTAAAACAAGTAATTGATTCTTGAAATTTGAAATTAAGCCTAATTTGACTTGAGTTAAGAGGAAAAATCTTATAATTATCTGTGAGAGTATATAAGAAGAATGAAATTTACTCTTACTGCTCTCTCACTCTTTATTTGTCTGTCAGTTGCTTTCAAGTTTCGTCATGCAATTTTCTAATTCTCTAATTCCTTAAAGTGTTTAATTTAGAAGTTGATATTGATTATTTGAAAGGTAAGTCCAAATTAAAATTGTAAAAAAAATTGCGGTGGCATGTGACATTCGCGAAGTATTTTGAAAAAACTACGTTCTAAGTACGATTTATTATTTATTAACATATAATTGTAACAAATAATAAAAAACTGAACTTAGTATGAAAACTTATTTCCAATAATAATTTATATATCCCCTTAGAAACAAAAGACTTTCTTTGTGTCTTTTAGAAGAGCCACGTCATTGATTAAGAAATATTGTATTAATTTAAGTACAATTTTTACATATTTATAAATGTATAGTTACAAATACTTTGTAATTTTTTATATTAGTATGGTATTAACAGAAGGGGGAGGGTAAGTCAAAAATGTAAGTAGGAATTGTACTTAAATCAAGACATAATTTCTTAATCAATGAATTAGTTTTCTTGAAAAAAGTCATTTGTTTCTAGGGAAGAATTTTTCTTTTTCTGCATATTTTCAAAATTAAAATGAAAATTAGTAAAATTTGTGAAAGTGAAAACAAGCACTTTATGGATCAATTCAAGAATTCATCGCAATTAGGATTGATTGAAGATCTATGATTCTTAAATCAGCTGAATTTTGGGAGTAATTATTCTCAAATCAATCCCATTTATGCCAAAATATAGACTTAATATTATAATTTTTTGCCATTCTTGATTCAAGTAACTCGCACTTGATTCAAGAGAATCCGTATTTACCGTACTTTTGACACCGTTCAAGATTGATATAAGTACTCAATTTATTTTTTGAGTATATTGAATATTAAGTATCGATTAGCCAGTATTTGTCCCCCTTTTTGGGTACTTAATACTCTAAAGTAGTTACTTAATACTTTTAGAGTAAAATGTTTATAATGATAAATATATAACGGCTAAAATTCAAATCTGTATAAAAATAAAAAATTCTGACCAACTCTTTGGCTGCTCAGATATTGAATAAAAAACGCAATTCATTAAAAAGTGAAAACATTGAAAAAATACTTTTCTCACACTTGATTTTTAAAACATTTAATATATAAGATGGTAAGTCAAGCCCGGACAATCCGGAAAATCGACAGCAAAGCCGAATATCCCAGTCACCAGGGTTATGCTCTGTATTTGGAGAGATCAAAAGATTGTCAAGCTACTAAAATCGGGCGAAACGATGAAGAAAACATTGAACTTAAAATGGCCAAAACATGCCACCAGCATAATAATAGTTCTCGGTCCAGATAACTAACTTTGTTCGATTCGGAATATCCTAGCTGGAATTCACTTCACTAGTAAAAGGTATAAAAAATGGGATTCATTAATTTCTGGTCTCAAAAAAAAAGAATAATAATAATAAAAATAAAAAAATACAAAAAATGAGACGATGTTTTGGGATGGAATAAATTGTTAGAAAAATTGGAAAAATACATAGCATCCGATGGAAAATATTTTAAGTAAAATACGTAGTACACTTATCTTGAAATTAACATTAATTTTTCATAAAAAGCGATGGGTGTTAATGCACACAACCAATAATAAACTTATTTTAAATGAGTTAAAGCGCTATATTCGGCTATGCCGAAGCTTTTATAGCCTGCACCTTACCAACAAATAATAAAATTTACGCCTTAAAGTATGCTTTCATATTTTCACATTTATACTTACGAAAATAAGTTGCATTTTTTCCAAACTACGAAAATGTAAGCTCAAAATTAAACTATCCCAGCAAACCAAAGGTTTGATTTAAAATTTGAGATTGATATGAAATCAAACTTTTTCTCAAATGTAAACGTTTGAGAATGATTTGATTATAATTTGAGAATAATAGATTCGCAACAAAAAGGGGATTTTTTTTTCTAAAATTTTAATGAAGACTTGAAGTAAAGTTTGAATTTACATTTGATATCAAAGAAAAAAGACATAATTTTTCAAATGTTTGAAATATCATGACTGTGATTACTGAGATCATAGCATAATATAATTAATAATAAAATAAATGAAATATGTTTGTGTGTGAATATTTTTAATAATTTTTTCAGATTTTTGCCTATAATTTGGTTGCTTATGGACCGATGTAGTTAATTAAAAAAAACTGAAATTTAGAAAAATATTTACAACACATTTGTATCAAAACGAGTTCCGAAGCTTATATGAAGCTTATAAGAACAAAAATGCGTTTTGACCGATATCTCAGTTACTAATGGACCAATTTTGTTTACTTCTTCCACAACAACATTCGAAAAAAAGATTCTGAATGTTCTGTGCAAAAACGAACGCGCTAGCTTATACATTGGATTAAAGTTTAGTCCGCAAGCCGACCAGTCCAATATTGGAATACTATTAAACCACGATTTAGATTAGTTCGAGACATGGATTGCAGCGTCAACCTTCATCAGTGTAATCTTCATCCACTTCTTCATCCATAAGTGAGGGAAGAGTATATTCCAACAGTTCATTATAAATTGCACAGTTCATTTTAGCTGAAACAAAATATATTTTTGATTTTCCTGCAGCAGAAAAGGATGCCCCAACCATAAAAATATTTCCACCGAAATTGCGTTTCGACATACGAATTTCGTTCAATCTCAAATTATGTCAATAGCCAGAATATGAATTGAGACCGTCCATTTTGAATTACTTTTCTTCATTTCATGTATTTGCGTGTAAACTTTAAACGATTTTCTTTTCTTCCATTTTATGTTACCATCTGTTCGTAAAATGTTTGGAAGTGACAGGAAGGTCAAGTTTATTATTTTTTTTTTATTTGTGTAGCATTTAATTTATTGCGGGTGGCTTCTTCTTTTATATTATTAATTTGCATTTCGTTCATTTTGACAACAAAAGCAAGAAACAAATATTTCTCACGAGTTATTGTAACAACACAACATTGTTTTTGATTGAGAGAAACGAATATATGTCAAAGAAGAACAAATATTTTAAATGCGTTTATGGGAATATGCACCAGTATATAGCCTTTACATCTGTGGTGAAGGGTATAAAAATAACAAAAACATTTCAAAAGAGTTAAGAAAATCGTTCTTAAGAGAAAATTTCACTTGTAAATAAATTAATGCTTTTGTTTTAATGAAGTATGGCTGATTTTATTTTTAATATTTTCAGGATTATGATAAAGGACAAAAATTAGCATTTTTTGATCCTTTTAGAGTTTTTTATGATTTTTTTTTTTTAAAGAAAATTTTATCTGTTTTTTTTAAGATTTTTTTCTTTAACAAATTTTTATAGCCCCAAAACTAGGGAGCAAATTTAAAAATTACTTGGTTATAACTTGGAGGTAATTTAAAGTAAAAGATCTTGATGTTTAATGAAAACAAAATAGAGGTTTCGTTCCCGAGATATATAGCTATATGTGGCGTATCTTCAATAATTTTTCCATATCAGGATTTAAGAGTTCCCAGATAATATTGTAATTACAAGCGGAATGGCATAAAGAGTATATAAACCTTTGACTTAGTAGACTGTATATATATATATATACATATGTCAGGTCGATTTAAAAATCGCCCAAGTGACAAGGAAAATCTTATTCTAGGGATCAAAATAAGAAACTTTGTCCAAGGAACCATACCTCTAAAATTAATTCTGACTTTCCTTATTTTGACCCAAAGGTAAAATTATGAAAAATCCCACTTTGACCCATTTAAAAAGCCCCAATCGAGTCTAAATGTATGACCGACCCCCACTAACTTTGGAGGGCTGACCCACCCATGCTAGTGGCACACGCTCTGGAACCCCTCTGGGGGGTCCCCATACAAAAAATTCAAAAAATCACCATTTTTGGCACTTTAAATGAAACAATCAGCGAAATGGCTAATTTTCGTTTTGTTTTGGAGTTTATTTTTTTTTAATACAACTTAATAAGAGAAAAGAAACTAAAAAAAAATATTGTTTGAAACACACATGGATTTTCAGCGAAATAAATCCACCATCCTCTACACCGCAAGATGAAACAACAAGAACATCACCAACTATCGAAAACCCAATGAGTCATATACTCAAGCATGATGTTACTCTTTTTGGTGCGTGTTCTCATTTGACTGATCTTAATTTACCAACCAATCTGGATATCTTGAGATATTATTTTTACTTGAGCGACCGTGCTAAAGAAGATTCACTACTCAAGTAGCAAATAAGTTGATTGGAATTTGGGAAAAACTTGGTATGGAAATAATGCCGAAAAATAGTGAATTGATTAAATTGAATAGATTGCTCAACAAATATCAAGCCGAAGGTAAGCAAAGATACTATAACCCATTTCCAGAGTTTGTAAAATCTCTGAAATAAATTTTTACATTGGAAAATGTAAATGCGATTTGAAGGCATCTGTATGTACATGCGGATTGGTTCCAGAACGCCTCAAAGAGTTTATGCGCGATCAACATAATCAGAGAAGACTAACAGTCGATGCATTTGTGATGTAAAATGAAGAGCAAGGAGCAACGGTTATGTCGTCAATGCCAACAATGCATCCCGATAATTCAATATACGTACCGCCATCGGTTGAAGAAGATATGGATAGAAGCAATGGTTCACAATACACACAAAGATACGATTGTTTTAACTTTGCCTTGATGTGTGACAGATTTGGTGTGCCTGATAGAGTAGCAAGATTTCGAAATGAAAGATCGGCATGGAGAACCTCTCATCATGGATAAATCGAAAGTTCGCAAAGAAAAAGTCAAATGCAGACGAAAAGTGGTTCACATACAGTTAGACGATATCAATTTTTTAGCATTTTCATTCGATGGTAGAAAAGATGATACCGTAACGAGAGATAATAATTGATGGGAAGTATCATAATAGTGGAAAACAAGCGCTTCCTGTTATTTTGAGAGAACCGAGTTTTCAATTGATTGCTTACGTAAGACTGGAACATGAAACGGCTGAATACAAAACAACCAAATTAAATGATTTTTTTTTTTTTCAACGATAAAAATATATTACTGGATGCATTAATTGGTATATGCACTGATGGTGAGCCAACAAACACTAGGCCACATGGTGGAATTATACGACGATTTGAATTGCTGGTTCATTTGCTTCTACACTTTAACGAACTTCCGTTTCGGCATTTGTTTCAAGCTTTGGACAAATCAACCTGCCCTGGACCAAGATCGGCAATCGGAAAACAGACCAATCAAATCGAAACTTGTGAAATTCTTCCGGTAAGTAATTGCTATCACTCATTTATTATAATTGTCAACCGTTTTTAATTATTTGACTACTTTATTTTACTATTTTCATGTGGTGTACGACTTTGAGAAAATTGCGTTGAAAAATATGACCCCTGCTCCAGAAAAAATTGAATTTTCCACCGAATCGAAGTACTCATACGATATTGCCCATGCAATTTCTAGCGGCGTGGTTTCGGTGGATCTGGGTAACATCAAACCAGGGAAAATTGTACGTTCTCGCTGGCTCACCAAGGCCGCTAGATTATTACGATTATATTTGACAACGGAAAATCCATCCGAAAATTTACGGAATTTATAATTAATTGTTATGTGCCAGTATACTCCAATATCAAATATTACAGCTCTGTCGGGTACGGTAGTGTATTATTTTTCAAATTCATTAGTTGGTCACGGTTTCTACAACCTCCTTTACGCAGTATTGTCAATCAAATAATTAAAGATAATTCATATTATGAGCATTCGAAAAATATCTTGCTATCAATGCTGTTTGATGATAGCAAAGAAAAGCGAGACTGTGCTATAAAGAAAATTCTACGCTATCGAACCGATGTTGAAGACCCAACGGAACTTAGAGTTTATAAAAAACCACAAATAACACGGAAATTATCAATTTGAACGATATAAATAACGTATTTGAACCACCATTCACGCGAATCATTACGTACGATACATAGAAAGAATATTTAAATCAAGATGATCCACCGTTTAATGATCTAAACATTCCGTCATATATACAAGGAACGGAACGACATGTTCAATTGCTAGTTAGCGTTTCCAAATGAGTTATACCAGAAAATGTAGTCGCTATTATGGTGAGCGAAATTGCCCAGACTTGAGAGCAAAAAAGATTTCAAACAATAATTTTTTTTAGTTTCTATATATATATATATATATATATATATTTAGCTCTTCTATAAAACCTCATCTCTTCTTGTCTATTTGGCTTTCTGCCTGTCAAAATTGATCCCTGTCATAACCGACCAAAGTGTACGTTAATAATAATTAAAAACCACGACAAAAACTTTATAAGACCCTTTACAAAGACACAAACATATAAATATTGTAATATATGGCAGAGGAAGAAATTTTTGGCAAAAACAAAAGAAGTTATGTACCAACGCCCCCCAAAAAAAAAAAAAAAAAAAACTACATGTATGAAAACAAGAATTATGAACTTAAACGTAATAAAACCAAAAAGTCGGGTAAAGAAAGGAAAGAAATAAAAGATGAGTGTGTTGTCACGCATAATTAAAATTAAATGCGCTACAGGGAATAATACAACAGCAGGAAGAAAACACAGACACAAATACAACAAGAACAAGCTAAAAGAACATGTGTCATTATAAAAAGTATATTTATAGAAGCAAAAAAAAAAAATCACCAAAACCCAAAAAGAAGAAATATTTATACATTTTGGTATGTGCAGATTTTTCATACTCTTACCAATATTTACATGATAAAACCCACAGAAAAAAGTTCACATATCAAGCCACATATTAATGTTAACAAAAGGGGAAACCGCCCAAAAGTATGCTGTTTGCTTTCAAAATTCTACATAAGTAGGAAAATATGATAGTAAAGATAACCAGAACATATTGAAATACTTATACATATATAAAATGTTTGCTTGTTGTATGATTTCTTTTTCTATATAAAGCTACATTTCAAGTTCATTTATTATGCCTGTGATGGCCATTAATTACTTTATACTATATATGCTACATATTAAAAACACAGGTATCTTCAGATAAAATTGTGGTTTATGAGCTATATGATCTGCTACTCCTTTTACATTTTCATTTTGGTTTTTGCTAACATATTAAGCTTTTAATGGAAAAAAAAATATTCTTGTCGTTTGGTGAAAAATACATGAAAATATTTTTAAGCCTAAACAGTAGGCAATGAAATGCTTTCAACACTAATTATACGCAAATTAAACAGAGCATACTTTTAGGGATTTGTATTTTCCCAAAATATATATGCGTGCTTAAAAAAATTTTAAAGGGATTAACAGTCATTTGGTTTAGTAATTAAAATTATTAAGAACAAAAAAAATTCAAAATTAAAAGCCTTTATCAAACTATTCACCCTTTTTTCAGACTAAGAGAAAAGAAAAGGGTTGTCAGTTTCAAGGCTGAATGCATAAACAAATGTTAGATTAAAAACTGTAAACGTTTAAGGCATATTTAATCAAATTATTTAAATATTCCCCCCAAATATTTTGAAATAAATTCAATTATGAATACAATGAAAAATATTCAATTAAAATGATGCTTAACAAAGAAATTAAAATAAAAGCCTTGAATGATTTCTTATAACAAAATAAAGATTATTTTTTTTAATTTTATTTATTAACACACAAATACTTGATTAAAATTTTTAACTTAAAAAAAATCAAAATAAAAACAACAACTTCAATGAAATTATAGCAGTTTATTTAAAAATTATACCAAAAATTATAACACTTATAGGCATTTTTTAACAAAGCATTCAGATAAACCATTAGTCCGAGTATAACAGTTTTTATTAAAAAATTTTATAAAATTAAAGCAATTTATTTTGAAATTGTTAAAAAATTATAACACTTTTAAATGTTTAATAATAAAGAAGTTTAAGAGAAACTACTTGCCACAGTATAACAGGTTTTGTGACAAACTATTATAAAATTTTTACAGTTTATTTTGAAACTGTTTTTACACATTTTTAAAGTTTTCTAAAATAGAAGTTCAGGAGAAATTATTTTCCATGATATAAAAGTTTTTGTAAAAGATTTGTTTTGAAACTGTTCGAAAATTATAACAATTTCTTACACTTAATTGTATAGAATTTCATGTGAAACAACTTCTTGTAGTATAACAGTGCTAAAATTAGAACATTTTTTAACGTTTAACAGCATTAGAAGTCCTAGAGAAATTATTTGTTTTTTTGACAACTTTTATAAAATTATAACAGTTAATTTTAGAACTGTTCAATAATTAGAACACTTTTATTCATTTTATTATATAAAATTTCAAGTGAAACTACTTCTCACATTATAAAAGTTTTTGTGTCAAACCTTTGTAAAGTTATAACAGTTTATTTTGAAATTATTCTAAAAATCATTACACTTTTTTAGTTTTTCTAAAATAAAATATCAACAAAAATTATTTTCCTTAGTATAACAGTTTTTTGTGGAAAAGTGGTACAAAGTTATAAGATTTTATTTTGAAACTAATCGTAGATTGCAAAATTTTAAACGTTGAAGGGAATCTTTTTGTAAAAATGCAACAAATTTATAAATAAAACTTTTATAACATTATAACAATTTATTTTTAAAATGTTCGAAAATTATGAAATTTTTAAACGTTTAATAATAAAGTTCTCCAAGAGAAACTATTTGTTACAGTATAACAGTTTTTTGTGAAAAACTTTTATAGTATAAAAGTTTTTGTGATTTTTTTTTTTAAATGTTAATAGTTTATTTTGAAATTGTTCGAAAATTATAACATTTAAAAAAAATTAATAATGAGGTTCTTCAAGATAAACTATTTATCTTGGTATAACAGTTTTTTGATAAGTTTTGATAAATTTCATAAAATTATAACAGTTTATTTTGAAATTGTTTAAAAATGATAACACATTTAAAAGTTTAATAATAAAGAAGTTCAAGAGAAGCTATTTGCCACAGTATAAGAGTTTTCGTGACAAACTTTTTTTGTGCAACTGTTTGAAAATTATAACACTTTTAAACATTTGAAAATAAAGAAGTTCAAGAGAAACTATTTCCCACAATATAACAATTTTTGTGAAAAGGTTTTTTTTTTTAAATTATAAAAGTTTATTTTGAAAATGTTCGAAAGTTATAAAATTTTTTACCGTTTTATAAAATAGAACTTCGAAATAAACAATTTGCCTTGGTATAACAGTATTTGGGACATACTTTAATCAAATTATAACAGTTCATTTTGCAACTGTTCGAAAATTACAACACTTTGAAAAACACATGATAATAAAAAAAAACCAAGAGAAGCTTTTTACCGTAGTATAACAGTTTTTAGGATTTTTTAATTATAACAGTTTGTATTGAAACTGTGCACCTTTAAATGTTTAATAGTATAAAGTGTTAAAGAGAAAGTATTTATCACAGTATAAAAGTTTTTATAAAATTATAACAGTTTATTTTTAAACTGTGATAAAATTATAAAATTTTTAAACGGCTTATAATATAAAAGTTAAAAATAAACTCTCTGTAATAGTATAAAAGTTTCTTGCAACAACTCTAATAAAATTATAACAGTCTATTTTGAAACTTTACTAAAATTATAACATTTGGAAATCCTTTATAGTATTAAGTTATAAGCAAAATTGTTTTTCATAGTATAACAGTTTTTTTTAAACTTTTATAAAATTATAACAGTTTATTTTGGAGCTATACTTAAATTATATTACTTAAAAACATTTTATGGTTTAAAAAATCAAGAAAAACTTCTTGTTAATTTTTAATAATTCAGACAGGCTTAAAAATTATTTTTTTTTCTATCTATTTTATCTTTAACTTTCTAAAGAAAATTCTTGTCATAATTACTTCAGCTTAAAGTTCTTAATCATTTCTCAAATTTCCAACCATATGAATTTCTTCTACACATATCCTTTAACTACAACAAAAAAACCCAAATTATAAGCTTAAAAGTATAATATTCCATTCCTATTATAAAGCATAAACCAAAAAATCCTCTTAAAATCATATCTTGGTATTACGCGATAATTTACTCACTAAATGCACAAACACAATTACATCCACATACTACAAACACTCGTATAGTTTGCAATAATTGTCAACCACTTCAACCATCTACCAACCCACCTTTAAACTTATAAAAGTGACCTTTTCCTTTTGTGAGTAACTGAACAATGAATGAATGAATGAATGAATGTGTCTCTCTGTATGGGTACTTGTATAAGTTTGTGGTGACATGAATGTTAAAGGGGATTAAAAACGTTTGAAATCCTCTTAAGTGTCGAGTTAAAATGTGGTTTACTTATGTTGTGTTTTAGAGGGCAGAGAGTGAAGTAGAGTGAGAGATAAAACTAATTGTAGTGACCATATAACTCAATAAACACTTCAATAATACAACAATAATAATATGAAAAGCCAAGACAAGATGTTCTGTTATCAAACAAAAAGAAATGACAAAAAAATAGAAAATTGGTATAGTTAGGTATTGTGATAGGTGAAGCTTGAAACAGAAAGTAGGATAGAGAAAAAAAATAATGAAAGACGATAGGGCTTTTGAGAGCTAAGGAAAAAATTAATCTGCATAATTTCCTACCTAGGAAATTTTAAGATTTCATTTTTAATAAAAAAATAAAAAACACACTTAAAAGTATGCTTTAGTTCTATCTTCCTATAGCATCTTTAAATATGTTTTGGTTTTTAACAAAATTCCTTTATAATAAAGCGTACGTTTAGCTTGCTTAAAGGAGATATTTTAGTCAATGTTTTTAAGTTTTATTTTTTGAACTATAACTACTTATAACAAGACACAACCAATAATAGTAATGCTTTTAGATTTAAAAAAGAAAATCTCATCGCAAAAGCCACAACCCGAATTCCAAAAAGTATGAAAACCAAAAACGTTAACAAAAGAAAATAGTTTAAGAAATTCTCCTTAGAAACACAAACTTTACGTGTTTGTTGTTAAAATCTACTTCCTAGTGCACACATTTCTCTACCAAAAAAATAATAAAACATAATTTTGATAACAAAAGGATTTATGAAATTTTTATCAAAGTTCAAGTACATGGAAAACTAAACAGAAATTGAATATTATCGAAAAAACAAACAACAAAAGTATTTGTAAAATATTCTAGGAAAAAAGAAATAAGAAGAAACAATAGAAAATATAAAAATAGAAAAATAACAGGACAGGACACTTGGAAAAAAACTAGTGATTTGAAGAGAAAAACTAAAGTGGAAAAGTTAAATTTAGGGGAAGAAACGCAACGATATTTAAAATTATAAAAATAATAAAAAGACAAAAATTTTAGTCGAAACCATAATATAAAGAACATTTTCACTTAAAAGCAAAAAATCCTTTAAAAAAGTAGGCGTGGCATCAAAAAATTCAATGCGATTAATTTTTTATTTTGTTTGGGAGATTTTTTCGCTTTTTTAATTTTGCGTTTTTTTAAGTTTTGGTGAATTTTTTAAGTTTTTGCAAAGATCCTTAGTGAACCAGATGAGTGGTGGCTGGACTTTTAAAGTTGCTCACCTACAGCATGCCAGATTTTTTAAAAGTCTCAAAATACATTTACATATGTACTAATATCTGTAGGAGATTTTTTGACATTTGCGATTTTCGGGAGGGAGCCTTGCACCGTAACAATAGTCAATTATGGACTTATTCGTTTAAAAACTAAACCCAAAACTTTTTTGTGCCAATTGTCATACATAATGGCATTTTTGTGGGATTTATATTAGAAAAAATTGTCTGGAAATAGAAAATTTAAGGAAAATTTTCTATAGAAAGATTTATCGAAAATTTTCTATAGAAAGAAGATTTATCGAAAATTTTCTATAAGAAAAAATTTATCGAAAATTTTCAATAAGAAAATAAATAATCAAAAATTCTCTATAAGAAAAAAATTTATCGAAAATTTTCTATAAGAAAAAAAATTATCGAAAATTTTCTATAAGAAAAAAATTTATCGAAAATTTTCTATAAGAAAAAAATTTATCGAAAATTTTCTATAAGAAAAAATTTATCGAAAATTTTCTATAAGAAAAAAATTTATCGAAAAGAAAATTTATTGAGAATTTTCTGTAAAAAGAAAATTTAATGAAAATTTTCTATAAAAAGAAAATTGATCGAAAATTTTCTATAAAAAAAGAAATTTATCGGAAATTTTCTATAAAAAGAAAATTGATCGAAAATTTTCTATAATTTTTTTTATAATATTAAAAAAAAAGAAAATTAATTGAGAATTTTCTTTGAAAAGAAAATTTATTGAGAATTTCCTTTGAAAAGAAAATTTATTGAGAATTTTCTATGAGAAGAAAATTTATTGAGAATTTTCTATGAGAAGAAAATTTATTGAGAATTTTCTATGAAAAGAAAATTTATTGAAAATTTTCTATGAGAAGAAAAATTTATTTTGAATTTTCTAGGAAAAGAAAATTTATTGAGAATTTTCTATGAAAAGAAAATTTATGGAAAATTTTCTATAAAAAAAATTTATGGAAAATTTTCTATAAAAAAAATTTATCGAAAATTTTCTATAAAAAGAAAATTTATCGAATATTTTCTGTAAAAAGAAAATTTATCGAATATTTTCTGTAAAAAGAAAATTTACCAAAAATTTTCTATAAGAAAAAAATTTATCGAAAATTTTCTTTAAGAAAAAAATTTATCGAAAATGTTCTTTAAGAAAAAAATTTATCGAAAATTCTCTATAAGAAAAAAATTTATCGAACATTTACTATAAGAAAAAAATTATCAAACATTTTCTATAAGAAAAAAATTTATCGAAAATTTTCTATAAGAAAATAATTTATCGAAAATTTTGTATAAAAGAAAATTTATTGAGAATTTTCTACGAAAAGAAAATTTATTGCGAATTTTCTACAAAAAGAAAATTTAACGAAAATTTTCTATAAAAAGAAAATTGTTCGAAAATTTTCTATAAAAAAAAGAAATTTATCGGAAATTTTCTATAAAAAGAAAATTGATCGAAAATTTTCTATAATTTTTTTGATAATATTAAAAAAAATAAAATTTATTAAAAATCTATGGAGAATTTTCTGTGAAAAGAAAATTAATTGAGAATTTTCTTTGAAAAGAAAATTTATTGAGAATTTTCTTTGAAAAGAAAATTTATTGAGAATTTTCTATGAGAAGAAAATTTATTCAGAATTTTTATGAGAAGAAAATTTATTGAGAATTTTCTATGAAAAGAAAATTTATTGAAAATTTTCTATGAGAAGAAAAATTTATTGAGAATTTTCTAGGAAAAGAAAATTTATTGAGAATTTTCTATGAAAAAAAAATTTATCGAAAATTTTCTATAAAAATAAAATGTATTGAAAACTTTCCATAAAAAGAAATTATTGAAGATTTTCAATAAAAATAAACTTTATTGAAAAATTATTTATAATTTAGAAAATAGAATAGAACTTAGAAAATATATCGAAATTTTTCTATAAAAAGAAAATTTATCAATAATTTTCTATAAAAAGAAAATTTATAAAAAATTTTCTATAAAAAGAAAATTTATCAAAAATTTTCTATAAAAAGAAAGTTTATCGAAAATTTTCTATAAAAAGAAAATTTATCGAAAATTTTCTATAAAAAGAAAATTTATCGAAAATTTTCTATAAAAAGAAAATTTATCGAAAATTTTCTATAAAAAGAAAATTTATCGAAAATTTTCTATAAAAAGAAAATTTATCGAAAATTTTCTATAAAAAGAAAATTTATCGAAAATTTTCTATAAAAAGAAAATTTATCGAAAATTTTCTATAAAAAGAAAATTTATCGAAAATTTTCTATAAAAAGAAAATTTATCGAAAATTTTCTATAAAAAGAAAATTTATCGAAAATTTTCTATAAAAAGAAAATTTATCGAAAATTTTCTATAAAAAGAAAATTTATCGAAAATTTTCTATAAAAAGAAAATTTATCGAAAATTTTCTATAAAAAGAAAATTTATCGAAAATTTTCCATAAAAAGAAAATTTATCAACAATTTTCTGTAAAAAAAATTTATCGAAAATTTTCCATAAAAAGAAAATTTCTCGAAAATTTCCTTAAAAAGAAAATTTATCAAAAATTTTCTGTAAAAAAAGTATCAAAAATTTTCTATAAAAAGAAAATTTGTTGAAAATTTTCAATAAAAATAAGGTTTATCGAAAATTTTGAATAAAAATAATATTTATCGAACATTTTTTATAAAAAGGAAATTTGTCAAAAATTTTCAATAAAAAAAATATTAAAAATTTTCAATAAAAATAAAGTTTATCAAAAATTTTCTATAAAAAAATTTATCAAAAATATACTTTAAAATGAAAATTTATCGAAAATTTTATATAAAAAAAATTAAAAGTTTCCTATGAGAAAAGTGTACATAAAATTTATTGAAATTGTTCTATTAAAATGAATTTTAAATCTCTAATTTGGGGACAATTCTCCTTAACTGGCAGTACTAAATATTTATCTTTAGTTTATTTTCATCGAAAAGTATTTGCTTCCACATTTATAGTCTCGTTTCTTTTTTTTTTTTTTTTAATTTGTCTGACTCAATTTGATCTCTATAATTTTGTTTTTTTTTTTTTTTTCAATATTTGACTTTTTTTTTACTTTTCAAATGTTGTACTTTTTTGTTGATAATTGGTAAATATTTTGAGCGTAGTTTTCAAAATGTGCTCTCATGAACTCATAATCTGTTTGAAATATATACCTCAGTTATTGGGGTCCTTCAGGGCCACACATACGAATAGGCGAACGGACGGACAGGCAGACACCGTTACTTCAACAGATTTAGATATGAAACTGTATATTGTGCAAATATATATATAAATGGTACATTTATGTTTAAAAGCGTATGAATACTTTCAGTTTAAAAGTAGTCACAAAAAGACGATCTATCCATTAACTTCACAGATATTTTCTTATATTTATTTAGGCAGTTGTTATTATTTTATTTATTTATTTTATTTTATTTTATTTTATTTTATTTTTTGTATTAATTATAATTAAAATATTTTTAATTTTGTAAGGCCTTGATTATTATTCTCAATCTATTGTTTACTTCTCTCCCAAACACCGTTTTAAACTCTTAGAACAGGTGCTTTTTTATAGCTGTTTTTCTCCATATAGATTGCACTCAAATAGCATCATAAATTTATAGCAACATTGTTGGTTTTACTATAGCTCTATTTAAATGTTTTTATTTGCAAGTTTTTATTTTTTTTATTTATTTTTTATTTTTTTGTTTAAAAACAAAAAATTCCTTTAATTTGTTTATGTTTTGCCAGATTTTTTATGATTTTCTTCATGTATTGACTAAAGCTAAAGAAGTAACAGAAAAATAAGTAAATGTTACTTGCTTAAATTTCTCTCTACTTGGCAACAATATAGCCAGAAAAACAAAGAAATTAAATATCAGGCAAAAATTCCGAAGGAACAAATATGTATGTTCTTTTTTTGGAAAGCCATAAAATCCTCTTTACAACATTGTCTTACAATTGGTATTATTTCCATCAAAGACTCTCAAGTGTACAGGGTTTATAGTTGTTTATTTCGTTTTCAAACAAATGAAAACAACAATAAACAGAATAAATTGTAACTTTAACAGTCAACAAAATATACAACAAACTATCTGAGTGAAACAATAAAAAAAATAAAATAAATTGTTGAATTATGACTGAAGAAACAAACAACAATTGCAACAAAATTTGTTGTCATAAAAAATTTAAGCTCATTACTAGTAATAATGCTTACATATTTGTGCAAGAATATAATGACATTTACAGTATTATAAATTTATTAGTAAAATCTTCATTAGTATTACAAAACTAATTTGTAGAAAAACAAAAACAAAAAAAAAAACTAATAATAATAAATCATATTATTTTCGAAACGGTTATAAATATCACAGTTCAAAAATTTTAAGTTAGGAAAATTAATAAATAAATATATATATATATATAAATATAAACATTGTACATGTGTATATATATGATATATATATATATATATATAAATATATATATATATATATATATAAATATAAACAATGTACATGTGTATATATATGATATATATATATATATATATATATATAAATATATATATATATATATATATATAAATAAATGTATATATGTATATATATACATACATATATATATATATATATATATATATATATATATATATATATATATACATATATATATATATATATATATATATATATATATATATATATATATATCATATATATATATACATATAAATATATATATGATATTATATATATATACATATAAACATTTATTTATATATATATATATGTATATATATATATATATGTATACATTATATTATATATATATATATGTATGTATATATGTATATATATATATAATACATAATAATATTTTAAAAGATTGTTTAAGAGATTTCGATTTAGCGGTTTATATTTGTAAAAGTTAAATTTTTGTAAATTTACTGGAACCGAAATGATTTTCGCAATAGAGGTGGTCACCTTTGGCTCACTGTAGCATTACCTTCGTGCTGATCTAGAAAGCAGGGGTGCGCAGGTCATGCACAACGTGTGTGAGTGAAGCGGTCGTTCAGGCGTCGAAGTGGCGATGGACAAAACCGTGATAATGTTGCTTAAGGGCAAGTTATCGCGGGGCCGTCATCCGCTCATTCGGACTGGCAACGTTAGTCTCAGATATGCGACTGAGGTCAAGTATCTGGGAATAATGATGAGTGAGATAATGAACTTTTTGGTTCATCTTACTTACATAAGAGACAAGTTGTCGGCTGTTGCAGGTAAGGTTAGGCGCATCCTCAGGAGTGACTGGGGCCGTGTATGGGTGGCTTTTCGTTGCTTGCGTAACGTTTGATGCCCCTGCATGGTATGAAACGGTCATGTCTGTTGTTGGCAGAAACAAGGTCTTATCCTGCCAGAGGGTTGCGATGTTGGCGTGCATGCCAGTTTGTAGGACGGTATCGTCAGACGCACATCAGGTTCTTTTAGGTGTGGCACCTCTTGATCTGGAGGTAATACGTCATGCTATTGCTTTCAAGATCAAGAAGGTGCTACCACTTCTTGGACATGATTGGGTTTCTGCTTCTGATCTGATGAATGGGGATAGTGTGCGAGTCAAGGCACTCTGAGAGGAGTGTCTTTTGTATAGGTGGAGGACGAGATGGACGAACAGTGACAATGGGAGGGTAACGTATGAGTTCATACGTGACGCGGACTTCGTATGGCAACGTCCAGATTTTGGCTCACTCAATGCATTTTTGCGGAAGGAGACATGGAGGCGGCTCCTATATGAACAACCGTAGTGGTGCTCCTTGCCGCTGTTGCTTGGCCGCTCTCTTCGTCGCTGTTGTTTGTCCCCGGTTTGCGGGTATGTATATGACTGTTGCAGAGGTTGGCATGATGGATTGCTATTTTGCTCCTACTTCGCTTTCCTGTTTCGTCGTTGCTGTTTCTTGCTGTTTGGCTCTTCCTGTCGTCTCACCTTGCTGTCTCTCTCGTCGTGTTTCTTCTCTGTCCTCGTTGTTGGTTCCAGGTGACTTTTGTGACCAAAGACCACCCGCGAGGATGCCAGCGTCGAAGTTGTCCTAGTCGTAGTTCGTTTTGTCCTTTGCTGGTGTCACACCATGCGGCCAATGAATCGCCCGTTAGGGCGATTGTTGATTGTTTGTGATGTAATTGTTGTTCATTTATGTTGATGTGTGTTTTGTGTGTGGCCGTGGCGGGTCCCGAACTGTTTGGAGTTCAACTGGTAGTAGTCATCTTTGGCTACAAAGTCCGACCGGTGACTTTATACTGGTACCACGGGTGTTAGGAGCCCCTGGAACTTCAGTTCCAGCCTGACAACGGTGCGGCCCTTGGGGAACTTCGTGGTGGATGTGGTGTAGACCCAAATAGCAAGTAGAGCGTGAGCTCGATGTGGAGTTTCATTGCAACCGGGTGCGGGAGTTTAGATAGGCTCCACTCCTAACCAAGGGGAAAGTCATGTCCAAATACATGACTTCAAATTGGTACTCAAGGATTACTTTCTGTCAGACTTGAGGGCGTTGGTGGACGCATTGTATTCACCATGTGTAAAGAGCACCGTGAGGTTGAGTCTACATGGACGGGTACTCACGTAAAACCCTCGACGTTGTAGCATTACCTGTTTTACAGTTACACACTGCAGTTAATAAAAATCTGAAAGCCTAACTAATCCTCTATTAATGTCTCAAATTTCATCAGGTTCGATATAAAGATTTCGATTTATCGGTACATATTTGTAAATTTACTAGAACAGCAATATGGTGATGGTCAACTTTGACTTGTAGCATTGTCTGTTTTACAGGCACACATTCGAATTAATAATATTTTGAAGGCCTAACTTCTACTCTGTAAATGTATCGCGTTAGCAGTTTAGAAGATTTCGATTTATTACTATTTGTTTTGCAAAAGACCTCACTGTGCATTGTTTTAATAATGTGGTGTCAAATTGATACCAATAAGGTATGAATTTGTTAGTTTGGATTAAAGCACTATTGACATTGCTAGGGTGGTATTTTGTACCAGCTTGTGGTTGATATTTCTATAGGTGACATAATAATTTTGTAAAAAAATTTTTTAGTAATAAATTTTGTTGTTTTAAGAGATTTTTAAATATATTTGATTTATATAGAGAATCCATCCCTGACTGCTAAGCTATAATTACGTTAAGTGATTTTAATTATAAATTTTTTATTAAAATTTTACCTTAAAAAAACAAGGTAGCAATTTGAATTTTTCCTTTTTAATTATTAAATAAACCTTTTTTTCTAGTTTAATGTTCATTTCCCACATATAAAATTTTTCGCTCTCTCTTTATTTCATAATATGATTAACATTAGTGTCTAATTAGTTATAAAGCATTATGAATATTTAAATAGAAAAGAAACAACGCAAAACTCTGATAGGCAGACAGCTAAATAGAAAAAGTATGAAAAATACTGGGAATAGTGTTAATATGACAAGGTTTTAATAATGTTGTTCATTATTATAATGAGGGTGATAATGATGATGATGATGGCTTTGAAAATAGCAGCAGCAACTATATTGGTGGTGATAGCAATAGCAAGTAGCAGTAATAATGACTGGGAATTCATTTGTGTGTGTCAGTCGTATTTTTTTTTTTTTTTTTTCTTTTTTTTTTTTTGTTACACTTATTAACTCATTTCTGTGTTTGTAGTTGTTTTAATAATAGACTCCCCAGAGATCGTAATAATGAAAACAAAATAAAAATTACTAATGAAAGTTTTTGTATATAAAGAAAACCCTGTCATGATGACATAGTTTTGTTAATATTTTCAAATGAACTAGAAGGAACAAAAAATGTTATAAATTTGCTGGAGAAAAAATAAAGCAAATGTTTATTTTCCCTTTTTTGTTTAGGCAATTTAATTAAGTAATTAAGATGTTAATGAATAATTCTGCAGCTGGAAACAAACAAGCAACAAGTATCAAACTGAGAATAGGAACTAATGGATATTGTAATTATTAGAGAAAAAAATACGCTTTAATTTAAAATAATTTTAAGGGAAAATATTAATAATTATTTAATTTTTTTTTTTATAAAATCCCCTCACCAATTTGTTTTTATTGAAAAATATAAATCATTTTAGTTTAACAACTCTTAGACATATTTCATCGTAACCCACAATTTAGTCCTGTTTCAATGTGAAAAAGTTTCAATTTCAAATTCTTGTCCTTTTAAACACATAAATTTGTTACACTCCAAATGCTGTAGAACTTCATATATATGAAGAGGGTGTTACTTTCTTTGGTAACACCCTCAGCTTTGTGGCTACCAAAAAAGTTATAAACATAAATGCATATTTATTTTTTTTTTTTTTTTTTTTTAATTGTCTAGAAAAGAATTTGACATGGTTATTTTTCTTGTAAAGAAAATTTTGAAATGGGTCAAATAATGTTGTTGAAAACTGCCTAGTTTGTTGAACCAGAAGTAAGAAAGAAATAGACAATTTTTAAAATATTTTTAAAACTAATGATGTTGAGAAAAGAAAAATGGAAATAATTATTTTCTATTTTATTACAATACACAGAAAAAAATATTTTCGAAAAAATCTCAATATAATTATTAATCAGAATTTTAAAATGATTTAAAATATTTTTATAATTAAATAAATTACCCAAAATTGAAGTATTCTATGTAATGGGTGATTCAAGTAGAGATACTTTTTTCAATAGCCTTTTTTTGACAGATCACGTATGAGTCGTGTCATGCTGTCATGTTATTTTTGTTCAGTATTGTTTGGCATTTCATAATGAAAAGACTTACGCCTGAACAACGTTTACAAATCGTTCAACTTTATTAAGAAAATTCACGTTCTGTGAGGAATTTATTTAGCTAAGAGTGTACACGAAGACAGTGGAGAGTCGATTCGACACCGTTCGCAGCAACTATGACTGACGTATGGAACGACTTGGCGCATTTTACGTCGAGATCTTAAATTGAAAGCATACAAAATACAGCTTGTGCAACAACTGCAGCCGCTCGACCTTCCTAAGCGAGATCGCTTCGCTCTATGGGCTCTTGAAAAGTTCCAAGAAGATCCGACGTTTTTGAGGCAAATTTTGTTCAGCGATGAGACCCATTTCTGGCTTAACGGGTATGTAAACAAACAAAACTCCCGCATTTGGGACGAAGAGCAACCTGAAGAGTCACTTCATCCAGAAAAAACAACGATTTGGTGTGGTTTGTGGGCCGGTGGAATCATCGGTCCATATTTATTTAAAAATGATGCCGGTGCGAACGTAACCGTCAATGGCGACCGTTATCGTGCCATGATAACCGACTATTTGATGCCTGAAATTGAAGTTCGTGATCTCGGCGACATTTGGTTTCAGCAAGACGGCGCCACTTTCCACACATCACATCAATCAATGGATTTATTGAGAGAACACTTCGGTGAACACATAATTTCACATTTTGGGCCGGTCGATTGGCCACCAAGATCGTGTGATATCACACCGTTAGACTTTTTCCTGTGGGGATATGTAAAGTCTAAAGTTTATGCGGACAAACCCGCTTCGATTCAGGCCTTGGAGGAAAACATCACGCGTGTCGTTCGCCAGTTACCAGTCATTGAAAATTTGACTCAACTGATGGACCATCTGCGACGTAGCAACGGCCAACATTCTATAGACATAATCTTCAAAAAATAAATTCCAAAAAATGTTCTTTCAAATGATAATAAACGTTCACCATTAAATTTGAATTTTCTGTGTTTTTATCTTTAAAAAAGTAGGGAACCTCGAAATGGATCACGCTTTAGAAAAAATATGATTTATAAACGATTTATCAAAGATAAAAATTATTGTTTTTTAATTGTATCAATTATTCAATTGATCAAAATTAAAATTTTTTAGTATTTTTTACTAAAAATAAAACAATTTATTGGCTTTTAGTTATTTTTCTTATTGTGCCAATTAATAATTTAATCAAACATAAATAAAAATAAGTGATAATTTGAATAATTGAATATAAAATTTTTTTCATAGGTTGAATTTCAATTAATAAAATAATTGAATATGTATTATTTGTAATTGAAATTGGATTTTAGATTTTTCTATGTAAAATGTGAAGTTAATTTGTTAGAATACTTTGATTTTGAGCAACTGATTTAATTAAAAACATATTTGAGATCATTATTAAGTTTTGATTAATAATTTAATTAAAATTTTTTTTCGAATATAGGGTCGAACCTACTTTAAAATATTTGAAATTAAAAATGATTTACTAAAAGTACATTAAGGGGCGATAACTGTTCTGATTTTTAACATAAAAGTAAGCAAATATAACAGTTATTTTACAATATTTATTTATTTACTTTTTTTTTCTAAATAATATAAAAGTTATTTTCTGATTTTTATTGATTTATTGCAGAATACCAGAAATCGCAAAAAAATCCATTACGGGAAAAAAACCTAAAAAAATAAATAAAATCATTAAAATAAAAAAAATCGACCAACAGCAAAAGGAGACAAAATTTCAAAAAAATTATCTTAAAAAAATCGTCAAAGAGAAATAAAATCGTCTAAACGAAATAATATTGGTAAAAAAACAAAACACCAAATTGAAAAAAATCGCCTAAACGGAAAAAATCATCTGAACGAAAACAAAGAAAGAGCAATCGCCAAAACGGGAAAAAACGCTAAAATAAAGAAGTTGCAAAAAACAGTAAAGAAATCGCCATATTAAAAATATTTGGAACAAAAATTAATCGCCAAAACGAAAAAAATACGCCAAGATAGAAAAAAATTGCAAAAATAAAAAATAACCGAAAAAAAATTTTGACTAAACGAAAAAAAGCCATAACGAAAGAAAACAAAAAAGCGAAAAGAAATCGGCAAAATGAAAAAAAAATCGCAAAAATGAAAAAAAATTGCAATACAAAAAAATCGCCAAAATGAAAAAACCGCAAACCTGAAAAAGTATATCAGCATAACGCAATAACAGCCAAAACAAAAAATATACTAACCAAAAATAAATCGTCAAAACGAAAAAAAAATATTAAAACGTAAAAAATCGCCAAAAAGAAGAAAACGCAAAAATGAAGAAATCGCCAAAATGCAATAAAATTACATAAACAAAGAAAGAAAAATGGCAAAAAATAGAAAAAATCCAAAACGGGAAAAAATCGCCTAAATGGTAAAAATCGCCAAAACGAAAAAAACGCTAAATAAAAAAGACGCCAACAAGAAAAAATAGCGAAATTAAAAATCTTAAATGGAAAGAAATTTATATATATATATATATATATATATATATATATATATATTTATGTATGTATATATACTTTTTTTCATTTATGTGATTGAATTTTAGCTGGGAATGAAGAGCAAATGTTGGACTTGGTTAAAATTCTATGAGTTTATTTTATTAAATTTCTTAAAATTCTGAAAAATATCGAAGGTCATGTTAATAAAAGCTCTATATTTTTCTTTAAAATTTAAGACATATGCTTTATTTTCAAAAATTACCATATTTTCTAGAAATTCTGAGAATTTTTGAAAAAAATGTCAAAGGTCACATTTAAGAAAATATTTAATTTTATATTTGAATAAGGATCAAATATACTGGATTTTTAAAAGCTTAGATAATTTTACAGTAGAATTAAATAAAAGTTTTGTATTTTATTTCAAATTTTAAAGCAAATATTTTGTTTTCTTAAGTTAACTACATTTCTCTACAAACTTTAGATGAATTCTTGAAAGAGGTCATATTTAAAAAGTTTCTTAATTTTACATCAAAATTGAGGCAAAATTGATTACAAAAGTAACATTTTTTATTATTTTTTTCTATTTTATTTTTAACTAAATTGTGACAAAATCCTATTAATTCATAAAAAGGGTCAAAGGTCATATTTATAAAACGTTATATCTTTGGCCTAAGGATAAATCATCCTTTTTTATAAAAAATATTTTGTTAACTTTTTTACATTTTCGACAAAAAGGTCAAAGATTATAAAGTATTATATTTTCATTTTAAAAATCGTAAACAAAAATGTTGTTTATAAAAAAATATTGTTTTGTTTTTTATAAACAAAACATTTTTTAATGTATATAAATTTAATTATTTTGATTTTATAAACAAAATTTTATTAAAAATTTTTGGTAACATTTTTGTAAAGGTCATAGGTCAAGTTTAAAAAACGTCTATTTTAATTTACAATATTTTCTAAACAGAATATCGAAAAAATTAATTTATTTACTATTATTAGCAATTGCTATTTATAATATTTCATAATATTTTTTTTATTCATAGTGTTTAATGTCTCAAAATGATTGTTACATTTCAAATATGTGGTTTTAAAACGTGTAAATATGCAACAGCTGACAACAATAAAAACAAATAGAAATAAATTTAATTTTTATTATGGCAGCGACTTCTAATGAAGGGACTGGTATGAGTACTTAATTATTGACGAGATAATCTCAGTCAGTCTCGCATGATCACAGTGGGACTAAAAAAACTCTACTGATCGGTTTGCATTGATAATTTATAGAAGTTTTTTGTTTAAACAAAAAAATAAATAAATAAATAAAATTATGCTTTCATAAATTTGAGTCCTAATATCTTAAAAATTATTACAGTTATGATAATAGCTTTTGAACACCTTATTATGAAGAATTAAAAAATTCTAATTTCAGGAAAATATATAAAATTGAACTATATATTTTTTAGGTCGAAATTTATTATTATTCAAATTATGGCCTTTTTTTTTTGGAAAATTGGATCGTGAGACTAAATTTACCGGTGGGTATTACAATTTTTAGCAAAAAGTTTAAAAACATATTATTATATTTAATTTTGAAATTGTATAAATCTTTTTAAAATAACTTTGAATAAACCTTTTTTTTAAAAAAAAAGCATTCTCTTGAATAACATTTTCTGTTTTAATTTACAATATCAGCTAAATAAAATTATGGCAAAAATTACATTCCTACATAAAATTTAACGTACTATATGTATGACTATAGTTATAGTGGTGGCCAGTGTTGCCAGAAGGTAAAAAACTCTAACTGTAAAAAAGCTAAATAAAAAAATCTTATTTTCTTAATTTAAATAAAACATTATTTTTATCGTTCTTTATTAATTTTAAATTAAATTTAATTTTTAAATTAAACATAGAAAGGCTGCCAGCAAAATGATCCAATACGAAATTGCCAAAAAAAAAATCGCATAAACTTTTCATATCACAGAAAAAAATTACAACAAGTCAATTGTTTCATTAATATCCAAAATCGTCAATACAGTTATCATTTTTAATTAAAAAAAGACACCAACCACAATTTTTGTTAATTTAAAAACTATTTTTGTTATTTAAAATTATTATATAGATAGAAGATAGATAGATATATAGATCGATAGATAGATAGATAGATAGACAGATAGATAGATAAATAAATAGATCGATAGATAAATAGAATCACATCTCCACCCAGACACCAATTTCGGTCGTAGGAAAAAAAATAGTGACAAAGTTATGGGTATGCCCCTAACGCCCAATGAACCAACCAATTCCCATAACGAAGCCTATGATGTCTACAAGCTTCCTATTCCAAACATCATATAGCCGTCGAGAAATTGAAATTGACTGTCTAACCATTTCATCCTACGATATTGTAATCGTGAACAGTAACACACAATATGTTCAATATACTCGGTCTCATCAACGTCCTTACACATTCTACGAAAATCAGAACTGCCAGCGTTCCATTTGGACCTCATGTTCCCTATCATGCAGTGCCCGTTATGACACCTATCGTGGTCTTTAAACTTTTCCTACTCCAACTCAGAAGAGTACTTGTGTCTGCCCCGTTGAGCGTTGGCCATATCTCCCTCGATACCTTACAGTCCACTCTACTCCCTCAAGCCTGCTTGGTTCTAGTAAAGATCCATTCATTGATCTTCCTAAAGAAGAAACCCAGTGGGAGTTTCACGTTAGTTTTACACTTGCCAATTCATCGGCCATTTCATTGCCAGATATATTGCAATGGCCTGGTACCCAGCAGAGTCTTACCACCTAATATTCCAATAGCTCCTCCAGTGAACTCTTGCAGGTGGCCACTAGCCTGGATTTTACCAAATGCCAAATTTTAACAACTTTTTGCAACAACGAGTTTGTAATATTAAATACAAATATTTTTACATATATAACAATGGGTTTTTACGACTAAACAATTATATTGTTAATATTTATTAATTTTTTTTCACATATTAGAAAATAAATGAATTAAATTTTAGACCATTTAATAGCGCATTAGTGTATTTTAGTTGATATTTTTATATAATTTTGTAAATAATATATAACAATAAATTATAATATAAATAATAATAATAAATAGTAGGAGATTAAAAAGTCATTGCTAAAATTAAATAGTAAATTTTGCGACCAAAGATTCTTCTTTCGGGGAATGGCTTTCACTAAAAGTTCCTGTGAATGGTATCAGACCAATTACTTTTACGAACAATTCTATAATTAATTTTGGAAAAGGTTTTCCGTTTTCTCTTTCACTTAATCTTATTGTTACCTATATCTTAAAATCATTTCAATCTTCAAGAAACACATAATTGCATGTATTTGATCTTTAATGCACATTTCTGTAGATGAACTACAAAAAAAAAAAAAATTATGTAAAAAAAAAAATTATATAAAATTTGACTTTTTCATAAATAAATTAATTTATTTATTATTTATTTTAAATTAATAAATCATTCAAATTGTATAAAAATAGAAAAATGTTGCATCAAATATGAAATGGAGGACAAAGGTGTTCGCACCGACAAATCTTAAGCTCCATGGATTGCCATTTTCGAATCTCAAGTAGAAACCGGTAGCCTCAACATGTACAAACATACTTACAAACGTAAGAGTAACAAACAAAATACATGCGGCATGAGAAGGCTGTTTGTAATTTCACTACTATTTTACTAAATGTATTTGTTACACTTCAGACAGCGTTTGATTTTAAAGCCTTATCCCTAAGAGAGTAAATCTTAGTTGAATCAATAAATATTCCTAACAATTTATGTACATATTATGGTGCCCTAGAAGACAATGATTGGAAAACATAACACCTTTAAAAAAAAAGAACACATAAAGCAAAATGGTGTGCGCAACTCTTTGCTATTACCGCCCAACTGCCACTGCAGCCCACATTTTGGAAAATAATGAATTAAATCTTTGGACCTGACACTTTCAATATCTGACGCGCCGTATCCTCTTAGAAAAACTCAATGTAGTCGATCCTTATTTGCTAAAAGATTTAACTGAAATCGACTTGTTAAAAGAAAAATAGAATTATTTTCAAACGCGGCTTCACACAGCCCATAGAAAAAATGCTCAAGACAGAATAGAAAATTTCCATTAAGAGCATCATTATTTTGCATTTTTGTTTCTCTTTTTATTATTATTACTATTATTTTTTTTTTTTTTTTTTTTTTTTATTAGATGAATTGAAATCTTCCAGAAAAAAATCTTGTTATTTCTTTCCTTGTTTCTGCAATAAAATTACTCCTATATATTTTATTCCTAAAATATTCCTAAAATACAAGTTTGCTAGGCCAAAATTTTTTTATTAATGTTAATAAAAAATAGTATATTTGTAATAATTTTTATATGAATTTAATTATCATATAATATAATTACACAATTTCATTTAAAAAATCGCTTGAAATTAAAAATTCACTTTAAAAATTGCCAGATTTTTTTCGTTAAAAATGTTTACAAAAATTGAATCAGGATTTTTTTCTCTCACATAAATATCTAGTTATTAATCTATGGTAGTTTCAATCAATAATTTGTTTACAAAAATAAGGATTTTTGAAGTTCGACTTTTTTTATAATATATATATAAATGCTAGAATGAATCGTTCTTTAAAAATAAAAATAAAAAATTTATTTATTCGTGTTTAAAATTTTAACATTTTAGCCTTTTTTAAGCAATCTTAAAAATCAAAAAAGTATAGAAAAAAGCTAGAAGTTAAAACGAAAATTTTGAGACTAAAAGCAAAATAAAAAGGCTAGATTTAGTCTTAAAAAGTCTAAACTGACAGCACTGGTGGTGGCTATTATTTTATACTATAGTTTAAAAATTACAAACAAAGATTTGGTTTTTAACACGTGTGTGTTAACTGCCTGTTTCTATAACACGAGAGCATAAACGACTCGTGTAACTTACATTTAAAACAAAAACAAATTTTGAAATTTTTTTGTTTTAAATGTAAGTTAGACGAATCGTTTCTGCGCTCGTGTTATAAAAACAAAAAAAAGAAGAAAAATTTCAAAATTTGTTTTAAATGTAAGTTACACGAGTCGTTTATGCGCTCGTGTTATAAAAACAGTCAGTAATATGTAATTAACAATAATAACAACAATGAATAATAGCCCTTATCTCTGAATTACTCTAACAAAAGTGAAAAACTACATGAAAATAAATTTAATGTTTGTTATCGCTAACAATTGTTTTTATAGAGTGAGAAAATGAGTAATTAGTTAAAAGAGAATAAGCAGTGATGCCAACAATTACCAAAATAAAAGCGTAGAAAAGTTTGAATAAAATGCCAAAAAGGGCTAAATTTAAAAAGACAACAGTTTTGTAGTACAATCAAAACAAGTTTTGTACAAAAGCACAAAAATGGACTAATATTAAAATTTCTTTAGAAAAGTAAAACAAACCTATAAGCAAAATTTTTACCATTATTCTACCATTTGAAACGTAGATCTCAAAATTTTAATAGCAAACTGGGTAAACTAAAATGTAGATTATGGAGATTCCATAATCATAAACCTAGAACAAAAATTGTTCAGTTTTTTTTAAAACACTTTTCCACTCTAACAATTTTAATTATTGAAGACAGTTTTTTTTTTTTTAATAATAAAGTTGCTTTACGAATTGCTAAGATCTCTGGATAAATTTGGGTACTAGTCTTTTTACAAATATAGGGAGAACTTAGTACAAAAATTGTCAAATAAAAATAAAAATTAAAAAAAAAATTTAAGTTCCCCATTAAAATAATTTTCTATTTCTGAAAAAAGTAAAAGAACAGCAAAAAGGGCTAAAAGATTAGCTTCGGACTATAAAATATTGAACTACTAAAAACGGGCTAAATATAGCCCGAAAAGGGATAAATTGGCATCACTGAGAATAAAAGTAAATATAAACAAAATAAAGGATGGGAGAGAGAGAGAGTAATTTAAAGATTAATTTGTGGTTTCTAACAGTGTTGCCATAAAATTTTCGAAGTTTTATCTCAAAAAATAAATAAAATCTGCTAAATCAAAAATCTTTATAGGAATAATAATAATAATAATAATAATAATAATATATTTACAAAAACAATTTCATTCCGGAGAATTAAATAAAAAAAATATTAATATCATTAAATGCAATGTTTCCGATTACTGTAGTACTATAGCACTATCAGGGTTGTCAGATTTTTTTGAGCCTCTATCGCCAAATTGTTAATCAGACATCGCCAAATTAAAATTTTATTTGCTTTTTCAAAGAAATACTAAAAAACTTAACTAATATTTTTAAGTATCGTACATTTTTTAATACTTAAAATTTCGTATAATTTGTAAATGTATATTCAGCTTTAACAAAGCCAATGATAATTGCAATAGCTTCGAGTATGCTGAATTCAATGATGACAGAATTTTTTCGAAGTTAGCGCTCGTATTCGCTACATTTGGGTTTAAACTTAATTATGAAAGTAGCGAATTAATTAGAAAAATTAGAACTAAAAGGGACATAATTTATGTGTATTTAACAATAAATCGATTGAATATATATTCCAATCATAAATTAAATCAGTGTTAGCCAGATTTTAAATGTTTTTATATTTTTGTTTGAAAAGATGTTCATTGGTAACACTAGTTTACAGAATTATAGTAATATTTTTTCTTTACTAGTGTTTTTAAGAAGAATTCATTATTTATACACTTCAATGGAATCTTAATTTTTTATGTTGTTTAAATTCAAAAGCAATTTTAAATTTAAAATACATTTTAGAGGTATAATTTTTAAGAAATATTTGATTTAAAATGCATTTTAAATTTAAAAGTTGTTTGTTAATGCGGGGGTAAATTATTAAATTTAAGCTAATTTTCCTAAACACTTTTTTTAGCATTTCAAAATGAAATATCTTAAAAACGAGAGCTCTTAAAAATGGTTAACTCTACTATATTCAGCGTCATCGATTTAGTTTAACTCATTAGGTGCCCGCATTGTTAAAAAATTATTCTCATTTTCGAGCACAGTGTAATTGAATAAAAAAAAAACAACTTAAAATACATTTTTCTGACATAAAGCTCCTATTTAGGTCATCAACTTTTAAAATTTGTTGGACTTTATTATATTTTTTTTTAAAGAATAATTCTAACATTATATAACAACATTGGTCCTATTAAACTTTTAAATTGTTTCAAAGAATTAATTTATTCATGAACGTTTATTTCATTATGATCGAAATCATTAATATCCTTAATATATTTCAAAGATGATGGAAAACGAATTATCAAACATTTATTGTAAAATATATTATTTGAGAATAAAATTTCGTAAGCTATTTACAAATTAAGGCTCTTCATTTTGCTACAAATAGGAAAATAGTAATAATATTCGTTTTCTAGTAGGAAAATTTAATAGTTTTTCTTAAGAATTGCCTATTTAATCAAATTTTAAAAATTAGCGAAACAAATCGGCGCTATGTTATATATCGCCCAAAAATTTGCCATGTCGCCAAACGGAAATATTCAGTCACCAAAAGCAATTCAAAATCGCCACGTTTGGCGAACGCGATACATCTGACAACATCAATTATAATCTGTGAAGTACATAAATACCTTTCCAAATTTTCTTTTTTTTACCAATTTAAAATGTTATAGATCCTGCTTTTTCTATAAAAAATTCAAAATATTCAAATACATGAAGAATAAAATCCAACATAAAAATGGCGATTAAATACAAGAACCAAAACACTTACGAGTTAAAACAATTCAACTACATTCTTCCCACTCCTAAAATTCTTTAAAGCAGGGAGGGCGGAAAAACCTCTCAGTATTAATATTTTTCTTCTGTTTTTCGATTTTTTAATGTTGCCTTTTTTTATTTTTGGAGATTTTTTCCGTTAGTCGTTATTTTATTTTGGCGATATAGATACTTTTTCTTTTTTTGTGAATTTTCCGTTTTGGCGAGTTTTTGTTTTTTGGATTTTTTTTCCTTTAGGCTATTTTTTATTTTGGAGCTTTTTGCCATTAAGGCGATTTTTTTAATTTATTCTGCTTTTTTCGTTTAGTCTATTTTCTCATTTTAGCGTTTTTCTTCATTTTAGAGATTTTTTTTCGGTTAGTCGGTTTTTTTCATTTTGGCGGTTTTTTTCCAGGTAGTCGATTTTATTTATTTTTACGATTTATTTTAGCATTTTTCGTTTTTTATTTCGTTCCGGCGATTTTTTTCTGTTTAGGTGATTTTTTCATTTTGGCTTTTTCATTTTTATATATATTTATATATATTTATATTTATATATTATATATTTATTTATATTTGCCATTTTTCCCTTTTAGACGATTTTTTTCATTGGCATTTTTTTCGTTTTGGCGTTTTTGTTTTTTTCTTTCTTTTTTGTGATTTTTCCTTTTATGCAGTTTTATTATTTTGACTTTTTTCCGTTTAGACAATTTTTTTTTTGGCGTTTTCTTTCGATTTGAAGATTTTTTTCCGTTTTAGCAATTTTTTTCACGTTAGTCGGTTTTGTTTTTTCATTTTAACGTTATTTCTTACCTTAACGAAGTGATAAGCATATTAACTTTTTGCTCTCTCTCAATCTGACATGATTACATAATGGGCTAATTGAAAAACGAATTGCATTTTGGCGTTTTCGTTTTCATGTTGTAAATATACTTTTTCGTTATTGTGATTTTTTTCGCTCAGGAATTTTTTTTTCTGTTTTACTGATGTTTTTCCCTGTTAGTATACCTTTTTTCATTTTGGCGATTTTAATTATATATTTTAGCAGTGTTTCGTTTTTGAAATAAATATTTTTGTTATTGCGATTTTTTGATTTTGACATGTTTGACCCTTTAAGCGATTATATATATTTTTTTTATTTTGATGTTTATTTTCGTTTTTGCAATATTTTTGTATTAGACAGTTTTTCCGTTTTAATGATTTTTTGCCCAGGGGATCTATTTTTTATTTTGACGATTTATTTATATATTTATTTATTTTCACGTTTTTTTCTTTGCGTTTTCTTCGTTCTGGCGATATATTTATTCGTTTAGGCAATTTTTTCTGTTTAGCTGATTTTTTCTGTTTTTTGGCGTTTTTTTTAGTTTGACGATATACTTTCTCGTTTTGAATTTTTTTTTCCCGTTTAAGCTTTTTTTTCATTTAAGCAATTTTTTATTTTTTGCAGTTTTTCCGTTCACGCGGTTTTATTAATTTGACGTCTTTTTGGTTTAGTCTATTTTTTCTTATTTCTCGTTTTTTATATTTTTCCGTTTTAGTAATTTTTGTCTGTTTATGATTTTTTTCTTCATTTTAGTTTAAGCGAAAAAGTCGCTTAAACTAAAATGAAAAAGGACATTTTTTTCATTTTGACGATTTTTTTCGTTTTGCCGTTTTTTATTATTTTTTCCGTTTATGCAGTATTATTAATTTGATGTTTTTCCCCGTTAAGTCTATTTTTTCTTATGTCGTTTTGTTTTTTAGTTTACGAAATTTTTTTGTTTTAGAAATTTTTGTCTGTTTATGCAGTTTTTTTCCGTTTTACCAATTTTTTCCATTAATGCGATTTCTTTTCGTTTAGTCTATTTTTTCTTGTTTTTCCGTTTTAGCAATTTTTGTCTGTTTATGCAATTTTTTTTCGTTTTAGAAGAAGCGTTTTTTTTTTTATTTTTTTATTTAGGAAATAAAAAAGTTTTGCCGTCTTTTATTTCTATTTTTTCTGTTTTATTAATTTTATGTTTCTTTTTCCATTGTGTCGATTTTTTCTTATTATGACATTTTTCGAGTTTATGATTTTTTTTTTCTGTTTTAACAATTTTTTCCGTTTATGCGATTTCTTTTCGTTTTGGCAACATACTTTTTTGTTTTAGTGATATGCTTTTTCTTTTTTGCGATTTTTTTTCGGTTTTGGCGATTTTTTCCATTTTTACTATTTTTTGGGCGACTTTTTTTCATTTTGGCAAATTTTTTGGTTAATTACTATACCTTCAATCTACATCAATTTGTTTTATACTTTATTGCTTAAAAAAAATAAAAATTATAAGATAAGTATTATTTTTGCTAAAAAAAAATAATATAAAAAGTGAACAAAAATACTCTGGCTTTTATAATAAATCATAACCATGATATTAAATATTCAAAAGCTTAAGAACAATAATATAAGCTTATCTTGATAACACAAGTTTAATAAAAGCTAATTTAAGTCTATATAAAATCTGAAAATTTAGTCTTTTCAAAAACCTAATATTAAAACTAATTTCAGTCTTTATAAAAGTATAAGATTGAATTAATTTGAATTATTGCACCATCTGGTTACCTTAATTGTTTATCTCTCTTTTAATTTTTAGCTCTGTTTATTTTTATAATTAGCATATTTTGGTAAGAGAGAGAGGGAGAGAGAGAGAGATTTATAATTTTCAGCTTACCACGCGCATATAGGTTTGTCCGCTTCACCATTAGTTGTGAAAAAACAGTTAAACATTGAACTTTGCTTTATTTCTCTACGATAATATTTTTATAAAATTATAATTTTAAATTAAATATAAAACCATTTAAATGATTTTAATTGTTTAATTTCTTAACAAACATTAAAAACTGCCAAGTAAAGAAATTGTCTTATTTAAGTTTTACATTATTTGAATTATTAATCATTTAGTTTTCATTACAGCACCATGACCATAGCGGAATTTTTAAACTCCATATTTTGTCGCAAACAAGTACAGATTATGTGCTTTAAAGGAGGCGAGGAATTTGAGTTTACCTGTTGGTGTCTGCTGTCCGCCGTGGCCATGTATATGTTTTATAAATGGCGTGAGGGTCCTTATTATAATAAAACAAATCGCTTAGATGGCAAAGTAGTGGTAATAACCGGCTGTAATACGGGTATAGGCAAGGAGACCGCCTTAGAAATGGCTAAAAGAGGTGCTAAAGTCTATATGGCTTGTAGAAATTTTGATAAATGTGAAAAAGCTCGGCGAGAAATTGTTAATCGTACGGGTAATACCAATGTTTTTAATCGCACTTTGGATTTAGCTTCTCTACAATCGGTAAGAGAATTTGCTGAGAAATTTCTTAAAGAAGAAAAACGTTTGGATATTTTAATTAATAATGCGGGTATAATGAGTACACCACGTAAACTGACGCAAGATGGCTTTGAACAACAATTTGCTGTCAATCATTTAGGTCATTTTCTTCTAACCAATTTGCTATTGGATCTATTGAAAGCCTCTGCCCCTAGCCGTATAGTGGTGGTTAGTTCATTGGCTTATATATTTGGTAATTTTAATAAAGAGGATATGAATTTGGAAAAACATTATATCCGTTTTGCTGCCTATGGACGTAGTAAATTGGCTAATATTTTATTTACTCGAAAATTGGGACGCATGCTTAAGGACTCTAATATCACGGTGAATTGTTTACATCCTGGCTCGGTACAATCAGAATTAACACGTTATGATCCTGTACTAAGATTCTTTTATGTGATATTAAATAAAATTATTTTGAGGTCCACCAAGGGAGGAGCACAAACAATTTTATATTTAGCTTTGGATCCAGAGATGGCAGATAAAACAGGTGGATATTATGATAAAATGAAATTGTTTCCTTTGTTGTCAAAGGCCAGAGATGATAAAATGGCTGATTGGTTATGGGAGGAAAGTGAAAAAATGGTGGGTTTAAAGGAGTAGTAAAGGAAAGACCAGGAGAATAAAAATATCTTAAAAAAATTTCATAAAATTTTTTTAAAAAATTTTGATTACAGTAAATAATAAAAAAAATTGTAAATAAAGTAAAAAAAATTAAATTAAAAAAAGATAATAAAAACTTTTACTAAAGGAAGAAGAAAAAAATTTTAATTTCAGATATTTCAAGTTTAAATAAGCTTAAAATATTAAAAATTAGAAAAAAATAAGCAATTTTTATGAATAAGAAGCAAAAGTTTTTTCAATTTCACATTAAAAGTTTTAGCGGAGTTGCCATGGTTTTCTGAAAAATGTTAGTAAATTTTTTTAACATAAGCATATTATAAAAATTAAATCATTTTATATTTTTTTTTTTTTTTTCGAACAATTTAAAGCCGATAATATAATTTTCAGGACTTAAACTCTTTTTAACAAAGTTTAGTTGAACTTGAAAAATCAAAGATTAGTGAAAAATATGAAAACTTTTATGAATTAGAAACAAAAATTTTTCAATTTCACAATAAATTTTTTTATGCGGAGTTGCCATAGTTATCGAAAAAATATTAGTAAGTTTTTTAAAATTAGTAAAATGTGAAAATTAAATAATTTTATATTTTTTTCGTACAATTTAAACCCAAAAATGTAATTTTCAAGACTTAAACTTTGTTTAACCGATTTGAGTTAAACTTGAAAAATGAAAGATTAGTGAAAAATATCAAATTTTCATGCAGAATAAACAAAAGCTGTTTGATTGCCAGTTAAATTTTTTGCCATAGTCTCGAAAAAATGTTAGCAAATTTTCTAAAGATTATTAATATTTAAAGTCCAAAATATAATTTTCAAAACTTAAACTTTGTTAAACTAAGTTCAGTTAAAATTTAAAAACTGATGATTAGTGAAAAATATAAAAGTTTTATGAAAAAGAAGCAAACGTTTTTTAATTTTACAATAAAATTTTATGTGGAGTTACCATAGTTTTCGAAAAATTTTAGTAAATTTTCTAAAAATGAGTATAGTATAAAAATTAAATCATTTTATGGTTTTGTGGAATAACTTAAACACAAAAATATAATTTTCAGGTCTTAAACTTTGTTTAACCAATATTAGTTAAACTTGAAAAATTAGAAAAAAATATCAGACCTTTATGAATTAGAAACAAAAGTTGTTTGAATTCAGGTTAAACATTTTTACGGTGTTGCCATATTTTAAAAGAAATTGCAGAATTTTTTTGTTTATAAATGCCGCTAAAGTAAAAGTTGTTGCATTTTATGTTATTATCGAACATTTAAAATTCAGAAAAATTATTTTATTACTTTGTTTCAACAAGTTAAACTTTAAAAATTAAAGATAAGCGAAAAATATTAAACTTTTATTAATTAGAAACAAGAGTTAGACAACTTCATGTTTAAATTTTTGACAGTGTTGCCATATTTTTGCAGAAATTGTAAAAATTTTTTTACAAACGCTACTAAAATAATAATTGGTGCATTTTATGATATGATATAGCATTTAAAACCAGGAAAAGTTATTTTCGAAACTTAAACTTTGTTTATTCAAGTTTAGTTAATCTTGAAAAAATAAAGATTAATGAAAAATATGAAACTTTATGAATTAGAATTTTTTTAAGAATCCCTCTAAAATAAAAACTGGTGCTTTTTATTTTTTTATGTTATTATAGTACATTTAAAGCAGACAAAAATATTTTATAGGATTTAAACCGAGTTTAGTTAAACTTGAAAAATTAAAGATTAGTGAAAAATATAAAACATTTATTAATTCAAAACAAAAGTTGTTTAATTTGAATTTAAATTTTTTGCCATATTTTTACAGAAATTCTAAAAAAAAGTTACAAACGCTATAAAATAAAAATCGATGCATTTGGTATTATTATAGAACATTTAAAATCCAGAAAAATTATCTTCGAAACTTAAACTTAATTAAGTTTAAAGATCAAAAGATCAAAGTTTGAAGAAATAAAAAAAGAAACATTTTATATTATCCCTACTTTTAAATAATTATTTACGTGATGTAAACAATTGAGATTTTCAGAATTTTTAATAAGAATTTTTTAATAAAAAAAAGAAACATTTTATATTATCCCTACTTTTAAATAATTATTTATGTGATGTAAACAATTGAAATTTTCAGATTTTTTAATAAGGATTTTAAATATATATATATTTGTTTACACTATGTCATCGTTTTATTAATTCTTAGAATAATATAAACAACTGAAAACTTACTCAGAAATTCCTTATTACTTACATTATATAATTGATATTTTAATTATTTACCTGATGTCAACAATATAATTTTCAAAGAATTTTTAAGAATACATAAAATTTTTGTTTTAATTAATTCTTGGGTACAATAATTTTTACATTATGTCAACATTTATTTAATTGTTTACACAATGTAAAATATATAAAAAATACATTTCTGTTTAAATTATTTCTCGAATATAATAATTTTGAATTTTTACATCGATTAAATAATATTTGAATTGTTGACATAATGTAAACAATGAAAATTTTAAAAATGTTTTCATTAAAAAAGTAAATTTATTGCTGTTAGTCAATTATTAACCTTATTTCAGCATTTAATTAATTATTTACATAATGTAAATAATATTAAAATTTAAATTTTTAGGTTAATTTTTTAAGTAAATTTACTATTTTTTGCCTTATAGTAAATATAATATTTACATGATGTAATTAATACATGAATTGTTGGCATCATGTAAACTATTAAAATTTTCAGCTTTTTTATTAAAAAATTTAAAACAAATATTTAAAATGTTAAAATATTAATTCTGTACATTATGTTAATAATTATTTAATTTTTTACATAATGTAAACAATGTCGTTTTTCATGATTCATCATGAAATACTAATATTTTGGTTAAGAAATTTCCTCTAAGTAAAAATTTAAAATATTTATAACTTAATACTTTACACGATATAAATAATTCATTATTTGTATAATAAATTAAATATTTAAACAAATTTATATATATATATATATATATATATATATATTTAGTATGTATTAATATGTAAAGATCTGGTTTTAAGGAAATTTTCTTAATCTAAATATCCTTTATTTTTTGTCGTTTTTAAAGTATTTAATATTTTTATTGAACAAAATAAATAAATTCCATATTTATATTATGCGCAACCGAGAAACTTCTTGAAACATTTATGTTGTATACATATACAAATAAAACATAAATCCTTTGTTACAGCATCACAAGTTTTATATTTTGTAAAAATGTATTTGTGTTTGTTGGAAAAAAGAAAAATAAATGTTGAAATATATTTATTTAAATAGTTTCATCATTTATACTACTCCAGTTTTTTTTTCTTTTTTCAGAAGTTTTCTTTTATGAATAAATAAATAACATGCATATGTTTCCGTTTCCTTTTCAACTCAAATCTCCATATTTTCTTTTTTTTTTCTCTTTGTTTTGTTGCACACAAAACTCAACTGGTGCAGCTATTGTTAAAGCTGCCATTTGAGTTTTGTTGTGTGTTGTTTTTTTCGCTCTTTTACTCTGTTTTGTTTTATTATATTTTATTTATAATCTTTATGCTTCATTATACCGGAAAAAGTATTTTTTATTTTTGTTATTGTATAGAAAAATCATGGAAAAAAAGGAACAAAATTGGAAAAACCAAGTTAACTTAACAACAAATTTGAATGACAGGGGAGGAAAAGAAAAGAGATATACAGAGGAATGTCATACATTTTAAAGCAAAAATTTAAACTTTAACAATACATTATAACCATTTCTGTAGGTATTTTACATATAGAACCCTTTTTTAACTACAGAATGTTATATAAGGTGTTCTATATATGAACGATTAATTTTACTCGTACATGTATGTCATTCATTTGGTTGAAATACAACAACAGATTGTCGTTTTACCGGAAGGCATAAAAAGTTTTTTGTTTAACTATGTTTGAGGCTCAAAAAATCTTATAGTGAGTTACAAAACTTAATTATTTACATCATGTAAACAAATAATTTATGGAAGACTTAGAGGAAATAATTAATTGCTCATTATTTTAAAAAGAATTTTAATAAAAAAATCAAAAAATTGTTACTGTTAACATTATGTTAACAATTAATATATTATTTACCCATAGTAAATAATGTAAACAATTGTAAAATGATCAATATACTAAAAATATATTAAACATTTTTACTTTAAAACAAAATTTTATAATTTCCTAAAAAATCTTTAAATTTTACATTGTCTACATGTTGTAAACAATTCAGAAATTTTTAAAATAATATATAAAATTATTTTTCCAACGTTTGGTTAAGATTTTCATATCAAAAATTCATATATTGTTAACCTAACAATTATCAATAAGGTAAAACAATTTTAATATCTCGTTATATATTATAAAACTTTACATTTTTTACATCATGTAAATAATTAAAAATATGCTTACATTAAGCAAAGAAATAATTTTTTAATGTTCGGTTAAGATTTTTAGTTTAAAAAATCTAAAATTCAAAAATTCATATATTATTTACCTTACGTAAATAGGGCAAACAATTTAAAAAAGTAACAACATAAGGTAAACAAATTTTTAATTTTCTTAATTTCTTAAAACAAAATTTTCAGCAAAACTCAAATATTTCATAAAAAATCTTAAAATATTACATTGTTTACGTCATGTAAAAAATTAAGTAATTGCAAGCATAAAATAAGGAATTAATTTTTGAATGTCTGTTTAAGATTTTAAACTAAAAAAACTTGAAATTTTAATTTTTTTGAAACATGTCAACAATGTAAATAATTGTAATATATTCGTCATAAAAAAATTAAGCAAAAAGTTTAGTATTTTACGAAAAAATCTTACAATTTTACATTATTTACATCATGTTAGCAATTTTATAATAGTTTAATTAATGTAAAGTACAAATTTTTGAACATTTCATTTAGTTTTATTTAAAAAAGCTAAAAATTTTAATTGTTTACATCATGTCAACAACTCAGGTATTATTTACCTAATGTAAAAAAATACAACATTTTTGTGACGAAAACATTTTAAGACATATATTTTGTAATTTCTTTGAACATTTTTGAAAATTACATTGTTGACATAAGGTAAACAATTAAAATATTAATGATATCATATAAATAATTCAATATATTTCTTTACATTATTTAAGTAAGAAATTCTTACTTTTTTTCAGTATTTTACATTGTTTACATCATGTAAATAATTAATTAAAAAATTAAGTTAAGTTTAAAATTTTTTATTCAAAAATATAAAAATTCCAATGTTTATATCATGTCAACAATTAATACATTATTTGCCCGCTAAAAAAAAATTTAAAACTTATTTTTAAGCCAAAAATGTAAAAATTCTTTAAAAATCTTTGAAAAATTACATTTTTGACATAATGTAAACAATTATAAAATTACAACAAGATTCTGCCAAAAATCGAAAACTTTATAAAAAATTATAAGAAAATACATTATTTACATTATGTAAACAATTGCATAATTATTGGCCTAAAGTAAAGAATTGTTCTTAATTAATTTTAAAGCTTTTAATTTTTGAAGATTTTATGGGTTTTTATAGTTTACATTAAGTAAACAATTGATTTATTATCTACAGCGAGTAAGAAACCTTATAGAATTGTAATAAAATCCTTATTTTATTTTAACATAATTTTTACAAACATTTTACCATATCTAATATAAGATTAAGAATTATTTGCATCTGGTAACCATTTTCTTATTAAAAATAAAACTGTTAAAAAAAAAACAAAACTTTATGAAAAATTGTAACAAAATACATTATTTACATTATGTAAACAATTCCATAATTATTGGCCTAAAGTAAAGAATTGTTCTTAATTAATTTTAGAGCTTTTAATTTATTAAAATTCTGTGGGTTTTTATAGTTTACATTAGGTAAACAATTGATTTATTATCTACAGCGAGTAAGAAACCTTAAAGAATTGTAATAAAATGCTTATTTTATTTTAACATAATTTTTACAAACATTTTACCATATCTAATATAAGATTAGGAATTATTTGCATCTGGTAACCATTTTCTTATTAAAAATCAAACTGTTTTAAAATTTTCTTTATTTTGTTTCTCACTGTTCTTTAAAGTTTCAGTTCCATATGTTTTTCTTTAACTAAAAAAAACAGTTAAAAATGTTTACATGGTTTAACTTGTTGGTTACCAACTCCAGCATTTGTTTAAGGACTTCCCTAAAGTAGGCTTTAGTTTATAACAAAAGAAGACAGCCTACATATATCTTTTACATAAAGGTATGATTAAAATATAATATCATTAAGAAAGTAAAACAATGAAACAAATACAATATATGACATAAAAATATATTTATGTTCTAATGATTTAAGTTTATTACTATTTTTTGTTTTACAAAACAAAGAAAAGTAGAATAGTAGGATTTAACGTTGCATAATAAGAATATAAAATAAGAATCAGATGAGGGGAAAATAAATCGAGGGTTTTAAAGTAATTATTTAAATTTTAAGCAAAAAGTTCAGACTTAATAATACTTAAAGTGGCTCAAAATCCCTCCTTAATCTTATACCTGAAAAAACTATTTAAATTCCTTTATTAAATTTTATAAACTCCCTTAATAATGCCTTTCAGGATTCTTAGAAAAACAATTCTTTAAACTACTCCTAAAATTGGTCTTTAATATAACTTTTTTTTATTTACTTAAAAGTATGTTTTTTTAATTCTTTCATTAAATAGCAGCATACTCACTATCTTTTATTATCTGTCAACAATAGTTCTTATATTTCTTTCTGAGCCTCAGTTTTTGTAAGAATGTAACTACTACCCTAAAGATATATTTGTCTGCTTGTTGCACATTTGAATGCTGTCTCAATAACAAAAGGAGCTACAATATGACAGCGACATTTAACAAAGGAATCTTTTGTAATTCAGAAAAAAACTGGTCATTTTTCTTGATAAAAATATCTAAATAGTACATAAAATGTAGTTGATATTATTGTTGTCTACTTTTCAGCCGTGAAAAATATATAAAGCAAAACAATGGACTAAGTAATAGAGCTTAAGGGAAAAATTCTGAAGGAAAATATGTTAATATTTAAAAAAAGGGTAAAAGTAATTATTTTAAATGAAATAAGTAAAATAGATATAAAGCAACTTTCCTGTAAATCTTCTAAACTTGAATAAACCATACATTTTACTATAGGCTAGTCTATCGAATAGTCAATAGTCTCAACAACAGTTTGGTTATAGAATACAGAGTATAGACTCCACTGTAGTAGAGACTATAGAACAGACTATAGGCTCCACTATAGTTTAGTCTACAGACTCGACTATAGTTAAATTTATAGCACAGACTAAAGACTCGACTATGGTTGAGTCTACAGAACATACTATAGACTCGAATATAGTTGAGTCTATACAACAGACTATAAACTCGACTATAACTGAGCCTATAGAACAGACTATAGTTGAGTCTATAGAACAGACTATAGATAAGGCTATAGTTGGCCCTAGAGAACAGACTACAGAATCAACTATAGTTGAGTTTATACAGCAGACTATAGACTCCCTCCTATAGTTGAGTGTATAATCCATATTATCGTCTATAGTTGAGTCTATAGCAAAGACTATAGTCTAGACTATAGTTAAGTATATAGTAAAGACCACAGACTCGACTTTAGCTGAGTCTATAGAACAGACTTTTTTATAGACTCGACTATAATTGAGTCTGTAGAACAGAGTATAAACTCAACTATTCAGTCTATAAAACAGACTATCGACTCGACTATAACTGAGCCTATAGAACAGACTATAGTTGAGTCTATAGAACAGACTATAGATAAGGTTATAGTTGACCCTATAGAACAGACTACAGAATCAACTATAGTTGAGTTTATAGAACAGACTATAGACTCCCTCCTATAGATGAGTCTATAATCCATATTATCGACTATAGTTGAGTCTATAGAAAGACTATAGTCTAGACTATAGTTGAGTCTTTAGCAAAGACTATAGTCTAGACTATAGTTAAGTATATAGGATAGACCACAGACCCGACTTTAGCTGAGTCTATAGAACAGACTTTTTTATAGACTCGACTATAATTGAGTCTGTAGAACAGAGTATAAACTCAACTATTCAGTCTATAAAACAGACTATAGACTCGACTATAACTGAGCCTATAGAACAGACTATAGTTGAGTCTATAGAACAGACTATAGATAAGGTTATAGTTGACCCTATAGAACAGATTACAGAATCAACTATAGTTGAGTTTATAGAACAGACTATAGACTCCCTCCTATAGATGAGTCTATAATCCATATTATCGACTATAGTTGAGTCTATAGGAAGACTATAGTCTAGACTATAGTTGAGTCTTTAGCAAAGACTATAGTCTAGACTATAGTTAAGTATATAGGATAGACCACAGACTCGACTTTAGCTGAGTCTATAGAACAGACTTTTTTTTATAAACTCGACTATAATTGAGTCTATAAAACAGACTATAGACTCGACTATAGCTGAGACTATAGAACATACTATAGACTCGACTATAGCTGAGTCTATAGAACAGACTATAGACTCGACTATAGCACAGACTATAGACTAGACTATAGTTCAGTCTATAGAACAGCTTATAGAGTTCACTATAGTTGAATCTATAGAATGTTCTATAGCCTCGACTGTATTGTACTATAGTTGAGTCTATAGAATAATCTATAGTCAATATAATAGACTATAATTTATTTTAAAGATTAATTAATAGTCTCGACTTTAGTTGACGCTATAGAACAGTCTAAAATCTCGACTATAGTTGAGTCCATAGAGGAATTTCGTGTAAAAAATTTTAAATATCTTTTAATGTAACAGCCCCCTTCCTGTGGAAAAATATATCCCTCTTAAAAAATAATAATAATATAAATCTTCTTCCTACCTTTTCTCTCAACATATCACGTATTCTTCCAGCTTGATTTTTTGAACGATGTAACTCTAATTGCAGTTCCAAACAACGTTCTTGCCAATTGATCTAAAACACAAAATAATAGAAAAGTTCTTTTATTTTTTTGCTTAGTTTTAGAAATACTAACCTCTGGTACCGGTTGAGCATAATTATTGATCTGATGTACATCCAAATAATCGGTTAGAGAAGAAAAGTGAGGCCAGGGTGCATCAGCACCATCTAAAGAAGATGATGGATTAATGGCTCCATTACCGTCTTTTGGATTTGTCGTATTACTACTAGAGCTAGTGGTGGAAGATGTGCTGGGTATACTGGAGGGTTTGGCGGGTATAGGAGGTGGTTTGGTTTGTCTTCTAGGCATTAAACGAGGACTATTAGGTGTCGATTGTGCTGTTTGCAACACCTGCTGTTGTTGCCTGTGAGTGGCAGTATTAAGATTATCCATTTGTTGTCGATGTAATGGTATCTGACCACTAAATGATATGGCTCGTTTGGTCAATAAAGGCGAAGCAGTCAAAGACTGAGAGGAGGGATATAAAGGTGGTAAAGAGTGCTGTTGCTGCTGGCCAAGTTGCATAAGATGAGCCGACTGTTGCTGATGCTGCTGTAGGTGATAATGTTGATATTGTTGCTGCAAAAGATGTTGCTGTTGCAAATGGCTGGGAGTATGGGTGGAGGGAAATGTATGTAAATAATTATGACCTGTAGGACCCATAGCAAAACCACCACCTCCTCCTCCTTCCCCGCCGCCAATACCATCCACATCTTGTTGTGTACGTACTTGAAAATAATTATGAGTTTGTGTTAAATATTGATAGTTTTGCTGCTGCTGATAGTGTGTCTGCGGCTGCTGCAGTTGAAAATGTGAACTTGTACTGCTAGCACCACTAGCATTACTAGCCGCTCCTCCTGAGGCTGGTGTTGCTCGACCCGATGTTGAAGGTGAGGGTGAAGATGAATTAGATCTTCGACGATTTATTAGCAATTGTTGTTGATAATGCGTAGAGGGTTGCTGTTGTAAATTAGTTAAAGGATCAAAGATCTGTGACAATCTTCCCGAAGGCACTTCGTCAGACATTTAGGTGGTTTTTTCTTGATGAAAACGGAGAGCAGGCAGGAAATTTCAGAATGATTCTGGCAAAACAATTTTTCTTTTGTTTGTTGAAGTTCAATATTAAGAATCTCTAAATAAGAAATTCATAACTTTTGAGCGGGTTTTTAACTGGAAAGAGGAAAAGAAGATAGATAATATTAATTGAAGATTATTAAAAGAAATATATTTAATTTCTGTACATAAAGCATAAAAGCATATATTAATTTTTAACTATTAGTTCTGATTCAAATCTATTTCTATTTAAGCTCTAATTCAGTTCTAGTTCAGTTCAAATAGAGCTCGAAATCAGTTTTAGTTCAGTTCTAAATTAATTATAGTTCAGTTCTGGTTCAGTTTTAGTTCATTTCTAGTTTCTTTTGATTTATTAATTTATTATTCAATTTAAAATTTAACGTTTACTCCAAACTATACAACTATGAATAACTCATGTATTAATTGTCAAGTGCATACACATTTGGACAACATTAATAAACATCAGTTCTCTTTGACATTTAAATTTATAGATGAAAGTTTAAACAAGGGAGAAGCTAAAACATATGTTTGTATATTTTAATAAATTAATTTGTAAAAATAGTATTGTAGAATTAGTTTCCTCTAATTGCTAGCCAATGCATATGAAAACCAAATGTTAATATGTAAGATAAGCCTTAAGATCAGCACTATAAAGGAGTAAAAACTATCAACTCAACCTATCTAATATTTAGGCAAAAATAAATTTACTCTTTTATCAAAAAAAAAAAAAAAAAAAACTTCGAATCACACATTTTCTAGCAACAACAATTTATTTATTAGCACACGTATAAATATTAATAACTTCAAATACAATAAAACACAGACAGACAGACAAACAAAACCGACCATTAACTAACTCAGGCATGTAATCAAACCAAAATGCAAGACTAGCAATACAAGTAACTTATTTAATATTACTTGCAACGTGCCAGTGCTGTTACTTGCCACAACAATAACAAATATTCTTATTCTCTACACAGTTCTCTGTTGAATCGTTGTGTCGTATCGAGCACATTAAACGGAAATGTCAAATCACAAATATTTATTGAAAAAGACACTAGTACAGAGCTACATATTGTTAGTCAGTCACCCAATCCTAAAGTGAGGCTCGTTTTGCATTTATTAGTATGCAATAACAGTCAGTCATATTGCAACAAACGTAAATTTTATATGTGTAATTGTTGATATTCAACATCAGTTCATAACTGCCACATTGGGCAGAAGGAATTGCTGCTATACAATGCAAATTATTATGGGGAATTTCTTGATTTTACTTGATTTAAAATGGTAACTTAATTTTGTACGTTCTTTGAAGAGGCACTTTTTAACGGAAATGTGATCCAAAAACTAATGCAAAAATGTTTGGAAAGAAAGTTATAAGAGAAAAAAAAAAATAATAACAATTTAGGTTCTATAGAATATATATATATATATATATATAGTCTGGGCTATTGTTTAGTACCTAGGCTATAACTATAAACTATAGTCCAAATTATGGACTATAGTCTGCAGTATAGTCTGGACTATAGTCTATAATCAGGGCTAAATTTTATAGTGTAGTCAATAGTCCGGGCTAAAGTCTATAATCGACCTTATATTTTGGGCTACAGTCTGCACTACAGACTATAGTCGAGACTATAGTCTAGACTACAGTCTATAGTCTGGACTATAGTCTATAGTCTGGTTTATAATCGACCTTATAGTTTGGGCTATATTCCAGTATATCTATAGTCTATAGTCCGGACTATAGTCTATAGCCTGGACTATAGTCTATAGTCTAGACTATAATCTGTAGTCTATAGTCTGGACTATAGTCTATAATTTGGACTATAGTCTATAATTTGGACTATAGTCTATAATTTAGACTATAGTCTATAGTCTGGACTACAGTCTATAGTCCGGTCCATAGTCTAAAGTTTGGACTATAATCTATAGTCTGGACTACAGTCTATAGTCCGGTCCATAGTCTAAAGTTTAGACTATAATCTATAGTCTGGACTATAGTCTATAGTCTGGTTTATAATCGACCTTATAGTTTGGGCTATATTCCAGTATATCTATAGTCTATAGTCCGGACTACAGTCTATAGTCTGGACTATAGTCTATAGTCTAGACTACAGTCTATAGTCTGGACTATAGTCTATAGTCTGGTTTATAATCGACCTTATAGTTTGGGCTATATTCCAGTATATCTATAGTCTATAGTCTGGACTATAGTCCATAGTCTGGACTATAGTCTATAATCTGGACTATAATCTGTAGTCTATAGTCTGGACTATAGTCTATAATTTGGACTATAGTCTATAATTTGGACTATAGTCTATAGTCTGGACTGCAGTCTATAGTCCGGTCCATAGTCTAAAGTTTGGACTATAATCTATAGTCTGGACTATAGTCTATAGTCTGGTTTATAATCGACCTTATAGTTTGGGCTATATTCCAGTATATCTATAGTCTATAGTCTGGACTATAGTCCATAGTCTGGACTACAGTCTATAATCTGGACTATAATCTGTAGTCTATAGTCTGGACTATAGTCTATAATTTGGACTATAGTCTATAATTTGGACTATAGTCTATAGTCTGGACTACAGTCTATAGTCCGGTCCATAGTCTAAAGTTTGGACTATAATCTATAGTCTGGACTACAGTCTATAGTCCGGTCCATAGTCTAAAGTTTGGACTATAATCTATAGTCTGGACTATAGTCTATAGCCTGCACCATAGTCTATAGTCTGGACCATAGTCTATAGTCTGGACTGGACTATAGTCTATAGTCTGGACTATAGTTAGTCTGGACTGTAGTTAGTCTGGACTGTAGTTAGTCTGGACTTTAGTTAGTCTGGACTGTAGTTAGTCTGGACTATAGTTAGTCTGGACTACAGTCTGGGTTATAGTCTATAATCTGGACTATAATCTATAGTCTGGACTTTAGTCTGGACTATAGTCTATAATCTGGACTATAGTCTATATTCTGGGCTATAGTATATAGTCTGGACTATAGTCTATAGTCTGAAATATAGTCTATAGTCTGGACTATAGTCTATAATCTGGACTATAGTTTATAACCTGGACTACAGTCCACAGTCTGGGCTATAGTCTGGCATATGGTCTGGATTATAGTCTAGTCTATGGTTAGGGCTACAGTCTAATCTTTAATCTGGGCTATAGTCTATTCTATAGCCTATAGTCTAGTCTTTTAATAGTTCACTCTATATGAAAATATTTTCTTGTGAATTTCCCTTAAAATTTCTCCTCGAAAAAAACCTTTAGTTCTTCTCCTATTTAAATCAATCAGTAATTGCTGCTACTATCTTTAATTTAATACAAGTGAAAAATTGCAAATAACACATACATAAGCAAAAAAATATTAATATTCAACATAGTTAACATTAGTAAGAGTATATTACTCTTGTAATATACAACATAGAACGACACATTCCACAACACTCCAGAAGCACTTCAACCATAAACACGCACCTACTACACCGTAGTATTGTTTGAATAACAAACACGCAGCCAGTAATCGATATATGTACATACGCTCTATTATGTATGTAGTTAGTAGCATTAATAGTCTATAGAGTCAAAGTAATATGTTTTATATTGTGGTAATAGTTAAAACTACAATGTTTGCATTTTATTTTAAAATTCATTCGCATGAAGCTACAACCAACTTAGTTTTATATTATACACATATTTTTATTCGTCTTTTTTTTCATCTAAATTTTTAATAAAATAATAGCATATATTTTTTTTTTTTTTAGTATTCTCCCCTCAGTATATTAAATACAACATTTTACTAGGGAATAGGGATTGAGGGAACAAAAAATTATCAACAACAACTAGCTAACTACTTGTTTAAATTCATGTAAAATATGCGTACATGTGTCGCGCATTTTAATTAGATCTTATCGATATGACACTAAGAAAAATATAGAAAGAACTATAAAGAAATGTGTGTGTAAGTAATACCAGATAAACTCTTCGAAAAAAGCAATTTTCTACAGACTTCTAGAGAGGTAGAAAAATAAATGTAATAAGAAACAGATAGATATTTATAAATATTTATGTATTAAAAGTTGGGTGAGTGAGTCACATTACAACTGAACTAATCTGATCTGAACTAGAATTAAACCGGAAATGAACAAGAACTAATTTAGAACCTAACTAGAACTGAATAGCGCACTGAACCACAACTGAATTAGAAATGATTGAGAATTGAAAAAGAATTAAAAAACTAGAACTGAACTAAAACTGAGCTAGAACTGATAAAGAACTAAAGAACTAAAACTGAACTAGCACTAAACTAGATCTGATTTAAAACTGATTTAGCACTGAAATAGAGCTTAACTAAAACAGAACTAAATCTAATTTAGAACTGATTAAGTGCTGAATTAGAGCTGAACTAGAAGTGATTTAGAAGTGACTAAGAACTGATTTAGAATTGATTTGGAACTAAGCTAGAACTGAAGTAAAACTTTTGAAGATTTTTAGTCAAAATTAATTTTATTATTTTTATATATTTTAATTCCCCTCAAAGCGAATAATTCTATTTCATATTAAAAATTTATTAAATCCTTACTGCACATTATGAACACATTAAAATAATGAGCAAGTATTTGAAATTAAAACCTATAACCTTGCAAACATCAAACGAAAAAAATTATAGGAATAAATGCTTGTCAACATTTTGTCTAAAAACAAAGTATTAAAACAGTTATGAACAAAATAAAAGCACATTTTTAAAGACCAAATAGGAAACTTCAATTTCTTTAAAATTTAATTAAGAGTCTATTTTATATTTAAGTTTTTAATAACTATAGTATACTTTAGCCTATTCTGCTTTTTTATTGCTCCCAACTGTTAGCTCTCTTAAACAAAATATTACAACTATAAAAGTAGCAATTTTAGTTTTACAACACAACTGATATGTGTTTGTAAATCTGTAAACCTTTATTCGCTATAACGTTTAACAACTTTAAATCTATGTTACATATGATAACTGTGTCATTTGGCAAAATCCGCCATCAGCGCAGGAAATAATACTGGAAAAATATATATAAATGCCTCACAAAATATGCAAATAAATCCTTACAAATGTGCAGCATAATATAACAAATATAACAGCATAAACCCAAGTAGAACATGTGTATGCTCTACTTGTGTTATTGATGCATGCATTGATAAATAAGGATTTATCTGAAAATGTGTATGTGTAAGCCAAAAAATAGGGAAAAATGAAATAAAAAATGTTTACAAACAATACAGATCGTTATAAATACATGTATACAATCATTAAATTATAGGACTAAAGAGAGAATATGGCAGGAGATATAATGCATAAATGTCAAGTGTTTGTAGGGTAAGTTTTGAAATGTGTTTGGTTGGTGTAAAGGTATGCTACTTTACTGATTAACCCATAAAAATAATAAGTAAGCATAAAATTGCGAAAAGGATGAAAACTCAAATATAGCATAGAAAAGTCTATAGGCTAGACTGTAGCATAGTATATAGCATAGTCCATAGGCTAGACTACAGCTTAGTCTATTGGCTAGAATATAACTTAGTCTATAGGCTAGACTATAGCATAGTCTATAGGCTAGACTATAGCATAGTCTACAGGCTAGTCTAAAGCATATAGACTATAGGGTAGTCTATAAAATAGATTAGAGCATAGTCTGTAGGCTAAACTATAGCATAATCTAAAGCTAGACTATAACATATTCTATAAGCAAGTCTATGGTCTATAGAATGATTTTATAGCTTTGATTTTGCTCTACAATAAATTCATTTTATACCCCCAAAATCCCTCAAAAGATTCTTCATGTCTTTTCTCTTCTGTTCTTTTTTCTCTTTGTTTTTTTTATCATTTTTAAATTATTTGTTGGCTCCCAACCATATTGATATTTTTGTTGCAGCAATTTGCATAATGCATTTGTCATTGGCTTTATTTGCAACAAATATGAAAGTAAACCAAAAAAAAGTAACACAAAACAAAAAACCATCCTTATTTTAATTTTTCCTGCTGAATACAGGAATCACAATATGAAATATATAGAATGCAGTACTAAGCCTGACACAACTAAAAATGACAATAAACAACATTTTATTAATTTGCAAGCTGTGACAATCAAAAACTTGATCTACCAGCAGCTCAAACTCTGAACTCTTTCCTATCCACAACCAACATTTTAACTGCAATTTTCTTTCTTGACTTAACGTCTGTCACATTCATAAAACACAGCTGGAGTTTCCTGTGAAAACACTTAACCAAATGCATTTATTTCGTTCGGTCTTCCCCAGTATCCTCCTGTCCTAGTTTCATGGACAATGGTGATTCTAAAGGTAAATGTAATTTAAGGCAAAATTTATCAAATATTGGGTTCGAAGTGAAAAAATTGAACAATTTTGTGGGTGATTGTTGCATTTTGCAGTGAAGCAAAGTTAAATATCCTGTACCCTTTTAAATGGCATATATCTGCTAAACAAATGCTAATACCTTACTACGAGTTTCCTATTTTTGCATAGAGATATGTGTACATTGCTATTTCAATTTCCTGCAGATTTTCTATAGTCAAATGTCATTTGTTTGATTATTTGTTGGAAACACACATACACACAAGAATCCTACACTAACAGCTTGTATAACAATAGTTAGACTACAGCGTTACTCAAGTGTTATTTGAGGCAAATATTTACTAAAATGCAAAGTTAAAGTTGTGGTTTATTGTTGTTGTTTATTTATTTATTACGAAATGAAAAATTAATTAAAAACATTTAATGTCTGAAGTTGGTATTCAGCAAAATTTATAGATGCTAAAAATTTTAAAGTTGAAAACTGACAACAGATATAAATTAAGGAAAAACAAATTAAAAAAATAAATAAAAATCAAAATGATAATGATAATTTAGCTACAGAGAATTAGAGACTAGAATACAGAATAAACTACAGTCCCGACTATAGACTACAATACAGTTTAAGCTATAGACTATAGTCTCAGCTATAGACTATAGTTTCAGCTACAAACTATAGTCTCAGCAATAGACTACATTCTCAGCTATGGACCAGTTATAGACTAAACTATAGTCTCATTAATAGACTAGACTATTGTCACAATAATAGAGTAGAGTATAGTCTCAGTTACGGACAACTATGGAATTGACTAAAGTCTCAGCGATAAACAAGGCTATAGTCTCAGCTATAGGCTATTATACCAGCTATAGATTATAGTCTCAACTATAGACTCGACCATAATCTCAACTATAGACCTGACTATAATCTCAGCTATGAACTAGACTATAGTCTCAACTATAGACTAGACTATAGTCTTAACTATAGACTAGACTATAGTCTATATATAGTCTATAGCTATAGACTAGACTATAGACTATAGTCCCAACTATAGACTAGACTCTAGTCCCAACTATAGACTAGACTCTAGCCTCAACTATAGACTAGACTCTAGTCCCAACTATAGACTAGACTCTAGCCTCAACTATAGACTAGACTCTAGTCTCAACCATAGATTAGACTATACTATAGACTAGACTATAGTCTCAACTATAGACTAGACTTTAGTCTCAACTATAGACTAGACTATAGTCTAAACTATGGACTAGACTATAGTCTCAACTATAGACTAGATTATAGTCTCAACTATAGACTAGACTATAGTCTAAACTATGGACTAGACTATAGTCTCAACTATAGACTATATTATAGTCTCAACTATAGACTAGACTATAGTCTCAACTATAGACTAGACTATAGTCTCAACTATAGACTAGACTATAGTCTCAACTATAGACTAGACTATAGTCACAACCATAGACTAGACTATAGTCTCAACTATAGACTAGACTATAGTCTCAACTATAGACTAGACTATAGTCTCAACTATAGACTAGACTATAGTCTCAACTATAGACTAGACTATAGTCTCAACTATAGACTAGACTATAGTCTCAACTATAGACTAGACTATAGTCTCAACTATAGACTAGACTATAGTCTCAACTATAGACTAGACTATAGTCTCAACTATAGACTAGACTATAGTCTCAACTATAGACTAGACTATAGTCTCAACTATAGACTAGACTATAGTCTCAACTATAGACTAGACTATAGTCTCAACTATAGACTAGACTATAGTCTCAACTATAGACTAGACTATAGTCTCAACTATAGACTAGACTATAGTCTCAACTATAGACTAGACTATAGTCTCAACTATAGACTAGACTATAGTCTCAACTATAGACTAGACTATAGTCTCAACTATAGACTAGACTATAGTCTCAACTATAGACTAGACTATAGTCTCAACTATAGACTAGACTATAGTCTCAACTATAGACTAGACTATAGTCTCAACTATAGACTAGACTATAGTCTAAACTATGGACTAGACTATAGTCTCAACTATAGACTAGATTATAGTCTCAACTATAGACTAGACTATAGTCTCAACTATAGACTAGACTAGACTACAGTCTCAACTATAGACTAGACTATAGTCTCAACTATAGACCAGACTAGACTACAGTCTCAACTATAGACTGACTATAGTCTCAACTATAGACTAGTCTATAGTCACAACTATAGATTAGTCTATAGTCTCAACTATAGACTAGACTATAGTCTCAACTATAGACTAGACTATAGTCTCAACTATAGACTAGACTATAGTCTAGAGACTATATTCTAGAGACTATAGTCTAGAGACTATAGTCTAGTCTATAGTTGAGACTATAGTCTAGTCTATAGTTGAGACTATAGTCTAGTCTATAGTTGAGACTATAGTCTAGACTATAGTCAACTATAGACTAGACTATAGTCTCAACTATAGACTAGACTATAGTCTCAACTAGACTACAGTCTCAACTATAGACTAGACTATAGTCTCAACTATAGACTAGACTAGACTACAGTCTCAACTATAGACTAGACTATAGTCTCAACTATAGACCAGACTAGACTACAGTCTCAACTATAGACTGACTATAGTCTCAACTATAGACTAGTCTATAGTCTCAACTATAGACTAGACTATAGTCTCAACTATAGACTAGACTATAGTCTCAACTATAGACTAGACTATAGTCTCAACTATAGACTAGACTATAGTCTCAACTATAGACTAGACTATAGTCTCAACTATAGACTAGACTATAGTTTCAACTATAGACTAGACTATAGTCTCAACTATAGACTAGACTATAGTCTCAACTATAGACTAGACTATAGTCTCAACTATAGACTAGACTATAGTCTCAACTATAGACTAGACTATAGTCTCAACTATAGACTAGACTATAGTCTCAACTATAGACTAGACTATAGTCTCAACTATAGACTAGACTATAGTCTCAACTATAGACTAGACTATAGTCTCAACTATAGACTAGACTATAGTCTCAACTATAGACTAGACTATAGTCTCAACTATAGACTAGACTATAGTCTCAACTATAGACTAGACTATAGTCTCAACTATAGACTAGACTATAGTCTCAACTATAGACTAGACTATAGTCTCAACTATAGACTAGACTATAGTCTCAACTATAGACTAGACTATAGTCTCAACTATAGACTAGACTATAGTCTCAACTATAGACTAGACTATAGTCTCAACTATAGACTAGACTATAGTCTCAACTATAGACTAGACTATAGTCTCAACTATAGACTAGACTATAGTCTCAACTATAGACTAGACTATAGTCTCAACTATAGACTAGACTATAGTCTCAACTATAGACTAGACTAGACTACAGTCTCAACTATAGACTAGACTATAGTCTCAACTATAGACCAGACTAGACTACAGTCTCAACTATAGACTGACTATAGTCTCAACTATAGACTAGTCTATAGTCTCAACTATAGACTAGTCTATAGTCTCAACTATAGACTAGTCTATAGTCTCAACTATAGACTAGACTATAGTCTCAACTATAGACTAGACTATAGTCTCAACTATAGACTAGACTATAGTCTCAACTATAGACTAGACTATAGTCTCAACTATAGACTAGACTATAGTCTCAACTATAGACTAGACTATAGTCTCAACTATAGACTAGACTATAGTCTCAACTATAGACTAGACTATAGTCTCAACTATAGACTAGACTATAGTCTCAACTATAGACTAGACTATAGTCTCAACTATAGACTAGACTATAGTCTCAACTATAGACTAGACTATAGTCTCAACTATAGACTAGACTATAGTCTCAACTATAGACTAGACTATAGTCTCAACTATAGACTAGACTATAGTCTCAACTATAGACTAGACTATAGTCTCAACTATAGACTAGACTATAGTCTCAACTATAGACTAGACTATAGTCTCAACTATAGACTAGACTATAGTCTCAACTATAGACTAGACTATAGTCTCAACTATAGACTAGACTATAGTCTCAACTATAGACTAAACTATAGTCTCAACTATAGACTAGACTATAGTCTCAACTATAGACTAAACTATAGTCTCAACTATAGACTAGACTATAGTCTCAACTATAGACTAAACTATAGTCTCAACTATAGACTAGACTATAGTCTCAACTATAGACTATAGTCTCAACTATAGACTAGACTATAGTCTCAACTATAGACTAGACTATAGTCTCAACTATAGACTAGACTATAGTCTCAACTATAGACTAGACTATAGTCTCAACTATAGACTAGACTATAGTCTCAACTATAGACTAGACTATAGTCTCAACTATAGACTAGACTATAGTCTCAACTATAGACTAGACTATTGTCTCAACTATAGACTAGACTATTGTCTCAACTATAGACTAGACTATTGTCTCAACTATAGACTAGACTATAGTCCCAACTATAGACTAGACTTTAGTCTCAACTGTAGACTAGACTATAGTCTCAACTGTAGACTAGACTATAGTCTCACCTATAGACTAGACTATAGTCTCACCTATAGACTAGACTACAGTCTCACCTATAGACTAGACTATGGACTAGTCTATAGTATCAACTGTAGACTACACTGTAATCGCAACTATAGACCAGACTTTTTTTCATTAGGTAGGTGGAAATCTTTCATAAGATTCTCACGATTATAGATTAATCATGAGATATGTCGGATTCATACCGACTAAAACCACCTCCTTCGTCACTCAGCAACCCTACGGAACTGACTACGGTGATATTACATCGCAGGGCAGGAGTGGCTTATCTAGGTAACGTCCGGTGTCTGAGATTGTCTCAGATTCTCTTCCGTTCTAAGTTTATTAAGAATATCCAATTTTAATCATTAAGGATATTGCATCCCAATTTTCTCTCTTACTAAGGATGATGTCAATGATGTTTTGCGGATTCAGTTGGCACCCAAGGACTTCTTCTGCTTTCTGTAGATTTTGGCGGAAGCGTGCGCAGTTGAACACGACGTGTTCTGGGTCTTCCTCTTGGTTTGGGCAGTTAGGGCAATATGGGGAGTTGTCTATCCCGAACCTATACAGGTAACTTCGGTATCCTCCGTGGCCTGACAGTGGTAGTTTACTTCTCAATGTCCTCTGTTTAGCCATGCATCTATTCGCGGGATTAGTTTAAAGGTCCACCTTCCTTTGCGGCTTTATAGAAGCTTCTCTTTCACATTTACGTACACGAGTTCCTAGTTGATTTTTATCTCTTCTGATTTCATCCAAGCGTTTGGCTTCGTCAGCCAAAATATCTACTGGAATCATTCCCGCTATAACATGGGCAGCTTCGTCAGAAGCTGTTCGAAAAGAGCAGCATACCCGTAGGACCGATAACCTGTATACAGATTTTAGTTTCCTCGCTGCGGTCTTTACTTTCGGAGCTACTGACCATATGGGAGCAGCATAAAGTATAACTGAGCTGACCACCGTGGATATAATATTCCTTTTGGATTGCATTGGTCCACCTACATTCGGCATCACTCTTTCAAGAGCGGCTCTAATATTTGCTGCCTTGTTAGCAGTATACTCTATATGTGTCCTGAAGTTAAGTCTGGCATCTATGAGAACTCCCAAATATTTGAGATTTTGATGTCACCTGGTGTTCTACAACCATTATTCTCATGTACTCTTTTTTGCGCCTGCTTGTAACTAATACAATATCCGTTTTGTGTTCGGCAAGTTCCAACCTCGCACTTTTCATCCAGTTTCTAATAGTCCATACTACTTCATTCGAGATTAGCTCCACTTCGTTCATATATCTTGCTGAAACCGTAACTGCTATGTCATGTTCGCCACTTCTGAAATGTGTAAGCATCATTTTAATATGCTCTCCATACCTGCCAAACCTAGGGTCCACTAGGTCGTTACTCCCGTTATCTCCTCCAGGTGATACCCTTGCGGGAACTATAGAGTAGACAGTATTCGCAACTATAAAGTAGATTGTAGTCGCAACTATAGACTATGGTATCAACTATAGACTAGACTATAGTCTCAACTATAGGCTCAACTATAGGCTCAACTATTGGCTGGACTAAAGTCAACTATAGACTGAGCTGAAGTCTCAACAATAGACAATACTATAGTCTCAGCTCTAGGCTATTATCTTAACTATACATTATAGTCTCAACTATAGACTAGACTACAGTCCCGGCTATAGATTATAGTCTCGAGTGTTAAAGGTTAAAGGATAAAGGATGAGACTATAGTTGCAACTATAGACTAGACTTTTGTCGCAACTATAGACTCGACTATAGTCTCAATTATAGATTATGCTTAACTATAGACATAATAATAGTTTCAACTATCGACTTAACTATAGTCTCAACTAGGGCCTTAACTATAGTCTCAAGTACCGACTAGACTAATGACTCAACCACAAATTAGACAATAGTCTCAAATATAGAATAATTGAATTTGTATTAAAAAAAACATCCTAAAAAAAATTTAAATTTTTAAGTTTATATTTTGTAGTAGAAAATCCATTTAGAATTTAAGTTCGAATTTTCGAACTTGACCAAAAATTAGTAAAATATAATTGATTAATATCTGCTGTGAAATATCGAAAAAATATAAAAAAAAACTATATTTGCATTCTATTTAAGTAAAATTTAATATTTTCGAACACGGCTCAAAATATCTTCATTTTTAGTAATAATATAAATAATACAAATATAAATAATAAAAAAATATAATTAACACAAAAATATAAATAATACAAAAAAAATTAATAAAATTTTTTTTTAATTTGATTCGATCACATTTAAACTTAAATATTAAACTAATTTGTAGATAAAACTAAATTTTAAAGATTTGTATTATTTCGAAAAATTCGAACTTAATTACGAATTTTGCAAATTATAAAAATTTAAAAATATTAAGTTTTTTTATAAAAAATTAAAATTAAAAATAAATAAGTTCTAAATAAATTTTGAGTCGAAAATATAATTCGAAATTAAGTTCGAATTTTCGAACATGGAAATAAAGTTGAAAAATATAATTTTTTAACTTACACATAAAAGATTTTAACAAATTTGCAGATAATAACCAAATTGTACAAATTTTTCAGCCTTTCAAAAAATTCCAACTAATTTCGAATTTTCGAAATTGTAAAAAATTTAATAAGATTAAGTTTTCATTAATAAAAACATTAAAAATGTATAAAAATTTTTAGTTTTAAATAAATTTTGAGTTGAAAATGAATTTGAAAATTAGTTCGAATTTTGGAACATGAAAATAAAGTGTAAAAAAATATAATTTTTTAACTTAAATATTAAATATTTTAATAAAATAATCTACATATTTTATAATAATAAATAATAAAATTTTAGTGATTTCAAATTTTCGAAATTGTATACAAAATTTAAAATATTGAGTTTTTGTTTACAAAATTATTAAAAAATCAATAACATTTTTAATTTCGAGCAATTTTTTAGCACAAAATAATATTAAAAATTATGTTCGAATTTTCGAATTTGGCAAAAAAAAAGCCTCAAACATAAAAGCTTTAGTAAGTTTTTAAATAAATACTAAAAAAAAATAACAAAGTTTGACCAATTTTTAATGATTTAGAAAAATTCGAACTTAATTTCGAATTTTCGAAATTGTTTAGAAACCAAATAACATTAAATTTCTTTCAAAAAACATTTAATAATCAATAAAGTCTTGAATTTTAAGCAATTTTTAGCATAAAATAATATTCGACTTTCGAGTTCGAATTTTCGAACTTTAAAAAAATTTTTTAAATTTTTAATAAAAAAATTTATTGATAAAACCATTAAATATAAATAAAATTTGAAATTTTTAGTAAGTTTCTAGCAGAAAAATCGATTCGAAATTAATTTCGAATTTAAGATTTTAAGCGAAATTCAGTAAAAAAAAATTTATTTATTAAATAAATTTAAGGTTACAATTGGCAAATGTTGTAAATTAATCAATTTCCATGATTTCGATTAACTCTAACATAATTTCGATTTTTCGAAATTTTTTAGCATTAAATTCTTATTGATAAAATCATTAATTTTAAGTTATTAATAATTTGAAAATGTAATTAAGTTCGATATTAAGTTCGAATTTTTGAAAAAGAAACAAATAAAATTTGATTTTGAAGTTGAATATAAACAATCTTAATAAATTGTTTTCAAAAAATTCAAATTGAATTCATTTAATTAATTTGGAGGTTAAACAAATTTAAAAAAAAAATCTTTTAAGCACCTGTTTTATGTGGTACGTGCGGTATTGTGGCAGTAGCAAGTTATAATATAAAAATTTTAGCTATTATTCACTTTATATAAACATATATATTTTTAATTTACAGAAAAAACACAGGCCTTAAAATACCTTTAGCAACTTTATAATATTGGGGTCAATGAATTGTAAAATAATGCCGTTACACTATAAAGCCATGGACATATTACCACTAGGGATATGCACGTAGGAAAGCAAATAAAACTAAACCATGCAACCAAAGAATATTTGAAGTCTTTAAATATTTTTTTTTTTTTTAATTAAAAAATAAAATTTCAGAAACATTATTTGTATTAAATGAAATAGAAAATCCATCATCCATGAATACCCCTAATACATTCAAATGACTTAAAAAAATTCAAGAAATATTAGCCAAAACAAACAGCAAAATAAATGCAATTAAAAAAATAACTTTCAACAAGTTGTATGTTTACAATATTTTTGTAATTCCTCAGTAAAAAGACTCTCTAGACCCCTACCCACCCTCTTAATATAACCAAACGCTTAGTGTCTTGTAATGACCATGTTTAACCAATTACACCTGGCGTTTTCGGTAACATTAGTCATGTGGGAATTTTTTCCATTAAGGCAGCCAAACAATCAACAACAACAACAACAACAACAACAAGTTTGTTTTATTGTTAACCAAAACCAAGAGATTGTATATCCATAAAAAATACAGAGTATTTGTGGTTAATATAATATTTTTGTATTAAAACCATTGTTATGTTAACTGAATTTGACAGTTCCAATTACCAAGATTTGTATCGTTTAAGTTAAATTAAGTTTTGGCATGAGTTTACGATTTTTATTCACTTAATTATTAATGAATTTAGTTATAATGAGTTACATCACATTAAACGATAAAAATATTTGAATTTGAGGTAAATGAAAATTAACAGAAAGCGGAAAAGGAAGAGCAAATGGAATGTTTTATGGGAAATTATAAATTTTGCAATATAATCTTCAAACTGTAGAATATTTTCTTTTGTAAAAGGTTTTAAATTTAAATTTTGTATGAAAAATGGAATTTTCACATTTTGTTTTAAATAATTAAAAAAAAAATTAAAACTTTTTAAGGTTAGACGGAAGGACAGACATTTTTGAGGATAAATTTGCTTAAAGTTCTTTAATATTATTAAATTTTGTATTTTCTCGTATAATTACCTTTCTGATAATATATAAATATTTAATATCTGTTAAAAAATACAATTTTAGCAATTTTTTTTTCAAAATTAGTCTTAAACATGTATTATTTTAAAACATTAAAAAAAATTTAAAAACCTTTTAAGGCTGGACAAAAGGACAGACATTGTGTAGGGCAAACTTGCTTGAAATTCTTGAATGTTATAACATTTTATAATTTCTCAAAGTATTAGGTTTCTAACAATAATTAAATATTTAACATATATTTAAAACTACAATTTTAGCAAATTTTTCAAAATTTGACTTAAAAATATATTATTTCAAATAATTAAGAAAATATTGAAAACTTTTTAAGCAAAATTTGACATTGTGGAAGGCAAATTTACTGAAAATTTTTGAATGTTATTAAATTGTATATTTTTTTATGGAATTAAGTTTCTAACTATATATAAATATTTAACATCTATTTAAAAATACAATTTTAGCATTTTTTTTTTTTCAAATTTAGCCAAAGATGTATTATTTTAAGTCATTAAAAAAATTTTAAAAAACGTTAAGGCTGGACAGAAGGACAGACATTGTGGAGGGCAAACTTAGCTAAAATTCTTGAATCTTACAACATTTTGTAATTTCTCAAAGTATTAGGTTTCTGACAATAATTAAATATTTAACATATATTTAAAACTAAAATTTTAGCAAATTTTTCAAAATTTGACTTAAAAATATATTATTTCAAATAATTAAGAAAATATTGAAAACTTTTTAAGCAAAATTTGACATTGTGGAAGGCAAATTTACTGAAAATTTTTGAATGTTATTAAATTGTATATTCTTTTATGGAATTAAGTTTCTAACTATATATAAATATTTAACATCTATTTAAAAATACAATTTTAGCATTTTTTTTTTTTCAAATTTAGCCAAAGATGTATTATTTTAAGTCATTAAAAAAATTTTAAAAAACGTTAAGGCTGGACAGAAGGACAGACATTGTGGAGGGCAAACTTAGCTAAAATTCTTGAATCTTACAACATTTTGTAATTTCTCATAGTATTAGCTTTCTAACAATATATAAATATTTAATATATATTTAAAATTACAATTTTAGCAAATTTTTCAAAATTTGACTTAAAAATGTTTTATTTTAAATAATTAAAATATATTGAAAACTTTTTAAGCAAGGTCTAACATTGTAGAAGGCAAATTTCCTGAAAATTTTTGAATGCTATTAAATTTTATATTTTTCCTTTTGGAATTAACTTTCTAACATATATAAATATTTAACATCTATTTAAAAATACAATTTTAGCATTTTTTTTTTCAAATTTAGCCAAAGATGTATTATTTTAAGTCATTAAAAAAATTTTAAAAAACGTTTAGGGCTGGACAGAAGGACAGACATTGTGGAGGGCAAACTTAGCTAAAATTCTTGAATCTTACAACATTTTGTAATTTCTCATAGTATTAGCTTTCTAACAATATATAAATATTTAATATATATTTAAAATTACAATTTTAGCAAATTTTTCAAAATTTGACTTAAAAATGTTTTATTTTAAATAATTAAAATATATTGAAAACTTTTTAAGCAAGGTCTAACATTGTAGAAGGCAAATTTCCTGAAAATTTGTGAATGCTATTAAATTTTATATTTTTCCTTTTGGAATTAACTTTCTAACATATATAAATATTTAACATCTATTTAAAAATACAATTTTAGCATTTTTTTCCAAAATTAGTCTTAAATTAGTTATTAAATTTTATATTTACCCATATAATTAACTTTCTAACAAAATATTAGTATTTAATATCTATATAAAGATACAATTTTAAGAATTTTTCCGATATGAATCCTAAACATGTGTTATTTTAAGTCATTAGAAAAAAAATAAATAAAAATAAAGACCTTTTAAAGCTGGACAGAAGGACAGACATTGTAAAGGGCAAACTTTCCAAAAATTCTTGAATATTGTAAGATTTTATAATTTCTCATAGAATTAGCTTTCTAACAATATATAAATATTTAATATCTATCTAAAAATACAATTTTAACAAATTTTTCAATATTAAAGTTAAACATGTATTATTTTAAATCATTAAAGAAGAAATGTTAAAGAAAACTGTTACGGTTTGGAGGAAAATTTATTAAAATTGCTGAATGTTATAAAATGTTGCAATTTCTAATAGAATTTTATTTTTAATAATATATACACTTTTTTTATTTATTTTTTATTTTTTTGATATCTGTTTAGAAATACAATTAAATCTTAACATGTATTATTTCAAATCCTTACAAAAATGTTAATAAGCTTTTAAGGACAGACGGAAGGACAGACATTTTAAAGGACAAATTTGCTTAAAATTTGCAAATATTATTAAATTTAATATTTTATCATGGCATTAGCTTTACAACAATATACAATTACGTAATATATATTTAAAAGTACAAGTTTAGCAATTTTTTCCAAATAAGTCTTCGTGGTACGAAAAACAAAAACAAAATGCTTTATATTGAGAAATACTTATTAATACCTATAGAGGGAGGGACTGTCGAACAGACATAATATAACAAAAAGTATACTGTTTATTTAATAAATGTTTATAGTTTTGGAAATCCTATTATAAAAACTTTCTTATAGAGTAATATCTTCGCTAATAATGTATGAAATTTTATTTATATAATTTTTTATATATAAAAGTTTTAATTTTATTTAGAAAAAGACAGAAAGATAGACGTGCTTGTGTGCGAAAATTACTTTCTTAGAAAAAGACTTTACAGTCTTAGAAATTGTTGGAGCTTTGTAAAATTAAATCTGCATAATATTGCCTTTACAAGAAAATTTAAGTGTACTTTTGTAGTGAAAATCATTAAAAAAATGTTGAAAACTTTTATAGCCAGACGGAAAGACAGATATTATAAAAGACAGATTCGCATAAAATTCTTGAATATTATTAAACTTTTTTATTTTTAAATGAAATTAACTTTCTAACAATATATAAATATTTCCCGTCTTTTTAAAAATACAACTTTAGCAAATTTTGCAAGACTAGTCTTAAATATGAAAAATTAAACTTTTATATTTTAATGCTTAAAAAATATCGGACAGACGGACAGACACAATATAATAAAAACTATACGGCTTATTTTATAAATATTTACAATTTTACAAACCACTTTGTGCAGAAATGTTTTCTTTTTTTTTTAAGGCAACAGATATCGTTTACTAGAAAATTTAAAACTTGACTCTTGCAGTGAAAATAATTTAATAAAAATTGTACAACTTTTTAAGCGAGACGGAAGGGCAGATATTGTAAAAGACAAACTGGCTTAAAAATTAGAATATACTTAAGCATTATAATTTCCTATATAATTTTATTTCCTACAGTATATAAATAATTGTATTTTTTTAATACAATTTTAAATTTTTTTTTAAATTAATCACAACATACCAAAAATAGGGTTTAATATATTAATACTTAAAGAAGGACGGATAGAAGGACAGACGTTATAAAGCAAAAAATATACTATTTAATAAACCTTGATAGTCTTAGGAACCCTATTTCATTAACCTTATCACAAAATGCAAGTTTTTCTTATAGTGTATACATTTATATTTTTGTCAAATTTTTAAAATTTAATTCTAAATGTTTTGAATTAAACTCTTTAATTTTAATTAAAGGAAGAAAATTCTCACCAGTTTTGGAAACTCCGTTTAATTACGTTTTTAACGAATATAGTAACTTCTATGGCTGAATGAAAAAAAATATATATTTTTGTTAATTTTTTATAACTAAAAAGTAATAATTTATGTTACGAGTATTTACTTTAGTTTAAAACAAAAGGACAAGCATGTCTGTGCCTAAAAAACTTCCTATTAAAGAGACCCTCATAAACTATGATTTTAATAGAATTTTCTACTTTTTTCAAAATGCATAAAAACTTAATCTAAAATTTAAAATTTAATTTAAACTTAATACCGATAATATACAACTTATTCAACGTCAGTTTTAGTTCAGTTCTAATTTAATTCTAAATCTAGTTCATTCTAGCTCATTTTGCCTTCAGTCTTAATTATTTATAATCTAGTTCTCGTTTAGTTTTAGTCCTAAATATTTCATTGCATTTGAACACAATTGCAACATGTTTTTAAGTAACTGAAATATTCTTCATTTAGTCATAATTATATTTTATCTTCTTTATTTTATCAAATTAATTAAGTGATAACTTAAACCACAGTCGGCGGTAATCAACAGTAGTTTCATGTTCATCGCTACAAGCTGGCGAGATATACAGAGAATATTACTCACAAGTTAGTTCTCATATTCATTAAAAATAACACTTTCATCAACTTGTAGAGATAAATGTGTTAAATTTCATACATATGAATTTCAATTAAGATCAATTTAAAATTTAAGTGAAATATTACAGAGCTTAGAGAGGAGTAAACAAACGAAGTGAAAAGTCAAGGAAATTATAATAAAAATACAGCAGAATAGACTATAGACCAAACTGTTACAAGACTGTTCTAAGGTCTAGTCTATATACTAATCTATAGTTATCTTACAGACTAAACTAAACTTAAGTCTAACTTACAGCCCATTTTATGAGCTATTTTATAGTCTAGACTATAATCAATTTTATAGTCTAAACTAGCGATTAAGCCTGCCAATGTCAGGAAAAATATTATAGTAACCAAACTCTCTCTGATCAAAATACAAAATCAATTTCAGATAGGGTTTGGAGAACAAACAATGAGTACAGAAAATTTAATTTAAAAATTTGGCTCCGTTAGAATTTGTAGAACGAATAGTTTTATAAGTAAACCGAAATTTAATCTCCTACGACATCTGGGAACTTCAGAAAGCGCTGAAAGTAAAAGTTATACATAAATACGGCTATCTCCTCTCCCCGATAGAAATTTCAAAATTTGGCTCCGCTAGGAATTGTTTGGGAGCTTCAGGAAAAATATTCTTAGAAAATTATATTTAGTTTGTAGTCTCTAAAGTCTAGACTATAAAGTCGTCTATAATGTATATATATATATATATATAAGACTATAGCAGAGTCTATTTTCTAGTCGACACTATAGACTATTTCTATAGTCTAGCCTATAGACTATTTCTATAGTCTAGCCTATAGACTATTTCTATAGTCTAGCCTATAGACTATTTCTATAGTCTAGCCTATAGACTATTTCTATAGTCTAGCCTATAGACTATTTCTATAGTCTAGCCTATAGACTATTTCTATAGTCTAGCCTATAGACTATTTCTATAGTCTAGCCTATAGACTATTTCTATAGTCTAGCCTATAGACTATTTCTATAGTCTAGCCTATAGACTATTTCTATAGTCTAGCCTATAGACTATTTCTATAGTCTAGCCTATAGACTATTTCTATAGTCTAGCCTATAGACTATTTCTATAGTCTAGCCTATAGACTATTTCTATAGTCTAGCCTATAGACTATTTCTATAGTCTAGCCTATAGACTATTTCTATAGTCTAGCCTATAGACTATTTCTATAGTCTAGCCTATAGACTATTTCTATAGTCTAGCCTATAGACTATTTCTATAGTCTAGCCTATAGACTATTTCTATAGTCTAGCCTATAGACTATTTCTATAGTCTAGCCTATAGACTATTTCTATAGTCTAGCCTATAGACTATTTCTATAGTCTAGCCTATAGACTATTTCTATAGTCTAGCCTATAGACTATTTCTATAGTCTAGCCTATAGACTATTTCTATAGTCTAGCCTATAGACTATTTCTATAGTCTAGCCTATAGACTATTTCTATAGTCTAGCCTATAGACTATTTCTATAGTCTAGCCTATAGACTATTTCTATAGTCTAGCCTATAGACTATTTCTATAGTCTAGCCTATAGACTATTTCTATAGTCTAGCCTATAGACTATTTCTATAGTCTAGCCTATAGACTATTTCTATAGTCTAGCCTATAGACTATTTCTATAGTCTAGCCTATAGACTATTTCTATAGTCTAGCCTATAGGCTATTTCTATAGTCTAGCCTATAGACTATTTCTATAGTCTAGCCTATAGACTATTTCTATAGTCTAGCCTATAGACTATTTCTATAGTCTAGCCTATAGACTATTTCTATAGTCTAGCCTATAGACTATTTCTATAGTCTAGCCTATAGACTATTTCTATAGTCTAGCCTATAGACTATTTCCATAGTCTAGCCTATAGACTATTTCTATAGTCTAGCCTATAGACTATTTCTATAGTCTAGCCTATAGACTATTTCTATAGTCTAGCCTATAGACTATTTCTATAGTCTAGCCTATAGACTATTTCTATAGTCTAGCCTATAGACTATTTCTATAGTCTAGCCTATAGACTATTTCTATAGTCTAGCCTATAGACTATTTCTATAGTCTAGCCTATAGACTATTTCTATAGTCTAGCCTATAGACTATTTCTATAGTCTAGCCTATAGACTATTTCTATAGTCTAGCCTATAGACTATTTCTATAGTCTAGCCTATAGACTATTTCTATAGTCTAGCCTATAGACTATTTCTATAGTCTAGCCTATAGACTATTTCTATAGTCTAGCCTATAGACTATTTCTATAGTCTAGCCTATAGACTATTTCTATAGTCTAGCCTATAGACTATTTCTATAGTCTAGCCTATAGACTATTTCTATAGTCTAGCCTATAGACTATTTCTATAGTCTAGCCTATAGACTATTTCTATAGTCTAGCCTATAGACTATTTCTATAGTCTAGCCTATAGACTATTTCTATAGTCTAGCCTATAGACTATTTCTATAGTCTAGCCTATAGACTATTTCTATAGTCTAGCCTATAGACTATTTCTATAGTCTAGCCTATAGACTATTTCTATAGTCTAGCCTATAGACTATTTCTATAGTCTAGCTTATAGACTATTTCTATAGTCTAGCTTATAGATTATTTCTATAGTCTAGCTTATAGATTATTTCCATAGTCTAGCTTATAGACTATTTCTATAGTCTAGCTTATAGATTATTTCTATAGTCTAGCTTATAGACTATTTCTATAGTCTAGCCTATAGACTATTTCTATAGTCTAGCTTATAGACTATTTCTATAGTCTAGCTTATAGACTATTTCTATAGTCTAGCTTATAGACTATTTCTATAGTCTAGCTTATAGATTACTTCTATAGTCTAGCTTATAGACTATTTCTATAGTCTAGCCTATAGACTATTTCTATAGTCTAGCTTATAGACTATTTCTATAGTCTAGCTTATAGATTATTTCTATAGTCTAGCTTATAGACTATTTCTATAGTCTAGCTTATAGATTATTTCTATAGTCTAGCTTATAGACTATTTCTATAGTCTAGCTTATAGATTATTTCTATAGTCTAGCTTATAGACTATTTCTATAGTCTAGCTTATAGATTATTTCTATAGTCTAGCTTATAGACTATTTCTATAGTCTAGCTTATAGACTATTTCTATAGTCTAGCTTATAGACTATTTCTATAGTCTAGCTTATAGATTATTTCTATAGTCTAGCTTATAGACTATTTCTATAGTCTAGCTTATAGATTATTTCTATAGTCTAGCTAATAGATTATTTCTATAGTCTAGCTTATAGACTATTTCTATAGTCTAGATTATAGACTATTTCTATAGTCTAGATTATAGACTATTTCTATAGTCTAGATTATAGACTATTTCTATAGTCTAGCTTATAGACTATTTCTATAGTCTAGCTTATAGACTATTTCTATAGTCTAGCTTATAGACTATTTCTATAGTCTAGCTTATAGACTATTTCTATAGTCTAGCTTATAGACTATTTCTATAGTCTAGCTTATAGACTATTTCTATAGTCTAGCTTATAGACTATTTCTATAGTCTAGCTTATAGACTATTTCTATAGTCTAGCTTATAGACTATTTCTATAGTCTAGCCTGTTTAATTCAATGTTTAATAGCAAAAATTTATTGTACACATTATTTTCCTACATGAACTTTTTCTTTTATTTAACAGTTTGTCAAATAAACAAATGTTAAATCAGGGATACAAATAGCAAAACAAAAATAAGAAAAACTGTTAATAAGGCAGCTGTTATGTTTACATTTAGCTCTTTTATTAACACTTATTTATCATACTCTTTTCACTAAGAAAATAAATTACGATACAAAACTGTAAACGTTACTTAACATTATGTATTACATATCTGTTGTACATTTAAAAGAACTCTTTTCATTTAAAAGAGAATTTCTCTCTTTTTTTACATCTAGTTACAAGAGTATATATTAGACAAAGCAAAATAGGAAAGAAATAAATTGCAACAGTAAACACCCTCTAATTTACAAATGATTGTTGGTTGTTTTTTTTCTGTTATTGTTGCTATTCCATGTTGCTATTACTTTTTGTGTTATGTTGATTGACTTGTTGTAGTGCAACGAACTTTTGTGCCAATTTTTTCTTTCTTTTTTTCGTTTATATTTCAATTTTATTAGATGTGAATTCAATTGAATAGTCTTACATGAAATTGTTGTAAATCATATAAAACAGACACATGTTACATGTGTTTGTCGAAAAAAAATTGTAAGGGGGTGTAAGGGTGGTGCTTGGTTGCTTTTGTTTTTGTGCTTTTGCCATGTTTGTTTACTTTTTTACTTTTGTTTTTGTAAAAACAAGAGAGTGTGAGAGATTTTTGTAACTAACGTTAGTTTTATTTATATTTTTGTTATGATTGTCTAACTTGTAAAGCCAAACAAACACACTCATTAATGAACTTTTTTTGTTGAAGTTTTGTTTATGTTATCAACTTACGGTGGGTACAAAAAGTAAAAAAAAAAATGGAGAAAACATTTTTTTAATAAATTTTTGATTCAAAAAGAATTTAACAAAATTTTGTACAATTTAACAATATTGGAAATTCTATAAATTATTAAACCACAGTTTTAAGCGAAAACAAAAAATATAAAATTTACAATTTATATCATTAGTTCTCAAAACATATTTTCCTGCACTTTTCTAACCGCCTAAGACATTTCTTGTTACTAGTTATATATATATATATATATATATATATATATATATATATATATATATCCCCACTGTATCATTTAAGGCGAGAGTAAACAAGAGCGTATAAATTTTGCATTCATTGAACTTTCTTCATTTTTTTTATACATTAGTGTTGTTTTCATAAATATTTTATTAAAGATAAAAACTTTCTTTGCAAAAATTCCCAGTTTTCTCCCCTTCACGTAATTTTCTACAGCAACAATAAATAAAAATAGTCTATAATTAAACATGTTATCATGAACGTAAAATTGTAACAATTTTTCTTAATAGAAAATTTTTATTATTTCTTTAATTACTTGGGTGTTTTCTCTTCCAATAATTTTTATTAAAAAAAACAATTTACGATGTGGGAACAAAAATAAACAAATGAAGGTCAAGATTAATGCCTTTAAAGAAAATAAAGCATCAAGACTTTACAATAAATTATAATTATGGAAAATTATAGCATAATGGAATGGAAAATATAGCATACTCTAGACTATAGCATAGTATATAGACTATAGCATTGTCTATAGGCTAGACTATAGCATAGTCTATAGACTAGACTATAGCATAGTCTATAGACTAGACTATAGCATAGTCTATAGACTAGACTACAGCATAGTCTATAGACTAGACTACAGCATAGTCTATAGACTATAGCATAGTCTATAGACTATAGCATAGTCTATAGACTAGACTATAGCATAGTCTATAGACTAGACTATAGCATAGTCTATAGACTAGACTATAGCATAGTCTATAGACTAGACTATAGCATAGTCTATAGGCTAGACTATAGCATAGTCTATAGACTAGACTATAGCATAGTCTATAGACTAGACTATAGCATAGTCTATAGACTAGACTATAGCATAGTCTATAGGCTAGACTATAGCATAGTCTATAGACTAGACTATAGCATAGTCTATAGACTAGACTATAGCATAGTCTATAGACTAGACTATAGCATAGTCTATAGACTAGACTATAGCATAGTCTATAGACTAGACTATAGCATAGTCTATAGACTAGACTATAGCATAGTCTATAGACTAGACTATAGCATAGTCTATAGACTAGACTATAGCATAGTCTACAGGCTAGACTATAGCATAGTCTACAGGCTAGACTATAGCATAGTCTACAGGCTAGACTATAGCATAGTCTATAGGCTAGACTATAGCATAGTCTATAGGCTAGACTATAGCATAGTCTATAGGCTAGACTATAGCATAGTCTATAGACTAGACTATAGCATAGTCTATAGACTAGACTATAGCATAGTCTATAGGCTAGACTATAGCATAGTCTATAGACTAGACTATAGCATAGTCTATAGGCTAGACTATAGCATAGTCTATAGGCTAGACTATAGCATAGTCTACAGGCTAGACTATAGCATAGTCTACAGGCTAGACTATAGCATAGTCTACAGGCTAGACTATAGCATAGTCTACAGGCTAGACTATAGCAAATACATAGACTCGACTAGAGCACTGTCTATAACCTGAAATATATCACTTTCTATAACCTGAAATAAAGCATTATTCTTAGCCTGGACTATAGCACTATCTAAAACCTGGTCTATAGAACAGTGTGTAGCATGGACTATAGCATTGTCTATAGCCTCGACTATAGCACTGCCTATAGCCTGAAGTATATCCTTGTCTATAGCCTGGAATAAAGCACTATTCATCGCCTGGACTATAGTACTGTCTATAGCCAGAAATATAGCACTGTCTATAGCCTCAAACATAGCACTGTCTATAGCCTGTAATAAAGCATTATCCATATCCTCGACTATAGAACTGTCTACAGCCTGAACTACAGCACTGTCGTTAGCTCTGACTATATCACTTTCCATATTCCGGACTATAGCCATAGCCTCGACTATAGCATTATCTTTAGCTTGGAATTATAATATTGTCTATATGGGCTCCAACTCTACCTGCTGAAGCTATTTTTATTATTATTATTTTTTTTTAAATAAAATTTGGTTTTTTACATTCAATCTCTTCTTTTTAAATATTACTTTCTTTCATTTTCATTTGCCATAAAAAACACCTTGATGTTTTTTAAGCAAAAGAAAAAATCACCCGCAATAAAAACATTCAACCACAAAAATAAAGATAAAAATATAAAAATAAACCTTAAGTTAACACTTTATAAAACTCACAACATATGAATTGTATTTGTCATGTACAATTTTCACCTACGTTTACCTTAAATTTTCATTAATTATTTATGCATTTCAACCATAGACGATGATGAAGACGATGATACTCTGTGATGGTTGAATGGAATTATAGCAGAAGTTACACAGAGAAATGTTTAAATAAAACAACCAGATTACGTGTTGCATCATTTTGTATGGATGGTAGGAAAGCATTAAGTTAAAAGGCACTCTTCCTCTCTTGGTCTTTTGAAAAAAAAGAATAAATTCGTTTGGATAAATAGAATTTATTGAAATGGTTGAATAAACCATCTAGAAGGACAGACAGTGACTGCAGAAGAAAAGAGGACAGACATGGTAAAGTAAATGGTGATAATGGAAGCAGATTTATGTATAAGAAATAGGCGAAATTAGAAGACCTTACAGCGATGAAAAGAGATTGGAGATAAGTGGCTGTGATTGATACTATTGGTGGTAAGATAAAGTTTTGAGAAGGGGATAAATTTGCTACATGTTTCCTTACAAATAGTTACTAATCGAATGCCTTACAGAGTATATTGTTTTACTAGAAAGTAGGAGATCAAATTACATTACACATTGGCAAAATCTGTTTTTCTATCTCCATTTCCATGTGAGCGTGTTTACAACAGTTTTTATTTTTATTGTAAAAAGAATGAATACGAAAGAAAGGTACTTTTTGCATAATTGATTAAATGACTGGCTATAACGGTTATTCTAGTGATTTGTATTTTTCAGGTTTTCTTATTTTAGCCCTGTTTCTCTACATTAACATTGATGTTGGTGTGTAATAAAGATTTTGTGCGATTTTTTTTTTCTTTTTTTTTTTTTTTTGTTTTTATTTCAATTGTTTTGTTATAGGCCTCTAAAATTGTAGGTGTTGGTTGTATGGTTGTTATGGATTGAGAATGACTGTATGCTCAGAGTCAACTGTAAATGGCAAGTCTCACCATTTAAAGTTCTAACTGTTGAAGTGTAGTTAAATTTTTATGGTTAAAGGTATAATTTTGGTTTGAGTCAAAGAAATGTTTGTAATAGTCATGAATATTTGAACAATAAAATGTTTAAATAATGAAGCTTTTGGCAAAAATATATTCACTAAATTATAATTATTATAGACTAATTAATGTTTTAAAATGGAACTAAATTCTAGAACTAAAAAACTTTAAAAATACCTAAGATTGAAATTAATTGAAAACTGTATAATAGTAAACTTGAAGCAAAATTTATCTTTAATTAAATGACTAATTAAATGATAGCAGAGGTTTTGAAATTTTATAAAAACCTACATGTTCTACATCAGTTCCAATAAAAATACAACAAATTTTAAAACGATATTTCACATTCAAAAAGTAAATTCATGGTCACCATTTTTCTTAGTTTATACCCTAATAAACACATTTTTGTAAACTCATATTCTTCTTATCCTTTTCTGTTTTTTGCTCCATATTCTATTTTCCTTAACTTATAAGAGTTTTTTTTTATCAACAACACAAAAAACTGCTGGCTAAACAGCTGTTGAGTATTCTTTAATATTTCTTTTCTATTTAACCCTTTTCCTCATTTTATATTATTCTTTTTTACATTTTCTTTTAATTGTTGTATGTGTTTTAAAGCAAAAACAAACAAGAAAATCAAACAATTATTAAAGTAACAGCCATTACATTGTATGAGTACTAATCCATTGAACTTGAGAGTGTATTGTCACGATTTTCAAAGAGAAGAGAACCAAGGGCTTATGTTATGGTATATCTAAAGAGGTGCAAAAGTGTTATGAAATTATAACAGCAGCAGCAACAACAAATTGATTATTCAAAGTTTAAAAGGGCGTAAATTCAACAAGGTTTTTATGACGAAGTGCCAATTGTTGCATTCTTTTAATATAAATTATTCTTTGGTTTAAGCTTATTTAAGAACAATGGCGCAAAAAAAATTAATAGCGAACGGTAACTTATTGTTAGAATTTAATTGCAATTGGGAAGGAGTTTGAAAATTAAAAGTAGAAAGGCTTAAAAGTATTTAGGGTAATGAAACGTTTAATATAATGAAAAGGAAAATAGGAAATATAAAACTAAAGGGGAAAAATGCTAACTACAAAAGAAACGAGAACGGAATAGACTAGACTGCAGTCTTGACTTCAATTCAGACTATAGACTAAATTATTATCCACACTACAGAATAGACTTGACTATAGACTATAGTTCAGGCTTAAGCTTTCATATAATATTCCAGACTATAGGCCAGACTATAGACTAGACTATAGTCCAGACTATAGGGTATGCTATAGGCCAGGATACAGACTATGCTGCAGTCTAGCCTGTAGACTATGCTATAGTCTAGCCTATAGACTATGATATTGTCTCGCCTGTAGACTATGCTACAGTCTAGCCTATAGTCCAGCCTATAAACTATGCTATGTTCTAGCCTATAGATTATGCTATAGCCTATATGCTAGGCTATAACATATAGAATATGCCATAACCTAGCACATAGATCATATCATATTCTAGCAGACAAACTATGCTATAGTCTAGTCTGTAAAGTAGTCTATAGATTAGTCAGTGGGCTCTTCTATAGTCTATTGACTAACCTGTAGTCTAGTCTATAGACTGTTCTATAGCCTAGTCTATAGATTATACTATAATCTAATCTAGACTATTCTATAGTTCAGAACTGAACTAAACTGGAATTGAAATGTAACTGATGTGGAACTGAACGAGAACTAAACTTGAACTAGACTGGAATTGATTTATAACTAAACTAGAGCAGATTTGAAACTGAACTAGAAGTGAAATAAAATTGAAATATAACTTCTTTAGAACTGAATTAGACTTAACCAAAACTTATTTAAAACTAAACTAGACGTGAACTGAAACTAAAATGGAATTGAACTAGAACTGAAACAAAACTAAACTAGGGCTAAACTAGATCTGAACTAATCTGACTAGAATTGATTTAAAACTGAACTATGACTATACTAGCACTGAACTAGGACTGAACTAGAACTGAAATAGAACTGAACTAGAACCGTACTAGAGTTGAACAAGAGCTAAACTAGAACTAAATTAGAACTGTACTAGAGCTGAACTAGAACTGATTTCAAACTGAACTAGAGCTAATTTAGAAATGAACTTGAACTTAACAAGAACTGAGCAGGAACTGAATTAGAAATAAATCCAAAGTGAACTGAAAATAAACTAAAACTGCGTTAAAATCGAACCAGAACGGAAATGGAGATAGAAAAACAGAACTACAAAAGAACTGAAACGGAACATAAATTCTTAAAACAATTTCAACTATTTTATTTTAAAGACTTAATATAAACACTTCACGTAACTCTCTGTCAAACCTCAAAAATTCAACTTAAACGTTCGTTAACCTCTAACCCTTGACCATTGCCAATATTTCCTAGTTTACACTACATATTTTTTAATTTTTTGGAAATTATCCAAATATTTTTACACATATAAAATTCATTGACTCTTTAAACAAGTTTTTTTAATACAAACAACCAAACGCAAAAATAAGTGTCATTTTCTACATCCGTTTATCGACTAAAACCAAACACCAACAAACAATTGTAGAAATGTCTTTGGGTAAGAAAGCAAAAGATTTCATTTAAATGTGTGTCAATAAAGTAGAAAACAAAAAAATTCAACGAAAACAAGAAAAAAACTTAAAAAGAAACCCACAATCATTGATGATGACTTCTGGCAAATATCATCAATCAATTTTCAGTAGATGAAAATTCAGTGAACAGACAGTATACAAAAAAAAAACTCCAAAGTAGCCTTCTTACTCTAACCCTAAATAAATAAAAGAAAACAACAAAAAAAAAACGAAAAACTAATGGAATTTGATAAATAAAACAATAACAAACAAGAAAGACATGCTTATAAATTTGTTGCTCTTCTTTTCCTTTTTAACTAGCGCCAAGTTGGTAACGTTTTACCATTGATTTTTCCCCAGAGTATAGGAAAGGAAAAGAACAAATAGCAAAAACAACAACAGCTGATAGAGAAGGAGGTAGGCAATGGGACCGGCAATAGCAATCACATTCGTAAAGGCTCTTTAGGTGTTTTGCTTTTCCATAGTAAATGTTGTTGCTGTGTTTCTACTCTGTTGTCAATGGCTTTTTGTTTTGTTTTTCTTTCCCACTACTACTCCTACTTCTTGTTATAACTTCTTCCTGTATTACCCTAGCATTTGATATTTAGTATTTATGGGTTTCTCTCCATTTGCCCGGTTCATCTATAAATTTTTTTTTCCAATTATTTCCGGTGTATACAATTGTGCAAATGTGTGTTATGCTTGGCAACCGGAATTTGTGATTTTTTTTTTTTTTTTTTTTGCAGAAAAAGGAAAAATATTTTTAGTTATATTTGTTTTTAAGAAGGTTACCTCATCAGACATAAATGAAAAGAGTAACATTAGTCTTAAACCACTGAAAAATCTAAACGTCGGAATAAAAGCTAAACTAAGGCTAAATAAAATTTCTTACATAACCTAAGCTAATTTTAAATTATAGAAAAACTAACGATTGAAGCCAATTTGGAGCCAAATAGCTTTAAAGAATTATTTTACTTACCAAATATTGCTTTTCAAATCCGCTTTACTTGTATTAACTTGAAATTACAGCACTCATTTAAATAGATATTGATCCATCGATTGTAAGTTGCTGAAAATAAAAAGAAAATATATTGGTTTTACTACCCTTTTTTGTAAGGAATATCAATATTTAAAATTTTATTACAATTATCCTTAAATGATATACATATCTTCTTAAATGATATACATATTAATTAAACTATAGATCGATTTGATAATAATAAATAAATTTTTACACTATATTATTTTGTCCCAAGTAGGAAGAACCCTATTGAAACTTTTCGATATCGATTCATTACGAGTATTATTATTTACTGTTCAGAAAAGACAAAAAAAAATCGCCAAAAAGAAAAAAAAATGCCAAAGTGATAGGAACAATCTCCAAAACAAAAAAGATCTACAAATTGAAAAAAAAAACAATCATTAAAACGAAAAAGTATCTAAAACGAAAAAAAACTCCTAAAGATACGAATAAAAAACAACTAACGAAAATATATTGTCAAAAATAAAAAAAATCGTCCAATAAAAGTCACCTAAACAAAGAAATCGCTAAAATAAAAAAAAACAGAAAAACGAAAAACAAATCCCAATATAAAGAAAACGGGAAAGAAAAAATCGTCAAAATGAAAAAAATATCGGCTTAACCAAAAAAACTATATTTAAAGACAAAAAAAAAATCTTCAAAAAGTAAAAGTAACCAAAATGAACAAAAAAAAAAGATGCAAAAACGAAAACAAATTGCCAAAATAAAAGAAATCAATATATAAAAATAAAAAGGAAACAAACGAGAAGAATCGTCAAAACGAAAAACATCACTTGTAGAAAAATCACCAAAATAAAAAACGATCTAAATAAACAATTCGACAAAAAAACACTAAAATAAAAAATCATAAAAACAAAATCATGAAAAACGTTAAAAATTAAAAAATTTGCCAAAACGAAAATAAAACCCGAAATAAAATAAAGAAAACGAGAAAAAGAGAAAAGAAAAATCGCCAAATGAAATAAATATCGCCCTAATAAAAAAAAAAAAAAATCAACGACAAAAATGTCCAAAACGAAAAAGTGACCAAACTGAACCCAAAAAAAACCAATCGCTAAAATTATAAATAATGCGAAATAAAAAAAAACGTCAGAACGAAAAAACAACTCCGAAATTAAAGCAGTGAAAAAACGCTAAAATTAAAAACAAAGAAATCATTTCAACGACAAAAAATTTTCAAAACGAAAAATAGCCAAAATGAAAAAAAAAATAGTAAAGTGATAAAATCGTAAAAAGGAAAATGCAAAATAAAAACTCACGAAAATGAAAATAAATAATTAAAAAAATCGCTAAAATTATAAATATTGTCTTAACGAAAAAAATAATTAAAAATACAACAAAAATTACCAATTATGAAAAAAAAAACGGCAAAATTACAAAAAATGCCAAAACGGAGAAAGATGGCTAAATTGGAAAAGCTCTAAGAAATCAAAACGTATAAATGAAAACAAAATAAAAAAAAATCGAAACAAAAAAACCGACCATGATGTAAAACATCGCCAAGAATTAAAACAATTGCCAAAACGGAAAAATACTCAAATAAAAAAAACACTAAAATAGAAAAATTTCCCAAATGAAACAAAAATCGCTAAAAGAATAAAAAATTCATCAAAAAATTATCTCTAAAGCGAAAATAGGCAAAAGAAAAACAATTGACTAAAACATAACAAGAATTACCAAAGCAAGAAAGACCCAAAATAAAGGAAAAAAGTAAAAAAAAAACGCAAAACGAAAATAATCGTCAAAAAAAAAATCACCAATATAATAAAAAATAAACTGTCAAAGTTAAATAAAAACCCAAAATGAAAAAAAAGAAAAACTGACAAAACCAAAAAAAAAGTCAAAACAAAAAAAATCGCTAATGGGAAAACTAATCGCCAAAACAGAACAAAAATTACAGAAGTGACAAAATAATATAAATAAATCTAACGTCAAAATAAATTAAAAACGAAAGAAATAGCCAAAACGATAAGAATCATCAAAATAATAAAACAAACACCAAAATAATTACAACATTGTAATAAAAAAATTAATATATAAAAGACAAAAATGTTATAAAAAAGAGTCAAGAAAATAAAAAATATGCCAAAATTTTAAAGAAAAAAAGAAATCGCTAAAAGAAAATTCAAATGGTATCAAAAATGACGAAATGAAAAAAACGTCAAATCGAAAAGAATCTTCAAAACAAAAAAATTGTCAAAAGAAAATAAAAAGCCAAAATAAAAAACCGCCAAAATGGTACAAAACAAATACGAAACAAAAAATAGCAAAACGAAAAGAATCATCAAAGCGAATAAAAAATCATTAAAATAATAAAAATGAAAAGTAGCCAAAGTGCAAAAAAGCAAAAGTGATAAAAAAAATCGGAAAAATATAACGAAAAATAAATGGTAAAATGAAAAAAATCGCAAAACAAAAAGAATCGTTAAAATAAAGAAAAAATCGCCAAATAAAACAAAGATAACAAAATTTAAAAAAAATCGAAAAATTATAAAAAATATCGCATTGATGAAATGAAAATAGGATGGATAGGTCCAGGGGGGAGGTAGCTCTCATACAAAGAAAATATAAATTTTCTCATCTAAAGGACTATTACAATGAAAGTCTTAAAAAAATATAAAAGTAATTTTAATATCAAATTTCGAATAGTGTAAATAGATTCCATACAAAATAAATATTAGTTAGCGCATCAAATAGGGTAGCGAAGCGTACTACTATAAGCTAGCAAATAACAAATTTAATACTTTGGAATTTTACAAAAGTTCACACTTATTTAAAGAAGATATAATCACTTCGGTGGAGAAGAAATATTTTACAAATGTAAGAGCAAAATTCTCGAAAGGATTTCCGATCGTTTGATATATATTTTATATATGGAAGCTATCGGTGGGCTTCATAAACGCCATTTCAACTAACAAACGGACGGACATTGTCCCATCGACATCATACAAGCATAGAGAAAATATAACATTTTTTACTCTCCGACGGAAACTGTTTATACCCTTTACACCTGTGTTGAAGGGTATAAAAGAGAATCGTTAAAACAAACAAAAATCTCCAAAATAATAAAAAAAATCGCCAAAATGAAAAAAATCGAAATATTCGAAATAATCTACCAATAAAAATCGAAGAAAAATCGCAAAAAATTACTAAATAAATTAATAAATATAAATGCAAAAGATATGCGAAATTAAAAAAAAAAAGAAAGATTTAAGTATGATACCCTCCTTCACTATTGTGTATTTGCGTCAAAGTGATATTCGCAAAAGATCTTAGATCTTATGTGGAACCTATTGTCGACTGTAGATCAGTACTTCTAAAATTTGAAATTATGATTAAAATACTTTTGTAAGAAAATAAAAAAAATGCAAAATTAAAAAAAAACACCGTTCACCATTGTGTATTGCGTTAAAGTGATATTCGCAAAGGATCTTAGATCTTATGTGGATCCTGTTGTCAACTGTAAATCAATAATTCTAGAATTTGGAATTATGATTAAAATATATTTGTAAGACTTAAGATATGATCAGATTAGGCAAATGTTTGTTTCGAATTTGTTTTCCCGAACGTACATAAAATTTTTTCAAAGTAATACGTAGTTTATTTCTCGGTCACGTTATGCACATTTATTTTCCCACTTTTGTTTGTTAGACAAATAGGAAAACATATTTTCTCATCATTCACATTTGAAAAATTATTGATCTTAAATAATAATTATTATTATATACCAACCATCTTTTAAAGGTATGTACTTAGCTTTTATTATACAAATTGTTGAGAAATCTCTTTCTGGTCCATATTTAATATTTAAATTTTCAATAAGGCTACAGGCCAATATTTCAATAGCAAACTGAAAAGACTTTGGGTACATACTTGAGCAAGTCAGAGGACAACATTTAAGCCTAGCACGTACATAATTTTTCTGTGCTTTCGTCATACCACTTATATGGGTGCTAGTTGAAAATACTATTCGATTTTAACAAAAAACTTATAGAGACAATCTTCTGATTTGCTCAGTTATGTAATCGAAGTCTTTGCTCAATTATGTGCCCAGTTTTCGATTGTAGTCGACAAAAATCATTATTTTTCTGTGTTTTCGTTGTACAACTTATATGGATGCTACTTGAAAATATTGTCCGATTTTAACAAAAAAAAAAAACTTGTAGGGAGAGACTTCTGACTTGTTCAGTTATGTGCCCAGTTTGCGATTGCAATTTACTCTGTAGCCTCATTGAAAATTTTACATTTGCGGACAGCCTAACATAGACCAGAGAATATTTATCGACAATATGTGCAACAAAAAACCATATCTTTAGAAGATGGTTGGCATAGTTATGATTACAATTTGATTATATCGTCCTATATAATATAGCGGATACTAAAAAGACTAACATAAAATGCGCTTTAACTTCAAAACTGATGGCGCATAATATGTACTTCAGAAAAATTGTTAGAAATTTTATATTCTATAAATGTTGAAATAGCATTAAAACACGTATGATGCAGAATAAGCGAGATATATATAAAAAAACAGATTTTGGCACCTTTAACCATATATATATATATATATATATATATATATATATATATATATGTTCATGATTCAGATTCAATTCACAATTGGTTTACCCTTCCTGGGGTTCAAATATACAGTGTATCTCTATTTAATAATTCAGTGTTTTAGTTATCGATAATAATAAATATTAATAAATATTTTGTGATGATACGTAGGGATTCAGTCGGTTACTTCTCAGGTAATTCAGATTCTAATACTGGCAGATGCAGGTTGAAGATTCGGTTCCCTCGGGTAGTAAGCAAGCCGGATCGTTTATGATGCTAGCACGATGATACGTAGGGATTTAGTCGGGTACTTCTCAAGTAATTCGGATTCTATTACTGATAAATTCAAGATTCGGTTCCCTCGGGTACTATTCAGCAGGCCGGATCGTTTTTTATACTTAGAGATGATTTACAATTCCTTAAAACTAGGTTACAAAATTCAGACTTAATCTAAAGAGAAACAGTCAACCGAAGTTGTTGTGCCAAAACAGTCAACCGAAGTTGCTGTGCCAAAACAGTCAAACGAAGTTGCTGCGCCAAAACAGTCAATCGAAGTTGCTGTGCCAAAACAATCAACTAAAGTTGCTGTGCCAAAATAGTCAACCCAAGTTGCTGTGCCAAAACAGTCAACCGAAGTTGCTGTGCCAAAACATTCAATCGAAGTTACTGTGTCGAAACAGTCAACCGGAGTTGCTGTGCCGAAACATTCAACCGAAATTGCTGTGCCAAAAGTCAGAACAAAGCTGCAGCACCCGAAACAGCCAACCGAAGTTGCTGTGCCAAAACATTCAATCGAAGTTGCTGTGCCAAAACATTCAATCGAAGTTACTGTGTCGAAACAGTCAACCGGAGTTGCTGTGCCAAAAGTCAGAACAAAGCTGCAGCACCCGAAACAGCCAACCGAAGTTGCTGTGCCAAAACAGTCAACCGAAGTTGCTGTGCCAAAACATTCAATCGAAGTTACTGTGTCGAAACAGTCAATCGAAGTTGCTGTGCCAAAACAATCAACTAAAGTTGCTGTGCCAAAATAGTCAACCCAAGTTGCTGTGCCAAAATAGTCAACCGAAGTTGCTGTGCCAAAACAGTCAATCGAAGTTGCTGTGCCAAAACAATCAACTAAAGTTGCTGTGCCAAAATAGTCAACCCAAGTTGCTATGCCAAAATAGTCAACCGAAGTTGCTGCGCCAAAACAGTCAATCGAAGTTGCTGTGCCAAAACAATCAACTAAAGTTGCTGTGCCAAAATAGTCAACCGAAGTTGCTGTGCCAAAACATTCAACCGAAGTTACTGTGTCGAAACAGTAAACCGGAGTTGCTGTGCCGAAACATTCAACCGAAATTGCTGTGCCAAAAGTCAGAACAAAGCTGCAGCACCCGAAACAGCCAACCGAAATCGCCGTGCAAGGTATCCCCCTGACGTCGCTGATTTCACAATATTAGATGTCTTAAGGCAGATTATATTGTAGGATCAGATGTCTTGGTTTTTAGCAAATTCTTCTATCGCTCGAATCGCAACTACTTCATCCAACCTTAGAATACTCCATAAACTGAATGAGAATTATTAATACGATGGTTGATAGCTAAAGTAATACATGTATTAGTCTAAAATAATATAAATACAGGCGAGTAAAAGATTGTAATGTTAATAGAATACAGACGTGTAAAATAATCTAATGAACATAAATATTGTACTTATGTACAAGTTTAACTAGCTATTAAACTTTGTTACAAACTTTTATTTGACATTGTTTTCTCTTGCAAAAATTTTTTAAGATGAAATAATTATTTGCCCAAAAAATAGGAAAATATTTTCCATTAAGTGGTCACACTGAGTTCGCATTAAAAACGTTTTGTTTTTTATTAAATATTTTTTTTTTTTGCCCAAAATCAGCTAATTTGTTGTTTGCCACACAAAAATATTTTATGGTCACATAACGACAAAGAAATATTTGTCAATTCTGTCAAATATTTCCCTAGTCTGACCGTACCTTTAAGTGTGCAAAATAGTTTCTGGAAAATAATATTTTCAGAAATGGACCCTAAATGGCAGCCACGGAGAATTGTGTGCTAAGCTTATTAAAAATTGGAACTATGCTTTCAGCATATATAATACATTGTATGTATTATGTATTGCTTAAATTCGCTTAAATCCCTAGGTAATATATGCACATTTTAGTGATTTTCTACAGAGGGCCTTGTATGGCAGCCATGGTCAATTATGAACCGATTATTTTTTAAATGTGTACAGTGATTGTATACATTATTCGTTAAAAATTTTCTTTAGATATTGACTGGTTTTTATAGAATTTATTATTGCATTTAATTATCTTTAAAACTGTAATTTAATTATAAGGCCGACCATGTAGGACGGACAGACGGACATCGTTAAATCGTCTCAGCTATCGATTTCCAGACGATTGGTATATTTTAAGATGGATCTTGGAGCAATATTTTTGAGCATTATGAACATCAACATAAACGAATATTTTTATTATCACTAAAGGTACGTTCAGACTAGTCAAATATTTCACCAAAATGAAGTAACTACTATATCAAATATTTTCTAATTTCGAATTTTATTTGACGCTGTTTTCTCTTACAAAACATTTGCAAGATCAAACAATGACAAACAATATTTTTATAAAACTAGTGAATTTTTTTTTTAACAATTCGGTTTTTTGAGGAATAATATTTTGGAGAAAGTATAAATTTCAAAAGAAAAAGGATTATTATTGGTCACCTTCCTTTCAAGCTCCATAACTTTTACAAACCTCACAACTATTCCTCTGACAACTTACAAACAATTTTTAAAATTGTTTTTAGTTTTTTAAATAGGTGGGTGGCATTGTTGTGTGTTGTTGTCGCTATGTTGTTAACAATTTTGAAATTGATGAAGAGGTAATGTTGCTGTCTATAATCAACATTTTATACTGTTGCTATCTTTCCAACCCTTTCTCCCGACGTCCGTCCATCCAACCATCCACTTGCTGTTTTGTTCTATTTGTTTCTATGCAACACATTCCATTCACTTTGCCACTGTTACAACTGTCAACAGAATTTAAGTTGATTTCTTTAAGTCCCCATGGTAAAGAGGGCGATGGGTGTGTATGTATGTTCAAGTTTGCAAATTCTATTGTTTCTATTGTTGCAACTAAAAGTAGCACGCAACTTTTTGTAGAACACTCTCTCAATGTTCTAGAGTATTTATTTATTCATTGTGTTTTTTTTTTCTGTTATAGTGTTGTCAACATCACCAACAACGTCATCATCATTAGCAATGTCATCATAATCATCAGCATCATAATCCTGTTGGGTTTTATATCATCAGCCTTGGTTGTCTGTCTGTCTGTCTGTCATTTATTTCCCCAACAAGTTTTCTGCTATTTCTATACAAGCTGTAGATTTAATATTTGTTGTCGGTCTTCCTGCCTGCCTGTAAGTTATGGAAATGAATTTATGAATATTTTGTTAAGCGTTGTATTGCGTTGTTTTGCTCCCATATTCTATGTTTCTTTTTAAAAATAATCTTCTATAGAGCTGTTATTGCTGGATCTATATTTCCGTTGTTTAGTTTCAAATTCACTTTAGTTTTGTATGAAGATATTTTTTCAACACCTTATTTTGTATTTTTTTTTTTTTTTCGTTTTCTTTCATTCATTCACTCATTAAGTTGTGTGTTCAGTTGAGCTTTGAAATATATATTTTTTATGGTTTTTTCTTCATATTTAATAGTTTGCGGAACGTGACTGTTACGCGTTTATTTATTTATTTTTTTTTTTCTGTTAAATTTCCACATTCTTGGTCTGTGGAAGTTTATGGATTCAAGTAGTTGTTTTTGTGTTTCTTGACAGTTTAAGGGATGCAAATTAATTCACATTTTAAAAATTATGTATTTATTCTTTTTATTTGTCTTTGTAAAAAAGAAATAAGAAATTTATATAAATAAATATTTGTTTAAATTTTGGTGGTTTTCTAGGTGAGTATAAGCCTATGAAATATGTTATTGAGGGATTATTAACCTCTAGCTATAGTCTTTTGAATAATTCAAATAAAAATCCACAAAATGGTTTCATATTTGGAGCCTCTAAACAAAAATAAAGTACGCTTTCCATTAAAGGCAGCTAAAACCAGTGTTGCCAGAAACTTTGGCCAAGAAATCATTTGCACAATGAAAAATCATAATTTTGCTATAAAAATCATCAAAATTATTATGTTGATGATACATGGTTAAATTCGCTACTCTTAGAAAACTACTTTTTATATCTGTATGATTATTGTGTATATCGCTTCAAAACAAAACTTTTCAATGTATAAATTGCACAAGTTTGAGGTATTTTTTATGGATTCTTTAACATTCGAACTGAGTGATCGGTTAACAGTAAAAATCTTTTGGGATTCTTCTATTTCATTGTTTTCAAAGCCCTACAAAAATATTTTATAAATTAATATTAGACAAAAATTTGACTCGTAGCTAAGGCCATATTAAAATTTGAAAAAAGTAGAAATACGAGATTAGGTACACGTGTAAAATTTTGTATATGTGCAGAAATTGTTATAAAAAGTTTTTAAAATTAAAAAAATTTTTAATATTTTGCCAGTATTGAATTAATAAATTGCCCAAAATGCCCTCTCAATATATAAAAGTTTCATAAGAGTACAAATATTATATATAATTAGAAAAGTATCTAGTCGAAAAATAAATGAGAATGTTCGTAGAAGAAATTACTGTTTTAGGCGTTAAAAAAATGCTTTAAAATTGTTAAATTATGCTCTAATGACAAATAAAATATGCATTTATTTCTTAACTTTTATTAAAAAAAAAAATCAAATTTTAATTCAGCATTATATTAAATTAAAAATAAATATACAGAAAAGATCTTACTTGGACAGATCTTATACATAGAAAATCAGGAAAGATTTTATTACCTCTTCGTTTCAATCTAAAATTGTAACAGTTGTATTGGCAACACTTCTTTCGATGGCAGCGGTCTTAATGATAGATCGATTTTTCTAAAATGATATTAAGGATAGCTCTATTGTGTGTTCTCAGACAGAATAATCTCATTGGTAGCTTCTTTAAAAAATAATTTATCAATTCTCAATGTTTTACGAAAATATATGACAACCAAAACAAATGTTTCATATAACATAACTTGATATTAAACGAACATGTTCTGCCTTCATATGAATAACTGAATAAATAACTGAGCCTGAAAATCTGTATTATCTCTATGTTTTAGGCTATCTATCCAATGGCTGATATATAAAAAACTTTTTTCAGTGATATTGTATTGTCGAAATTTTAGGACAATACTTCTGCGAAACGAAATTATTTATTCTGTGTAATTTGGCATCTTAATACGAGATAAATAAGGAAACTTCTGAAAAGGTACCTTTTACAATAATCAACGTGATTCTGTGATTGTTAGTTTTAGAGAAATGGCTTACCACATATTAATTTCCCCATAGTATTTTTAATATTTTAAAACATTTTTTAGCTCTTCTGAAAATGTTGAAATGTAGACTTAAGTCGTTTTATCAAAAGTCCACAGAATTATGTTTTTCTACAGAAAAAATGATTTTAAATTGGAATATTACACTAAATATGATACAAAAGTATGCATTTATGGCAAGATATGCAAAATCATGCATTTTCAACAAAATATGCATAAATATGCACTAACAAATCGATGCCATTTTAAAGCAAATTCTCTAATACGCAAAGATATTTAGTTTACTCTGTTCTGTTCAAAATACAATAAAGGCATTTGCATGAACTTCCAGTCCTTGGTTATTGGACGGAATTAATAGTTTGATTTTTTAATTTCATTAGTATTTTCTTTGCTAATTTTGTTAATAAAATCACAAATGTTTTTGATTGTTTTGCAAAGATATCCTAAAGTATCTTAGGAATGCATTCCTTACAATTATAGAAATCATTTTAAAATATTTAAAAACATTCAGACTTAGGTTATTTTTCGTTGTGCTCTTATTTGCTGCTCCATTATAGTTGACAATATTTTAGAAAATATTTAATATTTTGGCCAAAGTTACAAAATTTTTTTCACAGTGTATGAGTAAATATTTCAGGTTTTTTTTTTGTCGTACTGTTCCTTGTGGGATTTTTAATACATCTAATTAATAAAAACACCTAAATATGCAAAACTTTTGCGATTTTTTTTTCGAAACCAGTTTTTGTTACCCAAAATTTTTAAAATATTTGAAAAAATTTCTCAACTTTAGAGCCGTCCTATTTTACGCAGACTAATTGTGCAATAAAATGCGAGACATATTTTGAATTCTAAAAATCTTAGCTATCATTTGATGTAGATTTTGTTGCTAAATTATTTTAAAATTTAATAACAAATTTTACATCAAATGATAGCTAATACTTTCAGCATTCAAGATATGTCATCTAGTTTTTTATTGTGCAATTAGGACGACTCTGAAGTCGAGGAATTTTTCAAGTATTTTTTTTTTTTAATTTTAAAATTTTAAAAACTTCAATGTGAAACAAAATTTCGTACTTTCACCCAATTTCCTGTCACTTTTTTCCAATTTTAATATGGAGTCAGTTCATTGGCAGTCAGTTCATTGTGTGCCGTTCTAAACAATACAAAAGTAACATAACAGCAATGTGTGAGATCATATCCTTTGTATTACAGATTATTATCATCAAAATTTGAAACCGTTAATACGTAATCTTGTATGAGCATTAAATAATTTTTCATCGACAATTGATTGGCCTATATTCGGTCATGTGCCAGAACTTACGAAAGTATTCTTTTACTGAAAATTTGATTTTTAAAATCTCATTTATTATCTCCCTCAACTCAGATCGAAGCTAAGAAAATGCCAAAAGCGCTTTAATAAGCTACTAGAGAAGCTAGGTGCTACACCGCATTCGAATTACTCACTATGGCGAGCTACAAAAAAGTTGAAAAGACCAGTTACAAGTAGATCTCCTCTACGTAATACAAATGCAGGCTGGGCAAGAAATGATAGCGAAAAGGGGAATCTGTTTGTTAGTCATCTAAAGAACGTGTTTTCCCCAAATTTATCAGATGGCATAATGGAATTGCCATCTGTTGTATCCCTTTGTAGAGAGAGTAGTTGAAACCCTTTGTTTTGAGATTCGAGAGATCGACTAGGCTATTGTTGATTTAAACTCCAAAAAAGCAACTGGTATTGACAAAATCAGTTACAAGATGCTTTTGGAGCTACCCCGGATAGCATTAAGAATAATACTTTTTTTATTTTTTATGGTATATTAAGCCTTGAATATTATCCACCAGAATGGAAGGTCTCATTGGTTACAATGATATCTAAGCCCAGCAAAGATCACAATAAGGTAGAATCGTATAGGCCTGTTTGAGAAGCTATTAACGAAAAAGTTGAAACCAATATTAGTTTCGATTGTATTCCAACACAATTAATTTATTTTTAAAGAAAACATAACAACATAGAACTTACGAAACATTTATAGTTAATTTGAAGTGATTTCAACTTCATTTGGGTTAATTTTGTATCTATATGTGATTTCCACGTGATCCGTCGATCTAGATGCATACCAGGATATTTTACTTCCGTTTGTTGGGGTAAAATCTGATTATTTATCAGGATTGGGAGGCACGAATCTCTATGCAATGTGAAGGCAATATGTATACAATTATTTTCATTCACTTTTATTCTCAATTGCTTTAACCATTTTTCTAGATAGAATATTAGATCTTGCAAAAGTTTAGATGCTTCTTGTGGGTTTTCATGAACGCCTAAAATAGCTGTGTTATCTGCAAATGTTGATATATGGGTTCGACTATTAGTTGGCATATCAGAAGTGTATATAAAATATAAAAAGGGAACCAGTATACTGCCTTGGGGTCTTCCTCTTTAAGAACAAACTTTCGATGAGTTAAATAGCTTTCCAGCGGCTTATGCGTATTTGTGGGTAAATATACTTTATTAAAGGCTTGAGAAACATCAATGAAAAGAGCAGGACAATATTTCCTTTTTTCAAACGTCTTAGATATAACATTTATAAGAGAGATTCGTGCCTCCCAATCCTGATAAATAATCAGATTTTACCCCCAACAAACGGAAGTAAAATATTCTGGTATGCTTCTAGATGGACGGCACACGTGGAAATCACATATAGATACAAAATTAACCCAAATGAAGTTGAAATCACTTCAAATTAACTATCTTATTGGTAGGAATTCAAAATTAAATCTACTCTGCAAACTGTTGATCTATAACTCAAAGCCAATATGGTGCTATAGTATTCAACTATGGGTCACGGCCTCAGCTTAAAATGTTGAAAAAATTCAAAGACTCCAAAATAAAATACTACGAATGATAACCGCAACTCCCGGGTATGTTAAAAATAATAATATTCACAAGGACCTTAGTGTTCCTCTGGTCAAAGATGAAATAAGAAAGGATCGCAGGATCGCATTTGAGGAAGCTTGAAGTACACCCTAACACACTTGCTCGAAACATAATGAGAAGCGATGGCTTCAACCGTTTGAGGAGAAGCAACACAACAGACCTCCTTCTAAGCTGAATATAAATTAAGGTTTAAAGTTAAGATTTGAATACTTATTGTTAGTTCACTTAATTTTGTGAAGATTCAATAAATAAAATTTAGATGAAAAAAAAAATATTATTAAAACTCGGACACATCCTAAACTCAAAAATTTGGATAATTATTGCAGACCCCAAATCCAAATTGTCGAATTATGCGGATTATCGAGACTTTTATTCTGGTTCAATTTTGTTAAAAAAAAGGCTATTAAAATTTATATTTATTTAATTTGTGAAACATGCCCGTTAAACACAAAGTACGATTTAGTAAAATTTAACAAGTTACCTAAATTCCGGTTAATATTAAACTAAAAGTTATTATTTTTTTTTATATTAACAGTATTGAAAAGTTAATTAACTCAGTTCGCATTACTGTGAATTTGTCAAAAAGTCAAAATATTTAAAATAATTTTATTTGTGTTGTGAAGTAAGAAAAAAAAAACATTTACGTATATCTTTATAAGAAATGTTTACATGAAATTTATTATCCTCAAAAGGAGTGGGAGCTATGGTCAATTATAAACCAGTTAGTTTCAACAAAATATATTCAAAGTTGCGACTTGTATTTTGTTCATAAAGTTTACATGAACAGACAGATAGTGGACACATATATACGTATATATGTAAATAGAGACATTCTGAGTCTAATACTTTATTTTGGGGGACTTAAAAAAAAATTATATGTATTCGCGGACCCCTTAAATATTGTTAAGGACCGCCATTCGGGAACTGCAGCAACATTTAAAGGTGTGGTCCATTCAATAAAAAAATAAGTATAATATAATATTTCAATGAAATAATTAAATCAATTTCGTTCTGGTAGGTCCACTCATTAGGATTAAGAGTGATGTTCAGGTATCAGGGCATAATTGAGTTCCGGACTGGTCAGTCGAAAATTGTTTGTGCGAAATTTCATCACCAGGTATTAAACTTATTGGAGATAAATGAACATTATTTTTTAGAGTGGAATAGATATAGTAAATTTTGGTTAAATAAGGATCAATTTTCGCGATATAAAGTTAACTTAAAGTTGGTGCTAACTAAAACTTTGTGAATTTATTTTAACTTTTTGTTTAAACTGAAAGTTACGAGTAGTATTTAACTTGCATTTATTGTTTTATTGTAAATGGGCCTTAGAATATCAAGTTCAAATTTTTCGTCAAATAATATTTCATATTTTTAGTTTTTTTTTTCTAAAAAAAAAACAAAAACAAATTTGTATATACTCTTTTTACTGAAGAATTTTTGAAAGAAACATTAACTGAAAATGAAGGAATTTAACTAGGATGAACTCTTACATAATAATTATACCATTTCATATTGTATTTTCTGCGTTATTTTAAAATGTTAATAAGAAAGGACATTTTATTATTTAATCTGGATTAGAGAGTTATAGAGTGAAAAGATAGGAAATGCCGTCCGGATTATCGAATTTATATTACATTCATGAAATTGCTTAAAAAATTTTCTCTTTAAAGGTACCAAATCAAATTTTTATTAAAGTTCGAATTTTTAACTAAGTAAATATTGATATTCAAATAATATTAAAAATTAATTATTGGTTAATGAAGTCTATAATTAGACTTCAACTTTGGATTAAAATTTTATAAGTTAACGTACATAACGTTTTTCCAAAGGATTTTTATTGGTTGGTTTTGGCATATGAACTTGAGTATTTGTCATTAAACTTAAAAAAATTAAATGTATGGATTTTTAAAAACATCTAACAAATCATCGCGAGTTTTTAAAAAACATAAGCAACGATTTTTAATAATTAAAATAAAAATTAAAATAAAAACCATGTTTTGTAAGAAAAAATCATCAAATCATATTTGGGTTAAAAAAAAAATCATCAAAAATATGATAAAATCATCATTCTGGCAACGCTGGCTAAAACTTAAAGTAATAAAGTAAGAAAAAAAATTATCCTTTAAAAGTTAAAAACTCCTCTTCTTTATCTTTCTGTCTTCAAAATAATATTTTCTCTTTTCTCTCTCTTCCCCATACACGTAGTCACATATATTTTGTTTTTTTTTTTCTTGTGAAAAAAAATGAGTAATTTTTTCGAAAATTTAGTTCAAAGTGTCTCTCACATAAACTTCTAGTTATATTGTATGTTATTTTCGCTAAAAAAAGTATATATTTAATATATTTTTCTTCTATTCGATATGATAAAATCATCATTCTGGCAATGCTGGATAAAACGTAAAGTAAAAAAAATTATCCTTTAAAATTTAAAATCTCCTCTTCGTTATCTTTCTATCTTCAAAATAATATCTTCCCTTTTCTGTCTCTCCCTCTCCTAAAAATTATTTTCTTTAAAAAAGAGTTTAATATATTTTTCTTCTATTCAATTTCAATATGATTACTTTTAAACCGATTACCATTTACAAGCCACTATTACAATCATAATAATGATCATCATTATTATTATTACCATAAACATTGACAGCATACAACTGAGATAGAAAAAGACACAAAGATACATATAAAATCTGTGATAAAAATGTCATCTCATTACTATTTACAGACTTGGTAAGTAGTTGTTGGGAACCATAAGAAAACTAAAAAACTTTATTTAGTTATGATAAGGAAAGCAAAACAGAGAGACGGACATTGGAACTATATGGCCAGACTAATGTTTAGGAGAATATGCATGAGTCTTCCTTTTTTTATGCAAGGAATACTAATTTAAAAATATAAACTTGTAAACAGTTATAAAAACAGACATAATATTGCATTTACAATTAGATTAGATGGCGAGTTTAGTTTCTTTATTTTTAGCTGCTACCAAGTACCCTACAGTCTGCCCTATTGTCTATACTTTTTGGTTATATACAAAACCAATACTTTCTGGTCACCTTTCAATTGTTTATAGGGATTTCAGGGTTTAGAATAAGTTGCAGGTTTTCCTCGGGTTTGGATGGTTCGGGATGGGATTCGGACCATGGGTCTAGGATGACATGAAATCTCTTAAAGAGAGGCTACGTCCAGTACACTTTTCAAAAGAGCCATCGCTTTCTTCAGAAGAAGCGTAGCTTGTTATCTTGACGCGGCCATGATAACATCCTGCCTCATCGCATTGCATGGAAGGTACCGGATTGTCCTTAAGAACTCTCCGTAGAACTCTCATAAGATTTCTCCGCACTAGATCCCAATTTGTTTGGAAGATAGTACAGATCCAAAGATCGCTCCGGTAATAATAGTTCAGATGAGATGATCTTTGCCTATCTCACAAAAAAAATTGTATTCATCAGGGCTTTAGACGCTTAATGCGTCTCAGAACGTTGTAATTTTTATACGTCTTTACACGTGAGGGAAGTTTTATTTTGCAGGTCTGCAGGAGAGATTTAGCCCCGTTGAGAGAGGCGCCGTCTTAAAAAGTTTTTTAATGGTCAAAAAAGAAAAAAATCTCTAGAATTAAATAAAGGATAAAATATTTAAAAGGGATATCAGAGATTTTTTAGCTAAATGCTATTAGTTTAAAAAATAAAGTTTCGTTAAGTTTTCTAAATGACCAAAACAGTAAAACTCTTCCATAGTTGTGAAACTTTTTAGCCCCTTTAAACGTTTCTGACGAAAGATTTAGTTGTATGTTCTTAGTTTGAAAAATAAAGTTTCGTTAAGTTTATTAAAACCTTCAAAATTAAGAAAATTTTATAAATTTTAATAAATTTATACCTAATATAAACTATTATGGTAAAATTTTTAAGGAAATTTTATTAGTTTCTAAAATAAAGTTTCGTTAAGTTTTTAAAAATTTTCAAAAATTATAAAAAATTATTAATTTCTATAGAGAGTGGTCTACATTTTATAAATATGTAAACATATTTAGTTAAATATTTTTGGATTAGAAGAAAAAGTTTCGTTAAGTTTTTTAAATGACCAGAATTAAGAAATTTTTTCCAAATTTTATTAATTTTTTAGCTAATTTAAACGATTATGGTAAAATGTTTTAAGAAATACTATAAGTTGCAAAAATAAAGTTTCGTTAAGTATTTAAAAATTTTCAAAAATTATACACATTCTATAAATATATAAAAAAAATTCTTAAATCTTTTTAATTTAGAAGAAAAAGTTTCGTTATGTTATTTATATAGCCAAATTTAAGAAATTTTTATAAATTGAAAAAAAAATTAATAAATTTCAAAAATAAAGTTTCGTTAAGTTTTTAAAAATGGTCAAAAATAATTTTTTTTTATTTTCCATTAAAACAGAGCTGTCTTCAATAATTTATTAAACAATTTACTTAAATTTTTTTAGTTTAGAAGAAAAAGTTCGTTAAGTTTTTTTAAACAAATAAAAGTATGAAGAGTTTGAATATTTTAATAACAATTTAAATTATATTTAAAGAATTTATTAGAAGTTGTTATAAAATACTTTTATTTTGAAATATAAAGTTTCTCTAAGTGTTTTAAAATAACCAAAAATAAGAAAATGTTCCTAAATTTTATTACAAATTAAGATGTCTTATTGTCCTTAAGGGTCCCATCCCACCTCAGTATGGAAAGTCAAAGACTGGTTAAGTTTAGTGGACTGAGGGATCTCAATGATCCAACAGACCTGTTCTACTACGAAGCTAATATTTGGCCAGAATGAGAACGTCAATGTAGTGTAACGTTTGGTAGCCGCCCCATAGCGATAAACAGACACTACCAAAGATGGGTGTGTCTTAAGTGCTTTAAAATTAACTCTATTTGAATTACCCCATGCCGATATTAAAGTGAGATTAGGATAAGGGAGTCATCCGTTATGGGTTTCTAGAGAGACAAAAGAATAGTTTGAATTAGTGATTAAATCCCAATAAGTTATCGATAAAAATTAAAAGGGGGTATGGAAAGAGAACGGAACCCTAGGAAACTCCAGCACTCAAATAGAAGTACTTCGATGAGACTCTATCCATCACAACACGAATTATTCAATCACGAAGAAAGCTTCAAATAACCAAAAATCAGGTATCTATAGTCAGTTTTACAGAGAATTGCGATACCTAGACGAACAGAATCTTGTTTCTAAATTCAGAACAAAATGATTACCTCTCTCTGTACAGTATTGGAAAGTTTTGAAGAGATTCAACAAAAGTAACCTCCTAAAAGTTATCCTTATAATTGATCCAAACTCGGCTTCTAACCACATAGCCTATGTAGGTATACTGAAGAGAGGGCACCTCTATGGACTCATGTCGTAACGACATACACTTAAGCCAGTATAAATGGAATGGGCTTCTATGAGAGGAGCCGAAACGTAGATAAATTCTTTTGCATTCCAAAACACAGAAATGTTTTTCAGACTGAGATCGTGGTAATTACGGAAGGAAATCGGTGACAAAGCTGCGTACTTTTATATACAGTCAAGCAGTTATTAAAACGCCTGAATATATGATGTACTCAATTGTGAGAACCTTGAGATAATCATGATATCATTGGTAACAAAGAAGCAGATAAGCTATCCAAATTGGATCATCCTGTATATTTTCTAATAAAGGAAATAACCAAATTCGTAGGAAATCGGCATCGTTCTCGAATTTCCCCAACTTTTTCCACTCCTTCCTTCGGAGATGGGTTGTATCTGCAGTTTTTCAGGGGAAATCCCGGTATGGGAATTTCGCACAATTTTCAATATCGTAAACTCGGGAAATCATTTGGGAATTCCCGGGATTTCTTGTATATGCAACATGTTTATATTTTCTAACTCATAATATAGTTATTTTAGTAGATAAGGAGTTTTCTTTCTTTTCCTCATTACATAAACATCTACAATCATTAAAAAGGAGTCGTCGTGGCTAGCCCGTAATGAAATTCGATCGTAATGGAGACACATTTGTCTTAATGTAGAACATGTGGATTCATTTGCATATCTGTGTTGAGCTATTGGTCAATATCTTCACTTCGAAAGATGGAACTATTTCTGGCTTGTTCATTCGCAATAAGATAACCCGCGGTATTAGAATGTCCCCTTACCCAGATTAACTCTAGATATAAATGTCTCGCCATTTCATTCAAAGATGTCCGGCATTCGTGTACCAGCTTGTATGTTAAAGAGACAGCCGAGAGAGATTTAATCGCGGCTTGACTATCCGCACAAATTTGGTTATTAACTCTAAATACCCTATAGTACATTAGCCAATTTGCCGCTCTCTTTGTGGCCAAGATCTCCGCCTGAAGAACATTGCAGTCATCCAGTAATTAAAAAAAATGTTTTTCCTGTAAATGAGATTGTGGACAGCAGACTTAGATCCATGCATATAAAACTCAACTGAAACTTTGGCTAAGGTTGTACCAATTGTGGTCGATACTGAGAATATTCTGTCCAGAAAGTGTAAAGGTACACAATAGTCGATATTATCAGGGATATCGTTTGAAAACCTTAAATGGTTGGTGTTGTACGAAGTGCCACTATTATTAAATAGTAACGCCGAACTTCGCTAAACCTTCTCGAAAATTCCACAATAAGTTGCTATTGTCATACTAACACTAGAGAATAGGACACAATCTGTCTTTCCTGGATTTACACTAAGGCTACTTTTAGTACTCTATCTGCTGAGCAGACCCAGACAAGTTATCAAGTGGCGAGATATGGTATGGTTTCCGCGTGTGCGACATTTTTAAACTTCCGAGAATCGAATTTCATCAGCAATGAATTTACGGCAATATCCCAAAGAAGTGTAGAAAAAAATTTTCCCCTAGGGAGTGAAACTAGAGCATATGGAGCGAACAGAGCTATATGTTCTAGTTTCACTATAAAATATATTTTTCATAGAGCTTTTCTCATATTCTTGTTTGCCTATTCTTTTGTTTGTAGCGAATTCTAAACACCCAGTGTTGGTATTCATTTTTTTCGACGTTGGTGTTATTATTTTGTTATTTTTCCAAATGAATTTCTACGCAAAAATAAAAAAGCGTAACTAAAATAAACAAATTCCCTTTTATGTAATATTTCGTCTTTTTTTTATTTAGAATAAGAGCTAAAAAAAACTAAGCCACCATATAGTAGCAAAGTTATATTGTTTAGAATTGTTTTTGGTTGGTTACGGCCACATAGGGGAAATACAAGCGGTTTTAGGAAATAAAAAATAGGAAATGTACAGAGAAATTAGAAAGAGTAATGAAACCGTTTATATATCTAAAAAATTCTATCTGCACTTGAAAAATATTACAAAGATGAGTTCCTATATAAGACTATAAAAAGAGCTACAATTAAAACTTTTCTCCAGGTTTCGAAAGAGCTATAATTTAAGCTTGCTTAAGACTATAACAAAAGCCTTGATAGAGTATCATCTAAGGCAATATAAAGTGGAAAATAGAAATTAATCTTTATGTCCTCTGATTACATTACATTGGTCACATTATTCCCTTCGAAGTTGCCTTCAAAACCAAGTTGTTTATCTTCACCTGCACCCCCCTTCGTCTAAAATCCCTCTAAGAGTTCTGCCCCTCACGAAACTATTGTTTTTTACCCCACAATACTGCTGTTGTTGTTATAGTCAACACCCATCTTAACTGTATTCATTATTGCCATTATTTTCTTCTCTCCAATAATGTCTGTAAAAACAACAACAACGAAAATAAGCTACAAGTACAAAACTATTCTGACCATAACAAGTAGCAATAGCAACTGTTACACACAGAAAAAACACCCAAACTTTTTGCCAACATCTTGTACTCGGCGGCACTTATTATGTAGTCTACTAAAAAATAACACTCTAACAACTTTAAAGAAAAACAAAAACAATTTTTATATTTAGTATGTGCATTCTACACCCATGCTATAGAGCCAGCACCTCTATAGAATATGAACTATAGTCTATAGACAACAAACAAGCAAACAAATTTTAAACAGACAGTAAAGTCCAAGTATTCAATTGTTTAGACGAGGAGAAGAGAGGTAACAATAGTAACAAAATGTATCCACTTTTATCCACTACTATAAGTATAGTACTTCCATTTTGCCACTACAAATATTTTGTACTTAATACTAGACTCGTATGTATAAAATACCATAATAATCTCTTTAGCGCAGTCAGATTTTTTTGTTGCTATTGCTACGTATGCAGTGCATTTTTGTTCAATTCAAGCGGCTATATTTTTTGGGGGAAACTAAAAGGGGGGAACTGTGGCAATTGAGGCAAACACCCAGTCAGTCTTCGTTCATGCACTCATGTAGTAATTCAGCCATGGTAGCTACTACACATTGTCAATGTCTCCACCCACTTGTACATGGTTGCAAGTAAGTATTACATTGGAAAAAGTCTTTTTAGAATTGTGCATATGACAGCAGGCAATAAACTTGGTCAACTATAAATACACATACAGTAAGTTCAAAAAAGAAAAACAAATTTTAAACACTAAAGAAAATAAAAATAGGAACAAAAGCAAAAAAAAAAAAAAAAACTAAACTATATAGACTATAAAATAGTCTATATAGTATCGACTATAAAATAGTCTATATAGCCTAGACTATAAAATAGTCTATATTGTCTAGACTATAAAACAGTCTATATAGTCTAGACTATAAAATAGTCTATATAGTCTAGACTTCAAACTAGTCTATATAGTCTAGACTTCAAACTAGTCTATATAGTCTAGACTATAAAATAGTCTATATAGTCTAGACTATAAAATAGTCTATATAGTCTAGACTATAAAACAGTCTATATAGTCTAGACTATAAAATAGTCTATATAGTCTAGACTTCAAACTAGTCTATATAGTCTAGACTATAAAATAGTCTATATAGTCTAGACTATAGTCTAGACTTCAAACTAGTCTATATAGTCTAGACTATAAAATAGTCTATATAGTCTAGACTATAAAATAGTCTATATAGTCTAGACTATAAAATAGTCTATATAGTCTAGACTATGAAATAGTCTATATAGTCTAGACTATAAAATAGTCTATATAGTCTAGACTATAAAATAGTCTATATAGTCTAGACTATAAAATAGTCTATATAGTCTAGACTATAAAATAGTCTATATAGTCTAGACTATAAAATAGTGTATATAGTCTAGACTATAAAATAGTCTATATAGTCTAGACTATAAAATAGTCTATATAGTCTAGACTATAAAATAGTCTATATAGTCTAGACTATAAAATAGTCTATATAGTCTAGACTATAAAATAGTCTATATAGTCTAGACTATAAAATAGTCTATATAGTCTAGACTATAAAATAGTCTATATAGTCTAGACTATAAAATAGTCTATATAGTCTAGACTATAAAATAGTCTATATAGTCTAGACTATAAAATAGTCTATATAGTCTAGACTATAAAACAGTCTATATAGTCTAGACTATAAAATAGTCTATATAGTCTAGACTATAAAACAGTCTATATAGTCTAGACTATAAAATAGTCTATATAGTCTAGACTATAAAATAGTCTATATAGTCTAGACTATAAAATAGTCTATATAGTCTAGACTATAAAATAGTCTATATAGTCTAGACTATAAAATAGTCTATATAGTCTAGATTATAAAATAGTCTATATAGTCTAGACTATAAAATAGTCTATATAGTCTAGACTATAAAATAGTCTATATAGTCTAGACTATAAAATAGTCTATAGTCTAGACTATAAAATAGTCTATACCCTAGACTATAAAATAGTGCATAGTCTAGACTATAAAATAGTGTATAGCCTAGACTATAAAATAGTCCATAATCGAGATTATAAAATAGTCTATAAATGAGACTATAAAATAGTCGATAATCTAGACTATAAAATAGTCTATAATCGAGACTATAAAATAATATATACCCTAGACTATAAAGTAGTGCATAGTCTAGACTATAAAATAGTGTATAGGCTAGACTATAAAATAGTCTATAATCGAAACTATAAAATAGTCTATAATCGAGACTATAGAATAGTCGATAATCTAGACTATAAAATCGTCGATAATCGAGATTATAAAATAGTATATAGTATCAACTACAGACTATTGTAAAGTCTATTATAAACTATAGTCTAGAATATAATCTATTCTATAATGAAGAATATAAAGTAGTTTATATTCAGAACTATAATCCGAACTATAGTTCAGAGTCTGGACTAGCCTACTCTACAGTATTGTGTATTATTTTTGTCTGTGGTGAAGCTAATAAATCTGTTTATAGTTTAGTCTACAGTTTCCTTTACATTCTGGTATATAGTTTTATTTGGAGTTACCTTTTAATTATTTCCTTTACTGTTCTTGGTTATATACCCCCAATTCTGTATGTTTTCTAGACAAATTATAACAACACAACTACTCAGAAATAACACAATTTTTTGCGTCTATATTTGCTATTTTTTTTTTTTTTTGTTTCTTTTTTTTCTCATTCCCATACTTATAAATAGAAAAATTTAACAAACATTCTGCATATATATTTAGTGTCTTTGTGCCTGCAAATCCAATTGTTGGTTCCAAAAACGAAAAATGTAAAATCTGTTTAAAAACATGACCATTTTTTTCACATAGGGGAAGGTAAGCTACAAGGAAGAGCTAATTTTAGAATTAAAAAAAAATTAACTGGAGTATTACAATTTTAGAGCAAATAGTTGACTAACGAATTCAAATTTATTTGTAGTAGATTTTTCTGTTTGCTTTTTAAAAGCTATAGTTTAATAAAATTTCCTGTTCGGGATTCTTTGTCCTTTTAACGATTTAAGCTAAAATTTTTTTGTGTTAGTTCTTATAAGAAAATAAAAACTTAAATATTGCGCTTGACATATTATATATATATATTAGCCTAACACATATGTTTACAATATTTATATTTGCTAGTTTTGCCAGTTGTTGTTGGACTCAATAATCCAAATGAAAAAATATGTCAACTTTTTTTCATTTGGATTTCTCCTAGTTATGTCAGTACAATAAAATTTATAATAAAAAATTCTATATAAAAGTTCCAATTGGATTTGAGAAGAATATGATGTAAAGGTGATGTAAACTGAAAGAAGTGAGGAAAATTATATGAAACTTGAATGAAGAAGCAAATTTGATATTACGAGGACGGATCAAAAAATCCGTGACTTTTCGAACTTCCCTCGTAGTTATATGAAATGCAACAGTATTCCCATCAAGTACCACCTGTTAGTAGACTACTGTCAAATTTTGAGCAAGTGTCGTCATTAACTTTGCGTTTAACAGCTGTTCAAAACATACAACCTCGTGTATTTTTCTAAAAATGGAAAAAAGTGAATTTCGAGTGCTCATTACACATTATTTTTTGCGAAACAGAAACCGTCAATCAAATCAAGAAAAAGCTCGATAAATACTACCCTGTACCCTGTACAATCGACTTCAATGGTAAAAAAATTAGTTTGCTGACTTTCGTTGTGGTCGCACAAGTAAAAATGACGCTGAACGTTCTGGACGGCCAATTGAGGTCAGTACACCCGAAAATGTAGAAAAAATCCACGTGAAATTGTTGATGCCATAGGCATTTCATATGGCAGTGTGGTGTCGATTTTAAATGATCAACTGGGTTTAAGAAAGTTGTCTGCAAGATGGGTGCCGCGTTTGCTCTCAATTCACCATAAACGTAAACGTGTGACAACTTCAAAGGATTATTTGGAGTTGTTTAACCGCAATCACAATGAGTTTTTGAGGCGTTTTGTAACTGTGGATGAAATATGGATCCATTACTGTACTCCGGAGACCAAACAGTAGTTTAAACAATGGGTTTCTCCGGGTGAACCTGCTCCGAAGAAGGCCAAGGTATGTTTGTCGGCGAATAAGGTGATGGCAACAGTTTTTTGGAATGCACGTGGGATAATCCACATCGATTACCTTCAAAACGGAAAAAAAAAAATAAACGGCGAATATTATGCCAACTTATCAGACCGATTTAATGAGGATTTAAAAGGAAAACGACCCCATATGGTCAGGAAAAAAGTCTTTTTCATCAAGATAATATATGGGTGCACACGTGTGCAGTCTCAATGGCAAAACTCTATGAATTGGGCTACGAATTGGTACCTCATCCGCCATATTCTCCGGATTTAGCCCCTAGTGACTTATTCCTATTTCCAAACCTAAAGAAATGGCTCGATGGATAGATATTCAGCTCCAACGATGAAATTATTGACCAAACAAATGCCTATTTTAAGGACCTTGAAAAATCCTATTTTTACGCAAAGTAAATGAAGACACTTGTCTTGACTTGACAGTAGTCTATTAACAGTAGTCTATTAACAGGTAGTACTTGATGGGAATTGTGTTGCATTTCATATAACTACGAGGGAAGTTCGAAAAGTCATGGACTTATTGATCCGCCCTCGTACATAAGGAGCCACAATTGAAATTAAATTGGGGCTTTATAAAATCTTTAGATTGAGACTAATTTGGGACTATATAAGGCCGGAAGGGTGTGAAGATAAATTCGTCAGTTAGATACGTCCCACATGTCTGTTAAATATATTCCAAACACTGTAAAGAAAGTTGAGTTTATTTAATATGACTTTTTTTACGGAAAAAAGCGTTTATAAAAATACATTTTAACGTTTTATTAAATAAAACATAACTGTTTCAAATTTTAAACAAAAAATATTAAAAAATATGTCTCCAGAATAAAATTGTGGTGTAACAAAAACACCCATATTTAGGCCACCTTGCGGGCCAGTTCGGACAGACCTGAATGGGGTTGTGATATATCACGCGAAAGCTCTAGAGGAGTAGAACCCAAAACTGCACAGGGTATATCCAGTTGTTTCTCAGGAGACATGCTACGAGGTGCTGAAGTTTGGCAAAATTCAATAAGTCTAAGAAACAGGGGGCCATATTTTGATTTTGGCCATACCTGAATGGGGTTATGGTACATCAAATTAAAGGTCTGGTGGAGTAGAACCCAAAACTGTTTAGGCAATATTCATTTATTTCCTAGGAAAGATTCTACGAGGGTCGGAACTTTGCGCAAATTCTTAAAAATTCAAACCTGAATGGGGGGCTTTTTGGACAGACCTGAATGGGGTTGTGATACATCGGTTGAAAGCTCTAAGGGAGTAGATTTCAAAACTATATAGGGTATACCCAGTTGTTTCTCAGGGAACATGCTATGAGGGGTGGAATATAATTATTCATATTTCATACACATATATTCCATATTGTGTAGGGGGGGGGGGGCTTTTACGACAGACCTGAATGGGGTTGTGACACATCGGGTGAAAGCTCTAAAGGAGTAGATCTCAGAACTATATAGGGTATACCCAGTTGTTTCTCAGGGAACATGCTACGAGGGGTGGAATACAATCATTCATATTTCAAACACATATATTCCATGTTGTGTGGGGGGCACTTACGACAGACCTGAATGGGGTTGTGGCACATCGGGTGAAAGCTCTAAAGGAGTAGATCTCAGAATTATATAGGGTATACCCAGTTGTTTCTCAGGAAACATGCTACGAGGGGTGGAATATAATTATTCATATTTCATACACATATATTCCATGTTGTGTGGGGGGCATTTACAACAGACCTGAATGGGGTTGTGGCACATCGGGTGAAAGCTCTAAAGGAGTAGATCTCAGAACTATATAGGGTATACCCAGTTGTTTCTCAGGGAACATGCTACGAGGGGTGGAATACAATCATTCATATTTCAAACACATATATTCCATGTTGTGTGGGGGGCACTTACGACAGACCTGAATGGGGTTGTGGCACATCGGGTGAAAGCTCTAAAGGAGTAGATCTCAGAATTATATAGGGTATACCCAGTTGTTTCTCAGGAAACATGCTACGAGGGGTGGAATATAATTATTCATATTTCATACACATATATTCCATGTTGTGTGGGGGGCATTTACGACAGACCTGAATGGGGTTGTGGCACATCGGGTGAAAGCTCTAAAGGAGTAGATCTCAGAACTATATAGGGTATACCCAGTTGTTTCTCAGGGAACATGCTACGAGGGGTGGAATACAATCATTCATATTTCAAACACATATATTCCATGTTGTGTGGGGGGCACTTACGACAGACCTGAATGGGGTTGTGGCACATCGGGTGAAAGCTCTAAAGGAGTAGATCTCAGAATTATATAGGGTATACCCAGTTGTTTCTCAGGAAACATGCTACGAGGGGTGGAATATAATTATTCATATTTCATACACATATATTCCATGTTGTGTGGGGGGCACTTACGACAGACCTGAATGGGGTTGTGGCACATCAGGTGAAAGCTCTAAAGGAGTAGATCTCAGAACTATATAGGGTATACCCAGTTGTTTCTCAGGGAACATGCTATGAGGGGTGGAATATAATTATTCATATTTCATACACATATATTCCATGTTGTGTGGGGGGCATTTACGACAGACCTGAATGGGGTTGTGGCACATCGGGTGAAAGCTCTAAAGGAGTAGATCTCAGAACTATATAGGGTATACCGAGTTGTTTCTCAGGGAACATGCTACGAGGGGTGGAATACAATCATTCATATTTCAAACATATATATTCCATGTTGTGTGGGGGGCATTTACGACAGACCTGAATGGGGTTGTGGCACATCGGGTGAAAGCGCTAAGGGAGTAGATCTCAGAACTATATAGGGTATACCCAGTTGTTTCTCAGGGAACATGCTACGAGGGGTGGAATATAATTATTCATATTTCATACACATATATTCCATGTTGTGTGGGGGGCATTTACGACAGACCTGAATGGGGTTGTGGCACATCGGGTGAAAGCTCTAAAGGAGTAGATCTCAGAACTATATAGGGTATACCCAGTTGTTTCTCAGGGAACATGCTACGAGGGGTGGAATACAATCATTCATATTTCAAACACATATATTCCATGTTGTGTGGGGGGCACTTACGACAGACCTGAATGGGGTTGTGGCACATCGGGTGAAAGCTCTAAAGGAGTAGATCTCAGAATTATATAGGGTATACCCAGTTGTTTCTCAGGAAACATGCTACGAGGGGTGGAATATAATTATTCATATTTCATACACATATATCCCATGTTGTGTGGGGGGCATTTACGACAGACCTGAATGGGGTTGTGGCACATCGGGTGAAAGCTCTAAAGGAGTAGATCTCAGAACTATATAGGGTATACCCAGTTGTTTCTCAGGGAACATGCTACGAGGGGTGGAATACAATCATTCATATTTCAAACACATATATTCCATGTTGTGTGGGGGGCACTTACGACAGACCTGAATGGGGTTGTGGCACATCGGGTGAAAGCTCTAAAGGAGTAGATCTCAGAACTATATAGGGTATACCCAGTTGTTTCTCAGGGAACATGCTACGAGGGGTGGAATACAATCATTCATATTTCAAACACATATATTCCATGTTGTGTGGGGGGCACTTACGACAGACCTGAATGGGGTTGTGGCACATCGGGTGAAAGCTCTAAAGGAGTAGATCTCAGAATTATATAGGGTATACCCAGTTGTTTCTCAGGGAACATGCTACGAGGGGTGGAATACAATCATTCATATTTCAAACACATATATTCCATGTTGTGTGGGGGGCACTTACGACAGACCTGAATGGGGTTGTGGCACATCGGGTGAAAGCTCTAAAGGAGTAGATCTCAGAATTATATAGGGTATACCCAGTTGTTTCTCAGGAAACATGCTACGAGGGGTGGAATATAATTATTCATATTTCATACACATATATTCCATGTTGTGTGGGGGGCACTTACGACAGACCTGAATGGGGTTGTGGCACATGGGGTGAAAGCTCTAAAGGAGTAGATCTCAGAACTATATAGGGTATACCGAGTTGTTTCTCAGGGAACATGCTACGAGGGGTGGAATACAATCATTCATATTTCAAACATATATATTCCATGTTGTGTGGGGGGCATTTACGACAGACCTGAATGGGGTTGTGGCACATCGGGTGAAAGCGCTAAAGGAGTAGATCTCAGAACTATATAGGGTATACCCAGTTGTTTCTCAGGGAACATGCTACGAGGGGTGGAATACAATCATTCATATTTCAAACATATATATTCCATGTTGTGTGGGGGGCATTTACGACAGACCTGAATGGGGTTGTGGCACATCGGGTGAAAGCGCTAAAGGAGTAGATCTCAGAACTATATAGGGTATACCCAGTTGTTTCTCAGGGAACATGCTACGAGGGGTGGAATACAATCATTCATATTTCAAACATATATATTCCATGTTGTGTGGGGGGCATTTACGACAGACCTGAATGGGGTTGTGGCACATCGGGTGAAAGCTCTAAAGGAGTAGATCTCAGAACTATATAGGGTATACCCAGTTGTTTCTCAGGGAACATGCTACGAGGGGTGGAATACAATCATTCATATTTCAAACACATATATTCCATGTTGTGTGGGGGGCACTTACGACAGACCTGAATGGGGTTGTGGCACATCGGGTGAAAGCTCTAAAGGAGTAGATCTCAGAATTATATAGGGTATACCCAGTTGTTTCTCAGGAAACATGCTACGAGGGGTGGAATATAATTATTCATATTTCATACACATATATTCCATGTTGTGTGGGGGGCACTTACGACAGACCTGAATGGGGTTGTGGCACATCGGGTGAAAGCTCTAAAGGAGTAGATCTCAGAACTATATAGGGTATACCCAGTTGTTTCTCAGGGAACATGCTACGAGGGGTGGAATACAATCATTCATATTTCAAACATATATATTCCATGTTGTGTGGGGGGCATTTACGACAGACCTGAATGGGGTTGTGGCACATCGGGTGAAAGCGCTAAAGGAGTAGATCTCAGAACTATATAGGGTATACCCAGTTGTTTCTCAGGGAACATGCTACGAGGGGTGGAATACAATCATTCATATTTCAAACATATATATTCCATGTTGTGTGGGGGGCATTTACGACAGACCTGAATGGGGTTGTGACATATCGGGTGAAAGCTCTAAGGGAGGAGGTCTCAGAACTATATAGGGTATACCTAGTTGTTTCTCAGGTAACATGCTACGAGGGGTGGAATATAATATCAATATTTTTTAATGGTTTATATTTCAAGTTGTGGGAGGGCCATTTCGAACAGACCTGAATGGGGTTGTAATACATCCGATGAAAGCCCTAAGGGAGTAGATCTCAGAACTATATAGGGTATACCGAGTTGTTTCTCAGGGAACATGCTACGATGGGTGGAATACAATCATTCATATTTTAAACATATATATTTCATGTTGTGGGGGGGGGGGCATTTACGACAGACCTGAATGGGGTTGTGATACACCGGATGAAATCTCTAAGGAAGCAAATCTCAAAACGTTTCTATGAATACGTGATACGAAAGGTCGTTCATAGTATCATATACATATATCATTCATTCCTCAAGATTTTTGAAAAAATGACAATTTCTTTCTAAAGGTCATAAGATTTTGTTTATTATTTTCTTTCTCATTATTATTTTTGCTAATTTACTGAAAATCACAATTTTTTATGTTATAAATGTATATTAATGGTAGAAAAATCTGGCAAATTACTGAAATTAAACTACAATGTAAAGGAATTGTAATGATTAACGGCTGTAATGAAGACCAAGTGAGACTTGAAACTACAAAAGTAAATAGTTTATTTAAAAATGCACTCGTAATGCAATTGCAGCTTTACTATGGATTTAGATGATCTGCTATTTTAAATATTTTTGTTTAGAACACAGAGAAGAAAGCATATAAATCTATAAATTGTATTCATAGATATTATGAATCGAATATGACTTTTTTCCCAAACTTTAAAAAAAAAAAACAATATAAAATTTTGTTTATAGAAATTAAATTTATTGTATACAATTGTGCGATAATTTTAGGAATTTTGCAAAATTTTTGAAAAAATTTTATTTCATGGTAAATGCTTAATAAATAAACAGTGTTGCCAGTTTAGCCTTTCTAAGGCTAAATGTAGCCTTTTTATTTTGCTTTTAGCCTCAAATTTTTCTAGCCTTTTTTGATTCTTAAAATTGCCATAAAAAGGCTAAAATTTTATTATTGCAACAAAGAAGAAAATAATTTCTTACTTGCTTCTACTAATTTTATGTTTACGGAATCATCCATTTAGGTATTTTTGTGTATTAATTCGCACAAATAATCAAGATTTATATTTAACAAAAATTTTCGTCTGCGGCGCCTCATCCTCCAAAGCGACATATGTTGAATTTCGTCCTATATCGCTACTACCAATTATTGATCAAATTTTTCAAGGTATATTATAAAATCAGATTTTTCCACATTTCATGGAAAATAACTTATTTAATGCTTTTCAGTTCTGATTTCGAAAGGGCTGTGACTGAAGAGAATTTGCGAATGTTCAGAATTATATATGTAAATGTTTGGATCAAGGTCATAGTGCTGTAACAGCCATTTTTTGATTTGACAAAAGTTTTTGTTATATATCTTGGCGCAAAAGCTCTAGTACTATGGCGTTCATGGAAATGGACTTTCGCTTTTAAGAAGCTATCTAAAAAATAAACAACAATTTCTTAAAAATAAGGAAAGTGAAACTAATGTTAGATATTGAGTGCCACAGGGAAATGTTTTAGGTCTCTTGTTTACGGTATTTTTACAGTTTTTAAAATACTTTTAAAAAATTGTATTCCTCAAAAAATGGGTCAAAATTAAAAAAGTAGTCTATGTGGACTTAGAAGACTCAAGAGCTATTGTATTATGAATTTCAGAGCAGAAAAAATAATATTAAGATTGATCATAAGCTTTGAGTAATACGAGTAGAATTTTGAAAAAATTACTTTTCTCATATAAGAGCCCTATTGAAGATTGAAAAATGGGTAGAAATTAAAAAGGTGCTTTATGTGGACCTAGTAGGGCCGGAAGTAAAAGAATTTTGAAAATTTTGTTAAATGACTTTTCTCATATAAGGGCCCTATTGATGATCGAAAAATTGATCAGAATTAAATGATGTTCTATTTGGACCTAGTAGGCTCGAAAGTTATTCTCTTAAGTTTGACTTGTCTTCTATCTATGTTCCTAATTTCATCAAAATGGTGGTTTAAAAGATCCAGTCTTATACCATTTATTTTCTAATTGTAATTTTCTTCATCGTTATCAGATAAATTTGGAACAAGAAATAATCTCAAGATCATTTATTGCTGGCAAATATATAGGAGATTGACAAGGTAATCTAAAAGTAGTTTATAACAATAAAATTTTGGTTTAAACAAAAAATAACTAAAATACAATTAGAAAATAAAATAACCAATTTTGGTTAAAAATAATTAAAACGGCAACACTGACATGTTAAGAAATAGCACGTGCAAAAAAAGTGAGTGATTTTTTTTTTTTTTTTGGTACATTTGTGTGGTAATCTCTAGCTTTGTTGCCCGTTAAACCAGCGTTGCCCATTCAGCGATTTTTGCGCTAGATTGAGCGGTTTTTAAATGTCACTATTTTTTCTATTTGCGATTTTTTCAAAAAAAGCTATTAAATTGGCGCGTTTTACTGTACCCAAAATCTACACGTAGACATTTTTATGTTGGCTATTGTCAAATACTATCTCCCTCTTTAATATGTTCCGTGTGGACCAATAAGAAATCTTATTATCAATTTATATCCCAGTGAATATTTAAGCACAAAATTGAGCAATAACGTTTAACATAAGCTGTCAAAATTAATGTTCTTTTTTAATATTTTGCTCTTTTTTCAAAAAAGAAAAGGTGCGATTTTAACTAATATTATTTTAAAAAGGCAAATAAAAAGTAACAAAGGAAAATAATTTAAAAACCAATTTAGAATTAAAATTTTTCATGTTCGTGTTCTTCACCCGCTAACATAAAGTTGAAATAATTTTTTCCCCTTTATTCTGCCGACGTTATGTTAGGAAATAAAAATACTTTTACTTCCCAATTAACTAATAAAAATAGCATCTTAAGGCCTGTGTGAAACGGTAGAAAATTATTTTTCGTAAAAAGTGAGCTTTACTAGCTCGTAAAGCTAGTAAAGCTCACTTTTTGACAAAAGTATAATTTATTCGACATTTTAAAATTGATAGAAAAAATTCAATATTGCACAATATATTCTAAATATTATCAATATTAAATTTTATATGTCTTATAATTTCATCACAATGTCCTTTCCTAAAATAGAGTGTGGCTTTCGGAATGGATTTAAAGTAAAATCAAAACATTTAAAATATGTTCATTCATATCTCTTGTTTTTTTTTCTGTTTACACATTTTTCTAAAGTTTTAATTTCCCACAACAGAAACAAGAATATTTCTCACCACAAAAAAAAAAACATTTTCTATCATAGAGCATTATTATTATTTTGTTAATTTTAAAACTCAGCAAAAATTAAAACGATTTTTTGATTTCGAAATTCCAAAATATACCTTCAGAATTCTTTTGTTTAAAGTGATCATTTGAGGTATCTATCCATTTTCTAAATCCCGTTGAATGAATCATCGAATAAACAGTTTTCAAGATTCTTCCAAACACGTTCCTATTCTTTTTAGGAAATGATTTTTTTGGGGGAAAAAATGGAGTGATTAAATTAAATAATAGGTTCATGAATTTAAATTCATGGATAAGATCTTATGAATCTGGAATTTGAAATGTACAAAAAATTTTACTGCTTATTTCTGTAATAAAAATACCAATTCTAAATTTTTGATTTGAAATATAATTCACTATTCTGTTGAAGTTAAAACATTTAAAAAATAAAAAATATGGACTTTATATTGTTTAAGTTGTTACTTTTTGTAAAAATCAGATTCGAATTTAAAAAACTAGATAAAAAGCGCTAAATTGAACCAAATTTAGCGCGTTTTGTTTACAAATAGTTGGCAACACTGCGTTAAACATTTTATTTAAATATGCAGACACGCTTGTTTACTCATATTTTTAGAAGTACACTTTGGCCTCGATTTAAGCCTTTCTTTATGATTTCGATTTATATACAGCATATTTTCTTCTTAGAAATGAAATAAACTTAAGTAACTGCATGTGAAAAATTTATTAGAGTTTTAAAGAGTTTTATTATAATAGGTGTATGTCTTAAAGTATATTTTATTGCAAAAAAAAATTTAAATTCTTTGTTTTTGCTAGAAAATCAAAATAGAATTTATATAAGTATGTTAATTTCACCTGATTGCGAAAAAAATAGTCATTTTTTATTAAAGATTAACGTCTTTTCTGGAAAAATATGTTTATCCTGGAATTGCTTTTAAGAAAAAGGTGTATATACATAAAATTGCGATTCAGTTTGCATCGCAATTCTCCGGCCCCGTTAACAATGCAAGCCGGGCCTCAGTGTTGATGAGTATTCAAGTATAAGTAATTTTTTTTTGTGCAGCATCCCATCCAACACGTTGTCAAACGTTTAAAATATGATGACTTTAACGGTTGATATCAAATGTGTTTCCCAAATTTGTTACAAATATAGGAAGAGGTTTGAATTTTAAGTTTGATTTAAAGTTGAGAATCATTTGAGAAAAAACGTTTAAAAACCGTACATTCTCAAATTGATATCAAATGCTATTATTGAATCATTCTCAAACCTAAAGATAACTTTAACAATATTGGAAAAATTGTGTATTCTTAATTTGATATATATTGTTGTTATTAAATCATTCATAAATCTAAATAGAAAAGCTAAAAAATATTTGAAAAATCGTATTTTCTCAATTTGATACCAAATATTATATGTATAAAAATAATATATAAAAAAATTGAAACATATACAAATAAATAAATTAATAAATAAATTTATTTAATCAAGTATTTTCCAACTAATAAATACGTATAATGATAGGGCATAATCAAAAGTGTATACAAGATAGAAAGAGAAAACTTTACAAAAAATTAAAAATGCAGATTACTTTTAATTATGTTCCGCATGTGGTCACAATCTACATTTGAAAAAAGTTTGAGAATTATAATTAACAATGGTTTGATAATAATAGCATTTTTCAATTTAACAATTAATTCGCCTTTTTGTTGAGAAAGCTATCATTTTCAAGTTATTTTGAGAAAGGATTTAATTTCAAATCAGCCTCAATTTGACATAAAAAAATTGCATTTGCTGGGATATTACTCACTTGTTCTTAATTATCTTTGTATAATAGAGTGTTGCCATTAGGTTAAAATACTTGTGTATCAGTGTTATCCGATGGTACAATTTTATTTTCAATTTCTATTCTTTTATATCAATTTAAAAAAAACTGAAAAATTTATAAATAATTAATAGCAATAGGTAACACTGCTACTAACAAGTATTTTAACATAACGGCAATTCTCTATTATACAAAGTATTCATCTAATAAAATAATAGAATATTGTTTTGCAATTGTTTAAATCTTTCTATATTCGTTTATAAAAATAAAATAAAAGAAAAATATAAAAATAGATTTGATACTCAAAACCTATGATCAATCTTAATATTATCTTTTCTATTCTGAAATCCTTAAGAAAAATCTTTCGAGTCTACTAGGAGCACCTTTTTAATTTTGACCCATTTTTTTATCATCAATTTTATATGAGAAAAATCACTTTTTCAAAATTTTTAAAATTCTATTACAGAAAATCTATGATCAGTCAGCATATTATCTTTTTTGCTCTGAAATTCATAAGGCAATAGTTTTTGAGCCTACTAGGTCCACATAAAGCACCTTTTTAATTTCTACCCGTTTTTTCAATCTTCAATAGGGCCCTTATATGAGAAAAGTAATTTTTTCAAAATTCTACTCGTATTACTCAAAGTTTATGATCAATCTTAATATTATTTTTTCTGCTCTGAAATTCATAAGACAATAGCTCTTGAGCCTACTAAGTCCAAATAGAGTACTTTTTTAATTTTGACCCATTTTTTGAGGAATACAATTTTTTAAAAGTATTTTAAAAACTGTAAAAATACCGTAAACAAGAGACCTAAAACATTTCCCTGTGGCACTCAATATCTAACATTAGTTTCACTTTCCTTATTTTTAAGAAATTGTTGTTTATTTTTTAGATAGCTTCTTAAAAGCGAAAGTCCATTTCCATGAACGCCATAGTACTAGAGCTTTTGCGCCAAGATATATAACAAAAACTTTTGTCAAATCAAAAAATGGCTGTTACAGCACTATGACCTTGATCCAAACATTTACATATATAGTTCTGAACATTCACAAATCCTCTTCAGTACCACAGCCCTTTCGAAATCAGAACTGAAAAGCATTAAATAAGTTATTTTCCATGAAATGTGGAAAAATCTGATTTTATAATATACCTTGAAAAATTTGATCAATAATTGGTAGTAGCGATATAGGACGAAATTCAACATATGTCGCTTTGGAGGATGAGGCGCCGCAGACGAAAATTTTTGTTAAATATAAATCTTGATTATTTGTGCGAATTAATACACAAAAATACCTAAATGGATGATTCCGTAAACATAAAATTAGTAGAAGCAAGTAAGAAATTATTTTCTTCTTTGTTGCAATAATAAAATTTTAGCCTTTTTATGGCAATTTTAAGAATCAAAAAAGGCTAGAAAAATTTGAGGCTAAAAGCAAAATAAAAAGGCTACATTTAGCCTTAGAAAGGCTAAACTGGCAACACTGTTTATTTATTAAGCATTTACCATGAAATAAAATTTTTTCAAAAATTTTGCAAAATTCCTAAAATTATCGCACAATTGTATACAATAAATTTAATTTCTATAAACAAAATTTTATATTGTTTTTTTTTTTTAAAGTTTGGGAAAAAAGTCATATTCGATTCATAATATCTATGAATACAATTTATAGATTTATATGCTTTCTTCTCTGTGTTCTAAACAAAAATATTTAAAATAGCAGATCATCTAAATCCATAGTAAAGCTGCAATTGCATTACGAGTGCATTTTTAAATAAACTATTTACTTTTGTAGTTTCAAGTCTCACTTGGTCTTCATTACAGCCGTTAATCATTACAATTCCTTTACATTGTAGTTTAATTTCAGTAATTTGCCAGATTTTTCTACCATTAATATACATTTATAACATAAAAAATTGTGATTTTCAGTAAATTAGCAAAAATAATAATGAGAAAGAAAATAATAAACAAAATCTTATGACCTTTAGAAAGAAATTGTCATTTTTTCAAAAATCTTGAGGAATGAATGATATATGTATATGATACTATGAACGACCTTTCGTATCACGTATTCATAGAAACGTTTTGAGATTTGCTTCCTTAGAGATTTCATCCGGTGTATCACAACCCCATTCAGGTCTGTCGTAAATGCCCCCCCCCCACAACATGAAATATATATGTTTAAAATATGAATGATTGTATTCCACCCATCGTAGCATGTTCCCTGAGAAACAACTCGGTATACCCTATATAGTTCTGAGATCTACTCCCTTAGGGCTTTCATCGGATGTATTACAACCCCATTCAGGTCTGTTCGAAATGGCCCTCCCACAACTTGAAATATAAACCATTAAAAAATATTGATATTATATTCCACCCCTCGTAGCATGTTACCTGAGAAACAACTCGGTATACCCTATATAGTTCTGAGATCTACTCCTTTAGAGCTTTCACCCGATGTGCCACAACCCCATTCAGGTCTGTCGTAAGTGCCCCCCACACAACATGGAATATATATGTTTGAAATATGAATGATTGTATTCCACCCCTCGTAGCATGTTCCCTGAGAAACAACTGGGTATACCCTATATAGTTCTGAGATCTACTCCTTTAGCGCTTTCACCCGATGTGCCACAACCCCATTCAGGTCTGTCGTAAATGCCCCCCACACAACATGGAATATATATGTTTGAAATATGAATGATTGTATTCCACCCCTCGTAGCATGTTCCCTGAGAAACAACTGGGTATACCCTATATAGTTCTGAGATCTACTCCTTTAGAGCTTTCACCCGATGTGCCACAACCCCATTCAGGTCTGTCGTAAGTGCCCCCCACACAACATGGAATATATGTGTATGAAATATGAATAATTATATTCCACCCCTCGTAGCATGTTTCCTGAGAAACAACTGGGTATACCCTATATAATTCTGAGATCTACTCCTTTAGAGCTTTCACCCGATGTGCCACAACCCCATTCAGGTCTGTCGTAAGTGCCCCCCACACAACATGGAATATATGTGTTTGAAATATGAATGATTGTATTCCACCCCTCGTAGCATGTTCCCTGAGAAACAACTGGGTATACCCTATATAGTTCTGAGATCTACTCCTTTAGAGCTTTCACCCGATGTGCCACAACCCCATTCAGGTCTGTCGTAAATGCCCCCCACACAACATGGAATATATATGTTTGAAATATGAATGATTGTATTCCACCCCTCGTAGCATGTTCCCTGAGAAACAACTGGGTATACCCTATATAGTTCTGAGATCTACTCCTTTAGCGCTTTCACCCGATGTGCCACAACCCCATTCAGGTCTGTCGTAAATGCCCCCCACACAACATGGAATATATATGTTTGAAATATGAATGATTGTATTCCACCCCTCGTAGCATGTTCCCTGAGAAACAACTGGGTATACCCTATATAGTTCTGAGATCTACTCCTTTAGCGCTTTCACCCGATGTGCCACAACCCCATTCAGGTCTGTCGTAAATGCCCCCCACACAACATGGAATATATATGTTTGAAATATGAATGATTGTATTCCACCCCTCGTAGCATGTTCCCTGAGAAACAACTCGGTATACCCTATATAGTTCTGAGATCTACTCCTTTAGAGCTTTCACCCGATGTGCCACAACCCCATTCAGGTCTGTCGTAAGTGCCCCCCACACAACATGGAATATATGTGTATGAAATATGAATAATTATATTCCACCCCTCGTAGCATGTTTCCTGAGAAACAACTGGGTATACCCTATATAATTCTGAGATCTACTCCTTTAGAGCTTTCACCCGATGTGCCACAACCCCATTCAGGTCTGTCGTAAGTGCCCCCCACACAACATGGAATATATGTGTTTGAAATATGAATGATTGTATTCCACCCCTCGTAGCATGTTCCCTGAGAAACAACTGGGTATACCCTATATAATTCTGAGATCTACTCCTTTAGAGCTTTCACCCGATGTGCCACAACCCCATTCAGGTCTGTCGTAAGTGCCCCCCACACAACATGGAATATATGTGTTTGAAATATGAATGATTGTATTCCACCCCTCGTAGCATGTTCCCTGAGAAACAACTGGGTATACCCTATATAGTTCTGAGATCTACTCCTTTAGAGCTTTCACCCGATGTGCCACAACCCCATTCAGGTCTGTCGTAAGTGCCCCCCACACAACATGGAATATATGTGTTTGAAATATGAATGATTGTATTCCACCCCTCGTAGCATGTTCCCTGAGAAACAACTGGGTATACCCTATATAGTTCTGAGATCTACTCCTTTAGAGCTTTCACCCGATGTGCCACAACCCCATTCAGGTCTGTCGTAAATGCCCCCCACACAACATGGGATATATGTGTATGAAATATGAATAATTATATTCCACCCCTCGTAGCATGTTTCCTGAGAAACAACTGGGTATACCCTATATAATTCTGAGATCTACTCCTTTAGAGCTTTCACCCGATGTGCCACAACCCCATTCAGGTCTGTCGTAAGTGCCCCCCACACAACATAGAATATATGTGTTTGAAATATGAATGATTGTATTCCACCCCTCGTAGCATGTTCCCTGAGAAACAACTGGGTATACCCTATATAGTTCTGAGATCTACTCCTTTAGAGCTTTCACCCGATGTGTCACAACCCCATTCAGGTCTGTCGTAAAAGCCCCCCCCCCCCCCTACACAATATGGAATATATGTGTATGAAATATGAATAATTATATTCCACCCCTCATAGCATGTTCCCTGAGAAACAACTGGGTATACCCTATATAGTTTTGAAATCTACTCCCTTAGAGCTTTCATTCGATGTATCACAACCCCATTCAGGCCTGTCGTAAATGCCCCCCCCCCTACACAATATGGAATATATGTGTATGAAATATGAATAATTATATTCCACCCCTCGTAGCATGTTCCCTGAGAAACAACTGGGTATACCCTATATAGTTCTGAGATCTACTCCTTTAGAGCTTTCACCCGATGTGTCACAACCCCATTCAGGTCTGTCGTAAAAGCCCCCCCCCCCTACACAATATGGAATATATGTGTATGAAATATGAATAATTATATTCCACCCCTCATAGCATGTTCCCTGAGAAACAACTGGGTATACCCTATATAGTTTTGAAATCTACTCCCTTAGAGCTTTCAACCGATGTATCACAACCCCATTCAGGTCTGTCCAAAAAGCCCCCCATTCAGGTTTGAATTTTTAAGAATTTGCGCAAAGTTCCGACCCTCGTAGAATCTTTCCTAGGAAATAAATGAATATTGCCTAAACAGTTTTGGGTTCTACTCCACCAGACCTTTAATTTGATGTACCATGACCCCATTCAGGTATGGCCAAAATCAAAATATGGCCCCCTGTTTCTTAGACTTATTGAATTTTGCCAAACTTCAGCACCTCGTAGCATGTCTCCTGAGAAACAACTGGATATACCCTGTGCAGTTTTGAGTTCTACTCCTCTAGAGCTTTCGCGTGATATATCACAACCCCATTCAGGTCTGTCCGAACTGGCCCGCAATGTGACCTGAATATAGGTATTTTTGTTGCACCATATCCTAATGCTGTATATGTTTCTTTGTTTTGTTTTTTTCCAAAAATGTTTTATTGTGATGTTTTTTTTAATAAAATAATAAAAATTATTTTTAAAAAAGTGTTTTTTTGCTTTAAAAATAGTTTTTTTGAAATGCAAAATGTGTGGAACGTATTTAACAGTGTGTGGAACGTATTTAACAGAGGTGTGGGACGTATTTAACTTACGAATTTATCTTCACACACATTAAGGCCGGTATATAAAGGCGAATTTGGGAGTGTGTAATGTCAAGTGATTGAAGCTAATTTAGGACTGTATAAAATCTATCAATGGAAGTTAGTTTGGAACTATATACAGTCCTAAAATGTAAGCTGATTTAAAAGTATATATAAAATCTTACCATTGAAACAAATTTAAGACTATATGAAGTCCTGCGATTATTTAATTAGAGCTAATATTTTCCCCGATTAAAACTAATTCGGGACCATAATGAGGCCTACGATTGAAGATAAGTTGGGACTATATAAATTTATGCAATTTATGCTAATTTATGCTAATTTATGCTAATTTAAGGCCAAAAATTAAAGGGGCATTATAAAGTTCTTAGTTGCTTAGAAATGCATTAAAATACCTATTAAAAGTTAGAGTAATTTCTAATTTTCTTTTTTATGCTAAAACTCATTTAAATAATTATTTTGTTAAAAAAAAAATAATAATAATTAAAAGAAAAAATCTTTTCCACTTACCTGCCATTTACTAAATTATTTCAAATTATTTTTTCTCTCTTTCTCTTCAACGTTTAGCAAAATTTGCATAAAAACCAGGAAATGCATTTTAAAGTAAAATGTTATCAAAAACACACAAAGGGATATTAGGTGCTGTTGCAAATAAAGGTAATATTTTTAAAGCTGTGGCAATCCCTTGATGCTTGTGCTGGTTACTTGTGAAGCCTAAACTTAGACACGTCTTAGACACTTGCAAAGGAACGAACTCCCCCAACGAAAGTTTTTTTTTTTTTTTTTTTTTTTTTGAGGCACAAATAATTGTAAAAGTTTCTTTGAACGACCGTTTCACACACACACACACAGGAATACTATAGAAACGACTACACGAACGCGACAAAACGTTTTTAAATTAACACGAAACAGGAAGTAAAGAAAACGCGAAAAATAATTGTAATTTTGAAGGAGTATTTTAAAGGATTTTTATGTTTGATTTGGCTTCTTTTTTTATAAATTTGTTTTTTTTTTTTATTTTTCTTTAATTTTTAAGAATTTATTTTTTATTTATTATTTTCTTTTTTAATTTTCTTATTTTTACTTTTCTCGTTTTAGCGATTTTTATTTTTTTTAATTGTAATTTTATTTAAAATTTTATATAATTTTCATTTTAATATATAATTTTTACATACTTTTATATAAATTTCTGTCAGTTTAACATTCCATTTTAGCGTTTTTATAATTTCTCATTTAAGAATTTGTTTATAATTTTCATTTAAGCGATTTTCTTGTCTTTTTTAAATTGAAATGATTTTCCTATTTTTAAATAATATTAAATTAGTTTTACTATTTATGTATGTTTTTATATTAAAAAAAAAAAAAAAAAAATTTGACATTTGAGTAAAATTTTTTAAATTTTTCGTTTTATCAATTTTTTTTTTTTTCTTAGAAATATCAAAGATTTTTAATGAAATTTTAATTAACAATATAATATTAATATTTTATTAAATTTTTTACATTTAGGATAATTTTTCATTTTAGCGATTTTTTGATATTTTTTTTTTTTTTTTTTTTGCTTTTTTCCTTAGGAATATCAAATATTTTTTTAAAAATTCTTTAACATTTTCTTTAATAACTAATATTTTACTGAATTTTTACAATTTTTTTTAAAGGTTTTTAGTAGTTAGAGAATCGTTTAAACGGTTTTAATTTTTGATGATTTGTGTTTAAGCGATTTTTAATATATATATATATTTTTTTTTAATTTCAACTTTGTATATAAAATTACTCACTTATTTTGATTTTAGCTTTGAAGTAAAATATCTTATTTTACTAAAAATTTTGTATTTCACTTCAATATTGACATTTTTAAAAAATTTTTTATTTAAACGATTTTTTTATGTTTTAAAAACATATTTCTTTGGTTTTTAAATAAAATATAATAATTTTCATTTTATTTTGTGATATTTCGTCAATATTGACACTTTTAAGAAATTTTTCATTTACGGGTTTTTTTTATAATTTTTCAGATTTTTGAAAATTTCGCCTTTCAACACTATTTTTAAAGCAATTTTAAGCAAAATATTTTCTGTAATTATAATTATTCTTTTCAAATCAATAGTGCTTTCTTTAAGTTATTTTTAATTTAAGCGATTTTTTTTCTTCCTTTTGAAATTTTTATAAAATTAAAATTTATTTCTTTGGTTTTAATTAAAATAATTTTATTTTATTAATATTTAGTTTTTTCATTAAAAATTTTAAGATTTTTTTCAATTTAGTGATTTTTTTTTTTTTAATTTCTAATGCGATTTTCTTTTATTTCTTTGAAACTTGAAGATTATTTCTTTAGCTTTTAAATTTTTACATTTTTGAGACTTTTTTTAGCGATTTTTTATGTTTTCGAATTTTTTATCATTTAAAATCAAATTTCTTTGATTTTTGAGAAACTGGTTTTTGTAGCAGCTTTTAACTTTCATTTCGCAAATTTTGTCGTTTTTGATTTTAGCAATTTTTTGGTAACTTTTATTATTTGTTGACAGATTTCTTTGGTTTTTAAAAAAAAATTATTTATTTAATAGATTATTTTGTTAATTTTTTTAATGTTGTCATTTCTTAAGAAATTTTTGTTTTAGCGATTAATTTTTCGATAAATAAAAAATGGAAATTAATATAATTTTTTATATTCTGGGAGTGCTAACGGATTTTAATTTTTATCAATTTAAGCGATTTTCTATTTTTGCGATTTTTTTTATTATTTTTTTTTTAATTTCTTGTTTAATTAAACTTCTGAAATTTTTAATCAAACTTAATTAAATTTTTAAGCAAAATATAAGAAAATTGTTATAATTTTCTATTTTTCTAAATTTTGAAGAAAATGTAATTAATGTAGCTTCTTATTTTTTGAGCCATATTGCCGCTTTTTGAAACCGTTTCATTTTAGCGATTTTTTTATATTTTCTAATATTTACATTTTTTAAAAATTTGTCTTCTAAATTTTAGGCAAAATATGTTGTTATTTATTTTGCTTTTTATTTTCCGACAATATTGGCATTTTTAAAGTTTTTTTAGCGATTTTTTTATAATTTTAAAAATTTTGATATTAGAAAATTTTCTGAAAAGTTGTAAGCAAAATTCGTAATATTAAATATTTCGTTTTACTTTTCCAACAATATTAAACTTTCTGAAACATTTACGTTTAAGCGATTTTTTTATTTATTTAAAATTTCTAGCTCCTCAAAACAATTTTTAAAAATTTTTGAGCAAATATGCTGTGATTAATATTGTTTTTGAAACAAATTTATATTTAGCAAAATTTGTATTTTTTAAAGGGAAATTTTTTGAGAATTTTTAAATAAAACATTACAAAACTAAAATTAGTTTTAAGTAATTTAACTGATTTTAAGAAAATATTCTTTCAATTTAAGCGATTTTTATTTTAGCGTTTTTTCTACTTATTCAATATTTTTATATTTTAAAGAAATTTTCTGAAAAATTTTGAGCAAATTGTGTTGTACTTTTTTTTTACTTTTTATTTTGTCAACAATATTGCCACTTTTTGAGACATTAGTATTTTAGCGATTTTTTATTTTTCAAAAATTTTAGCATTAAGAAACAAATTTTTTGAAAATTTTAAGCAAACTATGATACTAGATACTGCTTTTTTAAAATATGACAATACTGCCTCCTTTTAATGAAAAATTATTTTAGCGATTTTGTATATTTTGCAAAATTTTTATCTTTAAAGTATATTTTTTTTTAACTTTTAAACAAAAATATAATATTATTTTCCGAAAATATGAGAAAATGAATGTTAATTGTACGATCTAAGCAATTTTAAATGATTTTAAGATATTTTAACTTTCAATTTAAGTGATTTTAATTTAGCGCTTTCTATTTATTAAAAATTTTTATCTTTAAAATTTAGCGTTTTATATATATATATATATATATATATATATATGTAGAAAAACTATTTAAAATTAACAGAAGAAAAAAATATATTTTTTTTATTAGCTTTTTTTATTTTATTTTTTTTTTTTATTTTTTTAATTGTGATATAATTTTCAAATTTATTTTAATTTTATTTTATCTTTAAAAAAATCACTAAATTTGCTTAAATATTCCTTTTCCAACATATGTTTTGTGTAATAGGGAATAATTTATTTTGTTTTTGTTGTTCTTGCTTTTTACTTTCTCTTTGCATTTTACCCGGTTTTAATACTCATTTATTTACGCAAAAACTCTTAAGGGACTCTTTTTGTTTGCAAAGAAAAAAAGAAAAAAACGTTTGATGTTGAAATAACAACAGTAGAAGAAAAATAACAGTAACATACTGGGTAGCTCTTTGGCGCATGTTAAATGTAAACAAAAACAACAAAACATAAGTTTTCTATTTTTTGTTTTTCTACTTTTTGCAAGGAACAAAAACAAAACAGAAAGAAACATATAGAATGCAACAATAGCAACAAAAAACACTTTACTTATACCATGTAAAATGGAATATGAATGATGGATATGAAAAAGCAAAAAATTAAAAGAAACAAAAACAACATGAAGAAGATAAGCAAAGAAATTCACAAAAGGGAGTTGGTTTTTCCTGGCAAAATTTCTAATGGATATTTAAAACAACTTATTATACAAATTATACAATATTTTTAATAATTTAAAAAGATAATTTTATACTTTATATAAATTTATTAGCCAAATTTTATAAAACATAAATTTTAAAACATTTCTAATGAATTGCTTAAGAAATATGTTAAAAAAAACACAAAATATCTTTTAATTTTTTACTTTACTTGTTTAAGTAACCCTTTATCTTTTATTTTTTGTAATTCTTTAAATATTCTTGCTTTATTTTACACTAAATAATTTATTTTTTTATAATTAATTGCTTTTTTCAAACGTTTTATTAAAATACAACACACGCACGCACACACGTTTTTTGCTAATTGTTTTTATCGAAATCCCACTAAAGAAAAAAAACACACACACGAAAAAATAAAGAAGACCGTCTTCTTTCTTGTTGTTTATGCTAAGATGTCATATGAAAAACTGCTCTTACTCAATAAAAATAATTTTAGACCACTACTAAATATCCCCCATATGTATGGAAAAACAAAAACAATACCATAAGCTTTACTAATAAACCAACAAAAGCAATAACATAACCCCTCGTAACATAATAACTACTCAATAGGCAATATAATAACATTACTCTGTATTATTGAAGAGAAATGTTAAAACAAAATACGTAAGTGCATTTTTTTTATAACATACTCTTTTAAACTAAAGAGTATGTTAATAATGCATTTTATTAACATGCTCTTTGGCTTAAAAAGTGTATAATAATAAGTAGTTGTTAGTGTCTAACATTGTATATTTATGTTTGATAACAGTTTAATGTTATTGTGTGAAATATGTATGAAATATGGGGGAATTGGTGATTACAGCCTGTTGTAAATGCTGCTAACAGGTGGTTGTAAGCCAATTTACAATGAAAATAATTGTTTTGAATGATTGTTCAATAACAGGGTGTATTAGAAATATATTAAAAGTGAATTTTAGAAAAGTGAAAAAAGGAAATAAAGAGAAAAAAAATTAATATAACAAAAAATGATATAAAAAGAAAAAATTCTAATTTGAAAAAAGTAATTACATATTATATAAAAAAAAACGCATTAAAAATTTATTCTAATAAAAAATAGAAAAAAATATTCGAATAAAAAACAGAATCATTCGAATAAAAAACCGAATAAAATTATTCTAATGAAAAACCATAATGAAATTACTAGTATAAAATAATAATAATAAAACAATAAAATTATTTGAATAAAGAACAGAATCAAATTATTCGAATAAAAAACCGACTAAAATTATTCCAACAAAAAACCTAATAAAATATTAGTATATAAAATGATATAAAAATAAATAAAAAAAATTCCAACAAAATTATTAAAATAAAAAAAAACGAATTAAATACGAAATTGAATAAAATTATTCGATTAAACCGAAATTATTGCACATAAATAAAAACGTAACAAAAACAATGATGTTGGAAACGAAACGAGTTTGTTCGAATACAAAAATTAAATAATTTTTCATTTTGTTTACATAAGTAACTTTAAAATTTGTTTGAATTAATAACCAAATAAAATTATTCGAATAAAAAACCCGTATAAATTAGTTCGAACAATCTTCGAATCAGAGTTATTCAAATAAAATACAGAATAAAATTACTCAAATAAAAGCCTTAATGAAATTATTTAAATAATCATAGAATCACGGTTATTTGATTAAAAAACCGAGTAAAATTATTAGCAAAAACATTGAATACAATTATTTGAATAAAGAACCTAATAAAATTATTCAAATAAAGAATCTACTCATAACAAAATCATTCGTATAACAAACGAATACAATTCGAATAAGTAAACGAATTCGAATAAAATTATTCGAAAAAAAATATATAGTAAAATATATTATATAGTAAAATTATTCACATAAAAAACCGAATAAAATTGATCGAACAACAAATCAAATAAAATCATTTAAACAAAAAACGAATAAAGTTATTCGAATAAGTAAACAAATAAAATTATTCATGAAAAAACCCGTATAAAATTATTCGATTAAACCGAAATTATTGCACATAAATAAAAACGTAACAAAAACAATGATGTTGGAAACGAAACGAGTTTGTTCGAATACAAAAATTAAATAATTTTTCATTTTGTTTACATAAGTAACTTTAAAATTTGTTTGAATTAATAACCAAATAAAATTATTCGAATAAAAAACCCGTATAAATTAGTTCGAACAATCTTCGAATCAGAGTTATTCAAATAAAATACAGAATAAAATTACTCAAATAAAAGCCTTAATGAAATTATTTAAATAATCATAGAATCACGGTTATTTGATTAAAAAACCGAGTAAAATTATTAGCAAAAACATTGAATACAATTATTTGAATAAAGAACCTAATAAAATTATTCAAATAAAGAATCTACTCATAACAAAATCATTCGTATAACAAACGAATACAATTCGAATAAGTAAACGAATTCGAATAAAATTATTCGAAAAAAAATATATAGTAAAATATATTATATAGTAAAATTATTCACATAAAAAACCGAATAAAATTGATCGAACAACAAATCAAATAAAATCATTTAAACAAAAAACGAATAAAGTTATTCGAATAAGTAAACAAATAAAATTATTCATGAAAAAACCCGTATAAAATTATTCGATTAAACCGAAATTATTGCACATAAATAAAAACATAACAAAAACAATGATGTTGGAAACGAAACGAGTTTGTTCGAATACAAAAATTAAATAACTTTTCATTTTGTTTACATAAGTAACTTTAAAATTTGTTTGAATTAATAACCAAATAAAATTATTCGAATAAAAAACCCGTATAAATTAGTTCGAACAATCTTCGAATCAGAGTTATAAAGAACCTAATAAAATTATTCAAATAAAGAATATACTCATAACAAAATCATTCGTATAACAAACGAATACAATTCGAATAAGTAAACGAATAAATAAAATTATTCGAATAAAAAATATATAGTAAAATATATTATATAGTAAAATTATTCACATAAAAAACCGAATAAAATTGATCGAACAACAAATCAAATAAAATCATTTAAACAAAAAACGAATAAAGTTATTCGAATAAGTAAACAAATAAAATTATTCATGAAAAAAACCGTATAAAATTATTCGAATAAAAATAGAATTAAAGTTATTTAAATAAATATTTCGATTAAAATTATTCGAATAAAAAACTGAATAAAATTTTTAGATTAAAAAAAACGAATCAAAGTTCTTTAAATAAAAAATCTGATACAAGTATACGAATAAAGCAAATAAATTATTTGAATAAATCAAAAAAAAAATATTCAAATAAATTCGTGAATGAGTTTAGCCAAATGAAAATGAATCAACATCATTCGATTGTAAATGCAATAAACACCGAATTAAAGCTATTTCAATAAAAAATCGATTTTCGATTATTTGAATTAAAACCCGAATCAGAAACGAAGCAAAGCAATCCAAATTAAAGTATTCGAATAAAAAAACCGAACAAAATCAGTTTTATAAACATCAACTAAAAGTTATTTAAATAAAAAACCAAAAATATTGGAAACAAAAACTTGAATTAAATTATTCGAATTAAAATTCAAATACATTTTTTTTAATTAAATTCTAAATAAAATTTGCCGTCTTAAAACCGAGTAGATGTAAATCGAATAAAATTTTTCGAATAAAAAACCGGATCAAGGTTACACACATAAAACCTAAATAAAATTTGTTGAATAAAAACTGAATCAAAGAAATTCTAACAAAAAGTCTATTGATATTATTCGAATACAAAACCGAATAAAATTGTACGAATAAAACAACTAATAAAATTACTCAAATAAAAAAGGAATCGAAATAATTCGAATAAAAGCCCAATATATTTATTCCAATAAAAGCCAGATAAAACGTTTCGACTAAAAAACTGAATAAATTTATTCGAAATATTTCAAATCAAAATACAAATAAAATTATACGAAAAACAAAACTAATAAATAAGAATAAAGACTAAATAAGAATAAAGACTAAAAATCGAATACAGGTTATTAAAAAACTTAATAAATTTAATCAAATAAATAACCAAATAAGATCTTTGAATAAAAATTCTAAATAAAATTAGTCGAATAAAAAACCGAATAAAATTTTTTGAAAAATATCTCAATTAAATTAGCCGAGCAAAAACCGAATCAGTTATTCGGTAATGTTTATCTGAATAAAAATTTAAATAAAATTATAGGAATTGTAAGAATTACAGATTAAAAAACCAATCTGAATTATTCGATTAAGCATTTTTAGTAAAACATTGAAAATTCATAAAAATTATTACTCCAAAAAAAAAACTACTAAAACCGGATTAAATTCTACGAATAATTTATTCGAATAAAAAAATAACTAGACTCTAGGCTAGACTGCAGACTAGAATAAATTTGATTATAGTTGAGACTATAGATTAGAGCAAATTATATACTGTAGACATTATATTTTAGACTTTAGACGAAACTATAGACTATAGTCCAGAATACAAATTAGACTATAGTCAAGATAATAGATTACACTGTCATCGATACTATAGACTAGACTATAGACGAAGCTATAAGCTAGTCTGCAGTCGATATTATAAAATATATAGACTAAATTACATTCGAGATTACAGACTGTCGACTGGGCTGTAGTAATGACTATAGACTACATTATAGATTATACTATAGTCGGGACTATTGACTAGACTATAGCCGAGATTATTGACAAGAATATAGTCAAGATTATTGACTAGGATATAGCCGAGAATATTGACTAGATTATTGACTATAGTAGAGACTATAATCTAATCAATAGTCCCGACTGTAGGCTAGTTTCTATTCGAGACTATAGACCAGAATATAGGCCACTATAGTCGAGTCTATAGTTTAGTCTACAGTATATTGAATAGGATATATTCGAGACTATATACTAGATTATTGTCAAGACTATACACTAGACAATAGTGGAGACTATATACTAGACTACTTTGGAGACAATAAAGTGGACTATAGACCACACTATAGTCGAGGCTATAAACTAGATTATAGTCATAGTAGACAGTATTCAAGAATAAACTATAGCCTAAATTATAGTCTAGACTATAGACGAGACTATGGTCCAGATTATAGATGACACTATATTATACTGCTATATACTAGACTATAGTCAAAGCTATATACTAGATATAGTCAAGATTATAATCCTGACTATAGACTAGACTACAGTCAAGGCTATGGAATAGTTTATAATCGAGTCAATAGACTAGACTATAGACCACATTGTAGCCGAGACTATAAACTATACTAAATTATAAACTAGACTATAATCGAGATTATGGACTAGACTATAGTCCAGTCCAGTGATTAGGCTATTGACTAAACTGTTGACAAGACTATAGTTGAGATTATAGACTAGACCATAGACTAGGCTCTTCCATTGCCTTTTTTGAATCTCCATTCCTTTCACATTTGATTGCTTTGAAATTCGTTATATAATTGTTCTGTTCCTAATATTTTTGAATCAAATCTATAAAAATGAGTACTTTATCCAGCCTAAAGTCCTTTCATACAAAAGAAAAATGTCAACTAATCTATTACACAAAACAAAAACAAATTTACACAGCCGTAATGTGTGTAAATTTCAAATAAATTTGTTGACATGTTTCTTGTAGTCCTTGACATAAAAGTTGTGACATGATGATATGACATATACTAAACAAAAAAAGACAGTGAATGTGTAGGTTTAATATCCGTTTGTTTAGATATTCTCTCAATGGATTTTCTAGCACACAGTTGCCCCACGTAAGCAGAGAGAAAATTTCATAAATATTACAAGTCATTTTAGTAGATGACAAACAAACAAAAGAAAAATAATATGTTGTAACATATAACTGTCATATTTATATTCATTTGGATGTTGCAGCTCTTGATTGCTATTACGCATATGTGTATGTGTTTCATTTCCTGTTTCTTAGTTGTAACCAAAAGCTTTAAAAAAAATGGAATAAAATAACATTAGCAGAGAAAATTATTGAAATGAAAGAAAAAAAAAACACAATTTCCTCGAGTACGTTTAAATACCACTGTGAGTTTTGTAATAACAAAAACCCTACATACACAGGTGTTTTTATTATAAATGAGATTTGTAGTAAATTACACGCACATACCCAGACACAAGCAATCATTCATAGCGTCTAAACAGTGGGGCTGTTTAAAAAATTTAGGGATTTTCTGGCTCTATTAAGACATTGTTTCAATCAGCTCCACTGTTGTCCTCACTAGAAGATATAAAAATAACAGTTAAATCTTTCATTTCCTCATATATCTGTTTGAGTGTTAAGGTGTTGAGAGTCGTTTAGCTAAAAGTAATCTGTCATATGAGCAGTAGGTTTATTTCAGCTACTAGTGGGTTTGTGTTTCGGAAGGGGATTTTGTGTTTGGCTGTATGTGTATGTGTTTTTGTTTCCCATTATCTCAGCTTTTGCTATATTATTTTGGCTTTTATAGTTGTTGATGCTGAAAGTTTTTTATGCCTTTTGCGTGATCGTTGGATTTATCATGATTTCTTTTTTTAGTTCTTATTCCCTAACACATATTGCCAGTGGAAAATGAGGTGCTACAATATATAATTTCATTAAATTTATTTTTTATTTTTAGCAGCAATATTAAAGGAAATTCAAACCTATTTTTTTCTGAAATTAACTACGAAAATGCACTGTGAGGCGAAAAGTTACATCACAGACTATGGAAGAAACCACAGCTCAGATTATAGACCATATTCCATACTATAAACGAGACTATAGTCCAGACTATAGACGAGACTATAGTCCAGACTATAGACGAGACTATAGTCCAAACTATAGACGAGACTATAGTCCAAACTATAGACGAGACTATAGTCCAGACTATAGACGAGACTATAGTCCAAACTATAGACGAGACTATAGTCCAGACTATAGACGAGACTATAGTCCAGACTATAGACGAGACTATAGTCCAAACTATAGACGAGACTATAGTCCAAACTATAGACGAGACTATAGTCCAAACTATAGACGAGACTATAGTCCAGACTATAGACGAGACTATAGTCCAAACTATAGACGAGACTATAGTCCAGACTATAGACGAGACTATAGTCCAAACTATAGACGAGACTATAGTCCAGACTATAGACGAGACTATAGTCCAAACTATAGACGAGACTATAGTCCAAACTATAGACGAGACTATAGTCCAAACTATAGACGAGACTATAGTCCAAACTATAGACGAGACTATAGTCCAAACTATAGACGAGACTATAGTCCAAACTATAGACGAGACTATAGTCCAAACTATAGACGAGACTATAGTCCAAACTATAGACGAGACTATAGTCCAAACTATAGACGAGACTATAGTCCAAACTATAGACGAGACTATAGTCCAAACTATAGACGAGACTATAGTCCAAACTATAGACGAGACTATAGTCCAGACTATAGACGAGACTATAGTCCAAACTATAGACGAGACTATAGTCCAAACTATAGACGAGACTATAGTCCAAACTATAGACGAGACTATAGTCCAAACTATAGACGAGACTATAGTCCAGACTATAGACGAGACTATAGTCCAGACTATAGACGAGACTATAGTCCAGACTATAGACGAGACTATAGTCCAGACTATAGACGAGACTATAGTCCAGACTATAGACGAGACTATAGTCCAGACTATAGACGAGACTATAGTCCAGACTATAGACGAGACTATAGTCCAGACTATAGACGAGACTATAGTCCAGACTATAGACGAGACTATAGTCCAGACTATAGACGAGACTATAGTCCAGACTATAGACGAGACTATAGTCCAGACTATAGACGAGACTATAGTCCAGACTATAGACGAGACTATAGTCCAGACTATAGACGAGACTATAGTCCAGACTATAGACGAGACTATAGTCCAGACTATAGACGAGACTATAGTCCAGACTATAGACGAGACTATAGTCCAGACTATAGACGAGACTATAGTCCAGACTATAGACGAGACTATAGTCCAGACTATAGACGAGACTATAGTCCAGACTATAGACGAGACTATAGTCCAGACTATAGACGAGACTATAGTCCAGACTATAGACGAGACTATAGTCCAGACTATAGACGAGACTATAGTCCAGACTATAGACGAGACTATAGTCCAGACTATAGACGAGACTATAGTCCAGACTATAGACGAGACTATAGTCCAGACTATAGACGAGACTATAGTCCAGACTATAGACGAGACTATAGTCCAGACTATAGACGAGACTATAGTCCAGACTATAGACGAGATTATAGTCCAGACTATAGACGAGACTAGGATGCACTATAATTTATTTCTTTATGTAGTTTTTTCCCCAACATTTTCCTTCAAACACTGAAAACCTTTCCAAAAATTTTCGAAAGTGATTTCATTCTTCTCTAATTTAATTTAATATTGGATAAAAATAATTTGAACGTGTTTTAGCCATAAAAACGTACGCATTCACATACATCTTTTCTCAAGGTTCTTCAAATACTTTATGGCAGCACAAAGAAACTACAAGAAAATGAAAAGAAAATGAAGAGAAAATTTAATTAGATGATATGACATTTAGTCATTGTTAAGCGAAATAAAAAAAATATCTATTCATTTTTGTAGGCAGTGATTTATTTTTGGCAAGATGTTTATGAGTTCCATCAAAAGCAGAATGAATGAAAGTTGAAAAAGTACAAATGCAGTTAAGAAACTTGGCAAAGAATTTTCGAATATTTTAAATTTATTTGTGAAAATTTACAAGAATTTGAAAGGAAAATGTTAGAAAGGAATTTCTTTCCTTTTGTTAAAAAAAATACAATAGAATGTTTTATAATTGTCCTTTTTTTTGAGGAATGTTGATGTTTGCTTTCAGTTTGATTTTTCGAAGTTTTTATCCTTTTGGTTGTGTTTTCAACACATGTTCGATTTTGTCACTTTTAAGTGGTAATTGCTTTTGTAGTAAGTAAATACCAAACATGTTCCTTTTTTATTTATTGCCATTTGCTCTTGCTATTGTCCTTTTTTTGCAGAGAACATTCTAAAAGTATTTTTGTCATTCGCTAGACCAACATTCTTGTGTGTCTGCTAAGAGTCTGGAGGGAAAAAAAAAAGAAAAAAATTCCTGAAAAAAGAAAAATTAATTGAATTTGAACTTTAAACGGAACTTTTATAGATTAAGTAGAAATACAGAAGAATTTAACAAGAACTGAACTAAAGCTTAACTAGAACTGAACTGACTATAGAAAACGAAAATATGGAGAATATCGTAAATTACTTTGTAAAAAATTTTAACGATAATGTTAACAAATTAATTTATAAATGTAACAAAAAAACATTACAGACAACTGAACTCACACAGCAAAACTCGTTAATTTGTGAAAGTGAAATATTTAATATTGTAAAGACTTTAAATAACAAAAAAGGAGCAGGAATAGATAATATACGACCAAAATATCTTAGAAAAAATGCAAATATTATGACAGCAGTTCCTACAAAACTAATAAACAGTAGTTTATTCCAATCCAATCGTACTAGATCTTCTGCAAACTTCCATTATAAGGCCTATTTATAAAAGCGGAGCCACAACAGAATACAACAACTATAGCAAATGAAATATTCATATATTTTCTCCTACTTTCAATAGTAGAAAGATCAATAAGCTACAATCGACTTTCACATGATGGTGATGGATGGATTCCATGAAATATTATGAAGACAAAATAAGGGAAATTGTTTCTGGACCGACTCAATTTTCTTTGTATGAACTTCGTATTGAGGATCCCAGACCACGGAAGCATATTCCAGGATTGGTCTTAGGAGAGATGTGAATAATTGCTTGGAAACGTAATCATTAAACTCTCTTCCCCAGAGCTTTACGAAACGTGGGAATTAAAGGATAGTTTACAATCAAGCAACACACCCAGATCAAGAAATTCATCGACTAGGTCAAGTCGATATTTATTTGTTGAGTATCTACCGAGTACTGGACTTCTTCTGTAGAACATCATGTGTTTACGCTTTCTTAAATTCAGATCCATTAGATTCATCATAAACTAATCATAAAGATTGCTAAGATCTGAGTAAAGATTGCTAAGATTGGAGTAAGGAACATTGATAGAAATAGTTATGAAAAGTTATGGAGCAGCTTTACATCAGCAGCATACATTAATATTCTAGAATTTTTAAGCTGGTAAATCATTTATAAATATTAGGAATAATAAGGGGCCGAGATGACTACCTTGCGGAACACCAGATAAAAGAGGTACGGTTTTTAATGTACATTCTCTAAATAGTACTCATAGAAATTCATTTAAGGAAAACAGGAGAAAATCCGACTTTATCTAATTTGAACAATAGGAGATCGTGATTTACTTTATCGAAAGCTTTACTGAAATCTGTATATATATTGTGTCTGTCAGCAAACTGGAATCAAATGCAGTTATAACTGAGATTGTGAACTCCAAAAGGTTAGTAGTAGTGGAACATAGTTTTCTAAATCCATGCTGAAATGGAGAAAGATAACAAACAACTTAATGCGTAAGGATTTCAGTATCAGTTTTGGAATAACACTTAATTTGTGCCAAAACTGGAAATTGGAAATGTTGGATCTGCTTCCGTATTTAAACAAAGGTATAAGGTTTCATCCAAATTTCAGAAAAATAACCACTAAATATTGATATTTTGAATAAATAGGTTATTGGAGATATAAGAGAATGCAAACATTTTATAAGAACACAACTTGGAACACCGTCAGGTCCACATTTATCAGAATATTTTAGAATTTGTATAGCTGTCATTATCACTTATCTAATATTGGACAATTTATTTGGGTTGCATCAGAAATTGGATATGGATAATTGAAAAGTTGATGTAATTCTTTATCAGAATAGGCGGATCAGAAGAAAGCAACAAACATTACGCAAATATCTGCATCGTTTGAGGATTCTTTATCTTCAAATTTCATCATGGACAGATATCCAGAGACTCGACGCTTACAAACTGTTAAAAATGTTTTGGATTTGAATTTAAAAATAAATTTTCTTTTCACCTTAAAAAAATATTTATTGTAACATTGGATATTTTCTGGATTGTAAACTGATCTTGATATGGAGTATCTTTTTTTAATTTTTCAAGCCATTGAGCTGCTTTGTATTAAAAGGCGGTCTATGTGCATTATTGGTATTGATTTCCTAAAACATTTAAATAAGCCATCATAGAATTTATTCAAAATGATGTCAAAGTAGGTGATTTAATTTGGAATAAAGAAGAATTTGGAATTGAAGAAGTTATTGTAAGACGATTAACTGAATTTTTAAATAAATATAAAATTATAAATAACAAACAATATGGATTTCAAAAGCGTAAGAGATTTAATAAATTACTAGGAAACTTCTCACGTCATATTAATTCCCGCTTAAGCAGTAATCACCACTGTCTTGTGTTATATATATTGATTTCAGCAAAGCGTTTGATACGCTATTAGACACAAAAATATTTCAAAGACTATAAAGAATAGGAATACACTTAAATGGTTTCAAAACTACCTCAAAATGAGGTCATGTAGAGTTAAAGTTAACAATATTCTGAGCAAAGAAGTGACATCATATTATGGAGTAACACAAGCATCAAAGTTAGGACCAAGTTTGTACGTTATTTATGCCACTGACAAGATTGTTCTCACAAACAAAAATATAAATTCGGCTACTCAAATACTGCAGAAGCAGCTAGATATAGCAACTAAAAGCCACAAAAACAAAAACCATGTACGTTTAGATTCACCAATTAAAATTTCATAATTAAATTATAATAATTATCATTAAACATGTTCCTCAAATATCGAACATGTTAAAACTTATAAATGCTTGGGCGTCTATGTCGATTCCAACCTTAAGTTGAAAACTCTCGTGGATAGTGTAAGAATGAAGCTTCGAAAATCATTCTACATATTGTATAGTGTACTAAGACAGTCATACTTTTCACTTGCTGAGTCCTATATAAGGCATGGAACTGCTGCCTAGGAAGGTGCCACATACTCCAGTGCTTTGCAAAAGCACAAAATCAAATTTTGAAGCTACTTTCAACAACACTAATTCAACAATAAACACAATTACACACAACCCAGCAAACACAACTACATACAATCCATCAATCACACACAACCCAACAAATTTTAAAATGTCAAATAATTTACTTCACAGCTACCTCACCTATTTCAATCACCAAAAAAATGCCAATACATTATAAAACAACACCCCGGAAAACCCAACAAACAACACTGCTATCAATAGCAGAATCCACACCACAAACATCACAATCAACATAACATCAGAAAACTCACTGAACAACCAACAATATAACATAAATAACACAAGAAACCTAAACAACGTCAACATCGCGAATGAGCTAAATATATTAAATATAAAAAGCATTTTCTCTGCAACTGTGCCAAATGATTTCTTCAACAATAAAGCCCTGAATAAGATGATTTGAAAAACAAATACATTTGATTTTTAAGTGTGTTGTTCATAGACAACATGTACAATAACAACAATAAATACTGTTTATACTGTTCGTTGGCCGAAGGAAAGTAAATGTGTCATATGTATGCAAATACAGGCGTTCAAGGCATTTGTCGCAAACAAGTGGTGCAAGTGGTGTGTCAAAAAAAAGCAAATCATACAAAACATAGATAAAGTATTTAAGATGCGCTAGTATTTTTCTTGGTTTTTCTTTTATGAATAATAAAAAGGGTTAATTCATATACATATATTAACTAAAAAATTACTCTTAATTAAAAATGAAACTGAATCCTAGAAATTAAAGTTATTAAAAATTTAAAACTCTCAGTTACATAATTAAAAAGTAAATGACTAGTATGCTTACTTAATACCTTCGATTTTTTAACTTTAGTATTTCTTTATATTTTGAATAATTTGAGTTTTATTATTAATTGTATAATCACTAAAATTCTCACTTATTTCTATTATGATAGATTTTTTGGCCCTATATTTAATTTACATCGCAAAAGTAAGTAATCATTCAATACATCTCAAAAACTAATTTGAAAGACTTTATATATTATATTTTTTTATATTTAATAAAATCTGTTTCCAATGTTACATTTATTTTTTCCTTTTTCTTCAATATGTATATTATTAATAACTTTATTAATATTTATTAATTATTGTGATCATAAATCACAATAATGTTATAATTCTTTTATTTTGTTTTTGTGTTTTGAAAAAAAGGGAGTAATTTTTTTTGAAAATTTAGTACCAAGTGACTCTCACATAAACTTCTAGTTGTATACTGTGTACTATCATTTACATACAAATGTTGTTTATATAAAAACATGCAAATTTTTTTCCCCTATTGAAGCAAACAAGTGTTCAAATGTCTTACATTATGTGAGCGATAGCACTCTCATGTCTTATTGGGTCGTTATTACAATACAGTATTTGCTCATAAAGTCACAAAGCATAAGCAGTATTATATAGTTTTAAGTTTTAAGAACTGTATTTATTTCTCCGCTCACATACTGATTTAAAGCACTTGAAAAATAACAAGTGGCTTGCAATGTCTTATAAGACATAGTTTGTAGGACTTTACTCAACAACAAAAACTTTTTGAAAGAAATAAATCACGCCTGTGACACAGACGAAACAGAGCCTGTGACACAGACGAAATCCTGCTGTCATGGCAAAAGGCTTAGCGGGTACATATATTTTTTTATAATAATTTGTATTATTCTTTATTAAAATAAATATTTAAATTTTAACAATATTATACAAATTCCAGAATTAACAATAATGTATTTTTAATTACATAAATGCTAAGCCTTTTGACTTGACAGCATTGACATTGGTGTTAATATTGAAATCTGTATAATATTGTTAAAATTTAAATATTTGTTATGAATAAATAATATTTATGAATTAAAAAAAAAAATATAAAAAGAACTGAAATACAGCTACACTACAACTGAACTAAAGCTGAACTAAAACTGAACAAGAAATGAATTAGAACTAAACTAGAACTGAACTAGAACTGATCTAGAACTGAACAAAAACTGAACAAGAGCTGAACTAAAACTGAACAAGAATTGTATTAGAAATGAATTAGAACTGAATTAGAACTAAACTAAAATTAAACTAGAGCTGAATTAGAACTGAACAAGAACAGAACTAAAACTGTTCTGGAACTGATCTAGAACCTAATTAAAGGTACTACTGAACAAAAACTGTACTATAACTGAACCAGAACTGAATTAAAAATGAATTGGAACTGAACTACAGCTGTATTAGAACTGAACAAGAACAGAACTAGAACTGAACTAGTACTGAACCATAACTGAATTAGAAATGAATTAAAACTGAATTAGAACTGAACAAGAGCTGAATTAGAACTGAACAAGAACAGGATTAGAACTGATCTAGAACTGAACTAGAGCAAAATTAGAACCGAACAATAACAGAACTAGAACTGATCTAGAACTAAACTAGGACTATAACTAAAAAGAACAGAACTGAACTGAAAAAAGCAAAATAAAAAAAATTATAACTGAACTAGAACTGAATTATAACTGAACTAGAATTTAACTAGAACTGAACTGGAACTTATCTAGAACTGAACTAGAGCTGAACTAAAACTGAACAAGAATTGTATTAGAAATGAATTAGAACTGAATTAGAACTAAAGTAGAACTAAACTAGACCTGAAGAGAATTGAACTAGAGCTGAATTAGAACTGAACAAAAACAGAACTAAAACTGATCTAGAACCGAACTAAAAGTACTACTGAACAAAAACTGAACTATAACTGAACCAGAACTGAATTAGAAATGATTTGGAACTAAATTAGAACTGAACTAAAACTCAACTAGAACTGAACAAGAACTATAATTGAACCAGAAATGAATTAGAGCTGAATTAGAGCTGAATTAGAACTGAATAGGTACAATTCTAGAACCGAACTAGAACTGAACTAGAGCAGAATTATAACAGAACAATAACAAAACTAGAACTGATCTAGAACTTTTTTTATTTTATTTATTTACAGGTATTGTTCACAATTCAATGTATTAACATATTATATTAATATTTTTAAAAAATTTAAAAGAAAATACAATTTAAACTGAACTAGAGCAGAATTATAAATGAAAAATAATAGAACTAGAACTGATCTAGAACTAAACTAGGACTAGAACTAAAAAGAACAGAACTGAACTGAAAAAAGTAATATAAATAAAATTATAACTGAACTAGAACTTAACTAGAACTGAACTAGAACTGAACTAGAACTTAACTAGAACTGAACCAGAACTGAACTAGAACTGAACTAAAACTGAACCAGAACTGAACTAAAACTGATTTAGAACTAAACAAGAACTGAACTAGAACTGAATTAGACTTGAAATAAGAATGAACTCTAACTGAATTAGACTTGAACTAGAACTGAAATAATACTGAAAAAAACTGTTTAAATTAATTTTAAAAGAAATATTCCTTTTCCCTCCCTTTTAAAAATCCTCAATTTCTTTTAATTATAAAAATTTTTTTTATTACTCTTATTACCCCAACAAAAATTTACACCTACTCTAACACATATTTTATAATAATAAAATACATTTACATTCCCGTTAAAAAAGACAATAAAATATATACATTTGCTACTTTTTTTTTAATATTTTTTCTAAGCGAAAAAAAAATAGCAAAAGTTTTCTGCCCGTAAAATGAGCGGCCCTACATGTAAAACGGCCATAAAACATTTTACACGTATGGTGCGACAATATAAATTTTACTATGTAAAGAATAAATAAATAAAATCTCTACAAAAGAAAAAAAAAATATTTAAACAAATTTTTATTTTATGAGGCAACAAACGCCAGACAGTTTCCCGTATGAACAGTTAAAATCTGCAATTCATTTTTTGTTTTTTTTTTTTTTTTATTTAATAAAAATTTATAGATTTGCGGAATGTTGTAAATGTTAGTAAAAATATGCAAGAGAACGTAACTGCTACAAATGTATGAAATAATGACTTTTTTATAATGATTTATAGAGATGAATCTATATATATAGCAGTGTTGCCACGGGTAGCTTGAAAATGGTTACAGATTTTTGTCATAAAAGTTACAATTTTTACTAAAAAGTTACATTTTCGGAATTTGAAAGAAATAAATACGTTTTTTTTTTTTTCAATTCAAAATTTCAAAGCAAATAATAAAATAACACAAAAGATATCTTTTCTCTAGTCATAGGCAAGGACCGGAAGTTCATGCAAATGCATATTTTTTGCCTTTACTCTTAAAACAGTGAAAACTAAATAATTTTCCCAATCAAAGAATTTACTTTAAAATGGCATCGATTTATTATTGAAAATTTAAATCTCATGATTACTTTACTCAGACGTAAATTTCCCGTAAATTGCTTCTTTGATCTTTGGCAACAAAAGATGAACAAAAATCCTATGATTGAGGTTGTTTGCAGATACCAACATAGGTAGGTTGGTTCGTCCCGCAAATAAGTACTTTTCAAAAATGCATAAACTACTTTTAGGTACTTCACTAAATTTGCCATAGAAAAAGGATTGTTTATACAGACAGTTGAAAGGAAAGCTTAAAATAAATTTATAAATACAAAAAGTACATTTATTAAGTACTGAAGAGCTAACTATTACAACAAAATTAAAAAAAAGTGATAAACTATTGACACAGAAAAGCATAGAATACAACTAGAAGTTTATGTGGGAGGCAGTTAAAACTAAATTTTCAAAAAATTTACTCATTTTTTTTTTAAACAAAAAAACAAAATACATGTGACTACTTGCATTTTGTTGTTGCATGAATTAGGTTTTTGATTACTAAATTAGGTTTTTGTCTCTCACATAAACCTCTAGTTGTATTCTATGTAGAAAAGTATCAAATTTCATTAATTTATATCTTAAATGGCATCTTGGCCAACATTTTAGTTATTGATGTCTGGTCAGTTGGACGGACAGTGGTTCAGCTAAAAAAATTTCTATGTATAAATTCAAGACGTAGATTCTCTAAGTACCAATGAGCTTATTATTATAACAACACTAAAAAAATACATTAAATTATTTACTTGGAAAAGTAACAAACATTTATTAGATTGTCTTTTAAATGAAGTCTTACCCATAATGCATGGAGAACCGGACGGACAGTACTAATTACTGCAACATGAGAAAAGCGCTAAATAATTGACACAAAAAAAGTACCAAATTTTATTCAGATATCTTTTAAATTTAAATAAATTTAAAAATATTTTTTTTTTTAAGTACTAATGAGCAAATTATTACAACAATATGAACAAATTATTGATACAGAAAAGTACTAAATTGTATTAATTTATCTTTTAAATGACGTCTTAAAGATAAAATGACATTTTGTTTATTGATGCACAGACAGCTGGACGGACAGTGATTTAGCTTAAAAAAATTTCGTTTATAAATTTAAAAATAACTTTTTTTAAGTACTAAAGATCTAGTTATTACAAAATTAAAAAGCGCTTAATTACTTTCTAAGAAAAGTACAAAATTTTATTAATTTATCTTTTAAATGATGTCTTTAAAAATTTTGGTCGGACTACGGTTTAGCTTAGAGAAATAAGTATTAAATTATTACTTTTTTTAACAACAATATTCAAAAAGAGCTAAATTATTAGGTCAAAAAGGTATCAAATTTTATATATGTTTTAAATGGCGTCTTACAAATAAGCTGACACTTTCTTTACAAATGCATGGACCGCTGGATGGACAGTGGTTTAGGTCATAATTTTTTTTTTTTTTTTCAATTATAAAATATGTTTTTTTTTTATATTAATTGGCTAATTATTATAACATCATGAAAACAGCGCTAAATTATTGACTCAGAAAATTATATTATGTTATTTTTCAAATGACGTCTTACAGATAAGCCGACCTTTTTTTTATTGATACACGGACAGCTGGACAGACAGGGGTTTAGCCTAGGTGTGGTTAAGTTAGGTTCTTAGGGCAACTGTCTAGTCAATAAGAGACAGCTCACTTGGGTCCAATTTGGTGCCGTTGTGAAACTCTGAGGGATCATGTGTTGCTAACTCACGTGTCCATAACAGCGTTCGAAACGAACCAACCCGACGTATGTATGAAAGAATTGATCCATCTTATGTCAATATAAGAGAGATCTGATAATACATGCACAAACGGACTTCAAAAATTAGCAGTCCTGATCTCGACAAGAGTGGTATAGTGGCATAAAAGATGCACTACCGTTTCCTCTTCTTCCTCATCCCGACAACTTCTACAAAAGTCGTTAAAAGGATCTCCTGGTCTCTTAGCATGCGCACCAGCAATCCAGTGCCCTGTGACAACGGCCACCAGAATTCTTATCCGATGCCTCGATAGTCCCTTGATGAAGTTAGATCGAGATTCATCATAATGGGGCCATATTTGCCTCGAGGTTGAACATTTGGATTCATTTGTCCATCTATCTTGTGCAATCTTCGATAAGTTCCGCAGAATTATTGATCTGCAGGCCAAAAGCGGTACTCCAACCAGTTGGTCCGTATCTTCACCTTGAAGAAGGTGAAGATACATCCGCAATAAAATTATCCGGGGTGCTTGAATGACCCCAAACCCAGGCCAGTTCCAGGTTTGAATGTCTCGCCATCTTATCCAGAGATGTCCGACATTCATGTACCAATCTGAATGTCGAAAAGACAGCCGAGAGCGATTTAATCGCGGCTTGACTGTCTGTACCCTATAGTACATTAACCAGTTCAACGCCCTCTTTATGGCCAAAATCTCTGCTTGAAGAATGCTGCAGTGATCTGGCAATTTAAAGGAAATATTTTTCCTATAAACGGGAATACAAACACCACCAACCCCTTCAGCAGATTTGGACTGGTCAACATAAACCTCAGCTGAACCAGCTCTTAATTCTGGAGTAGTTGAGATTGTGACTGAGAAGTCTCTGTCAAGAAAGGGTATGAGGATGCAATAAGCGATATTGCTAGGAATGATATTTTTTTTTTTTCTAAAAAAATTAATTTCTAAATTCAGGGATCAATTTTTCTAAGTACAAATAAACGAGTTATTACAACAATATTAAAAACAAAACGCTTAATTATTGGCTCAGAAAAGTACTAATTTTTTTTTTTGCAGAGAAACCGAGATTATGGTTTTGATACACGGACAGCTGGACGGACAGTTTTTTAATTAAAACAAAATATAAATTCTACAGTATTTTTTAAATGCTAATTGGCAAAAAATTACAACAAAATTAAAAAGAAGTGCTACAGCTTTTTCCTGCATTAATGACCATTTTTAAGCGGTTGGTGTGATTTACATAAAGGTTGCTATAATCGTAGTAAAGGAGTAGCCGAGTCTAAATTTGGAACAAAGTAAGGCCCTCTGATATGCAAATTAAAACGCTTGCTAATTTTTTGTTTGCCATGCAATTTTTAATACAAATATATTTTCTTAAAGCTCACATCAAGGCCTTAAAATTTTTACATTTGTCAAGTTATTGATATCAAGAATTAAAAATTTCATGAATTATTTAAAGTCATTTTCAAAAATATCGGTTTTAAGAGAAAAATATTTTGTTTACGAACTTCTATACCATCATTTGTACACAATTGATTTTTAAATATATTTTTTAAATCTTAAAATTTTTGAAATTATTTTTTAGGTAATAAATTAAACAAATTAAAGCACTTAAAAAGTGACACTTGTGTTACAACTTTTAATAAACAACTAAAGATGAAAATTTGTTTTAGAGCAATTTAATTAAATTTAATTTAAACAATTAAAAATTTTCTTTAATAAATTAATAAATCTTTTATTCATTATTTTTGTTTATACAATTTTATTACCAACTATTTAAGAAAATACTTTTAGACTGTGAATAGCCTTAATACATTAACACTTTTTTTTCACTTAATAACAACTTCATTTTATTTACAAAAATTGTAATATTTTTTCTCCTTAATTAGATTCCAAACCCACCATTTTTAAACTTTCCTGCCACAGCCAATGAGCTAAATGTGGATTTCTTACCCAAGGTGGCATATAAGATTGTTGCATATCCACATAAAAACCTCCAGATTTATTTTCCAATTCCGGATCTAAGGCTAAATATATAGCAGTTTGTGCTCCTGATTTAATATTTTTGGCAAAGAATTTCAATAAAGGATGAAATAAACACCAGGTATTTTCATATAATAAATCGGTTAGAACTAAACCGGGATATAGACAATTAGCAGTAACCTGAGTATCTTGAAGAATTTCAGCTAGTTTAAGGGTAAAAAGAGTATTACAAAATTTACTTTGTAGAAAAGCTTTAAACCATATAAACGACTTTTCACTTTGTAAATCTTGTTTATTGAGTAAAGCCAAAATATGAGCATTAGAAGAAATAGTAACAATACGACTGGGTTGTGAGTGTTTAAGAGAGGTCAGTAAGAGGTTGGTAAGTAGGAAATGACCCAAATGATTGGTAGCCAGTTGTAGCTCATAACCATCGGAAGAAAGTTGTCTTTTTTTGGTGACTATAGCAGCATTATTTATTAAAATGTGTAAACAATGTTCTTCTTCTAAAAATTGTTCTACAAATTGTTTAACAGAATCTAAAGAAGAGAGATCTAAAGATCTATTAAAAACATTTGTATTTTTCGACTGTTTTATAATATCCAAGCGAGCCTCTTCACATTTGTCATAATTCCTGCAAGCCATATAGACTCTAGCTCCTCTTCTAGCCATTTCTAAGGCAATTTCTTTGCCTATACCCCGATTACAACCGGTAATAATAACTACTTTACCCTCCAAGCGATTAGATTTTTGATAACGTGGTCCCTGTATATATTTACGCAGAAAATACAGCATAATCCAGAATATAGCAAAAAGAACTATAACACCGAATACCCAAAACCATAATTGTTCTCGTATATGATTATAATGGGAGGTATCTTTATTCTCGGTATTATTAGAAGATCTTAATCTGGGGAAGAAGAAAGAGTTAATAATATGTTGTACAAAATTTTAAATAAATAAATTGAAAACTTACTTAATCAATTCCATTTTATAAAATTTAATAACATTCGATGTTTACCCACTGATGACATGTTTTAAACTGTTTACAATTAACAAATTTTAATTCTTGCGATTGTTTGCAAATAAATAAATTATTAAAAAAAAATTAAAGTTTTAATGGTCAAAAGTGGAATTAATAAGCAATTTTATTTTAGCATTGAATTAAGTTAACAGTGAACAATAAAAATTGCCAATAACAATTTATTAAATAAAAATTATTAGTTTAAATACAAATCAATGTTTCTTAATAAAACTAATAAATTAAAAAAGCTGCTTAACAAAATTTCTTTCAAATAATTTATTAAAAAATTTTATTTCCTCTATTTTGCCCAATAGTGTTGTTTTTATTTCAAACCAGTATTGAGTTAGTAATGTAATGCATGTAGACGTTTATTGAATTTTTAATTTCTTACTCAACTCATATAAATGAATTTATTTTCTATAATGCTAAATAATAATATTTTCTTTTTAGTTTTTATTTAGTTTATAGAAAATTTGTGAGCTCAGTATAAGTAAGAGAATTGTGTACGACAAGTCAGAGCTGGGTCTTAAGGTGAGAAAACTAAAATCTGGCTTTGAGTAATAATGAAATAAGAAAACAACAATTATTTTTGAGTAACCATAACTATGTTTTTGAAGCTCTGTAATTGAAAAACAAATTTTAATTAAATAATTATAACTAAAATAACACTAAGTTACAATAGAAAATTCAATAAAATTTTTATTAAAAAAAAACTAAATATTTAATAAAAAATATATTATTACTATAGTCTGAACTAAAGACTAAAATATGTACTAAACTATAGCCTATATTATATAGTAAATTATAGTCCATTTTCAAGACTAAACTATAATCAGCACTATAGACTAAAGTATAATATATGCTATAGACTAAACTATTGTCTATGCTATAGACTAAAATATAGTCTATGTGAGACTAAACTCTAGTATGTGCTATAAACTAAATTATAATATATGCTATAAATTAAAATGTAGTCTACGCTATAGACTATATTATTATAGACTACAATATAGACTATAATATAGTATAAAATATAGTTTATAATATAGACTATAATATAGTTTAAAATATAGACTACAATATAAAATGTAATATAGTCTATAGTATAAACTATAACACGGTCTCTAATATAGACAAAATAGACTATAATATAGTCTTTAATATAGACTGTGATGTAGCGCATAACATAGTCTATAATATAGACTATAATATAGTTTATAATATGGTTTATAATATAGATTATAATGCAATCTATAACAGAGACTATAGTATAGACTATAATATAGTCTATAATGTAGACCATAATGTAGCCTATAATATAGTCCAAAATATATACTATAACATAGTCTACAATATAGACTATAATATAGACATACTCTAGACTATAATATGGACTATAATGTAATATATAATATAAACTATAATATAGATTATAATATAGTTTCTAATATAGACTATAAGATAGTCTAAAATATAGACTATAATATCGACTATCCTATAATATAGTCCATATTAAAGAATATATTATGGTCTATGATATAGACTAGAATATAGGCCATATTGTAGTCAATAATATAGAATATTATATAGTCTAAAATATAGACTATAATATAGTCTATGATATAGACTATGATATAGCCTATGCTATAGTTTATAATATAGACTATTATATAGTCTAAACTATAGACTATAATATAGTTTATAATACAGATAATAATACAGTCTATAATAGAGACTATAGTATAGACTATAATATAGTCTATAATATAGACTTTAATATAGACTATAATATAGACTAATATATAGCCTATAATATAGACTATAATATAGTATATAATGTAGACTATAATGTTGCCTATAATATAGTCTAAAACATAGACTATAGCATAGCCTATAATATGGACTATAATATAATCTATAATATAAACTATAATGTAGACTATAATGTAATCTACAATATAAACTATAATATAGAGTATAATATAGTTTATAATGTAGACTATAATGTAGCCTATAATATAATCTAAAATATAAACTATAGCATAGCCTATAATATGGACTATAATATAATCTATAATATAAACTATAATGTAGACTATAATGTAATCTATAATATAAAGTATAATAAAATATAATGTAGCCTATAATATAGTCTAAAATATAGACTATAATATAGTCTAAAATATAGACTGTAACATAGTCTATAATATAGACTATAATATAGTCTATAGTCTATATGCTATAGACTAAACTGTATTCTATACTATGGAATAAACTGTAATTAATTCCATAAAATAAATTATAGACTATTCTCCTGACTAAACTATATCACTTTTATGTTTTTATATGCTTTAATTTAATAACCAAAAATTTTATATATCTCATCCCTCCAATAAACCAACAACATTTCCCACCAACAAACACAACAACTATCAGTTCAAGTCTTCCCTCGAATATAAACTCATCATTTCAAACATATGCAACAATTTCATTACTTATTTTCTGAAAACATTCTAAAACTCTATCAGAACTTGACATGACAATTAACGCTGTAGCAAAAATAACAAAATAACAACTTTAATTGCAGCTGATGCACAAGAAAACACAGTCAAAAGGAATCATGTACCGAGAAACTAAAAAATACAAAACAAAATTATGTATTTTAAACTAATAAAATAGCATGATATGAGATTTATTTCTTTTTTCTTACCATAACACATGAAACAGACAAAGTATAAGAAAAAGTACAAGAAATAAGATTCCTTTTCACAGTTTCTTGTAACATGTGAATAGTATGTATGTTTTGTCTGTAATTCTATATAATTTGCAAAGATGTTCTTTAATATACTCGAAGGGTGATTTGATATCTTATTTGCTTTGGCAAAAAAAAAACTTTTTAGCATTTTTTTTTTTTTGCATTTGACACTTTAACTGGTTGTTAATTTATAGAATCTACTTAAATACAAAGAGAAGAATATAGAGGAAGATGAGACTGTAAAATCACTACAGTCTACTCTATGGACTAAGCTTTCGTCTATCCTATTCTATAGCATATTCAATAGACTAAACTATAGCCTTTCGATAGATTAAACTACTGTCTATATTATAAACTAGACTATAATCTAAACTATAGTCTATATTATAGACTAAACTACAATCTATATTATATACTACTTATAGTCTAAACTATAGTCTATATTATAGACTAACTGTAGTCTAAACTAGAATTTATGTTAAATACTAAACTATAGACCAAACTATAGTCTACATTATAGACTAGACTAAACTAAAGTATAAACTATTGTCTATAATATAAACAAAACTATAATCTAAATTACAGTCTGTAAACTATAGCCAATTTTATATACTAAATTTTATAGCATAAATTTTAGAATTATAGTTAATTTTATAGACTAAACTATATACTATATTATGACTAGACTATAGTCAATATTATAGTCTAAACTATATTCTACGTTATAGACTAAATTATAGTCAATATTATAGACTAAATTTTTGTTTATATTATAGACCAAACTACAAGCAGAACAAAAGTATGTTAACGGCATTGTCACTACAACAATATTATGTTCTCATTGTTAATTTTCATTAATTTTAATAATACTATGTTCATGATAAGAATGTTTTTGTTTCAGCTTTACTTTCTTAATAGGATCAATTTATTATTTGTTCACTATTTAATTTAATTTATTTTATTTTAATATAAATAAAATAAAATAAATGAAATTAAATAGTGAACAAATAATGATTAATCCTATTAAGATGATAAAGCTGAAACAAAAACATTCTTATCATGAACATAGTGTTATTAAAATTAATGAAAATTAACAATGAGAACATAATATTGTTGTAGTGAACAAATAATGATTGATCCTATTAAGATTAATATAAAATAAGTTATGAGTAATTTTGAACATGTTATAAAACGTTTTATGGTAAAAGATATGATGAAGCTGAAACATAATATATAAAATTCAGAGCATAATTTTATAAAACTGGATTATGACATTATTAAATATTTAAATTCAAGGTGCAAAAACTCGGATCATAATATGAAAAATTAGATTATTTTATGATTATAATGTGCATATTTATTATTATTTATGACCATGTAGTCCAATCATAATATAATGCTCTTCGATTATGCTTCCCGAAACCACAATTTTTTCCGCTTGTATAATCTAAGCAGTAATCTATATTATAGACTAAAATATAGCCTATATTATAGACTAAGCTATAGTCTATGCTATAGACTAAACTATAGTCTTAACTACAGTCTAAATTATAGACTAAACTGTAGTCAAAGCTATAGTTAATGTCATGAACTAAGCTATATTCTAAATTATAATCTAAATTATAGACCAAATTATATTTTATTTTATGCACTAAACTATAGTTTATAGTATAGACTAAACTTTAGTATATTCTATATTCTGGTCTAAAATGCTATTTAGTTTAGTTAAAAGTCTAATCTATGTTAAGATCTATAGTTTATTCTATAGTCTGGTCTATAGCCTATTCTATTTTTAGTGACATCTTTATAGTCTTTTATATGTTACCATTTCTTTCCTCAAGTAAATATATATTTTTATTCTTCCAATTTCTCTATCCGTAGCCTTTTATTTATTTCTTATTTTAACCCTTTTTTCTTCTTTTCTAAATCTTTTTGCAGTAATAAAATCAGTTTAAAAGAGAGTAGAAAAAATGTCATGTTACTTAAGTTGTCAACGACAACAATTTTCTTGTCGAAATCTTTATGTTAAAACAGTTTAACTGGGGATTTTTTTCTAAATAAATTTTCTTTATTATTTCGTTTGTATATAAGAGTATAAGAGGGGTTATGTTGGTGTCTTTTAATTACTGAATGTGAAATACAAATCCTTTTTAATGCGTTGCTTTCTTTCATTCTTTGGCTGTGAACATTTGGCTGAAAACCCTTTACTTTTTGTTTTGGCATAAAGTCAAAATGGAAATCTTTATGTATTTAGCAATTAAATTCTTTAAAATATATGAAATTTGTATGTGGGAATAAAAGGGGGAGAGGGAGAAATGTTTTACACTTAATAAAGTTGAAATACAAAAGAAAAGAAATCAGGGAGAATTTAAGTACAAATTAACAGATGGGATTTTAGAGCAATAAAATGTTTATTTTGTAGCTTTAAGTTAAAAGAATTTTAAAGAATTTTTGATATAAAATTGTTTAAAGAATCTAAAGCCTATCTTAGGGCTTTTTAAAGAATGAAAAATTATAGCCTACTTTTAATAAGAATTTAAAAATTTATCATTTAAAACTTTTATTTATGTTACTTTTGTTATTATATTTATTGTAATATTTTATTGCTTTATTTTATTTTATTTTATTTTATTTTATTTTATTTTATTTCATTACCATTTTATTGTTGACACATTCTTTTAATTTTTTGTCTCAACACTTTTTTGTTTAATCAAATTTTATTAAAAACTTTTTAATAATCTTAGTTCTTTGTGTATTTTAACGCCTTAAGTTATAGCATTTCATTTTCTAAGATTATGAAATGCAGTTTTTTTTTTTGAAAAAGTTTTAAGTTTTATTTTTTGTAGAAAATAAAATATCCGATTTTTGTTAGACAAAACAAGGACAAATAAACAGTTGCAGTAAGATGTACAGAAGAAAATAAAGAATTAAAGTATAACTTTAGGCGTTTTTTGGTTTCAGATGCACTTTAGTTGATTTTATTATATTATGAAAATGAGGATATTTTGTTAATATTTATGTCGAGTTTTAAAGATTTTTTGAAGATAAATAAAATAGTTCAATGGCTTTTAAAGTTAAAGAAGATTTTAAATACACTCTTCTATACTAAAAATCACAAAAACTGTAAAACTTATTCAATTTTATCTGAAACAACTTACTAAAACTTTTTATACAAGTATTATTTTTACCCCATGAAGTATGCAACAAATTAAACATCAAATGAAATACTTTCTCATAAAATATATGAAATTTTTTTTTTTTTTGATAAATTTTGGAAAATGTTTAATAAATTATTGAGTTTTTAAGTGATTTTAAAGATTGATGTTCTCAATTTAGCTCTAGTTTCCTTATAAATTGAGATTTTAAATTTTCATTCATTCATTTCATACTTTGCCGCAATTTCTTTTAGTTTCCTTATAAAATTAGATTTAAAATTTTTATTTTTTAAATCGATCTTTGTTGGAAAATCTAAGTGATGACAGATTTTCATCAGTATTGAAATAAAAAAAAGTTTAGAGTAAATAAAACATATTATGGTACACAATATATTCCACAAGAAAATCCAATCCGGTTATTTAAAATCTAATAAAAAAAAGTTAGTAGAGGCGTTTAACGATTGTATCTATTCAAATACGGAACCAATTTTAATCTGTAAAGTAAATAAATAATATTAAGAAAAGTCCCTAATGGTTTTTCCTTTTTATTTTGATTATTTTTTTCATTTTATCGTTTTTTTTAACGTTTTTTTTCATTTTGGCGATTTTTTCCGTATTAGTTTTTTTTTCATTATAATGATTTTTTTAGTTTTGGCAATTTTATTCGTTTAGGCGTTTGACGATTTTTTCTATTTTGTATTTTTTTTTTTTCGTTTAAGCGTTTTTTTCCGTTTTGTCTTTATTTCGTTTTAGCGTTTTTTCATGTTGGCGTTCTTTTCGTTTTATGGCCTTTTTTGTTTTGTTTTTTTTTTATTTTTGCATTTTTTCCATTTTGTTGATTTTTTTTTTTTTGATTTTTTTTTTTTTTGGCGTATTTTCTCTTTAAAGCCCAATACTCTGTAAATGCACAGTAAATGAATATCAACTTGATCTAGTCGAAGAATTTATTGTTTTGGGTGTATTGCTTCATTGTAAACTCTCCTTTAATTCCCACGTTCATATAAATCTTTAATAAGGTAGAAGGAGTTCTGGGGAAGAAAATTTAATGATCCTTATATTTCCAAACAATTATCCACATTTCTCGTAAGACCAATTCTGGAATATACTTCCATGGTCTCAATACGAAGTTCATATAAAGAAAATTTAATCCATCCAGAAACGATTTGTTTTTATTTTGTGTTCGTAATCTTCCGTGAAATTCTAATAACAATTTACCATCAAATTAAAGTCGATTACGGCTTATTGATCTCCTTACTCTTGAAAGCAAGAAACATATATGAATATTTCATTTGTAATTAATTTAGTGAACGGTTCAATTAACTCCGAATTCCTGTTCCGTAGGATCGAATTCGTAATCCCAAATCGCCCAACTAGAAATTGTACTCTCATAAAAATTAACTTTGGTTGCATGAGACCTATATGCAAGTAATTCAACAGTTTTTATCTGTATATTGATTTCTCAGTAAATCCAATACGCATTAAGAGGAGTATTTTTAACTTTGTTAAATAATTAGGTTTTATTATTGAATGATTATGAAAAGCATTTTATTGTAAATAGCTTTAAGAATAATATGTATGCTAGCCTGTAATTGGCTATTAAATAAATAAAGATAATGTTTTTTTAGTTTTGCGATTTTTCCATTTTGACGTTGTTTTTTTAATTTTGGCGATATTTTACTTTTATCGGTTCTTTCTCCATTTAAGCAATTTTTTTATTTTAGCGTTCTTTTAGCTTTAGAGATTTTTTATTTTGATGATTTTTTATATTGGTGCTAGAATTAAAAAATTCTAGCGATTTTTTTCGTTTTTGCAATTTTTTTTTTTTTTTTTCATTTTTAGTTTTAGCACTTTTTTCCATTTTGTAGATTTATTCCGTTTTGACTTCGATATTTCTTTAGTTAAAATGCATTTAATTGATTTTTTCATTTTAGTTTTTTTTTTCTTTATTTTGGAGTTCCGTTTTATTATAAGTTTTTTCCTTTAAGAGATCTTTTTAGTTTTGGTGTTTTTTCACTGGCAAAATTGTTTTTCGTTTGAACATTTCTTTCGTTTTTATGATTTTTAGTTTTTGCGATTTTTTTTCATTTTGCCGTTTTTTAGTTCTGGTGGGTTTTTTCTTTTTGACGATTTTTTTAGCGTTTCTTATATTTTGGTGATTTTTTCAGTTCGCCTATTTTTTTCGTTTAAATGATTTTTAGTTTTGGAATTGTTTTGTTTTTCTTGTTTTAGAGATTTTTTCATTAGGCGTTTTTTTTTTTTGTGTCTTTTATGTCTTTTTTTATTTTGTTTATTTTATCGCTTCTTCCGTTTCGGTGCTTTTATTTCATTTTGAAGGTATTTTTTTTGTCTCTTGTTCCCATTCTGTCGTTGTTTTTTGTTTTTTTTTTTTGACGATTTTTTCCTGTTTTGACGTTTTTTCGTTTCAATAATTTTCATAGTTGTCTTTTTTTAGTTTTGCCATGTTGTCTTTTTTTAGTTTGACGATTTTTTCTCTTTAGGCGTTTTTTTATTTGGCTATTTTTTTTAATTTAGGGCTTTTTTGTATTAGTAATTTTATTTTGTTTTGGCGTCTTTTTCTGTTTTAACTTTTTTTCATTTTGGCGTTCTTTCCGAATTGTGTTTGTTTTTATTTTTATTTTCTTTTTTATTTTGTCGTTGCTTTCGTTTTAATTCTTTCCGTGTTATTATTATTATTATTATTATTATTATTATTATTATTATTTCTTGTAGATTTTTTAATTTTGATTATATATGTTTTTAGTTTTGGCGATTTTTTTATTTTTGTGATTCTTTATTCGTTTTGACAATTTTTTCCCCCTTTTTAGCAATTTCTTTGTGTTTTACAACGCTATTTTCAATATAAGAAAAATCAGAAAAAAATAAATAAAAAATCACAAAATAACTTTTATTTCTGTTATAATAGGCATGAGAAATAAAATAAAATAAAATAAAAGAGTTTAATAATTTGAGTCGCCCTTTTGGTTTAGGCATATAGACATACACAATTTTTACTGCTTATAACTTCTAAACTACTGAACGAATTATCATAAAATTTATATTCTGAATATCTATGAGAAAATATCTCTCTAAAGATATTTTTCAGTAAAATCGATTCTATACTGCATAGATTTTTAAATTTCTGCCTATTTTTAACCAAAAAATATATATTTAGTTATTAGTTCAAATTTATCTTGCTTTATTCTTAAACTACAACATTTATTCTAAATCAAATGTTTTTTTTTTTTTTTTTTTTTTTTTTGTTATTTTTATTGCTATATGTTCTTTTGATTTTTGCTAACAATAAATTTTTCAAATGAATCTAAAGTGATTTGTATTTGTCAGAGTTATTTTTTTTTTTTTTTTCTGTAACGAAAAAAACAAAATACATTACTTTTGTACAGTAAAATAAATAACAACAATTTTCTAAAACTTTATGTGATCTTTAAAATAATAAAAAAAAACGAAAACAAAGAGAAAACAACAAAACAATTGATACTAAAACATATAAACATACAATAAAAACAAAAACATTAAAGTTACATCTGTTAGAGAAAAACAAACAAATGTAACCATAAAGATTGTAACAGACTCAGGCATAAACAATGGCTACACAAATAATATAGAAACACATACATTCCTACCTCTATAATTTGCAAAAAAAAAAAAAAACATATTAATTCATACATTTATACAGATGTATATGATGAAATAAACAAACTTACAAACCTTTATAAATTTTAAGAACTGTTAAATGTTTTTAACTTTATTATCCAGCATTCTCCTGGTTTTATCCCTACTCCTGTACTCTTGCTTACGGTTTACAGTAAATTTTACACAAACTCATATTAGGGTTATATGTGTACGCCATACTCCCATTCTTGTTCTATTTTTCCATTTAACAGCTATTTATATAAACACACAAACCTTTTATTTATTATAGGCAATACCAGGGATGGAAAATGAAAATATTTTTCGGTATCAAAATAAATTTCAAATAGTACTTTTTTCACATTCAGAGTACTAAAATTCAAACTTTGACAGTTATTTACTTTTTATTTATTGCAAAACTCAAAGAATGTAATTTTTATATCTAAAACAAAGGATTAAATACTTTGGTAACGTATTTATCATTAAATGATTATATTCAGGTTAAATATTATAATAAAATATAAATATCTTAATAAAATTTGGACCTATTATTGAAATAAACTTACGGAGAAAAAGTCGCCCAAGATCAACTTCTTAAAATCAAGCGCTTCAGCTGTAGTTTTGTTAAAATATAATTCATTATCTTATATCTTTGAAATACGGAACATTTTCACTTCAATTTGAGCTTACAATTCTACAAATTTAACCTACAACTTAAATGTCTCTATAATATGTTTTGTTTGTCCTCTAAACTTATTTGAATGGTCCTAATTACGTGTCCAATTATTTGGGAACTCGTAAAACCAGCATTTAATAGTGTCATCATTTGTAAATCTTGTAAATCAAAGGTGTTACGAAAAATATAGGTTTCTGCTAAAAAATTTATATTTCTAAATTATATTTTCATTAAAAATTTTTAATTCGAATTGTGGAATGTCAAGCTAATCGCCTAACAGTATCAAATGACTCGAAGGAGTACTTCGGTACTTTTGAATGTTAAATAGTATTAAGAAAAAAGTACTATAGTGTCAACTTCTCCATCCCTGGGTAATACTCAAATTATCCTCTTTAGCCTCACTCTCTTGTTCCTTTTTTTTGTATAAATACACACTTTTTACTTACTCTGATAAAACCTTATGGATAAACAAATAAGAAAACATTGTTTTCATACATTTTTGTTTTGATTTCTCTTATTGTTGATTTGTTTAACTGTGAGTATGTAGGAGTATGTACGTGTTTATATTAAGGAAACGGATATGCTATACGGTTTTTTGCAAATGTGACACAACTGGCAATGTAATAGACAACAAAAATAATTCAACTAGAAATAAAACTAATGTTATTGTTCTTCACATGTGACAACTTTTAGTTAAATTCAAAACAGCAACAACAACAATAAAAAAACATTACAATAAATTACAATAAAATATATATAGAAATTAAATAAATTAAAAAATAAATAAATAATTAAATGAATACATACATAAATAAATAAATAAAAAATAAATAAATAAAAAATAAATAAATTTATAAATAAATAAACAATTAATTAATTAAATAAATAAATAGATAAATAAATAAATAGCTAAATAAACAACTAAATAAACAACTAAATAAATAACTAAATAATAAATAAAGAAACAAATAAATAACTAAATAAATGAATAAACAACTAAACAAATAAAAAATAAATAAACAAAAAATAAATGAATAAATAAATAAATTAACATATAAATAAATAAAATAAGTAAATAGGTAAATAAATAAATAAATATTTATTTAAATAATAATAGATAGATAGATAGATAGATACTTGGTACTTGGACCTTTGCTATGGAACATCATGTACAATAATGTCCTCATGTTAAAAACACCAGAAGAGGCGAATACAACAGGTTTCGCGGATGATATCGCAGTGACGGTCACGGCTAGATATATTGATGAAGTAGAGATGATTGCCAACGAAGTCGCCCAAATAATTGGAAAATGGATGAAAGGTGCTGGACTTGAATTAGCAGAGCACAAAACAGAAGTCGTTCTGGTCACAATCCGTAAGAAACTCGAAAACATAAGGATCAAGGTGGAGAAGTATGAAGTGACATCCAAACCCAACCTTAAGTATCTAGGAGTTATTATAGATTCAAGGTTAAACTTCAAAGCACATATGGAATATGTAGGTCAGAAAGCATCAAACGTAAGAGATGCAATGGAAAGAATGATGCCAAACGTAGGAAGCCCCCGGCAATCTAAGAGAAAAATAGTTACCACGGTAGTAAGCTCGCTGATTTTTTATGCGGCTCCTATATGGTCAAGAGCCCTTAAAACAAAATCGGTAGCAGAAAAACTCCTATAAGTGTATAGGCTATGTGCGTTGCGTATAGGCAGTTATTTTCGGACAACATCGGATAATGCAGCGTTTGTCATTGCAGGAATAATTCCAATAGACATTCTAGCCGACGAAGTCAAACGTATGTATGATCGTAAGCAAAGATAGGAAGATATTCTTAGTATTAAACGTAAACTAGAGAGAGATACATCAATAGTACTATGGCAGTATCAATGGGAAAGAAGTTTAAAAGGAAGGTGGACCTACAGACTCATAGCAGACATTCAAGTTTGGCTAAATAGAGAACTCGGAGAAATAAATTACTATCTCACGCAATTTCTTTCTGGTCACGGAGGCTATAGAAGTTATCTACACAGATTTGTTTTGGACGAATCGCCGATATGTCCCTACTGTCCCAACGTAGTTGAAGATCCCGAGCACGTCATGTTCTACTGCCCGCGTTTAATGCTGAGAACATCATCAATATAATGATAAGCTAAAAAGAGCACTGGGAAGCTATAGGTAGCATGATAGCTGATATCCACAAGGAATTAAAGATGGAGGAGGAAAGAATAAAATTGTTTTTATCAAACTCGATAGAGGCTAACGAAGCAGATCCGGCCTTGCGATGCAATATCGTAATAGACAGTTCTGCAGGGCACACGGATGACTAAGGAGGTGGTTTTAGTCAGTAAGAATCCGATATAATCCGTTGAACCTTAAGTGGCATCGGGTATCTTATGACAGATTTCCACCTGCCTAATAGAAAAAAAAGATAGATAGATACACAGATAGATACATAGATATATAGATAGATATATAGATAGATAGATAGATAGGTAGATAGATATATAGATAGATATATAGATAGATAGATAGATAGATAGATAGATAGATTGATAGATAGATATATAGATAGATAGGTAGATAGATAGATAAATATATAGATTGATAGATAGATAGATATATAGATAGATAGATATATAGATAGATATATAGATAGATAGATAGGTAGATAGATTGATAGATAGATATATAGATAGATAGGTAGATAGATAAATAGATATGACAGATTGATAGATAGATATATAGATTGATAGATAGATAGATAGATAGAAAGATACATAGGTAAATGAATAAAACTAAAATAAAATAAATATTTATGTTTAACTTTCTAAAAAAATTTAGAATAAAAAAATAAAAACTATGAAAAATTTAAATAACATATATTCGAGATTAATGAGCTGTAAATAAATTAATAGCATAAAAATTTAATCAATTAAATAAGTATTGCCCTTAGAATATTAAATAACCCTTAATAGTTTAACTTTCCTTTAAAACCATAATTTCACCTTAGAAAAACACATGTTTAACTATAAAAATTAATCTAAATTACAAGAATATTCCTCTATCTTAATAATAAATATTAACACAACGCTATTACTACTTAAAGTAAAACCAGGTGTTTATAGTTTATTTTTATATACTCTACAGACTTACACTAGCACTTCTACTTTAGCTCCTTTAACTTAACTTTAGCTCTCCCAAAGTTTATTGAAGAAAACAAAAAATAAAAAATAAAAAGGAAAAGAAAAATCCTTACAAAACCAAGGAGCTAAAAGTAACAACAAAAATGAAAAATATAAGGACTTGTTAGTTTATGAGCTTGAAACCAAAACATCATGAACATCATCGCCTATAATGTATGTACTATATGTGATGCAAAATGATGATGCTACCTCATAAACTAAAAGCTGTTTTATCTCTATTTAGAGTTTGAGAAAAAAATAATAAATAAGGATATATGACAAAGGAAGTACAATAAATATAATGGTGACCTTACCAGTAAGCCAGTGTGTTAGAGTGTAATGTGCTATATGAGCTGTAATGCAGCCAAAGTAAAATTGTTAAAATATTATTAACTTTCTAAGCGCATTATACTTATTACCTATAGTTCTTAAACATATAGGTATTACATATTTTTAAGGGAGGAGGGGGTAAGTTTTTAAGACCTGAAGATACTTATAAGATATTAAGCCCAGAATTATTAGGTATGAGAAGTTAGAAACAGAAATTAGAAATCTTAAAATATAGGAAAAATAAAATAAAGAAAATAAAGAAAAAAAAAACTCTAGAAATCTTAAACTTAAGCTAAAACTTTATTTTCTTAAATAAAACCTAAGAGATTTTATACTAAAAAAGCCATACAAAATAATTTGGCAAGATTTAAGGATTATTTTTCCTTAAAGCAAAAAACCAAATTTCAAAGTGTTGGCTTTAGTTTCCTGAAGAAATAAAAAATATACATATTTTTTTATACTAAAATTATGCATTTATTTAAAGACATGTATTTCTGTGGTACTTTTTCGTGTGTCACTTGAATAAGGAATATTTTAAAACTTAGCAAACTGTAATTTATTTTTAAATTTTAGGTTATAAAAATGAAAGTTATTATCTTCTAGCATTCAATTAGTAATGAGTACTGCCACCATTTTCAGAAATAACCTCAAAAATGCGATTTGGAATCGACTTGTATAATGACTCTAAGTAATTTAGCGAAATTGAACACCATGCTTCCGTTATTGCATCCTTTAAGGATTCTATCGTCTCAAATTGTTTTCCTCCTTCATAAACTTTTCTTGCAAGCCAACCCCAGATATTTTCCATTGGATTCAGGTCTGGTAAATATGGGGGCCAATCCAAAAGTTGAACACCTTGTTGACTAATCCATTGTTTTACTTCTCTGGCGGTATCAATCTAAGCGTTGTCGTGTTGGAACGTTCAAGGTGTGGGTCCAAAGAAATCATTAAATTTTGGAAATGCTTCCTCCAGAATGTTTTTGTAAGTCGTTGCGGTCATTTTGTTGGATACAAAAACCAATTCCATACCATTATTCCGCCCTCTCGGCTGTGTCTGCGGCTGAAAAATAATTCCTCCTCCCCGTCGGGACCATCAATATTAAATTTTTTTTTATCGGAAAATACAACTTTAAACCATTTGTCGGACCATGTCATTGTATTTTTGACAAACTGTAGACGTTGTGATTTGCGTTTTTCATTAAGTGGTGGTTTCTTTTTTGCAGTTTTCGTCGGACTATGTATAGGCACGACTTTAAAATACGGTGCACTGTTCTTAGACTGGTACTGACTTCATTTTTTTCACGTATTTTTGATACCGACATGGCAGAATTTAATGCAATTCTAAGAATTTTTCGTCTTTCTTTTGGAATTGTTGCCATCTTCTTCCGCCCTTTCATGTTTTTTCCATATCTTTCCACGTTATTTAAATAATTGTACACAACTGTCTTTCCTCTATTAATGCTTTTTGGCTATTTGGACCGGATTCTGACCCTGAGATTTCAAAATCAGAATTTTTTTTCTTTTTCAGAGTTATTAAGAGCCTTATCACGTCCCATTTTGAGTAAAAACTATTTAAAAACTATCAAATAAAAAATTCTCTAACCGTTTATATTGAAAGAAATTCAAATCATAGCCTTCTTGATTAATATTAAAAGAATTCCTTATTCAAGTGATACACGAAATAGTACCACAGAAATACATGTCTTTAAATAAATGCATAATTTTAGTATAACAAAATATATATATATTTTTTATTTCTTCAGGAAACTAAAGCCAACACTTTGAAATTTGGTTGGGCAAAAAATTATTTTTTTCTGAACTTTAGTTTAAGATTAATAATTATTATAATTAATTAAAGTTAAAAAAATGTGATTCCTTATTCAAGTAGCAGGCAGTATATATATTTTTCAAAATTAAAAATTTATTTTTAATATTTTTTTCTTATGATTCAACATTCTTATGATTCAACATTATATATATATATATATATATATATATATATATATATATATATATATATATATATATATATATATATATATATATATATATATAGTAAAACAAATATGTTACTCTTATTCGCTCTTTATTTATTCATACCTAATCTGCTAAAGAGAGAGCTCATAACAAAAACACAAAAATACTCATCAATACGCACTTAAACTGGCAGATAAAGATATTGGTGTGGTTTGAGTGTAACTGTGCAAGTGTTTAGTCCGTAACTTATTCAGGACTTGGATATCGGTCAAAAATGTGTTTTGGCCGATATCTCTGTAACTAAAGGACCGACTTAGTTCATTTCTTCAGCATTAAAATTCAGAAGAAAATATTGCGATTTTGTTTTGTAAAAACGAAGTCCTTAGCTTATATACGGCTTCAGAAAATCGAAAACCGGCTTGGAAAACCGTTTTTTAACATCTCCGCTATTTTTGAACCGGTTTTTTCCGAGTTCGAATAAAAAAGTTTTGAAAATTTCTGGATACTTAAAAAAATTGTGGAAAATACAAACGGTATGACATACTTATATATACCCTTTACACCTGTAGTGAAGGGTATACAAATGAAAAATATTTATATATATATTTTGGCAATAACATCAAATTTGGGAAAAAAATTTAAATTACAAAAAATTTTAAAATTTATTTTAAAAATGGACTCATTACGTTAACGTTTTGTATAAGTCCAAATCATAAGGTCTCAATATTTAAGAAAATAAATCAAAACATTTTATATCTATTTTTTAACGTAACCTCAAAAGTTTTAAGCTATAAATTAATAAAATATATTTCAAATTTTATTGAAGATTTAAGAAAATAACGATAGTAAATATTTTTATAAATTTATTATAAAATGGAAAAGAAAATTGTGTTTTAAAATATTGGATTTTTGTTATTATTATTTTTTATAATATTTTTTTATAAATAAAGTTACAAAGTAGATTTAAAATTAAATACATGAAAAAATTAAATATATATATATATATATATATATATATATATATATATATATAAATGAGTTTCAATAATATATAATGTTAATGTTAATTTTATTTGATTTGGAATTTTGTTCACAGAAAAAATTATTACCTTATATTTTTCAATTAACACATTTGCAGAGACCTGCGCCGAACGGCTGAAATTCGGCTAAGCCGAGCCGCCGAGAAAATTTTGGAAGCCGCCGCCGCCGTAAAATTTTCGGCTTAACTCGGCTTAAAAGCAGCCGCCGGTTTTATTTTTTTAAATATGTTAAAAACGAAACTTTTTTATTATTTTAATGCAGTAATTGCCATTTATGTTGTATTTAAATGTGAAAGAAAAATATTTGCATCATTTTGAACTTCAAATAATTATAAATCAACCAAGTATTTTTGATGACTTATAATTTATTATTTTTTATGATAATACTGTAAAAAAATAATATTAACAGTTGCTAATAAATTTTAGTGAGCCTTAATCGACATGCTGCGAGATATCTACAATAACTCGTACACAAGATTTTGTCAGCTAATAAATCACTTCTATTCATTAACGATATGTGATTCGGAATTATCAAAATAATTGATATAAATTCCATTATTTATTCTACTTTTTTATTTCTTTAGCATTTCTTAAGAATTGATATTTTTTCATATCGGAGCAGACCATTTCTCATTCTAATATGCAAGCAATTATTTTAAAATTTTAAGTAGAAATCCAAAAATATCCTTAGATCACTTGCATATTTTTTTGTATGTTTTTTCAATAAATTAATAATTCTGTTTACACTTTCGCTGGAAAAAATCTCGTTCTATTTTTATGAACAATGTTAATCAATGGGGCATGAAAATAAAAAAATTTTAATTAGAAAAATGTATGTGTAATGTCAGCCGGCTGACAGCCGATTTTAAGCCGCCGCCGCAGCTTTTTAACATAAGCCGCCGCCGCCGATAAAATTCCTCGGCGCAGGTCTCTGCACAGTTGTTCCATTTTATACCAAAATTTAATTAATATATTTAAGCAATTCAATTATGTTTTTTTTTTTTCTTATTTAAATTTTTAATTCATTCAATCATCCACTTGATTGATTTAATAAATTTTTTATTTGGAAAATTTTTTTCGGTTTTTTAATTTTTTGCAGTTATTAGTAATTAATTATAAACATTTTGGTAAGAGGTGCAAATTTAAACAATTTCTAATTGAATGAATTATTTTGGTGATTGGTGATATTTTTTTATATTAATAATTTTCTATTAATTTTTCAAAAAACTTCAAATATATTTTAAAATTGAAATAATTATACTGCTAAGTTATACTGTGCCTTATTTTATATATCCTTTAAAAATACACAGTGGGACCGATCGTGAAATAAGTGTAAATAAAATTTGATGTTTCAAACACTCACAAGTTTTTTTAAGGCCTTGAATTTTCCAACTTTAAAATAGATATAATAAAGTTTTCTTTTTTTATAAATTTTTATTGGATTTATCATCACTTTAGTTGAAAAAAAATTGATAATTTTATTGAAAAAGTTATAAGCCTGAAATGCAGAAACTCAAATAAAACAAATAAAATTTTTAAAATCAAAAAACCAAAAAAAAATGCATAGTAAATTTACCATTTAATTTCGTAAATGGTAATAAACATTTACGAAATTAAAATAAATTTTGTTCGTTTAAATGCTAAATTTTTACGATTTCTTTACTTTTTTTCCAATTTGAGATTTTTTGTATTTTATTTGTGCCATTTTTCCTATTTTTATTTTTTTAATTAAGCGAGTTTTTTCCAATTTGTCTATTTTTTTTTTTTTTTGTTATTTATCGTTTTTAGTACTTTTGCGATTTTTTTATAATGTGGCGATTTTAACGTATTTTTAAAGATTTTATTATATTTATATATTTTTTTGTAATATGTCAATTTTTTATTCAATTTAGTGATTTTTTTCCAAAATTTGTTATCCTTTTATTGATTTGAAGACTCTTTCGTCATTAGGCAATGTTTTCTGTGATATATGGCGTTTTTTTTTAATTTTTTTATAATTATGTTTTTTAGTCGCATTTTGGGGATTTTTCGGTAATTTTGGACATGTTTTTGTAATTAAATTATTTGTTGTAGGTTTTTTATTTTACATGGTATTTTGTAAATTTTATTTATAATTTGGAGTTTTGGCGATTTTTTAAGCTTGTTTAATTATTTTTGCATTTTTTCGATTTCTTATGTTTAAACTATTTTCGATGATTTTTTATTTTACAGATTTTTTTCAATTTACAGATTTTTTTATTTTTAATTTTTTTTATAATTTGGCAAAATTAATATGTTTAAGCTATTTTTTTATAATTGCGATTTTTCTTTGTATTTTATAATTTTTTTATATTTTAACGCTTTTTTCGTAATTTTGTCAATTTTTTGTAATTGTTTTATTTTAAGAGATTTTATCGTATTTTAATTATTATTATTATTATTATTATCATTATTATTTATTATTTATTTTTTTTCATTTTTTTTTTTTTTTGCAATAGGTGATTTTTTTCTGTTTTGGCAATTTTGCGATTTTTAGTTAAAACAGATTTTTTTATAATAAAGCTACTTTTTTCTTAATATATTTTTTATAATTTGGTGGTTGCTTTAATAATTTGTGTAGCTTTTTATTTAAAATTTTTTTTTCTCAATTTTAAATCTTTTTTGTGATTTAATGATTTTTTGTTATTATGCAATTATTTTGAATTGACGTTTTTTTTCTCAATTTTTTTGTTGTTTTGTTAATTTATTTGTTTTACGATTTAATGATTGTTTAATAGATTTTTTCGTAATTTGACCACTATTTTCTTTTGTTTATTTAAGAGATTTTTATTTTTATAATTTGTAGTTGTTTCTAAATTCTGGAACTTTTTTGTAAATTCACGATTTTTTTCATAATTTAGCGATTTTTTGTAACTTGGTGATTTTTTTTGTAACTTCATATAATTTCAACGATTTTTTCTTAACAGGACGAATTGTTGACAATTTCATTGTATTTTACCAATTTTTTTTTTTTGCGTGTTTTTAATTTAATTTTATCAATTTTTTTTTTTTTTTTTTTGTAAATTGACTAACTTCTGCAAATAATATATAATTTCTTCAGGATCTGTGAAAGAACAAAGTCTTAAAATTTTCCTTATTCAAAAAAAAAAAAATAATAATAAAAATAAATATATACATATATTTCTTTATCAACCAGAAAATTTTATAAATCTGAATTCATTTGATTTTTTCTATTCCTTTTCAAATAAATAAAAATCTTAAATATTAAATATTTCATAACATTTATTCGTTTTTTTTTTTATTTTGCAAAAAACATAATATTGATTGGATTACGCTAAGCAGCAATAATTTTTTTTGCAAAGCAACAAAACAAATGTTATTACTTGTATGTGTTTTAAAAATGCCGAAAACAACAACAAATATGGTGTTTATAACAAATATTCTTTACAAAAAACACTTTCAAAACACGAAAATAACAGAAAAAAAAAACAAATACACACTTGAAAATTATAACGTTAAAATATAAACACCTATTTTTTACATATAAATTACACACATTTTTACATGTGTATGTATGAGAAGAGTTCTTATGCTCCCACTCTCTTTTTAACACTCACTCTTCTTTAACTCCCACACTCTAATACAGAGTTATAAATAAATATAAACAAAACAACTGGGTAAGTAAACAACCATACAAATCTGTAAACCTATAGTAGAGTATGAGAGTAACAAAGAGTCCTATGTAGTATATATAAACACATAACATGCAAACAATAATAAAATAACCGCAAATTTAACAAAGATATCTATGGAATTATACAAATATACACAAACATACACATAAATTTCCACCCGTTTTATAAAACACACTCATATGAAGAAATGTTTACAATTGTTTGTATGATATCTAAAAGTAAAAAAGTAAAGCATACTTTTTGGCAAACAAAAACATTAAAATTGCAGAGAAAGTCATAAATTTATATATTTTTTAATCAGCGATAACATGCTTTTAAATTCATAGCAATTTAAAAAGTTCTTGAGCTTTAACGCAAGAAAAGAAAGCAGGCAGCTTATACGTACCTGGGGGTGGCCTATAAATTCTCTGTAATAAACGCCTTCTGATTTTTTGTCTACGCGAAAACGTTTGCTAAAAAGCAGCCTCAGGAGTTCATAAAAAATTAGATATCGATAACTTGTTTGTTATTTATTACCTATTTGGGTAATTTAAGCTTTTGTTGGAGAAAAGCAAATAGGAGAATGTGTTTTTTTTTTTTTTCTTTTTGAAAAATATAAAATGACTACGACAATTTTTTTACATGTGTTTTTGTTTATTATTATTATAAAAGAAAATTTATATAATACTCATAACGCTAAATAATAATTTCACAAGAAAAAATTAGATTTTTTTTGGAATATTTACAAGATATCAGTAACAATAATACTTTTTAAGAAATAAAAAAAATATGAAAAATAAGACAAATTTAAAAGTTATAGGAAAGAAAATTTATAACGTATTAAGAAACATTAATAATTTTAGCTAAAATCCTAAAAATTCATTTTTTAAAAATTTTGAAATTAATTGAAAATTAAATACTAAAAATAATTTATATATTTTATCAGCTTTTAAAAACTTATAATTTCATTATTTTGATAAAATAAAAATGATAAACATTTTTTAATATTAATTTTTGTAATGAAATTTTTAAAATTAATTAAAAATTATGTTTAAAAAATGTATTATTTTAGTAATTAAATAAAATAAAAAGAAATGATCAAAAATTATTTATCCATATATTTTTAAGCAATTTTTTAAATTTTATTTTTTTTTTTTTTTTTTTTTTGTTACTTAAAAATAATAAAGAAAGAAAAGGCAAAATATTTTTTCTTTATTTAAGATATTAAAATATAATATTTTAAAATTAATTAAAAACTTGGAAAAATATTCATATATATTAAAAAAATTAAAAGAAAAAAAACAAACTTATATTTTCTTAAATTTAAAATATATTAAAAATAAAATATTTAATTAAAAAGTTTGACGATTCTAGCAAATCAAATACTATAATTGTAGCCTGTAAAAAACTGAGAAATAACCAACATAAAAATAACGATTATAATAACTTCCTTAATTATTTTTTCCAATTTTAAGTTTTTTCGTTCCATAATTTTTTTCCGATTTGACATTTTTTGCATTTGGCTATTTTTTCCTGCCATTTTTGCGGTTTTTTCGTTTCGGCGATTTTTTCTGTTTTAACGATTTTTTCCCGTTTCGATGACTATTTTCCGTTTGGGCGATTATTTTCCATTAAGGCGATTTTTCCGTTTTGGCGATTTTTTTCATTTAATGAACAAAGAGTGTAGACTAATAGGTCTATAAGAAGATAGTATAACAGAATTCTTTCCCGGCTTTAGTACCATTTTTGTAGAAGTTTTCCATATTTTTGGCAAAACTCCTAGTTTAAAGATCGCATTGAAAATTATTGACTGTACGATTATTGTCACATTCGGCAGGTTTTTAATCATGGATGGTGTTATTGAATCATATCCAGGTGATTGTCTAACATTTATATTTTCTTTGAGAACTGTATTAATGTCCTCTGGGCTAACAACAATTATTTATTGGCTTTATCTTCTGAACTAGGGGCCCTGGTACCGCAAAATTTCCTTAAAGGACTTTGTGCCGCTACCGGTGGCTTAATATCTTTCGCTGCCCTCCACAATTAAAAATTAGTATATTTATTATTTGCTAAACTTTCAATGTAATTTCTACATTGGCGATCCTCTTCTATTTGAAGGGCTTTTCTAAGTTTTTTAATTGCTGTGGACAGCCTCAGCTTTGCAGCTGGTGATTTGGATTGTTGCCATTCTCTTCTGTTTTTTTTTTTTTTTTTTTTTTCAAGAAGAAGTTTTTCAATGTCATAATTGGAAATATGCTTATAATCTTTTTTAAAAGTTTGACTTTTTGTATGATCCAAGGCTGAATTTGAATGATAAAAATTCCTTTGAAACGTCCTTAAGGGTTTTAAACATATTAAAAACTTTAAATAAAAATTTGCTTTAAGTTTTACTTAAATCTTAAAAATTATATTTTTCTTCTTGGTTTTTTTTTTGTTTTAATTTTATAAATATATATATATATATTATTTTTCCGCTGTTTACACCCTTTATTTAATATGAATTATTAATTTTTATTCTTAACAATAAAATTTCGAACAAAAAACCCCTCATCAGCCTGGACAAAAAAAAAATAAATGTTATAAAATTTATAGCACACTTGCTGGCGTTAAAATAAAATTAAGTTTAACTGCCATGAACGGTGATGATGACGAGGATGACAATGAAAATGATGTTAGTAGCCAGTTTTTAAACTTTAATGGAATTACGGCATTTTTTCCAGAAAAAGATAACACAAACAACGTATTAAATGTATTAAAGCTCCTAAAGTTATGCTTTAGTTTAAGTTTTGTATGTGTAGTAAGTTAAACTTAGTATCCTAACTGTCATTGTGTCAGTTTTAATTTAATTTATTCTTTTATTTTATTATTTTTGTATTGTTCTTGAATTTGTGACAGTAATGATGATGACACCAAGGTAACATGATTTTAATGGCGGCAGTAATAAAATTAAAACATTGAAAAGAATTGAATAAAGAAAGGAAAAGTGTAAATAAAGTTTTAAGGTTATTAATAAAATTATAATTTTTTTGGTTACGATAGAAAATATGTTTGAATAAAATTTATAGTATAATTTAAGGTTTTGTTAGAATAAAAATTTGCAGCATATATTAGGGATTTAATTTAAATTTTTAAATTATTTTAATTTATTATTTTTTCTCATTTAAAAAAGACTTTAAATTGAATATATTTTAAAGTTTATTTGAGACTTTAATCCAAACTAATTATAAAAATTCTTTTCCTGGCCTCTTAAAGTTAAATTTAAAATTTCTTATATTAAAACCAAAATTAAATTATAAAATTAAAATTATTTATTTCAAAGTATGTTTTTTCCTAAAAAGTGCAATTTTCTCTGCCTCATCAAATTCTTCTTAAACAAATAATTCTTTGCAAATCGATTTATATTGAAAATAGCAAAAGTGTGTTAGAAATTTGTCTTGCAATACCTTTATATCTTTTAAGAAATTACAGTATATTCAATAAAAATGTTTTTCGTATTTTATATGCTGTAACAAAACTAATTTATTATATGGAAATTTTTCACCAAGTAATGCAACATGTTGCAAAAGTCCAACACCTCACAGTGGTACCAAAATGCTTCTTTTTTTTTGAAATAATAGTTTAAAGATATATGAATAAAAATAGGCATGGCTAAACTAAATTCGGTCATGACCCAAAAAATTTTAAATTGGAATTTTAAATATTTTTTTGAGAAATAATGGTAATATTTGAATTGATATAAAAATTTAAACGAACATAGTTATCCTATTGAAATTTTGATATAATATAGATATTATAATCGGAGAATTAAAAAACTCCCACTTATTTGTACTAATATACCCAAATCCCAATCCGGGAAAAACATGTTTCAAAAATTTACTTCTTCCATTAAAATCGTCACCCTGTCGTTGTAAAAGTCGTTCGTCAGAAAATACTTTTTGTGTATTTAACCCACATGTAGGGCAATACCAATATATTTTTTTGTTGATCTCTGCTTTATGTTTTAAGACTTTTACAAATAAATTTAACAAACTTTTTGAAAATTTATAAAGTTTGGATAGAGCTAGTAGGGAGGCCATTGCCCGAAGGTCCTCCGGATTTTCCTCACATGATTGAAAGGATGCTACAGGACAGAACAAAAAAACATACTTTAGAATTGAAAAAATATTAGCACCTTTTTTGTGGAAAAAAATCTCAACAATTTGAATTTTTCAACTTCAGACTAATATAACTTTTTATCGGAATTATATGTTTGTATGATTTTTTCAGCAATATTATTTAGAATTTTAAAAGCCATCTAGTGGATATAAAAAAATTAGGACCCAAATTAAGCCTATCAAATTCAAAAGAACACAAAAATTTGGGGCCAAATGTGAGAGAAAAATTTTTTTCGACCTAAATATCTTTTAAACTAAAAAAGATAACCTACACATGTAAGCATATTTTTTGTAGAAATTTACAAGTATTAGCTATGTTTAAAACTTTTTTACGCCAAAATTATAAATGAATTTTTAAAGATTAAAAAAAAAAATAAAAAAAATGACATACCCGAGGTGAACAACTTTGGAGGTCTACCCATTATCCTTCTGATCCGCTAAGGATCTGTGCTCCTCCAAATCAACTCAAAAACACCTTAGTTCTAGCAATGTCAAATTTTATTCGGATATCTATAACGGATAACAAGTTACAGAATTATTTAAAAGAAAACGTTTTGGAACCACTGTGCACCTTTAGAAAATCAGAGAAAAAATATTAAAAAAAGAAATAAAAATATATAAAGAAAAAAAGAGTAAATAATGTTCTAAAATTTATCACAATTTACATATGGGTACTTTTAGACACATACATGCATACATACATATTAAAAAAGTAAATTTACGCACACTTTTATATATACCTCTTAACACTTGCTTCTCTGTTATACATTTTTTTTTTACATCTGTGTATGTTTTAGAAAAATCTCACCTTTAAATCTTAAAATTATTCCACTTTTTTCTCAACTACCCCTTTTTTATATTTTATTTCTTCTTCTTTTCAAATCAACTGTTTATTATTTTTCACACATATTCACATACATTAATATTTCTTAACTTTTAAAACGTTTTCTTGCTACATGTCTATATAAGTTTTTAGATATTCATGTGTGTGTTTAAATCCTTCAAAAATTTATTACCGTTTTTTTTTCAACTTAACCCTATTCTTTTTTAGACTTCATGTGTTTTAAGCATTAGATCGTTTTTTTTTTCAACTAAAGTTACTTAAAGCAAATTTTTTTCTTTTGTAAAAAAGAAAATTAATTCGATTCAAGAAAACTAATGTTTATTTAAAAGGATTTTTTAAGTACTTAAAAAGAAAAATTGTTTAAATTAAGAAATAAATAAAAAAAATTTTTTTGGTATTAAAATAAAAAATTGTTAAAGTATGCTGTAAGTTAATAATAATATAAAACATCTAAAAGTATGCTATAGTTTTAAAAACACCGATAATGAATTTAAAATACAGTTGGCTTCGAAATTATTGGTGACTCGTTTGGTTGGTGTTCCCTTTAATGAAAGAGTAAATAATAGGGAGAGGGATTATATTAAACTTAAAGGAGAACGCCTTACAAACTATTATTGGATAATTTTGTGAGCCATTGCATTTTGTAAAAGTAAAAGGGGTCGAAAATGTCGCAAAATTCAAGGATAGGATATATCAATATTTCAATGTTTTCATAGTGTTTTTATATAAGTAAAAAATGCACTTTTGAAATTTTAAGATTTTTTTTAAAGTAATGTGAAGTCCGTCCGTCCGCCTGTTTGTTAATTTCAATTATATTAATGGATATAAGGACTGTGCACGAAAAAATAAGTGCATGCAATTCAGCATGAAACTTAATCCATTTTTGAAATTTTATGTTGTTAAAGACCTTTATATTCTGGTTTTAAATTTAAAAGAAAAATTAATATTTTTTCGATTTTAATAAAATATTTAATATTTTATGGAATACCCTAAATAACAGCTTTATTGTTTTTTCGGTCACTTTTTTTGTTGGAATGAGTCCACTTCTTTTTAAACTCTATTTTATTTTTTACTCAGCTTTAAGTATTCTTTGAATATTTTTCTACAATAACCTAATACATTTCAAATGGACTGAATTTTGGACAGTTTAGTGGATTGGCCTCACTTGCTAAATAGCAGCATCATTCGTTTGATACTACTCAGTTGCTTTTTTTGCTGTAATAAGGAAAAGATTGATGAGACCAAACAAATTAGAATTCATTGTGTTTTCTAATGATAGAAAGAAATATTTTCTATAAAATGTACAAATGTCTTGTCAGACCAAAAGTTTATTTGATTATTTTAAATTATTTACGCGATCTTTATCTGACACATTTCCAATAATGTCCCTAATGAAATTCATGACCAGGATGTTGTAAAAAGTCCGCCAGTCACCCTTTATGCAGCATTTATTTTTTCGCCTTCACATTTTTTCTAACGTTTCTATTAGGAACTTTATTTACTTTGTGGGCCAGTTTTTTTTTTTTATAAAAGCTACAGAGCAATTTAAAGAAGGAGTCACATTTAATGCAGAGATGTAGAGATTTTCTCTTAAAATTCATATTATTTTGTCTGTGATCTTACAGCCTGTAAATCACTTTTTATTCAGTTAACAGGGTTCCTTTCGGTGATCATGAACTTCTTGTATTTTTTATGACTCAAAAAACTGAATTTCCCAATTCACCTGCACTCGTAGCAATTGTTTAATATGGTCAACATTTTTTTTTTTTTTTTATAAATTTAAATTATTAATGAATTTTGTTAAATTTTCATTTTAAGAAAAACTAATTATGTTATTACAACAAAATTTAGTAGTTACTGAGAGCACACTGAGCAAGTATAAGGAAATTAAAGATACTAAATTTTTTAACGTTTAATAAAAATTATAAGTTTTAAAGTGTGCACAGATTTTTTCGCGTGCAGTCCCTGTTTCTCTCAATGTGATTTGTGCTTAATATTAAATCTTCAAGTGTCTTAGTTTTGATTCTTAAGAATTGCGTCAGTTAGACAACTGACTTTGTAATTTATTATAATGAGGTGAAAAAAATTAAGATTTTTGGTAAAAGGAATCCCGAAATTCCCAAATAACTGACGAAAATCCCAAAAGTTGGATTTTTTTCTAATTTTTCCCATAAAGTCCACATTTGTTGCAGGTCTAGAAAAAGCCATTGGCAGACTTTGAAACTTCATTCTATTTGTAGATTCATGCTTTGAAATTCTAGAACATATAATCTATATAAGTCAAAATTTCGATACAAAATAGGTCAAATTCAGCAGGATTTGTACATAGCTCTATTGCATAATTGGGCATTTTTTTACTCTTGAGATTATCTGCGTGAAGATACCTTTCAGAAAAGTTTAAAATCATTATATGTTCTAAAAGAAAATTTTATTTCAGAGAAAAAACGTGTGCACACTTCTTCGCCAAAAAAATCCAAATTTTTGAAACTTTCAAATTCAAAATCGTTTATTTTTGGACTTACAAAAGTTATCAACTTCAAGTTTTCTTTAGTCAATAGATAATTTTGTTTTTTAACTAATTATAGAAAAAGCAAGCCAAATCGGTTGCAAATGTTGGGCTATATATAGAAAAAACTGGACCAAGATCATGTAAAATTGAAACAGTTGAAATTCCAAACTACAGGAGATAAATAGCACAGGCAAACATTTTTTTCATAGGTCCTATCGAAAGCTTTAAGAATATATAAAAACGTTTGAAATCGGTTAGAAACAAAAATTTGACAAGCGGTTAAAGGTTGTCTATATCAAAGGTATCCTATTTTGAGCTCCCTTAGCTCCACTCCTGAGGCATCTGTGGGATCCTCCTTATAAACTTAAAATTATACACTCCTCTGCTATGCCCGTGTGAAATTTTGTGTAAATCCAACCAGCCGATTAGAAGTTACAGATTTATTCCAAAAATTTTTGATTCTGCCTCACTGTGGACTATAAATTAAAATAGATTGTTATGAAACCCCGACAAGGACCAAAATTGAATTATATTAAAATTTAAAAACACCTAAAATTGAAACTAATTGAAGAGCTATAAATATTCCTATTTAAAAGAACTGAGTTATTTAAACTTTAAGAAGACTTTTGATTAAATGCTTACTCAAAATAAATCCAATTTAATATATTTAAAATTCCGATGATTAAAGCTTTTCTTTAAGAGCAGCTACTCGTAAAATTAAAGCTAATATAAATATAGGTGGTATATTTTTGACCATTAGCCTTTACATTAAATTGTAAATTCATTTCATTCCATGTCAAGCCTCTATTATACAAGTTTATTAAAAAAAAACATTTTTTTTTTTACTTTCTCTCAATTTATTGAAATTCCTCAAAAGAAAAAAGAAGGTATATAATGTGAAACTTATTTATGAAAATGGCATTTACAAATTAAAATAGTTGCCATTAAATGTTGTATATAATATAAATATTTTTTCTATATAAATTTGCTGCTTACAGCAGCAAACATACATAAGTATTTATAATACACATACACAAAAAACATGTCTAGCAGCCAAAAAATATGCAATAATAATGGTAACTAGCAAACAACACAATACCATACAACAATAACAGCAACAAAAAGTATGCTATTGAAAGCAAACCAGCAGGATTTTAAATAATATTTTCAGAAAACAAGTTGGTTAAGGGAAAATATAAAAAAATATATTTCAAAAAAAGAGAAGAGTTTTTAAATAATTATAAAATATTGCTTAAATAAATGGTTTTGTCAACTAAATACTTTTTTAATTGGCCAAAAATGTATTCTATTTTCTTACAAGCCTAAAAGTAGTCTAACAATTTCACCATAAAAAAATAAAATTTCTTTCTACCCACAGCTGCTGTTCCAGAACGACAATTTTCTAAAAAAAAAAATAAAATAAATAAGGTAATAATTTTATGTTTTACAAATGTTTTATAAATGTTAATAAGCCTCCTTTCCTTTCCTCGGCTGCTAACAAATTTGTTTAAATGTCATTTAAAAGCTAAGCGAAAACACTTTTATACTGATGAAGTTATAAAACTGTAGCAGCTTTAAAATTATTTTTATTTATGTTGATATATTTTCATAACTTTTATTTTACTTAAGAGATTTATAACGTTGAGAAAAAAATGAAAATTGAAAATTTATAGACAGACAGACAGACAGACAAACATTCATTCACGTTCATTTTCATGTGTATTTGCGTCGTCAAATTTTTGCTAAAGTTATTAAACCATATGCTGCAAAGTTTACTACTAAAGAAAATTCATTTAATTCTATGATTTTATGGAAATAAAACAAAAGCGTCTTTAGCAGAAACAGAAGGAAAGAAAAAAAACTTAATGAAATTCAAAATGCGTCTTATGAAAACGAAAATTTTATGACTTTTTCTAGTACAGTTGAAGATTTATTAAAATTTTGGTTAAGAACAAAAAGAGCCTTAATAGGAAATTTTGAAACTAATATAAGAAAACTTATAAAATTATATGGCTATGATTTATAGTCTATAAACTGAATTATATACTATAGTCTGCACTATAGACTACGCTAAGTACTAAAGCCTATACTGTGAACTGTAGATTGTAGTATTTTCTAAAGTCTATAGTGTGAACTAAAGTTCATAGTCTGAGCTATAGTCTGGGCTATATTCTATAGTCTGGACTATAGTCTATAGTCTGGATTATAGTCTGTAGTTTGGACTATAGCCTATAGTCTATAGTCTGGACTATAGTCTATAGTCTGGACTATAGTTTATAGTCGGGACTATAGTCTATAGTCGGGACTATAGTCTATAGTCTGGACTATAGTCTATAGTCGGGACTATAGTCTATAGTCTGGACTATAGTCTATAGTCTGGACTATAGTCTGGACTATAGTCTATAGTCTGGACTATAGTCTATAGTCTGGACTATAGTCTATAGTCTGGACTATAGTCTGGACTATAGTCTATAGTCTGGACTATAGTCTATAGTCTGGACTATAGTCTATAGTCTGGACTATAGTCTATAGTCTGGACTATAGTCTATAGTCTGGACTATAGTCTATAGTCTGGACTATAGTCTATAGTCTGGACTATAGTCTATAGTCTGGACTATAGTCTATAGTCTGGACTATAGTCTATAGTCTGGACTATAGTCTATAGTCTGGACTATAGTCTATAGTCTGGACTATAGTCTATAGTCTGGACTATAGTCTATAGTCTGGACTATAGTCTATTGTCTGGACTATAGTCTATTGTCTGGACTATAGTCTATTGTCTGGACTATAGTCTATTGTCTGGACTATAATCTATAGTCCGGACTATAGTCTATAGTCTGGACTGTAGTCTATAGTCCGGACTATAGTCTATAGTCTGAACTATAGTCTATATTGTGAACTATAGTCTACAGTCTGGACCATAGTCTATAGTTTGAACTATAATCTGGATATAGTCAATAGTTTGAACTACTATCTATAGTCTGGGCTATAGTCTATAATCTGGAACACAGACTACAGTTTAGACTATAATCTAGATATAGTCTACAGTTTGGACTATAGTATAAAGTATTTTCTGATCTATAGTCTTGTCTTTAGCCTAGTCTGCCTCTAGTTTTGTTGATATCCTGATTTATACTATTTTCTATAGTCTGTTCTTTAGCTTTTGTCCCTTAAATTTCCTACTGGTTCTTTTCTTTTTTTCTGCAAAACCATTTAAACATTTCAATATAAATTTGAAAATTTTGTGTTGAAAACGTTTTACTTGCTATGTATGTCTTTGACACATTCTTCAAGAAAGAAATTTAAATGTTTTTATGTCTTACATACACTCATTTTATATTTATAGTGTTACTAACTAAAACTCCTTAATTTTCGTCTATAAAATATTAAATAATTATGATTGCTAAAAAGAAAATTGCCATCTAGAGAACAGAAAGGAATACATACGAGCAATTTTAAAGAAGAACGTAAAAAAAGCTAAGCATTATTTTTGATAGCATAATGTTAGGCTGCTTGCAACTACTCTCTCTGTTTGCCTGCAAATACCTGTGGTTTGGTGTTTATAGTTCTGAAACTAATTCTTGGCTTTTGCCTCTAAGACTTAAACCATAATTAGTTAAAATAATAGTTTTACAAAGATTTTATTATGTTTTTGTGCATGTGTGTAGTGCATGCATAATCATGCCAGAGTTTATATTTTGTTTACAGCTTTTGGGTTTTATCTAATAAAATGAAGTTTTCCTTAATGATGATGATGATAATAATAATATTTGTATAATTAAGTCTATTATATAATTATGTGGTTAAGGATAATGCAGTTTAGTATGGAAATATTTTTGCAGCATATTTTAAGGAGCAGCTAATGTTAGAGAAATGAAGTATAGTTTTAGGCTAAATAAAATTAAAACAACAGATGTTTTTATAAAAAACATTAAGGAAAGATTAAACTAATTTGGAAATTATAATAAAAAAAAATTTAGTAGGAAATTCTGAGCTTCCTTAAGAATTTCCTTACATTTAAATTAAGTTGTAGTTTTTTTTAAACCTTGTAATAGCAAAAGAAGAAAAATGTAAATTCCTTTTGAATTTATGAACATATGTTTCATTTTATTCCTTCTACTCTTATTATTATAAATCATTAATAGTTCTTCATTTTTTCCTTTCAACTTTTTTTGACACAAATCCCAACCTTTGTGCAACAAAGCAAAAATAATCCTTTCACAATTTCTTCTTAAAGTTATAACAAAAATCTTTGGCTTGAAAACAACAAACATTTCTTCCCTATCTCTACTTTCACCCCTCCTTCAAAGCAGCTTAAATAAAAAACTGTGGTTTTCACTCTATGTTGCAAGAAAAATCTCTATGCATGTTTCTGATTGCCCTCTTCAAAAGTTATGACAAAGTCTATCAAGAAACCATTTCTCTGGTTAATTTTGTAACGTGGTAGTGGATGAATAAAGGGAGACCAAAAAAAAAAAGAAAGAACTATCGTTATAAGTAGTAGTAAATAAGTAACATTCAAGTGCAGACATACACATCTAATGGTACTTGAAATATTACCATTGCCACCATTATCAACATCCTCCATGTCTGTATTAAACACACGCCACAAAGCATTACATATACAACTTTTGTATGCCACATGATTCGCCACCGTCTTGAAGTACTTAAACAACTTCTTTGGCTGTAAGAAAAGCTGCTGTTGTTATTTTCTATTTTATCGCTGCATCCAAATATCGTTAATATTTTGTTGTTTCTTGTATTGTTCCTTCTTAAGAAATTGTTCAAGTAGTTACTTTACAAGTGCGGAGAAATAGAGTAAAAAGCTTCATTTCCTATAACTCTACTTTAAGCGAAATCTATTCAAGTGCAGAAGAAAAAATTAATGAGAACAAATTATCAAGTAAATTTTTTTAAGAAAATTTTAGGGACAATTAACAAAAACATTTTGTAGTTGCTAAAAGTATGTGGCTAAAAAATGTCTTCTTAAATATACTACACTTTAAATTAGAAGCAGCTAAAAGTCTTCTTAATTTATTTATAGTTCTTTTAAAGCAATCATATTCACTTCCCTTCTCTTAAAATATTTTCTAAATTTTCTAACCACTTACCTGTAGTTTTTTATTGTCATCAAAAAATTTTGCAAAAAAAGTAAAGTCAATTTCCATTATATTAAATCAAAGATATGTTCTCAAAACTTAAAGATTTTATATTCCTTTTAAAACTGCAAAACTAAAAAGGAAAACAATATTTACAACTAAAAGGACAACATAAATTAAGAAAATTACTGAAGAGTATTAAGAAAACTGTAAAGCAAAAATGACTAGACTGTAGTTTACAATCTTAACTACAGTCTAGTCCATAGTTCACACTAAAGTCGGGACTATAATTTACGCTATAGTTGAGACTATAATTTACTCTATAGTTGGGTCTATACTTTAGAGTATAGTTGAGACTATAGTTTACATAATAGCGTAGTCTATAGTTCACACTATAGCCTAGTCTATATTTTACACTATAGCCTAGTCTATAGTTTACACTATAGCCTAGTCTATAGTTTACACTATAGCCTAGTCTATAGTTTACACTATAGCCTAGTCTATAGTTTACACTATAGCATAGTCTATAGTTTACACTAATGCCTAGTCTATAGTTTAAACTATAGCCTAGTCTCTAGTTTACACTATAGCCTAGTCTATAGTTTACACTATAGCCTAGTCTATAGTTTACACTATAGCCTAGTCTATAGTTTACACTATAGCATAGTCTATAGTTTACAGTATAGCCTAGTTTATAGTTTACAATATAGTGTAGTCTATAGTTTAAACTTTAGTCAAGACTATAATCTAGTCGAGACTATAGTCTGTTCTATTCTCGACTATAGTCCAGACTACAGTTTGAGTACAGACTTGTCTGCAGTCTAGACTATATTATAGTATCTAGGCTTGACTATACTCTAGACTATAATCTGGACTTTAGCCTACATTGAAGACTATAGTGTAGTCTGTAGTGTGGACTATAGTCTAGTCTACAGTCTTGCCTACATTCTCATCTAGACTATATTTTCTAGTTATAAATTTTCTAGTTTTTTTTTTATTGGTCTATTATTATTAATATTCTTCTTATTATTATGCTTTTTTTAGTAATTTTTGTTTTAAATTAAATTTTGTTTGTTTTACTCTGTCCTTTATTCTCAAGATATTTTTGCTACAAAGAACTCCTTAAAATATGCTTCATATATATTTCTCTTTGCCTAATGTCATTGTATTGATAATGGCTTTTCTTTTCAAATATTTGTTGAATTCAATTAAACTTTGATTAAAATGTTATTATTAAACAAACAATAAACAAAAAGTGACTTTTGTTCTGTTGTTTACAGACCCGCTTTTACACTCCCACTCATGGTCTCGGCACTTATAAATATCATAGAGACTTTGTGTGTGTGTGTGTGTGTGTGTGTGTGTGTGTGTGTGTGTGTGTGTGTGTATATATACATATATAAATTAATATCTAGTAGTATAGACAAAAATTGTGGACAATTGTATGTGAAAGTAAACATTGAATACCATAAGTAAACAAATAAATTAAACAGAGACTTCCTAACGTATGCAATAAAAAATCTTAAATGAGAAAAAAAAAATATGTAACAAAAACTATGCTATACAAAGTTAAAATAATATTTTCGTTATTAGAGTGTGTTTATAAATGGTTTTTTCGATTTTTTTTCTTTTGAAATTTTGTGTAAAAAATCTATGATGACATTTAAGTAGGTACTTAAAAGAGTGTTAAGCATATGTGATGGTGTGTTGTTAGAAAATGCTTTGCAGTAGCATATGTGCCATACTTTTAGGGAGTTAAGAAGTTGATATGTAAACGAAGGACCAATGGAAATCCCTATGAAGTGTTTAATGTTCTTGAAGAGAAAATAAATCCAACTGCATATGAAGAGTCTTGAACATGATGTTAGAAATAAAGTTGGTCCTATTTGCTTTTTGAACTTTAACTTTCCTGCTATTTTATTATTTGTCAATATTGTTTAAGTTAAGAGAGTGTGTGTGTGTGTGTTGAAGAAAATGGTTTCCATTTTCAGTTACAGTTTACTGTTTAGTGTTCGGTTAGTATTTTTGATAATGAATTGCTTGGACATTCATAATTTATTACATATTATTACTTACACATACACACATTTTGCAAATGTTTCGTATTGTCTTACATGGCTCTTAGTACACTAATGTACACTATCAAGAGTGTTTGTCCAAAGATATAATAAAACACAAACACAGACACTTAGTCACTCACTGGAGATTGAACAATTGTGTCTCTATTGTTAGTATTGGTAATGGAGTACACATATCAAATTGTATGTATCAATCACTTTAAAAGTATGGCAAATATTTACAAGACTCTTATGAGAAAATTAAAGATATTTTAAGAAAAAAAATGAAGATATTTTTACACGCAATAAAAATACTAATGAAAAATGAAAAGTAGTAAACTGTATAAATAATGATTAATTAAAACCAAAAGCATATTAATAAGGTTTATTTAAAGTAAAGTTTGTTTTTAGGTTAACACAAAAATCTAACACATATTACACCAAAATTTTTACAGAAATCTCAAACGAATTTTATAAATTTTCAAAAAATATTATTATAATATACTTTTAATAAAAATGTATAGCCTAAGCAAATATTTCATGAAACCTTAAACTATTTTTTTTTTTCATATCAAAAAATTATTTTTAATTTTCAATTTCCCGGAAATAAATACTTTGTTTACCTCACACCTTTTCCTCTCTCTCTATTAAAAATCACTTTATAAATTGCCTTTTAACTACTCTATTTCCACCACATACCCAAACCTTTGTCCCTTTCTTTCTTATTCCTTTTTTTTATCATTTCAACCGTGAGCTAACATTTTATAGCAAATAAATGTTTTTCATCAGAAAATTTAATTTTGAACGCATATTACATGGCGTAAAGCAGTCTGGAAAAGAAAGTAGAAAAAAGGTCGTCACAACAGGATACAGCAGGATACCTTATCATTTTAATTTTGTTCCTTTACATTTTGTGATACATTTTACCTTTATCTATTTCCTGTAATCAGTATTATGATGATGAAGCTATTTAAAAACAGAATAATTTTCTTGTGAATTTTATCTATATTTTGTTTTTGTGTTTAATAGCTGGTAATTAAAGTTAATGAATATTGGGATGAACAAAGTTTTTTTTCTTTTTTTTTTTTTTTTTTTTTTTTTGAAGGGAACATGTAATGAATTTCATTTAAAATTCATTTTAAAAAGTTTTAAATAATGTGTTTAGAGCCATATTAAGGATAAATACAATCGTATAGTAAAATTGCTATAGACTAAACTATAGATAATCGAAGACTAGATTATAGTCAAGACTACAGACCAAAATATAGTCCAAACTATAGACCAGACTACAGTTAAGATTATAGTCTCGACCATAGTATAGACTACAGACTAGAAAATAGCCCAGGCTATAAACTAGACCATAGTTCAAACTATAGACTAGACTATAGTCCAAACTATAGACTAGACTATAGTTCATACTATAGGGTAGAATATAGTCCTGACTATAAACTAGACTTTAGTCCAAAGTATAGGCTAGAATATAGTACAATTGGCTTGACTATAGTCCAGACTATAAATTAGACAATAGACGACTAAAATCTACAATATAGATATGGTTATAGAACAGAATATATACTAAACTATAGTGTGGGCTATAGACCAGACCACAGAGTAGACTTTAGTCCAGACTACTGACTAGACTATGGTCCAGACTACATTCGCTCTACATGCGCATTTAAGACCACAGAGTAGACTTTAGTCCAGACTACAGACTTGAACATGGTCCAGACTAAAGACTAGAATATGGTCCAGACTATAAACTACTACTCCAGACTACAGTCTAGAATACAGTTTCGAATACAGACCAAACTATAGTCCAGACTATAGATTAGACTATAATCCAGACTATTGACTAGACAACAGTCCTAATTATAGACCAGACTATAGTCCAGACTACAGACCAGACTTTAGTCCAGACTACAGACTAGAATATAGTCTAGACTACAGACTAGAATACAGTCCATACTATAAGCTATACTATAGTCCAGACTATAGACTAGACTATAGTCCAGACTATAGACTAGACTATAGTCCAGACTATAGACTAGACTATAGTCCTACTATAGGGTAGAATATAGTCTTGACTATAAAAGAGACTTTAGTGCAAAGTATAGGCTAGAATATAGTACAATAGTCCTAACAATAGGCTTGACTATAATCCAAACTATAGATTAGGCAATAGACTAGACCAAAGTCCAGAATATAGACATGAATATAGAACAGACTATATACTAAGCTATAGTTCATACTATAGACGAGACTGTTGTCTGCACATTTCAGACTATAATGCAGACTACAGACAGCGGGTAATATATAAAGTTTGACAGTTCTAAGTACTAAAAAAATAATCAGCTGATTAAGTGAAGTCAACTGTTTGAATTCGCCTTGGTCTAGAGAATAAACTATAGTAGGTATATAATAGGTAGACTATAGTCCTACTATAGGGTAGAATATAGTCTGACTATAAAAGAAACTTTAGTGCAAAGTATAGGCTAGAATATTGTACAATAGTCCTAACAATAGGCTTGACTATAGATTAGACAATAGACTAGACCAAAGTCCAGAATATAGACTGGACTATAAAACAGACTATATACTAAGCTATAGTTCATACTATAGACGAGACTGTTGTCTGCATATTTCAAACTATAATGCAGACTACAGACAGCGGGTATATAGATAGATAGGGTAGATGTGATACCAGATAGTACATCTCCACCCAGAGACCGATCCCGGTCCTTTGTGAGTCCCTTCAATAGGATAGCTCAGACAGCGGGTAATATATAAAGTTTAACAGTTCTAAGTACTAAAAAAAAATCAGCTGATTAAGTGAAGTCAACTTAAAGAATTCGCCTTGGTCCAGACAGTACAATAGTCTAAACTATAGTCCAGACCTAGCTCAGTTTATTGACTTTACACACAGAAAACTATAATCTAAGAGCAAGATATTGTGATTGAAATATATGATTCCATTTTATCATACTGCGTCCGATTTTAAAGTTCGTTTTTTCATGTTATGATTCGAGTTTTTACTACTTAATATTTTATCTTATCATATTATTATCCTATTCTATCATATTAATGTTGAATTTTATCATATTATTATTCAATCTTAATATATACTAAAACAAAATACATTAATTCAGAATTATTTTTATAAATTGTTTTTGCGTCCATTGCATTTGTTTGAAACTAATAGTTAAAAGTGTTTATTGAACATAATAAAAATATTTACATATGATTTGTTCATTAATTGACTTTATTTATTTGTACCATAATATGTTGAGCAAGATACAAGGTATTTTTTAGTAACAAAACCATTTAATAGTAGTTAATCAATATCTTGTATTGCTTGAATCATATCAAATATAATAAAACCTTGTTTACTTATATTAATTCATGTATAAACTAAATGAGAATTATAATGAAGATGAAGAGGAAAAACAAACAAGTTATGCATTTTTTAATCATATTTGTAAAAAGCATATTTATTTGTAATATTTTATTGTTATGAAAATAATAATATTAATATGATTTAAAAACAAAATATGGGTTAAGAGCATGGAAAAAGACTTATAATATATAATAGTTGTAGAAATAATGATATTTTTCATGTTAATAAAATTTTATTTCTGACAAAAACGAAATTTTTGTAGTCAGTTGACAAAACTGAAACAAAAACATTATGAACACAGTATTATTAAAATTAATGACAACTGACAATGAGAACATAATATTGTTATAGTGAAAATGCCGTAACCATTTTTTTTCTTCATGTAGGCAAGAATATAGTGTTTTAGTATTATTTATTTTATTAACTTGATTATTGTCCTAGTTTTCTTATGAAGAACGTTTTGAACATATAATTTCCCCTCCATTTCTTTTCGTATTAACTTGCCTTCAACCATCATTATTCTTATTTCCCTATTTTGCCTTTAGATAAACCAAAACAAATAAAGGAAATTATTATTAACATAAATCCAGAAAAAAACAAATCCTTTTAGATAACATTTAAAAACAAATTTAGATTGGCCTGAAGGCCTGAAGGCCAATATGTTTATGTGTAATTTATTTGCATTACGGAATGTATGTAAATAAATAAAACTTTCTATTGTTTTAACAAAATTACAAATTGCTAACAAATTAAGGATAACAATTGAATTTATTGTCAAATAATAAAAAAGGATAAGAAAACATAAAGTTTTCACAATATGAAAACTAAGTGAAAATACACAGAAAGAAATTTTTTATTAAAGAAAAAACAGAAAATTTACTTTTATATAGAGGAATCTGGTTTAACATATATTTTATTTTATTAATTTTTTTTAGAGTGTAAATTTTCATATAGTTGTTCTCTGAGGATTTTTATTAGGATTGACATAAATGACAATTTGTAAATTTTTTTTATTGAGTTTAAATATGTATAAACAAAAAACTTATGTTTACAATAACTATGTATAACTTTCAAGTTTATGTCTGGTCTTAAACCTAACATCATGTTCATCATAATTGTGTATGAATACCTAGAAATAAGCCAATAACATTGGGGAATTTCTTTGGTATTATTTATAGCAATATTGAAAATTTTGCTGTTACTTCTTTTAATGAAACATAAATTGAGTTTATGCTTGAGAAGATTATGATCTGTTTTCTTTTTGTATATGTTCTTTTTAATATTGTTCATAGAGACATTTAACAAAACGCCAGACATGCCTTTTACAAATGTCAATAACATTGACCATAAAAACCCCTTGTCAAAATGTCGAATAATAAACTAATGTATCAAATATGGTTTGATTTTCAATAATTTCCTTTAAAATCTATCTACTTAGAAGGGATTTATGGCATCTAACGGACAAAGCGTCTAACCACCACCACCACCATCACTAAAAACTGACCACAGTTTTAACAAGATATACAGCATAACTGGACCCTAATTTTCTGCTTAGACAGGCACTACATAAATTTATGTGTTTATATATATATATATATATATATATTTTTTTTTTTTCTCCTTAACCCTTTTTTTCTTATCAGTTTCTTTTATATTTATTTCTAAGCTAAAGCCTTAAAGCAAGAAACTTAACCCCCTTTTGTTTCTCTATAAGAAAAAATAAATAAACAAAACTCAGCTAGATTTAGATAAACAAGAGTTAAAATTGACAGTATATAAATTCCAACACCAATTCCTATCAAAGTAAAATCTTTAATTTTCTTTAACTCTTTTTTTTTCTTTTTAAACGAAAGAAAGAAAAATTTATTGACCCCTTGTTTCGAAAAAAAGCAAAAAGTTTTAAATGTGTAAGATTAATATGATGCGTTACATAGTGTCTACATTAGAGATTTTTTTATCAAGACAAACGTCAAACTTAACGCGAATTTGTGAAAGGTGGCAACAGTTGCACAAAAACAACAATATGGCGTTCTCATTATTGTTTTTTATATATGCAGTTTGACAACTGTAACAACCAAAATAATAATCAACTGTTTAACTAAGGTTACCTTGTATATATTCGCACTGATTTTGACGTTTGTTTTGATATTAATTTGCTTAATGTAGACACTAGGTTACGGTTATTAAGGCTTTTTTTAATATCATTACATAACATTATATTTTTGTTTATTCAAAGCTTTTGCTCATGACGAAATGAAACTGGTGGCAGCAGTTCTACAAAAGCAACAATAGGGCAAATTCATTAATTTTTTATAAATGGAGTTTGACGCCTAAACGGGTAAGCAAAAAATTGTGCTTATATGAAGTTTGAGAGTTCTAAATACTAAAAAAAAAAAAAAATAATCAGCTAACTAAATGAGGTCGCCTATTTGAATTCGCCTTGCTTTAAGCTTTTGTAAACAAATGCCAGTTATGTAGATTTATGGCAATAGGTAAAATGAAATAAAAAGAAAAAAAGGAAATTGTATATAAATAAGAAAGGAATTTTCATAAAAATACAACTCTTTAATTTTCAATAATTACAGTAATCGTTAAAAAAATTAAACAGTATAAACATTTTAAATTTTAACAATTTTGACCCTTGGTTACCGATTTAGTAATCGTTAAAAAAATAAACAGTATAAACATTTTAAATTTTAACAATTTTGACCCTTGGTTACCGATTTAAATAAAATATAGTGCATGTGTACAGAAGAAAACAGAGGCATGTAAAATGATTTTTTCTCATTTTTATTTTGAGAACTGTGGCAACTCTATAAATTCTAAAGTGATGTAACATATTTATTTAAATGAACATAACTTTTGTTATATAAAAGATATTAAAAAAATAATAATTTTGCAGTGGATTTATCAAAGCTTGTATTTTAAGATGCCGTATAAAAATTTTGAAAATATTTTCATTAAAATATTTTTTGTAAGAATTTTCTTTAGTATCTAAAAAAGTCCATCTTTATTTTTGTTTTTATTATTATTTTTTTTTTTTTTTTTTTGGTAGGAAGCCTTATCAGTATACTTGCTACATAGGAAATTTCAGAGAGGTCCAAATTTTTTGTGATTTTATTTGATAATTTATAAAAAAATGTATACAAATATTTCCTTGTGCTAAATTTAAATAAATTTTCTTTTGGCAATTTTTCCAATGAAAATTTGAGCTTTTAAAAAATCAAACTTTATAAAAACAAAATCGACTTAAATCTACTCAATTAAATTTTATTGTTTTTTAAGTTAATTTCTGAGGACTTTTGACAGTCTGCAGGTTTTTTCTATTTGCGATATAGTTGAAAGAAAAGTAACTTTTTGATCGTATTTGTTGATTGTTAAATAGTTATTAGATAAAATTAAATTTAAAATTGATTTTTAAATTTTCCAGAAGCGGGTTAGAAAAAGTTGTTCGTCATCGCAAAGATAGAAATTTCAAGGGATTTTAATTTTATTTTTATATAACATTTTTTTTAATGTTTCACAATAAAAATTTAAATGTGTTAACGTAGGATTTTCGAGGCAACTTCAAAACAAAATATAATAAAAAAAAAAAACGCTGCGATAATCCCCAATGTAAATAGGCTCTTACATATTTTGACGATTTTTTGATTTGTAGAAAAATTAAAATCTCGAATAAAATTTATATTTTGAATGAAAAAGGATTAATAGAGTTTACCAAATATGAAGATAATCTGATAACATCCTGTCAAGAAATATTTTTTTTTTTTTTAATCTTTCATAGACTTTAGAATATTTACATTTATTGAGAAATCATTTATACGAAATCATAAATATTTTACTTTATTCATTTTTTTTTTTAATTATTTGAATAATTCGAATAACTTTAAATACGTTATCGAATAATTCAAACAAATTAAAATGCCTTATTCGAATTATTCGTTTTGTTCGAACAACAGAAAAACCGAACAATTTGAATACTCTAGTAAATATATATTTGAATTTTGTCCTTATTTTCAAAAATGCTAGAAAATGCTAATCATGTCATTAAAAACTGCTAAATAATATGTCAAATGCTAACTCACCTAAGATGGCGAATCTATTTTAAGAATTTTGTATATTATTAGACAGTAGGAATCTATTTTGTATATAATTAGGTAATAAGGATTGAATTTTAAGGTTTTGATTATTGCTACTAAGATTTCGCTTTCGCAGTTTAACCTTTATTTTGCTTTTAGCCTCAAACTTTTCGTTTTAGCTTCTAGAGCTTTTTTTTCTAGCCTTTTTTTCATTCTTTAAATGGCGTTAATAATAACAACGTAGAAAATAGGGTCTTATTTGATATTACTAATTTTATTTTTATAGAATCGTCCATTTAAGCATTTTTGTGTATTTATTCACACAAAAAACCGAAATTATTTATATATTTGACAAAAATTTTCCCCTGCGGTACTTCGTTCTCCACATCAATAATAACTTAACTAATTTTATGATCTTACTAAATCGATTTTTGTAATTATTTTTTAATATAATTCATTAAGTATACAACAATTTATGAATATAATTAAAAAAAAAAAAAACTCTCATTAAAGCGAAAAATCACCAAAAAAAAATTGGAAATGTTTAATCAAAAAGGAATTATAATTCTAAAATGACGATAAATCACTTGAAAAAAATTACTAGTTTTTCATATGAAACATAACCCAAATTTGTATTTTTCATTGGATAATTTTGCTGGCAGCCGTTCCATGTTTTATACATAAATGTATTACAATATCTTAAAAAATGTCAAAAACTAATGAGAACGTGAAAAAAATGTTTTAAAACTAAAAAAACAGCTCATTTTGGTTTTATTTTTAAGACGTTTAGTTTTTTTTTGCCTTTTTTAAAGTTCATCTTTTTTCTCACCTCCTGGCAACACTGCATAGCACTCATGTAATGCTCTCTCTTACATAGTGTCTACATTAGAGATTTTTTTTATCAAGACAAACGTCAAACTTAACGCAAATTTGTGAAAGGTGGCACCAGTTGCACAAAAACAACCAAAATATATATATATTCGCACTGATTTTGACGTTTGTTTTGATAAAAATTTGCATAATGTAGACACTAGGTTAAGTATGTATTACTTTAAGGCACGTATACAATAGTGTAGGATATCATATAGTCGGTCTTCACCGAATATACATTTCTTTTTAATAGTAATTTATTTTGTAATTAAAAGTATTTAGGTTGCTCGTTCCACCGTTATTTATATATATATATTCTATTGATTTAAATTGTTTTCTTTATTGTCAGTTAAAATTGGAATGAGAAGTTATAGGAACCTTTAGTTTTTAAACGCATGTTGTATTTTTATTGTTCTTTTTATTTTTGGCAAGGTTAACAGAGTAAATAACATTTTTAAAACTAAAGAAAAATAAAGTTTTGATGTAAGAAAAAATAACCATAATGGAAAAAAGTCATCTCCACATTGGAAAATAATATAACGAATTTTGGTTAGAAATAAGCAAAACGGCAACACTGATCTTATCATAACGATTTCTGACTGCTTAAAAGGTTGGCTACATTTTTTTTAAATAGAACTCCATCTGGCATCTCTACCTTCTACACAAACAGCTGCAAATTGCAAATGCCGTGAACAAAACAAAAACTGACATTTCATTGATAATTTTCTTTTATTCCTAGCTTCCCAATTTCGTCTTTTATCCAATAAGAATAAACAGTTGTTGAAAAAGGAAAAGATGAAAAAACAATAAACCGTAGAGACGGCGGGGGCGAGCAAAACATCAGAAAAGAAGTCCAATGGTTTTTATTATACACACACGCATAATTTTACAGAAGAAAAAAATTTTTTTGCAACAAAAATTGGGCAAATAAATAGTTTTAAAGAAAAACTATATTAATTTAATAATAAATTGATTTGTTGTGAAAAATAAAAATTTACAAAGTGTCTCATAGTGAGAAAATTAAACCGAAACAACGTTTTAAGGTTTATGATACGTTCATGCTAAGGGCGATTTTAGGGTCGGATTCGACCGATTCTCAGGAGGACCCAGGAGCAGCAGCAACGGGGGCGTCTGGTGTTAGTGGTAATAGTAGTGTTGGTGCAGCAGGAGGTAGTAGTAGTGGTGGCAAAAATTCAAATAGTCCGGCTGCTGGCTCGCAGGGAACTAGTACAAAAGGCGGAGCCGGCAGTGGTACGGGCAGATTAGCTAGTTCTTTTTGTCGTGGTGGATGCAGTCGTTCCATATCGTCAAGTGCGGTCTTAAACAATTCAAATTACGATTACGGTACCCCAGCCACTGTAGCTCCTTCCACCTCGACACATTCGGGCAGTGGGTGTATAGCATGCGAAGCTGATAAACATTATCAGCAACATCACTCAGAAACGGGAGAACGTAAAAGTAGACGTAGTTTTGCCACACGCAGTAGTTGCAGCAAAATGTCACATTCCAGTTCTAGTTCTATGCGTAGCAGTTCACGCAGCTGTATGTCCAATAACTCCAAATCCGTTTCACCGGGCAGCTATAGTTGTAATGCTTTAAATGTGGATTTTAGCACCTATACGGCCACTCATCAATGGACGAAAATGTTAGAGTGTGCAGAATTTGTGGGAGCCAAGTAAGTTGTAATTACAATAAATGTAGTTATGGAGGAAAAAATATATATTTTATAACTTCCAGACGTTCCAAACACACTGTGGTAGCCTATAAGGATGCAATGTATGTTTTTGGTGGGGACAATGGGAAAACCATGCTTAACGATTTGATACGTTTCGGTGTTAAAGATAAATCTTGGGGTCGTGCATGCGCCACTGGCACACCTCCAGCTCCCCGTTATCATCACTCGGCTGTGGTGTTTGGCAATTCCATGTTTATTTTTGGTGGCTATACGGGAGATATCCATAGTAATTCAAATCTTACGAATAAAAATGATTTATTTGAATATGAATTTCAGCGAGCCATGTGGGTGGAATGGAAATTTTCGGGAAAGTAAGTTGAGGAGAGGAAAAATGTTTAAAAACATAACTTTATTGTATGACTTTTGCTTCTTGTTAGAATGCCAGTAGCTCGCTCGGCGCATGGCGCAGCTGTATATGATAATAAAATGTGGATTTATGCAGGATATGATGGCAATGCTCGTTTAAATGATATGTGGACTTTAAATTTAACGGTGAGTAAATGAAAATCAAATATTAAAATCCTGGTTTAAATATAGTCTATTCTTAGACTCGACTATAGTCTATTCTATAGACTCGAATATAGTCTATTCTATAAACTCGACTATAGTCTATTCTATAAACTCGACTATAGTCTATTCTATAAACTCGACTATAGTCTATTCTATAGACTCGAATATAGTCTATTCTATAAACTCGACTATAGTCTATTCTATAAACTCGACTATAGTCTATTCTATAAACTCGACTATAGCCTATTCTATAAACTCGACTATAGTCTATTCTATAGACTCAACTATAATCTATTCTATTGTCTCGACTTTAGTATATTCTATAGCTCGACTATATCCTATAGTCTTGACTATAGTATATTCTATTAATTTCGTCTAAAGTTTAGTCTATTTCATAGTATCGATTATAGTCTGCTCTAAAAGCTCAACTATAGTCTATTCTATAAGCTCGATAATAGTTTAGACTATGGACTCGGCTTTAGTTTATAGGACTGTATTTGTCTATACTCTTGACTATAGTTTAGTCTATAGTCTCGACTATGGCCTAGTCTATGTAAACTAACAAACCTACATTAAATTTAATTTTTGAAATTTAAGGTTTTTTCATGTTTTTTTTTTTTAGTATTAATATGTTTTTAGTTAAGTTTTCCAAAATCGTAATATCTAAAATTTGTTTTTCAACCTAACCTCAAAAGTTGTTTTGTATTTTGAAGTTATCTTTAGTTTAGAAATAATTGGTAGTTTAAATTTTATCCAAATTTTATTTATTTTTTTTTTTTTATTTTTGAAATTTAGGGTTTTTTCATGGTTTTTTCGTATTAATGAATTTTAGTTAAAAAATTTCCAAAATCAAAATGTGTTTTAAATTTTTGTGAAAAATATCAATGCCATTCGGTTTCTCTTTAATTTAGAAACAATTTTTAACCTGAAATTTAATTTTGCAAATTCCCTTTTTTCTTAAGTATTAATTGATTTTTTAGTTAAAAGTGTTCAGTGTAACCTCAAAAGTTTATTTTTATATTTTAAAATTTTTTGAAAAAGTTTAATGACATTTGGTTTCTTTTTAATTTAGATACAATTGTTAGTTTAAATTTTTCCAAAATTGTAATTATTACAACATTTTTTCAACCTAATTTTGAAAATTCACTTTTTTTCTTAGATGTTAATTACTTTTTGCCTAATTCACATTTGAATTTTTCCCAAATTTTAATTATTTAAATTTTTTTTCAACCTGGAAAAATGATAACACCATTTGGTTTCTTTTTAATTCAAAAACAATTGTTAGTTTAAATTTTTCTGAAATTTTAATTATTAAAATTTTTCAGCCAAACCTCAAATTTAATTTTGAAAATTCTTTTTTAGATCTTAATTGCTTTTTTATAATTAATTGCTTTATTAATTTGAAAATTCACGATTTTTTCATGGTGTTTAATTGCTTCTTATTTTATTAATATTTTTACTTAAAATTTTTTCAAAATTTTAATTAAAATTTATTTTTAAACATAACCTCAAAATTTAATGGTATTTAGAAAAATGTTAATGTTATTTTAATCTTCTTTGTCATAGAAACTATAGTGTCAATTATAGTCTAGTCTATATTATCCACTATAGTATATAATCCTATCTATAGTCTTGTCTATAGTTGGGTCAAAGAGAAGAAACATTTTCTTAAACCCTTTTTCTTTCTAGGGTGAAAACCATCAATGGGAGGAAATCGAACAAAAGGGTGAACGTCCCCCCACTTGCTGTAATTTCCCTGTAGCGGTGGCTCGTGATTGTATGTATGTCTTTTCGGGACAAAGTGGTATGCAAATAACGAATTCTTTATTTGAATTTAATTTTAAAACTAAAACGTAAGTAAAAAAAAATAAGTCAGAAATAATTTTCAATACCTAACCAAATTTATCCTTCGATTCTAATTAAACTTTTATAGCTGGCGTCGTATTGGCAACGAACATGTTTTAAGAGGCGTAGCCTCTCAACCTCCCTCTAGACGCTATGGTCACACCATGGTCCATCATGACCGCTTCTTATATGTCTTCGGTGGCTCTGCTGATTCTACTTTACCTAATGATTTACATTGTTATGACTTAGACTCTCAAGTATGGTCTATAATACAACCCGAAGCCAATTCAGATGTACCCTCCGGCCGAGTATTTCATGCTAGTGCCGTTATTAGTGATGCCATGTATATATTTGGTGGAACGGTAGATAACAGCGTAAGACGTGGTGATACCTATCGTTTTCAATTCTCTAGCTATCCCAAATGTACATTACGTGATGATTATGGAAAATTTTTCAATGAAAAACAATTCTGCGATATACAATTTATAGTAGGGCCCGAAGAAATCAAAATAATGGCCCACATTGCCTTTGTGGCAGCTAGATCAAAATATTTAAGAACTAAAATATTAGCAGCACGTGATGCTAGACAACAACAAATGGAAAAAGTATTTGGTTCAGCTTGTGTAGTGGTACGCAATTGTCCTCAAGGTGCTAATCAAGAACCTTTATTGGAAGTTAGATTACCGAATGCTAATCCAGAGGCCTTTGAAATTATTTTAAATTATATTTATACTGATCGTATTGATTTAAAAGAATCTTACACTAAGAATATTATAATTTTAATAACGGATATTTATCAATTGGCGGGTTTGTTTCAAATGCCACGTTTAGCTCATGGTTGTATACAATATTTGGATTTTAAAATTAATAAACAAAATGTTTTGGAAGCATTGTATAATGCGGATAAAAAGAAGTAAGATTTTTGAGATTTTGAAAAAGGTATTCAATAAATTTAAAATTTTTTTTCAGAATACAAATTGTCAAGGATCATTGCATGCATTTTTTGGTTAAAGAAGAAAACTTTACTGATGTGGTCATGTCCAATGAATTTAGTGATTTAGATAAGCCTTTGCTAGTAGAGATTATACGCAAAAAATTAAATCCTAGTAAAATAGCTGCTGATCCTAATATGGACAAGAATGTGGGTAAGTAAAGGGTAAAAATTATTTAACCAAATTAGGAAACAATTAATAACTTTCTTTTTAAGGCACTACTTTGGAAAGTGATATGGCGGTATTTTTGGAGTCTACGGGCAAAGATTTCTGCGATATTAGTTTGGTTTTGGAAGGTCAGGTTATCATGGCTCATAAATCTATATTATCAGCTAGAACACAATATTTTCAGGCCATGTTTCGTTCATTTATGCCACCGGATAATACAGTTAATGTAAGTTTTATATTTATAAACAAAAACAGGAAAAATTAGACTAGTGGATACTATAAACTAAATATACACAAGACTACAGTATACTATAGACCGACCTATAGAAAAGACTACAGACGATACTATAGATGAAACTATAGAAGGGACTACAAACGAGACTACAATCAAAACTATAGATGAGACTATAGTCGAGACTATAGATGAGATTATAGCCCAGACTATAGATAAGACGAAGCTATAGATAAGACTATATATGAGACTATAGTCGAAACTATAGACTATACTATAGTCGATACTATAGACTATTTTGTAGTCGAAACTATAGACTAGACTATAGATGAGACTATAGTCGAGACTATAGAGGAGACTATAGTCGAGACTATAGAGGATACTATAGTCGAGACTACAGAGGAGACTATATGAAAACGTAGACTACTCTATAGATGAGACTGTAGTCGAGAATATAAATGAAAGTATACTTGAGACTATAAAATAAACTGTAGGCGAGACTAGAGTCGAGACTATAGGCGAGACTATAGTCGAGACTATAGACCAAACTGCAGATAAACACGACTCTATAGTCGAAACTGTAGAATAGTGTATAGTCGAGACTATAAACTAAACTATAGGTAGAACTATAGACGATACTATAGGCTAAACTATAGACTAAACCATAGATGATACTATGTTCGAGATTATAGGCTAAACTAGAGTCGAGTCTATAGACTAAATTATAGAGTAGACTATAGACTAAACTATAGGCGAGACCACAGTCAGGACTGCAGGCTAAACTATAGATTAGACTATAGTCATAACTTCAGACTGTAGATTAAATATCTATAGTCTCGACTATAGTCAAGAGTAGACTATTAGATTGTGATCTATTTTATTAGGCTGAATTATTTTATTTACATTTTTTTCTGTTTTTAATTCTCCCTTTCTTTCAGATTTCCATTGGCGACATTTTACCCTCCGTTGAAGCCTTCCAATCCCTACTACGGTACATCTACTACGGTGAAACCAAATTACCGCCACAAGATGCCCTCTATCTCTTTCAGGCACCCCATTTCTATGGTCTCTCCAATAATCGTTTACATTCATTTTGCAAATATTCCCTAGAACACAATATAACGTATGAAAATGTCCTGCAAACCTTAGAAGCTTCGGATTATACGAAAATTTTCGATATTAAAGAACATGCCTTAAAATTAATTGTTAAGGATTTTGCACGAGTAGCACGTTTACCCAAAATATCTGGATTATCACGTGAGCTTCTTTTGGAAATAATACGAGCTGTAGCTGATTCACATGGTGAATTTTTAACACGTATTAGTATTAATACAGATATCTGAAAATTGGTGTTATTACAGCCTGCTTTACAATTCCTATTGGCCTGGCTGCAAAAGGGCAACAACAATACAAGTTGCAACAGCAATGCTGTTTGACACCTTAAAGTAAAATACAACAACGTTCATATGCATACATAAATATAATTTATGTTTTTCTTTTATTATTTTTTATATAATATTTATTAACTTAAAAAAATAATAATTAATGAAAATATTCTTTAGAACAAATATATGCAAATTTAAATGTATCTTATGCTGTATAACTCTTTAAATAATCTTTATAAGTGTTATTTATTTATCTGTAAATGTAAAAAAATTCTCGAAATTTATTTAAATACTCTCCACTATCTCTTACTTATCTTTCAATGTATAATTCAATAATCTTTTCATTTTAATTTTTATTATTAACTTAAAATTTTCTGTGTATTTAATCTATCGATATTTATATATTTAAGATTTTATTAATGTATTCTTTAAAGCTTCAAGCATGTTTATTTGTTTTTAAGTGGTGTAATAATGTTTAATTTGTCTCTTAAATATTTTTTAATTTAATAATTTTTAAATAATCTTTTTGTTTTATATTAAATATAACATACAAAAAGATTCCATTAAAATAAAGCTAAAAAATTAATTATTTGGTTTTTATTTTTTAATAAAGGCATTCTATAGTGCTGATTGTAGAGCAGCATTTAGACCGAAAGTTATAAATTTTTACAAAATTCATTTTATCTCCAGCAGAAATGAAATATTTATTTCCAAATTACAATTTTGAGAAATCTTTAAATTTCGAAAATTCTAAATTAATTTCGAAAATTAATAATGGCTAAATTTTTTTTAATGATGAACATTATTATTTCGATTAATTTCAATTCGAATAATTTTTGTAGAACACTGAAAAAGATTTATTAGATACTAGCAGAATGGAATGCATTTTCTGATACGCTACGATCGTCATCAGCATCCATTGTGCCTTATAGTGTAAATTGTAAAGATCTTCTTTTTAACTCACACTCTTGAAGAAATAGAATACATAACTTCATCACTTTACATAATCTAAAGTCTTAAGTATTGAGTAGAAATGCATTCCATCCTGCTAGTGTCTAATAAATCTTTTTCAGTATTCTACAAAAATTATTACATTAATTAGCCTGAATAAAGAAAATTAAAAATTATTGGCAATTTTTTATGAAGATTACTTATTTATATAGTTTAAATATTTTTTATAAAATATTTAACATTTTCGATTTTGCCAATATTTTCGAATATTGATTTTAACACAAAAATCTTCTAATTTTAATAGAAATTACTTTTTAATTTTTATATAAAATTTTAAATTTGCGAAAGTTCGAAATTATGTTCGAATAAGAAATTAACCTCAGAAAATTGATAATTTTATTATATTACACTTGTTTTTAATATTAAAACGAGATTTTTTAATATTATTGAGTTATTGAGAACTTAATTTCAAATGTAGATTTTGGTCCAAAAACTATAAAATTGTATTCAATATTAATTGTATATACAAAATAAGTTGACTTGTTACAAAATATCTCAAGTTTAAACAATTTTAAAAATTATCAAAAATTCGAATTTATTTTCAAAAATGAAAATTAACTCAAAAGTTACATCACATATTACAAATATTTTTTTATAAAAAATTACTTGTATTTCTTATTTTGGCCATTTTCGAAAATTCGAACTTAATTTCGAATATAGATTTTGGTTAAAAACTATCAAATTTGCGTCAACATTAAAAAATATATTTAAATAAATAAATTTTTTTTTGAAAATTTTTAGAATTTTCGAAAATTCGAACATATGTATTTTCGTATAAGAAATTAATTTCAGAAAAATTTTAATTTTGTTTTAATATTAAACCGAGATTTCTTGTTTAATATTTCTAATATTCTGGATTTTTTGCATTTTCAAAAATTCAAACTCAGTTTCGAATACAAGTTTTAGTCCAATAACTACGGAATTTGCCTAGATTTTAATTGTGTATGCAAAAGATTTAAAACATTTTCGAAAATTCGAATTTAATTTCGAATAAAAAAATTAAAACAAGAAGTATATAATTTAGTTAAAATATTATTATTAAATTAAGATTTCTTATAAAATATAACTAACTTACTTGATTTTTAGCATTTTCGAAAATTCGAATTTAATTTCGAATGCATTTACGAAAATTTGAATTTAATTTTGAATTTAGAAATTAGCACAGAATCTATCAAATTTGAAAAAGTATTACTTCTTTAAACAGAATAAATAAGTTTTATTAAAAAATATCGCCGATTTCAAGAATTTTTAGCATTTTCGAAAATTTAATTTCGAAGATAGATTTTGGTGCAAAAACTATAAAATTTTCATAACTAATTTGCTTAATTTTTAGAATTTTCCAAAATTCGAGTTAAATTATTATTATAGAAATTAGCGCAAAAACTATTTACTTTTAATAAATATTACTTGTTTATATAGAAAAAATAAATTTTATTACAAAATATGGGCAATTTCTACGATTTTTAGCATTTTCAAAAATTCGAACTAAATTTCGAAAATAGATTTTATTCCAAAAACTATGAAATTCTAACTTGTTTTCGAATAAGAAAATTAAACAAAAAGTACATAATTTAGCAAAAAAAAAAAAAAATATATATATATATATATATATATATATATATATATACTTATTTTTATAATTAAAATAAGATTTCTTATAAAATATGTCTAATTTGCTGGATTTTTATCATTTTCGAAAATACAAAATTGATTTCGGATATAGAAATTAGCGCAAAAATTATTAAATTTGCATAAATATTACTTGTTTATATAAAATAAATATTTTTTTTTTTTTTTTTTTTGTAAATATCTCCGAATTCAAAGATTTTTATATTTTAGTCCTGAAATAATTAAATTTTAATAAATATTATTACGTCTTTATAATAGCCAATATTTATTTCAAAATATCACAGATTTCTAAGAATTCTAGCATTTTCGAAAACACGATTTTAATTTAGTGGTACAAATGTGTATTTTTTTTTTTTTTTTTTTTTTCAAAATTACTTATTTTTCAATATGGATAATATTTTTCGTTAAAAATTTCAATTTGAGTATGTTTTAGCAATTTCGAACATAGATTTTGGACTATGACGGCCAAAAGGCTTGGTTGCATAAATATTATTAATACAGTAAAAATGCATTTTCTTACAAAAGAATTCAGATTTTAAAGACTTCTTGCATTTTCAACAATTCGAATTTAATTTAGTAACACAGATGTGTAAATTTAATTCAAACTTTATTTCGAATATAGATTTTCGACCAGAAACTATAAAATTTTGATTTAACATTACTTTTTTTATACGAAAAATAAATTTTCTCAGATTTTTAACATTTTCGCTAATTGGAAATTTTATTTTGTACGATAAACTTCAGATTTTGGTTCAAAATTACTTATTTTTCCAATATAAATATTTTTTTTTCAAAAATAAAATAAATTTGAAAGTTTTTTAACAAATTAAAAAATTCTAACATAATTTCGAATATAGATTTTATTGAAGACACACCAAATTTGCACAGAATTTATAAAATTGCTTAGATTTTAGGGATTTATAATATTTTCGAAAATTCGAACTTAATGCCGAATATATTTAGATCTCAGTCGAAAAAATAACAAATTTTCTTAAATAGTACTTGTTTATACAATATTAATACTTTTTCTAAAAAATCTCTAAAATTTTAAACAATTTTAGCAATTTCGAAAATTTGAACTTAATTTCAAAATTTAAGTTATAGCAACAAATTAGAAATTTTCAACATAGATAATATTTTCGTACAATTTGAACTTTTTAGCAATTTCGAAAATTCAAAATATATTCGAAAGTAACTAGTGGCTGGTAAATCGATTTCTATTATGGTCGAAAATCGATTCTCTGTCATAAAACGATTATTTTGTGGTAGATTCTTTCCAGCCAACCTTATACTGAAATCGACTTTTAGGCTTCGATTAATCGAAAAATGAACTCTGCACAGTTAAGTAGTTTTTTGCACAAATAAATTGCAAATTTTTAAATTTTCTAAAAAATAATTTTTAAAAGATTTTGATAAAAAGATTTTAATAAAAAATAAATACACTTCAAGAAATTTTTGTTAAATACAATAAAGGAACTTTTAGTATGAGTTATATAAAATCTACATTCGTAAGAGATCAGTCGCCAAAATACTTGAGCATGCGTTACCGCAGTACCGGACAATCACATAAAGAATGTTTCTAATCCTTCTGCAATAATCTATTTCTCAAGCCCCTATTTTTCAGTTCGACCAGAGGAATATGTTCAACTAATTGATTACAGTTAAGTCACCTTTCAAATAAAAATCGATAGTCTATATCTTCGGTTTCAGTGCTAGCTTCATATGTAATAATTTATATCATTGCATATTTGGAGAAATTATTAATTTACTTCCTATGTTTTACAAAATTCTATGGTGCTAAACTTAAGACATTTAGCGGAAGTAGATTATTACTTTTTATTATCTTATGATTTTTCTTATAGTAATTTAAACACCTAATGGTTTATAACATAATTTAAATTAGATATATATGATATGATACACTTACTGTATCACATCTCCACCCAGAGACCAATTTCTGTCCATTGTGAGTCCCTTCAATTTTACTTGATAGAATAAAGAGAAAAAGAGAAAAGATCAAGAAAATAGTGACTAAAGACTAAGAAAAAGTTATTAGGGATACACCCCTAATGCCCACTTAGCCAACCTATTCCCATAACGAAGCCTATGACGTCTACAAACTCCCTATTCCGAACGTCACATAGCCCGTCGAGAAATTGACTGCCTTACCATTTTATCCTAAGTTGCTGCAATCGTGGACAGTAACACACAATATGCTCAATAGACTCGGTCTCATCAACGTTCTCACGCATTCTACAAAAATCAGAATTGCCAGCGTCCCATTTAGATCTCATCTTCCCTATCATGCAGTGTCCCGTTATGACCCCTATCATGATCCTTAAACTTTTCCTACTCAAACTCAGAAAAGTACTTGTATCTGTCGAGCGCCGGCCATATCGCCTTCGATACCTTACAGTCTTCTCTACTCTCCCAAGCCGAATTGGTTCTAGCCGAGATCCATTCAAATTTAATTTTAATTCATTTTTTAATAATTTTTCAAATAGTAATTGATTAAAAAGTCGATTATAGAGTTCAATTAATCGAATATAAAAATCTAAAATGGTTCATCGAAAATCGATTAACTTTTCGTACCATTCACTGACAGAAACTGTGAAATTTTCTTAAATATTTTGTGGCTTATGAAGAAAAAAATTAATTTTCGTATAAAATATCTCAAATTGTAAAGATTTGTAGCATTTTCGAAGATTCGAACTTAATTTCGAAATTCAATTTATAGCAACAAATTATATTTTTTTCAAAACTGTTTATTTTTGCAATAAAATACAATACTACATTAGCGTACAAAGTTCTCCGCTTATTCCCAGCTTTTGTTGAAGGTTTTCTTGCAATTAACTTAATCTTTTTTTTTATAAAAATATCAATTTATTTAATTTTATACTTTTTAAAATCCATGACATTGTTTTATTATAAATATTTTAATGAGAACAAAGATTGCCAAAACTGTTGATTTTTTAACAATTTTTTTTTCGGTTATATAAACATTTTTTCAGCTCTATTTTAGATTTCGAGTTATAGGTACTTGAAGTTATGATATAAGAATGCAATTTTCCCATTCCTCTTTTAATATATATGAACAATATGTGTATCATTGGAAATGTCTTAAAAAGGTCTTTCGATTGTTGTTCATATTCATTAAAGGAGGAATGAGAATAATGCATACCTATATTATAATTTCAAGTATCCATAACTCGAAAACTAAGAGCGAGCAGGCAAAAAATTTTACACTACTTTAATTATTTAATAATCAAGTGTGCTGGTAATCTTGATTTATGCCTGTATGTTCATTTTCATTATTAAAAATTTAATTTATAATAAATTTAAAATATTAAAAAAATGTATAAAAATCTTACCAACTGATCAATTATTTACTAATTCTTATTTGTATCTTTAAAATTATCAGACATTTACTGTTTCTCCTTTTCTCCGTTAACTATTCCAGCATTTTATTTTCACCTTCTTCTGTTTGTCCGCCCCCGCCAGTTTCTAGTTTCATTAAATCCACTGATTGTTCTAAACATTTCATTTGTTCTTCCAATGCTTGTTGATGGGAACGTAAAGCTAAATTATAGGGTCGTATACGTTGAGCCGCATCCTGTATAGTCTCTAGAGTTTCTAATAAATCCATAATTTTGGTCTGGGAATCACCAAAGTCTTCTAAGGTGCGAGGATCTATGGATTCTTCATATTCGCACAGTTGTTTATAAATGCTATCAACGCGGCGATTAATACTCTCCACCTGGAAATTATTAAAGAGTTTAGATATTTATTTTATTTTTTTAATATTAATGAATTTACTAATTTTATATGATCTTGTGTTATAGAATCTTGTAATTCACTCATTTTGTTTTAATTTTAATAAGAATTCTGTGAATTCCATGAAATAAAAAGCAAATCAAATACGTTTTCTTGTATTGAATTTAAATTATGTTTTTTGCTCGGCAACAAATGTCAAATCACAGCTGCGAATAGGGTTCCCAGATTTTTTGAGTCTTATCCCAAAATAGCAAAATTTCATCCCCAAAAATTCCCAAATAACTGCTTATATTGTCCCCAAAAATCCCCACTAAAATAATACCTTTGTTTTAGAGATTGCTATAAACCACATTACCTTTTTTACTTCAATCCATTTCCTTTGTAGATATACAGGTTTGGGAAGGTAAATTTACCTAAATAGACAATATTGAAAAATAAAATTTCCTATAGGTTTTCAAAAAAAAAAAAAAAAGAGATTATATGGAAATTGTTTTCACATTTGTGTCAATAAACTTTTTAGGTAAATAATTTATATCATTTTTATAGTTAATGGAAATACCGAAGATTAAGTTTTTAGGAAAGTACGATATATTAAGTTCCATTGTTTCAATAATTTTTGATATACTTTATTCAACTTTTTAACAACTAATTATAATATATGTATAATTATTGAAGGTTTCTTAATTATTATTACAGTAACAATAATAGAGTGACAATTGCTCAAATATTACCTTCTCAGCCAATCTGTTAAATTATCATCTTCTTGCAGAGATTTGAAGTATTTTTTTAACTTTATGGTGTCATATTTAGTATAACAGTTATTTTTTATTATCTTCGTTGCACTACACCAAGGCAGATTAATCAGGTAGTGACATTTAAACAGCTGAGAATTTTTTTCTTCTTTAGCAGCAAATTGGCGGGTTGTGTTCTAAAATCTGTATTGTTAAATTGTTGTTTATGTTTACAATCTTTGTTTACATTTTTGTTTACTTTGGTGTTAATGCATCTTTTATAGGGCATTCAGACCGACGCGTACTTACGTACTTTCGTGATTTCGGTCAAAATCAAGTTGAAATTACGTAAATTCCCACACATTTTGACACTTGCGAAATTACATAATTTTGTGTAATTTCGGCCATTTCCGTGCAACTCTGTACATGGTTGGAAAAATACTTTTTTCAACTATGTACTGCATGTTTCAATCGTGAGAAGAAAAAAAAACAATTGACAGCTGATCTTAAATTTAAACACAAATCTTAAAATTAATAATTAAAGTGATTTTGCAAAATGAAACATATCCTTTTTACCTTTGCATGTCTAACCATTTTTAATTGTTCAATTAACAATTTCTATTAGCAAGTTTTTTATTAATAATTTCCAATTTAGTAAGTAATTGTTTCTTGTTTCCATTTCAAAATACTTTATTTACCCCTATAACAATTTAAAATGTAAACAATAAGTATCAACTGCTCAGGAAATTACATCAAATGTCATCTAGCCAGTATGAACACTTTAGATTTCATTCGTGCCAGTCTGAACAAGGCTTTATTACTTTTTTTATTACTTGATATGTCAAATGTGTTTTTGTTTTTTGTAAACAAACATGTGAAATGTCAAAATTAAATTTGACATACGAAATTTCAATGCCAAAACAAAATACAGTTTTTTAGTAGTAAAGTTGTCGATACCTTACAATATGTACCACTCACTGCATTATTGTTTGGTTGACCACTTTTTTGTTTATTTATTTTTTATTTCTTTAAATAAGTTGTGGATGAAAATTAAAACAATTTAATGCATTTAATTTATTTCACAAACATTTAAATCATTTATGCACTTTTTATGCGTCATAAGTAAAGTTTTACTATTGTGGTTAAAAAGTCATTTCAAAGGGAGTTTTCACCGAAAATTCACAGGTCTATTAAAAATTTAAATTTCTTACGAAACCAATTTTTCCTGGGTTGCATAAAACAAACATTTTTTCCACATGATTCTGACTAGTTTTTACTATCTTCATATTAAATTATAAAAGCACTTATCAGACCTATTTACTATAAAAAGTTTGTTTAAAAAATTGTTACAGTCTAAAATTAAAAATTAATGAAAAATTTTGAGAAAAGACATATTTTTTATACATATTTTAAATTCGCTTAACAAATTCAACTTTGGTCGGTTGTATTATGATGGAAAATGAGTAGTACTAAAAACAGAATTGATTTTTTGGAGTTTTAAAGTAGTTACTATTAAATTACGATAACAAAAGCACTAAAGGAAATATAATACAAAAATTGTATTTTGGACAAGTGGTCGGAGAAACCATACTGCACTGTTGTTGATTAAATAAATAAATAAATACTAATAATAAATAAACGTTTAATTTTTGTTAAGTTAAAAAGAAAAATTATAGAAATAAAATAAAAATCTCCAAAAATCTCTAAAACCTGAAATTCATTCCCAACAAATCCTTTAATCCTCATTTCCCAAAGAAATCCTTAATTTGGGGATAAATATTCATATGTGACAACACTGGCTGCGAAGTAGCTATATATACATGGTTGTATTTTTAGTAGTATTAAGCAAAATAGTTGGCTGCGCGATAAATTTAACGGACATTTGTTGTTTATTTTTATAAACTAAATTAAAAAAACTATAAAAATTAAATAAAATATGTATTTATTTCAGTATATCCTTATGAAGAAATTCTTAAAAATTAATCTTAAAATTACATTTTTCTATTGGTTAACATTCTATTTACCTTTCTCTATCTTTAATTTTTTTTAACTAATCTAATGAGCGGCTGGCAACTATACTTTGTTTACCTTTCACAGCTGCTCTTAGAACAAAACTGGCGGTTAATTTTTTTTCAGAATTTTAAATTTTTTTATCGGAACAAGCAGAAGATTTTGTTTTTCCAATTATTCCAAACAAAATGCACTTTCTAACCCTTTTAAAATCTGGAGTTTCTGTCAAGGTAAATAATTTCTCTTAAATCTCTATAAGTACTTTAAAAAAATCTTAAATTTCTTTTCCCCCCTTCAGAATGCGGCATTGGAATTTGTTCAAATTTTGCTAAGAAAATCCTGGCAAGAAAATGAATTATGTTTAGAATTATCTTGTGACTTTGTTAATGATCTGCTAAATGCCATTGGTCTGGAAACGTTTATAACACCCGAACAAATTAATGCCGGCGGCACATATGAGTGGCCTTTGGAACAAATACAAATTTACAATTTTCACTATGTTGAAATGGATTTTAACAAGGTTAAAGAGTTTTTGCGAGAGATATTCTCTTTGGTGCATTTACAACATGAAATATTCATTAACGATTTAAAGGATTTACATGGTGATGATGATTTTGAAAGTCCGGTGGAATATTTAATGCAATTGATGGCTGTTTGGTGTAATGTTTTCAAGCAATTGCAAAAGTTAAAGGAACTACAGGCGAACAAGAGATTTGAGGAGCCATTGGCTAGGATAAGTAAGTAGGAAAAGGGAGGAAAGCATTTTTGAGAGATATTACATCATATTTCCTGTTATAGATTTTCATTTGTTGGAGGGCATGCATAAGCTGCGCAAATCATATCGTTTGGATTTTCATTTGCTGGATGCTATATGTAATCGCTTGTATTGGAGTGCGGTGCAGGGTTTATTGTAAGTACATAAATATAAAGAGACTAGACCCTGACTACAGAGTAGACCATAAACTAAACTATATGCTAGACAATAGACGCCTATTGTCGCGTAGTAGACTATTGACAAGACCTTAAACTAGACTATGGACTAAACCAAAGACTATTGTATAAAATAAACTGTATACTTGAATATAGGATCCTCTATTGAGTAGGCTGTTGACTAGATTATAAATTAGACTACAGATTAGAATATATATACTAGACTATAAAGTAGCCTATAGATTAGATTACAGATTATACTATAGACAAGATTACAAACTAGTATATAGATTGGACTATACACCATAATATCACGTAAAATGTAGGCTAGGCAATTTGGTAATTTTTAGTTTATTTCAAAAATTGGGATTTATTTTGGAATAAAAAATCCTTATTTATACTGGGAAGATTTCTTGCTAAGTATTTAAAGTTGGAATGTTTTTAAACAATTTTGAAAATTTGAGTTTTTTTGCGAATAAAGTTTTCAGCCCAATAGCTACTTAATTTTAAATTAAATAATTGTATAAATATTTTTCAATAAAATTCATTTGAGAAATTTCAAACTGGTGGATTTTTGAAAATTTCGAATATTCGAACTTAAATTTAAATATAAATTTATGCCAAAAACTTGTACATTTTTATGGAAATTTCTATTTTTTTTTTTTAATTAAATTGAATTTCTTTCAAGATATCTCTGACTTGAAACTTTTTTAGCAATTTCCAAAATTCGCACTTAATTTCGAAGATAGATTTTTGTCTTAAAGCTATAAAAATTAGGTAAATAGTCCTTACTTATACAGAATTAACGAATTTTCTTATAAAATAATAATAATATTAAAAAAATAAATAAATAAATGACGTTTTTTGCATATTCGAAAACTTTTATTAAATGTGTCCAAATTTCTTATTTTTCAACATGAATATTTTTTTTTTTTTTAAATTTCAGATATAAAAATTTTTTACCATATTCGAAAATTCGAACTTACTTTCGAAGATATATTTTATTCTAAAAACTAGGAATATTACTTAAGAGTTATTTATACAGAATAAATAAATTTTCTTACAAAATATCATAGATTTCAGAGAAATTGAAATTTCTGGCAAAAACTGAAACAATATTAAAGATTTCTTATTTTTCTATTGTAAATAATATTTTTTGTAAAACAAAAATTGATTTTATCATTTTTACCAGTTTTATAAATTCGAACTTAATTTCGAAGATAGATTTTAGTTCAAAAACTATCAAATTTGTATAGATAATACTTATTTCTATTAAAATAAATCAGTTTACTTTCAAAATTTATAAAATTGTAAAAGCTTTTGACATTTCCGAAAATTCGAATTCATTTTCAAAATTAAGTTTACAACAGAAATTATATATATATATATATATATATATATATATATATATATATATATATATATATATATATATATATATTGTCTTGAAACTATGAAAATTGAAATAAATAAAATAAATAAATAAATTGTCTTATAAAGATTTGGTACAATTTTAAAATTTCCAAAAATTCGAATTTAATTTCGGAATAAATTTTTTAATATTAATATATTTGTGTGCAAAAAATTTCTATTTGAAAATGTTTTAGCAATTTCGAATATAAATTTAATAAATGTGAATAAAATTTTATATTTTTTCCAATTTAAAATCAATTTTATTGTAAAATTGCCTAACATTTAAAACTTTTTGGATTCATTTCGAAAATGAAATTTTGCTAAAAAAAACTAATAAATTGGAACAGAAATTAAATTTTAAAATTTGTCTTAATTGTTGGTCCAAAATGCATCAATTTTTAAGGTTTTTTAGCAGTTTCGAAAATTCCAACTTAATTTCGAAATTGGATTTTAGCTGAAAAATTAATAAATTTAAATACAAATTCATTATTGATCAAATCTAAATAAAATTTGATGATTTTTTTCAATTTCGAAATTTCAAACTTAATTTCGAAATTGAATTTTGGTTGGAAATCGAATATATTTAAAGAATAATATATTATTTTGCACAATTGAAATAAATCATTTGTAAAATTTATTTATTTTTTTTAACGATTTAAAAAAATCGAACTTAATTTCGAATATAGATTTCAATTCACAATGTTTATCACATTTAAATTTAAATTGATAAATTTTCATATTTAAAATAAATTTCGTTCACAGATATCTTAAAATTATTTTCTTATTGTTTATTTTTGTTTTTTTTTTTCAATTCCGAAAATATGAACTTAATTTCAAAATTAGATTTTTCCCAAAAATTAATAAATTTTGTAATATTTATATTTTAAATAATATTTGTTTTAAAATGCAAGCTAAAAGTTTTTTAAACTAATTTTAAAAATTCGAACATAATTTTAAAATAGGTTTTATTTAAATTACAAAATTAAAAAAAAAGAAAAATAAATAAAAATTGATAACCTTTACAATTTATATATATTTTATTGTGAAATATCGTAATATTTGACATTTTTTGCAATATCGAAAATTCGAACTTTAAAATTAGATTTTTAGCATAAAACTTAAGAATTTGGATAAAAATCTTATATATTTGCAACATAAATAAATTATTTTGTTAAATAAATTAGAGTTTTTAAGTTTTTATTATCTTCTTTGAAATTTTATTCTTAATTCTTTATTCTTTCTAGCTTCAAACAAACCCATGATATGATTTTCTCTGGTTTACTTGATATTTTTTCCAAAGATTTTGATTTATTTTATGCGAGTTCAGCACAAACTATGAATTTCTTTTATGAAGCCATATCAGTAGAGGTAAACTTCTTTTAAAATAAAAAATGAAACCCAAATAAAGTTTAAATCCTTTTGTTTTAGATTAATAATTTAACTCCTTTAAAACTCTATCAAGCTCTGCAGCAAATGCTGCAGGAAGTGGATACTACTTATAAAACAAATATTTTAATTAATTTTCTTATTGAACCCTATATGTTGCAAGTTTATTTTAATACATTTTTGGCGAAAAAATATAAATGGTATAATAAAATTACTACAAAGAATATAGAGAAATTACAACAGGAAGCGGTGAAATTTTTAAATCTATTACAAAGGTATTTTTGGGGAAATTATATATTAATTTTTAAAATAGTTAATTTTTCTTTAATTTTATCTTTTAGTAAACTTTTAGCGTTAGATTGTTTTTCTCGCGAATTTATGGAATCTATATTAAATTTAATATTTAAATCAGATCCTTTAACTTCAAATTTAGCTTGTAATTTGTATGTAACAATGATGAAACGTAAATTTTCAGAACAAATGATATTGAAACATATAATGGATTTTTATGTAGCTCATGTGGTAAATGATTTTTTTTTAATATGGAAATATAAAAGTTTTCAAGTTATTTTTTTTTACTGTTTATTCAGGGTTCCATTGCTCCTTTGAAACCTTATATTTTTGCTTTGTATAATAGTTTTGAATTTCTATTGAATTTTAATAATTTATTGGAGATAATAACAGACTCTAATACCAACGATATAATACGTTTATTAAGTGCTCATATTATGGTAATACTTTTTGAGTTGAAGATGCAGAAAAAGGGTAAGTAGTTAATAATAGTTTTAGAGTTTTAAAAGGAAAATATGAAATCTAAAAATAAAAATCCATTTCAAATTTCTTTATTTTTAGATTCCTCCACTAAAGAAGAACTCCAGCATTTATTACAAATCTTACCCGAAATATTCGAAAATTTATATTGCCAAAAAACCGAGGGTATATTATTAAAAGTTTTCACCTTTATACCCCCAGAAAAATTACAGAAAGCTGTGAGTTTATTAAAACATTAAAACAAAAATTTTCCTATTTATTTATTATTTATCTCTAACTTAAGGCTCTAGACAATTTAATACACTATGCCGTAGGTATATTTACCCACACTGATAACAATTTGGAATATCCTTTGCTAATGAATATTTTCCAAATATTCCATAATTGTTTAAATTTTAACAAAGAATGGCAGCATTTGGAGTTATTAAGTGATCATTTATTGCATAAATATTGGGAAATGTTAAAAGACTTGAAATCCAAAGAAGAAAAACAAGAAAAGGTAATTTCTAACCTTAAAGTTGGAAAACATAACCTCAATTTTTATTTATTAATTTATATATATATATATATATATATATATATATATATATATATATATATATATATATATATATATATATATATATTTACATTTATATTTTAAATTTTAGTTGATCTCAAAACTATCCCTGGAGCATTATAATAACGTTCTCAAACGTTTAAATATCATATTAAAAACTAAATATGATTTATTGGATAATAATTATTTATTAATCATACGTCATCTGTCTCAATATTTTCTCTATCATGACGAATTAAAACTTATCATTGTCCAAGAAAAATCTTTTATAGATGTATATGTTTTGGAAATAATAATATCTTGCATATTAAAACTGCTTAAAGTAGAAAATAACCAAAATTACAGCTTTCTTCCAGAAGTTCAAAATTTATTTAAATATTTATGGCAGATGGTGAAAAATTTAGAGGATTTAACAAAAATGCCCATAATAAGAATAAAAACGGTAATTGAGAGCATACAAATTTTAAAATTAAATTAATAACTTTAATTTATTTTTAATATTATTTCCAGTATTTTTGTTGTTTGCTGCATTTATTTAGTTTTTTGCCTTTGACGCTGGATAATCAGATCTATCATCAGTTGGTGCAAATTTTAATTATAGTTAATTTTAAAACTAAAGTATTTAATAGAAAAGATGGTAAAGAAATGCAACAATTACATCCTTTACAATGTTTGGAATATCAACGTTTAATGTTAAAACAATTTACGGAAATGCATAAATATCAAAAGGTAGAAATTCATAGCAATACGGTGTGGAAATTGTGCATTTATTATGGCATGGTAAGTTCACAATTTAATTAAAATTCTTTAAATTTAAATGTGTAAAATTTCAAGATATTTGAGAACAAAATTTATATAAAATTGGTAAATTGATCAATTTTTTTTAAATTTATTAATTTTTGAGTTAAAATATAATTTCGAAATTTATTTCGAATTACAATTTTATTTTAAGTTTTATAACAAAATTAATTTATTATGTTATAAATAAGTAATATTTATGGAATTTTCATAGATTTTAGTTTAAAATCTATATTCGTTATAGAGTTAGAATTTTAGAAATTGAAATTATTTACCAAAAATTATTACTTTTTATTAATATCTAGTTCTTTGTTGATCTTTTTTATATAGTTTTTTTTTTTTTTTTAGAATTTTTGCATTTCGGCTTAAGTTTTTTGAATAATTGTAGAAGAATACAGTGTAAAAGTTTTATTTGACAGCAGAATGGAATTCATTTTCTGGTAAGCCACGATAGTCGCATTCCATTCAGCCGAGTGTTCAATAAAACTTTTACACTGTATTTTTCTACAATTATTCAATAAACTTAAGCCGAAATGCAAAAATTAAAAAATATATTATTTTTACAAAGTTCGAATTTTTGTAAATACTAAAAATATTTAAATTTTGAAAAAATAAGTAATTTTTAACAAAATTTACAAGATTTTAAAGTAAATACAATTTCGGAACTATATTCGAATTTCCGAAAATGCCAAAAATTGTTTAAACAATTCGATAAATTTTATAAGAAAATTATTATTTTATTGTAAATAATTAATATTTACAAAAAAAAAAAAAAAAAAAAATATTAAATTTCTTTTTTTTACCAAGAATATTTTTATTAAAAACAAGTAATTTTATTGTAAATAATTAATATTTACAATATTTTTCTAGTTTTCAGACTTAATTATATATTGGAAATTAAATTCGAAATTTAAAAAAATATAATTTTTAATTTTTTTACCAAAAATATGTTTATTACAAAACAAGTAATTTTTAACAATGTTTTTTTTAAGTTAATTTCGAAATTAAGTTCGAATTTTCGAAAATGCTAAACATTTTGAAATTTCTGATAATTTTTAAGAAGATTTTATAATTTATAATTAATAGTTTTTGCACTAAAATCTAAATTCGAAGTTAACTTTGAATTTTTGCAAGTGCTTTGAAATTTGTATTCTCTTGTAAGAAAATTTATTCTGTATAAACAAGAGATATTTAAGCAATTTCCATAATTTTTGGACTAAAATCTAGATTCGAAATTATGTTCGAATTTTCGAAAATGTTTAAAAATGTTCAAATCAAATCATTGTCACAACAAATATTATTTATATTAGAAAAATAAGTAATTTTGAATAAAATTTCCAAGTTTTTGATGGGAAACTAAATTTCGAAATTAAATTCGAATTTCCAAAATTTTTAAAAATACAATATTTTGTAAAAAAAAGTTATTTATTTTGTATAAATATGTAGTATTTAAACAATTTTCAAAGTTTATGTTCCAAAATTTAATTTCGAAATTAACTTCGAATTTTCGCAATTGTTAAAAAATGTTAAATCATTGTAACAAAAATATTATTTTAAAAATATAAGTAGTTTTTAATAAAATGTATAAGTTTTTGATGGAATTAAGTTCATATTTCCAAAATTTTAAAAACTACGATATTTTGAACGGAAATTTATTTTGCATAAATACGTGATATTTAAGCAATATTCATATTTTTAGGACTAAAATATAATAATATACATATAAATTATTAAGAAATTATAAAATTGGAAATTTGAGACAATAATAATAATAATAATAACAATAATAAAAATATAATAATAATAATAACAATAACAAAAAAATTTTATACTAAAAATAAGTAATTTGTGTATAATTAATGTTTTTTTCTGAAAATTTTAATTTCGAAATTATTGTCGTATCTTCGATAGTGATAAAAAAAGTTTAGATCTGCGTTATTTTGTTAGAAAATTAATTTTGTGTTTTATAAAAAGTAATATCTATGTCTATGAGTTTAATGCTTCAAAATAGTTCCAATCATTGCTCTTTTTAAGACTTAAGTCTGCTTTAATCGTGGGTGTTTTTTAAAGCTTCAAATTAGCTCTAATCGGTATTTTTTAAGCATCAAATTAGCTACAATCTTAAGACTTTTCAAAGGCTGCATACATCTTCAATTTTAGATCCTTTTAAAGTTTCAAATTATTAATTTTTTTCAGTTTAAACACAATTTTCAAGAAGAATTAAAAAATCTTCTCATCACTTTGGCCAATTACCGTTTAAAAATCTACAAACACATAATCTCCGTATTAATCTACAATCTATATAACCAAACCCCCAATCTCAAGCATATGATCATAGTGGTATGTCTTTTTAGTTTTTGTTTTAAATTACTTTATTTAATTTTTCATTATTTATTTAAAGTCTATACTAAAACAACATAAACGTATAATTGATAATGACATAAAAGTTGAATCAACACAATTGCTAAAAGTCCATGTAGTTTTAATGGTATTACAAATATTGGAAAAGGCTTTAACTGTTCAACGTTTAAAGGTGGGTCATAATCGTTTAGAGGCTTTAAGGCATTTAAACATTTTCATCGAAGATTTAGATTTAAATCAATTACAAGCAAAACAATTAATGTGAGTAAGTGAAAATATTAACAATATAACACACTCATTAAAAAAAATCCTTTGTTTCATTTCGTAGGCAAGAACAATTGGAAAAAATGTTTAAACATTTAATAAATGCTCAAGAGCGTAAGTTTCTAGATAATTTTCAAATGTTATTAATGCAAGAACATGTATCTTAGATTGTTAAGGGCAAAATACCTAAGTTTTTGTTTTTATAATTACTTTATATTTTATTTTATTATTACTTTATTTAATTTTCTCGCCAGACTTTCATTAATCGTTTTTTTATTTAATTTTATTTAATTTCTTTTCATTTTTATATTTATGCATTTATTTTATTACCTTTGTGTTTTTTGTTTTTATTATTTAATTTATTTGAAAAAGAAAATAAACGTCAGAGTTTTTGATGCTTTTAAATGTATAAAATAAATTTCCGTTGTTTCTATCAGCCATCAACCTAACACCAATCAACTAACTAGCCTTTAAACTAAACATTAATTATAATTTTATGACAATTATCTTATTTAGCTAAACTAGATAATAAGATAATTCCAAAACATTTCTTTTTATTTGCACTACATTCCCCATATTATTTTCGTTTTATTTAAAATTTTATTACGACAATTTGGTTTAGATTCCCCTAACATACCTCAAATCAAATACATAAGTACAAAATGTGGAAAATTTGTCAATTATTTATTTTATTTTAATACAGAAAATTAAGTCACGTGTAAAAGTCTTCACTTTAAGCAAGATTTATTGGGTTAGAAAAAAAGGTGGCCAGGGGATGTTTAGAAAAACTCAAAATAAGCTTCTCTTTAAAGTCTTTAATTAGCTTTAGTCTCTGAATGAAATTAAATTAAGTAAATAAATAAATACTTAAACAAATAAACGAATAAATTAATAAATAAATACAGTATTTAACAAACATATATATATATATATATATATATATATATATATATATATATATATATTTACAAACATACATACATGCATACATACGTACATACATACATACATAAATTCATAAATAAATAAAAAATAAATTTGACTTTCATCTTAGGTCTTCTATATCTCAAGTTAGCTTGTCCAAGTCTCAAGGTCGATTTCAATCTTAAGTATTTTTAACTTCCCAAATTAGCTGCGATTATAGGTATTCTTAAATTCTCTTAAGAGCTTAAATTTTATGACGTTTAAAAGATTTATTTTAGCTTCAATCTTAAGTTGTTCAACAGTCTCAAATAAGCAAGTATTTTTAAGTCCAAAATTATTTTCAATCTTAAAACTTTTTAAAGTCTCGAATTAGCTGCCATCTTAGGCCTCTTTAAAGCCTCAAATTAACTTTGATCTTAAGACTTCTTAAAGTTAAATTTAAAAATTAAAATTTCTTTAGTCGTAAGACATCTTAAAGCAGCAAATAAAATTCAATCTTAGATGAACTAAAATAGCTTCCATTTTAGATATTTTAAATGATTCAAATTGGCTTAAATCTTAGGTCTTTTTGAAGCCTTAAATTCGCTTTAATTTTGAGCTCTTTCGAAAGTCTCAATTTTAACTGAAAGCTCCTTTCAAATACTCTTGGTTTCAAAGTTAATATCTCTCAAATAATTACGATTTATTTAACATTATAAGTCTTTTGTATTGCAGCTTTCTACAATTTATTTTCTTTTTTTTAACTGGTCATCTTCATTATTTTCTCAATTTTAAAATCTTGAATTTTTTTAATTTAAAGCAAACAATTTGCGTTAAATTTTAAATTTCGTTTAAACGCCCTTAAACTGTTGCATTATGTTTTGTTTTATTGCTCTTATTTTTGTTTGCCGGTAATTTTATTTAGAATGATTTAATTTAAACAACATTTACAAGCTAATTAGCATAATATTGTTAAATGAACAATAATAAAATAATTTTAAAATGTAATAATAAAGACAAAAGCAATATAAAACAACTTAAGTAAAAGTTAGCGGACATTTTTATTAAACCTCTTTAAAAAAAAAACAAAATGTTATTGAAATAAGATAAAAAAAAAAATAGATGAATAGCTGGATAATTGGCCCTGACAGCTGTTAAAGAAATGTAAGGAAGTCTTTTACTTAAATATGAAGCATTTTTTAAATAGAATAAAGAGAATTCCTTTATTAGCACGTCTTAAATTATAATTACGTGAGCTTAAATTTTTTTTAATAACTATCAATTACTTTTTTTAACAAACTTCTCTTTTTTTGTTTAGTTTTTTTTTCCAGAATATAACCAACTTCTTTGTTTTTCCCTAAATAAATTAGTAACGTTATAAAGTTTTTTTTTTTTTTTAATTTTGTTTAACCATTTATATAAATATTTATGAAATTTTATTTATTAGTTATTAATCATTAAATAGTAATTAATTATAAATTATCATTAAATAAGCAGTCGATAAAGTTTTTAAACCCATAAAATTGGCCTTTATTGACATAAAATTGACAAGGGGTTATCAATAAAAACACAACATTTTTTGTTTGTTTTTAAGGAAAATTGATTTGAATTTCAACAAATAATAATAAAAAATATTACTAAAACATTATGGAAAAATTTTAGGGCAACAAAATAAAGTAAAGATATAAAAAAAGAGATTATTAATTTCAAACAAGAAGCCATTAAAGAATTTTATGGGCTTCAGATCTTTATATATCAAAGCAAATTACTTGCAGTCATAAGTATCTAGATATGAAATCAAATTAGTCTCTATAAGTAAATTAAGCTCAGCTGTAAGTCTTAAAATACCCTTAGTTACTTCAAGTTTATGTCTTTATAATGCTCTATATACCTTTTAAATATTGCCAAATAACTATAATCATAAGTATTTATTATACTTGTTTATAGCTTCAATCATAGTTATTTAAATAATTTAAAATTAATTTAATCATCTTTCTTTTACTGCCCCATATAGGCTTTAATTTTAGATCTTTATAGTCCTTTAAAAAAATTCTAAATTAGCTGCAACTGTAGGTCTTTGTATCACCTCTTACTAGTTTCAATCATAGTTCTATAAATAATCTTAGAAATCGTAGGTCATTATATCACCCTGTACTAGCTTCAATCATAAACTTTAAAATAGTTTAAAGTTAAATTAATCGTTGGTATTTTATTGACCTAGATTAGCTTCAATTTTAGATCTTCATAGCGCCCCGAATTAGTTTCAATCGCCTTAAATTAACATCAATCGCTTGACTTCAAATACTCCTTATTAACTTAAATTTTGATTCTTTACAATGCCCCAAATTACACTCAAGCGTTGAACTTTAAATAGTCCTAATTTAGTAACTTAGTTTAATCGTATGTTGTTATTTACTTCAAAATTACCATCAATCTTAGGCCTTCAAATATTTCCAAAAATGGCTTAAATTTTTTTACTTTTTATAACACCCTAAGATACAATTTTAATCATAGACCTTAAAAGAGTCTTAATTTAGTTTCAATCGTCTTTATATCACCCCTTACTATCTTCAATCATAGTTCTATAAACAGTTTAAAATTAATCGTCGGCCATTCAATGCCCTAAATTAGCTTCAATCTTAGGTCTTCATAACGCCCCAAATGACCTACCTTTTAATAATTCCAAATTCCATATTCAAGCTTCAATCTTAGTACTTTAAATCGCCCGAATTAGCTTTAAACATTGGCCTTTATGTTCCCTCATCAGTTTAATTGCAGATCTTAATTTGCTTCTAAATTATCGTTAATCTTAGGCCTTTAAATAAACCCAGAATTATCTTCAACTTTGGACCTTCATTATACCTCATGTTGCAATCAATCACAGGCCTTTAAATAGTCTCAAATTAGCTTTCGTGGTAGGTCTTTATATCACTTATAGTCCTTTAAATAGTTTAAAATTAATTTAATCGTCGACTATTTAATGCCCTAAAATTAGGTATTCATAGCGCCCTAATTTTCATTCAATTGTAATGCTTTAAATAGTGCTAAGTTAGCTTCAATATTAAAATTTTAAATCGTTCCAAATTATCTTCATTCTCAGAGCTTTAAATACTCTTTAATTAACTTCTACTTTAGATCTTCATAATCTTCAAATTAGCTTCAACTTTAATCGTATAATTTTATTTACCTCCAAATTAATGTCTACCGTACCCCTTAAAAAAACCCCAAACTAAATTCAATTTTATTTCTTACAAAAATTTTCCTCAAACTTTGTTTATGTTTTAGTTTTTGCTTTATTAGCACCTTTTTTTGTTGTAGCCATTTAATTACAATTGTCGATAGTTTACTCACTTATGTGGACTTAAATAATTTATGTTTCAATATAATATAATCAGAAATGTATTTATTTAGTAGACATTTTAAAAAGTTAATGCATATTTATATTGGTTTATGTTTTGCTACTGACATAGACCTACAAGCAAAATAATACGAAAGTAATTCGAATTCTTATTACTTAGAAGAAAAATTTTATTGCCGCAATCATCATATTCGCATTACGCAAGTTTCCCCCATCGGGAGAGATTGTGCGTCACAGACATTACATCTAAGCAATAAGAAATCAATACGCCTGAAAAATAAGCAATATTGCTAAATAATCATCTAGTTGAAAAAAAGAAGATACCGCTAGAAAATGTTTTGGAAGATGTAATAAATATATAGAAAAATTATCAGTAAATAAATCTTGAAATAATATAATAAGTTGTCTTTATTACATCTTGTAAAGCATGCATGCACATAAATTTTAACATTATAAAACATGAAAACTAAAATATCTATTTTTTGCTGAAAACAAACAAATTTATTCAAAATTTTTTTCATTTTTTAACAATTTTTCGACAACTGAAAAAATTGTAACTGAAAAATAAAAGTATTCAATAGGATATCATCAATTAATTGCGGAGGAGATAACCTCCTTACAACAAATTTAAATTTAATATATTTTTTTTATTATTTATTGCCTAATTTTCTTTTAACTGATAAAAATACAATATTATACAAATATAGCTTTGATGATTTTCGTCCAAATAATAAAAAGAAGATATTGCATAAATTTCTTCTAGGAAGATACCTTCCAAATGTTTGTAGGGATATTTGTACATAATAAATACAAATACACAAATACAAATTTTGGAGAAAAAAATCCCAAAAGAGAGCCCAAAAGATAATGGAAACGTTGAAGAGCAAGTCAATCTAGTAGCAGACAAAATTGAAGAGATTTAAAAAAAAATAGGAGCCACATATCTTGGATTAGAATAAAGGCTTATAGATGAGAGTATAGAGTAGACTATAAATAAGCAATGCTACAGAAAGGCCAATTACAATTAGATATATCCCAAATCCAGGGAGTAAGGTGAAAACACTGAAGAAGATAAAGAACAGACTTCGCAGGCTAAAACTCCACACAAAGATCTGATAAACCAAATTAGACATCACATAGATAATCTTAGAAAGATCAGAATTGAACCAGAACTAATATAGCTAGGAAAGTAGTAGCTAGGCTCTTAGAACTTAAAAAAGATACCTTATCCTGAAGCTTGAAATCACAAAAGTATTCCTATAAGTTAAAAGTAAAAATTACATATTCCTTGAAGGCAGTGGGAAAAATAAAAACCCACAAGAAATATATAATGATAGAATGTAACGTCGCAGATGGATGACTTCAACATAAATGTAAAAATATCCCTCGCTTTCAAAAAGACGTTACAAATTCCAAACATAGAAGGAACAATAGTAAAATTGTTTGAACTATATGGAGGAGACAAAAACTGTAGTGAAAAAGAGCAGACTTCGTAAGCCAGAACCTGATACAGTGATCATATAAACCAAGTTAGAAGTCACATAGATACTCTAAGAATTATCAAAATTGATCCAAAACTAATTAAACAAAGAAAGAATGTGATTCAGGTTCGGAGAACTCAAATTAATCCAGAACTAATGGAAAAAGAGAAAAAGGAATATTGAACTAGTGAAGCAAGGAAAGGAAGTGATAGAGGTTTGGAGAACTCAAATTGATTCAGAATTAATGGAACAAGGAAAGGAAGGGATTAAGTTTTGGGGAACTCAGTTTGATCCAGAACTAATGAAACAAGGAAAGGAAATGATAGAGGTTCGGAACTAATGAATAAGGAAAGTAAGTGATTAAAGTTCAGAGAACTCAACTTGATCCAGAACTAATGGAACAAGGAAAGGTATCAAAGGTATCCCTAAAAAATTAACAGGAAAATTTAAACATATCACGAAGTGGGTGTGAAAAGTAAAAACCCACAAGAATTGATAACGGAGAGTAATGCATTACTTCACAACAAATTAATAAATATAAAATGACGAAATGACAACCCAAAAAATCCCGCACATAAGCCTCGCTTAAATCTCTAGAAATTTCCCCTTAAGAGAGATTGCATAGTAAGCCATATAATGTGCTTGAGATATATGGAATTCGAACATATAGCAAAGATCTGTAAGACAGAAATTACTGTCATCAGTTCAGTGTGAGTTAGTTAGTAAATCTGGAGAGTTTCGTATGAAAAAGGGGAAATTTATGGCAAGTTTTTCTTCATTATTATTCTTTTAAAAAATCCGAATAGAATGGATTTTACTTTGGTGGAAATTTATGAGGCAACTTTCCGTAAGTGGTTTAGACTATTTCGTTGTACATGATAAGGATCGATCCGACCAGCCGAAAAAGTTTAATGATAAGGAATTGAAGGCTTTATTCGATCGAGACTCGAACTAAACGCAAGAAGTGTTTACTTGGATACATACAAAAACAAGAATATTGGGTGCCACACCAAATGAAGGATTTCATATCAGGGACACAAAACAAAATCATTTCTTTATCGATGGAAAGTGGATCCGTTATGATAAGCTAAAGCAAAAACAAATCTTTTGTAAAATCCAGTTAAAGAGGAAGATCGACACCAAAGCCAAATATTCCTAGAGCCAAGGTAATGTATTTAATTGGATCACAAGGGTGTGTTTTATTATGAGCTTTTAAAACCTTTGTTATGAGTCATAACCTGGTGGACTATGACTATGCCTCACTAAGCGAGAAATACAGAAAGTTGGAGAAGAATGTATGTAAGAAAGATTCTTTAGAATAATTCCGTTTGCGACTAAAGAAATAAGGCGATTGAAAGGAGAATGAAACTTTCCAGATTCAAGCCAGCACAGCCCAATTATTATGGACGAACAATTTGATGTATTTGCTATAATTTATTGCTGCCAAAGTACGGACTAGAGAGAACGAGCAATCCTGTAGACTCTATACTCTTTGAATTAAGCAAATGATCAAACTTTAGAAAAGCTGGATACGGATCAATAAAAGTCATTACCATGATGAAAATATTATTAGGAACAAAAAAAAAAATAATATTTACCGTAACCAAAGAAAAGTTCACATGAATTCCACGAAAAAGTATTATCCCTAAAGTTGAGAGAATAACAAACTGTATTCAGTATGAGTGACATTTTCATTTTCTAAGCTTCGTATTGAAAATAAATTGAAACATTAGGAATAAAAGAAACAGGTTCTGTTATTAAAGAAGAAGGTCTTCGAATAAAAAAAGAACAGGGCTTACCATCAGGCAAGAAAAAGTCTTCAGTCTATATACAAAAACAATAAAATTGTCACTGAATTCCATTGCATTGCAAGCAGACCATTAGAGTCTGCCATAAAAATGGAGAAATTCAATCGAGTAGATCGATATATACTAACATTCTAAAAGCCTAGTATTATAGATATGGCGAAGAGAGAAATCCAAGGCATGGCAGTACAAGAAATTACTTTGCGGCAATTACAACTCAGTTGGAAAGTTCCGAAGTGTCTTATAAAAATAGTGAAGGAGTACTCCTCTATGGTACGAGAGGAAAAATGTCGGTGAGTCCTTAAACATTTCGTTGCTTTGTTCAGACTCAAAGAACAGATTCATATAGTGGCAAAAGAGTCCATTAGAACCATTAACATATGTTTGGAACCTGTGAACTTAAAATTTGCAAAACATAAAACAGAAGCTGTGTTGAATAACAGCATGAGAATCAAAAATATTATAAAGGTATGATGGCCCAATTGTTTAAAGTTTTTACTATAAACAGAATACTTGTGAAAAAAGTAAATCAGTAGAAAGTTCATTGGTTACAATGATATCAAATATATGTGAACCAAGACAGAGTCGTACAATCTATGCTATCACGAGGTGTTTTCCTTAAATGGGGGTCCGTAATAACGGCCGCGAAGTGGTCTAAAATAATAAATAAATTTATTAGTCTTTATTTTGTGGAAATTAGATATCGAAAATTCAATTGCTGGATTAAAAAGTCACTAATCTATTCTCTAGTACTCGTGAGTGTTTCCCTAATAATAGAAATCTAATTGGGACGATTAAGGTTTTTTTTTAACCGAAACGAAGCCTTTAGCTTTAGCTGAGACAAGTTGTTTAAAGTTTAAAAGTTTAAAGATGAAGTTGGAGGCTTTGCTCGATCAAGATTCGTATCAAATTCAAGAAAGTAGTTCAAACAACGATTTCCAGGTTTTTAAAGCACTTGAATTTATGCAAAAGCAGGAAATGGGAGCCACATGAACTGAAGACAATAGATGTCGAAAAGCAATGAAAATTGGATACACCATGATAATCCAAAACCCGTCGAACCAGAAAAATCTACACCAAAGCAGAATAAACATGGCGCCCAAGTAATGCTCTGTATTTATTGAGATCAGAAATGTGTTATATATATATATGAAACGATCACGAGAGGCTTATGCTGAACACAATTGATACCCACCCAAAATTGGGACGGAAAGGAATCTAGAGCTTTCTAAGGAAGCAAAAGTTTTAGGAGAACTATTCAACTACAAATTGAAATGGATACCTAATTTAAAGAAGATAGTTAAAAATGCTTATGCCGGTTTCTAAATATGTCAGAAACTTATTGAGAAAACATGGTAATTTAGAGTGGATATACAAGGCCAGTCAGTCATTTTTTTTATTAGTTTTTAAATAAACTTTTCGAATAAAAAGAAAAAAATTATGTATCAATAATCATTGGTCTAGGATGCGTTTTTTTTTTTTTTTTTTTTTTTTTTGTAGTGAGCTGTCAAAGTTAACAATTCTTCTTTTTAGATAAAATCAAATTTGATGAACTTTAGGTGTAGTTTTTTTTTACATAAAAAGCATCTTAAAGCAAAATTTTTAAATGAAACCAACAATTTCAGATATTTTAGTGTGTTTTTTCTCAAGTATTTGAAAGTTTTGCCTTTGCCAAATATTTTTATTATTTTTTGAAAATTTGTCTTAAAGTACACTAATTTTGAACTTTGATGGAATAGAACTTAAAATGTTAATCACCTAAGACCCCATAAAGTAATACATATATACTCAACCCTCGTGAAAATCTTAAACGATCTAGCAATGTCCATCCGTCTGTGTGTCCGTTGACGGACCATCTAGGAGGAGGAAATTTTGCTTAAATATTTATCTTATATAAGGTATTGAATATGAGCAAAGTCGGTTCATAAACTAAAAGAAATTAAAGGCCAAATACTAGAAAATCGGTGTATCAGTCGTAACTCGAAATCGTACTTTTATTCCAATATCTCTCTTAAAAAAGTTACAAATGGTGGGTATATACTTAGATTCGGTCATGCCGAATATAACATTTTGCTTTATCAAAGATTCACTGTGGGGCAGAATCGACATTTTTTGTAAATAAATCTTTTTATTCTAATCGGTTGGTTGTATTTACATGAAATAGCAGAGGAGTGTACAATTTCAGGAGCTGAGCTATGGGGGCTCAAGGTAGGCTACTTCTGACATAGAAAAATTTTAACCACTAGCCAAATTACCCGATTTCAAAAATTTTTACATCAGCTCTTGATAAGACCTTTGAAAAACATACTTTTAAAACATGTACTATTTATCTCATATATTTTTCTAGTTAAATGCATTTGCAAGTTTAACCATCTCAATCATGCAAGATCTTGGTAAAATTTTTTTTCATATATATAGCCCAACATTTTCGACCGATTTTATACATTTTTTTTGTAATTAGTTAAAGAGCAAAATTCTCCATCGACTAAAGAAAATTTGAAGCCGATATCTTTACCGAGTCACAAAAATAAAGGATCTTAAATTTGAGAATTGCAAAAATTAACAGACAGACGAACATCTGAACTCTCTAAAAAAAATCTTAAAATTCCAAAAATGCATTTGTTACAAACAAATTGAACACATTAAAATATTGCTCTTCAGTATTAACCGTCATTTTTGACCCCTTTTATCCCAATGAGCACTGGTTTGATAACGTTTAATGACTACGCAGGAACGAACTTCATTTAGTGAAAGGATTTACAGGGAGATAGCATTGAGCATCACAGGAACTCGAAATTCTACTCCTACAGAGGCATCTTGCAAGATTCTAGAGATAAATCCACTTCATCTACATATGAAAGTATATGCTTTAAGAACGCTTGTCAGGCTGAGACGAATTAGGCAACTGGAATTTAAAAATACTGGACATTAAACATTAATTGGTAGATCTCATTATGAAAACGTTATAATTGACTACTTGACAAATTAAATATGTTGAGATTATGACGCTCATTCCATTAAGAGAGAACTGGGAGATAAATAATCGTAATACAAAACATTGAAGTGTACACGGATGGTTCAAAGAAATAGAATGGAACAGCTAATGGTAAATTCTGTGAAATGTTGGGTATCAAATACAGTACCAGATTTTACGATGCTTGTAGTATCTTTCAAGGTAAATTGTTCTCAGTATCTATGAGACCGATATATAGCAATATATGTACATTGATAGTAAAACAACCATAAAGACACTTTGCAATAGAAACATTAGATCTAAGTTGCCGAGAGCTTCAAGTTCTTAACGTACAACGTCCAAAGAAACTGTGCTGCACACCAAGTCACAATAATATTCGAGGAAACGATAATGCGGATTAATTAGCATTAGTTCAAGCAGACATGTATATTAACGCCGCTTGTGAGCACACAGAATTGGAGTTTATGTATCGGAAGATGCGAGATAAATGTGGTTTCACTTTGGATCCTCTTTTTAACTTAACCTATACCCAAGACTATAATGCAAACTAGACTATAGCGGGCTGTAGATTATACTATAGTGATGTATATAGAGTAATCTATAGTGTGAAATGTAGGCTATAGAATTTTCATTTTAAATAATTTAGAGAGAAATCTTTTAGCGTTTTAATTTGTATTATTATTTTATTAACATATTTTTCCTGTATGCTATTATACAACTTTCCATAGTTTAAATTAAGTTGTTTAAATTTTCTTGTTGTAAAAATGTATCTCACACAAGTTTTCCTCTAGAAATTAAATTATAAATTTAAATTGTTAAAAAAATGCATTAAATAGATTGTAATAAAATAGATAAAGAAGAAGTGATTATAGCTATTGTAATGTTATAAACACTTCATAGAGTGTAGGTGTAAATTATAATGCAGGCAGTTAAATTAGGGTGGTGCAGTGGAAAAGACTGAGGTGACCAGATAAGGAAAAAATAAAGTTGAGAGTTTTTTAAAAGAAATTTTAAGTTAATTTATTTCAGATTTTTTAAAATTGAAATGTGTTTTTCCCGAAATGCAAATATGCAGTGTATAACGTAAAATATGCTCTAAAACACGAAAATATGTTTTTAAAAAATATTTTTTTCAAATTTAAACAAAAAATTATTTATTAATTTATTGTTTGTTATTTATTATTCGTTTATACATCTGGCCACATTGTTATAAAGTTCATCACATAAAAACTGCATTACTACAGGGTGCAACTAAACATATGAAATATATGAGCAAAAACACAGAATGTCAACAAACATAAAAACCGTTATGCGAGTTAAAATTTTTAACGGCAGTAACAATAGTATTTAAACTTTAAGAGCATGCATACTGCGTTGCCAATTTATATTCAGCGTTAACAATTTAGCGATTGTTTGTTAGCGCTTTTTTGAAAAAGGAGCTAAATTGTTGCGTTTTTACGTTATTATTAATGATAATATGTCTTACGATTTCATAACATTACATTCTTTAAAATACTTCATATTCATTATTAAAAGTACATTCCCATTTTCTAATCCATCTGTTCCCATTTTCTACCATAAAACTTTTTTAATTTTCTTTTTTATTTTATTTTTATTAATTTTCAAGTGCACCAAAAACTAAAACGATTTTTTTCATTTAATTTCGAAATGCGATTTGAGGTGTCTATCCGTTTTCCCAATCCCATTGAATAAAGGATTTAATAGTAATTTTCAAGAGTCTTCCAAACACGTTCCTATTTATTTTAGGATTTCCCTTATTGGAATAAATCAAAGGTTTTGCACTAAAATTAAAAAAATTCTAACGAAAGATAACAGTTTTATGAATTTAATTCTTGAAAAAAACTGTTATGAATCAGGAATTTTAAATGTACATAAAATTCTACCGCTTCTGTAATAAAAACACCAATTTTAAATTTAATTCGAAATATAATTCACTATTTCTGCTAAAGCTGTTGCAAAAACTGTAAATACTTTTTATTTTATTTCCATTTTATTTAATCAAAAGTAAAACATATATTTTTTGCAAGAGGATAACAATTTTTTTTTTAATAATATTCATATTTAAATATATTCAAATATAAAAATTTCAAATAAATATTTTGATATTTTTATTTAAAAAAATTTAAAGAAATAAAATTATTTAGCCTAAAATTTTAGAATAAAAAAAATGTATACACTTTTTTCAATTATTTAAGTTAAAAAGGATAACGTAGCGATTCAGAAGTTTTTTTTAGCAAATTATGTTCCTTGTGGTTTCTCCGACCGTTTAAAAAACTCTGTACAGGAGAAACAATGACTAGTCGAGTAAATAACGAAATAAATTTATTTAAACGTATTAGATAATTGCAGTATTAAAAAATATTACTTATTTTTTTCCAAACAAATTTAATATTATTCAAACAAATTTATGTTGAATAGAAATATTCAAAAATTTTCTATGAATAAAAAAAAATTAACAGTTTTTATTTCATTTTTAAAATAGGAACTAAAATAAAGAGTTATTTTCAAATTAGTTGAAGACTTTGGAATTTTATTTAAGTTTAATAAATATACTAGCTAAATCGGCAAACGTTGTTTTGCCATATAACTTATTTCTAGTGAATATTTTTGTTTTTAATTAAAAAATAACGAATGTATTGTGGGCGTGCTTTTACACTTTTTGCTTTATTTTACGCCCTAAATGTTAAAATTTATAGCCTTTGGTTCCTTCAAGACTTGAAACTATCTATAATTAAGAAGACATGGGAAAAAATTTATATCTTTAAGTTCTTTTCACATGTTACAGTTACTACATGCCAAATTTTAAGAAAACCGTTTGATTAGTTAAGGATATATAGGGAGATGGAGCTTTTAGCCCTCTTGCCTTATTTCCCGCATAAATAATAAAAATTATAGGCTATAGTTCCTTTCAGATGTTACACTATTCGCATGTCAAATTTCAAGAAAATCGGTAAGTTAAGAAGATATAGGAGGGGGGGGGAGCTTTTAACCCTTGTGGCCTATTTTACGCCCTCCAACGATTTGAAATATACTTTACGACCTATTCTTATACCTAATAAATACACATACAAAATTTCATAAAAATCGGCCAAGGCGTTTCGGAGGAGTTCAATTACAAACACCGTGACACGAGAATTTTATATATATATATATATATATATATATATATATATATATATATATATATATATATATATATATATATATATATATATATATATATATATATATATATTCGAATCCTTCTGTTGAAATTTTTTCTAATTTGACTTGTTAACAAATGGTTATTATTCCAAATTAATTTCAAGGAACTGAAAAATTTATTATAAAGTGTATAAAATGAATTGAAACTATTTTATTTCTAAAAATATAAATTGAATATAAATATAACTTTTCTTTAAAATATTATTTGAATGAAAATATTTACAATGAACAGATGATATTTAAAAGAAACAAAAAAAAAAAAATAATAACAAATATGGACCTTGTAATGTTTAAGTTGTTTTTCTTAATAAAAATCTTATTTAAATTTAAAAAATTAGCTAAAAAGAGCGCTAAATTGAACCAATTCCTTTAACTTTTATCAATTTAGCGCTTTTTTTGGATGTTTTGGATTTTTTTTTCGGCCTGTTTTTGTTACAAATAGTTGACAACGTTGCATACATGTACAATTGGGTTTAAAATTTGCTCAAACTCTTACGGTATTTTTTAAAATGCATTAGTGTGTACAAATGCTCTTGTGAGTATATGGGTTGGTATATGTACAATATTTAGCTTAAACTAAAGCTTCTTTTGCTAATTTGTTGTTATTTTTTAAACAAACTGTAATAACAGCAAATAAGTATGTATACGTTTAAAAATATGTTGTTGTTATTGCTATTTAGTATTTATTCTTTTGAGTGTGAAATTTTAACAACAAGTACTCTTCTACACATGTGTCTGTCCGTCCGTCCTACAGTCTGTCTCATCATTATCGTCATTATGATCATCATCGACAATAATGCCGCATAGCCGTCAATCGTTTTGTAGTACATATAGAAGAACAACAAATATAAAATAAACAAATCACAACTTTACTTACTGTTTTCTTACTACTAGTACTAATACTACTACTATTTGTTGTTTAATAAACACACTAATAGATACAACAACAATTGTTTCTTTATTTTATAAAAAAAGAAATAATGTGAAAATTATTTAATGTTCGTAGAATTTGCCCGTTAAACGCCAGTCAGATGACGAACTTCAAAACGATCGTACACTTGTAAAATAGAAAAAAAGAAAAAATTCGGAATAAAATATAAAAACGCGCAAAGAGCATATTTTTTAAAAAAATAACGGTATTTAAAAAAATTAAAAAAAAAAAATTAAAATTTTGAAATGTTTTGCAAAAATACTAAATAAATAAATGTGCTTGAAAAAAAATAACATATTTTGAATTAAAAAAAGAAATTTTAAAATTAAAAACAAATTTTAAAAATCAAAATCTTTGAAGAAAATTTATAAAAATGTATTCAGTTACAAAATATAAAAATTAATTTTGAAAAAAAAATTACTAAAAATGATTTAAAAAAAAAAACTAAAATTAACTTAGGAACGTTAAAAAATATTTAAAGAAAATTTATTAAAAATAATCAAAGGAAAATTAAAAAAAATCATTCTTTTAAAAATTAAAATAATAATTTTCAATTAAATTTCAAAGAAAAATTAAAAGAAGAAATTAATATTTTTAAGAAATTTAAGTTTTAATTAAACATATCGCCTTTTTATAAAAAACTTCAAACAAACTGTAAAATGTTTAAAGGAAATGAACATAAAATATACATTTTTAACAGTAAAAACAAATAACAAACTGTTAAAAAAATTATTTATTAAATATTAATTATATTATTTATTAAATAATTTTTTTTAGCAGTTTTTTTATTTTAAAGACAATTTATATAAAAAAATGTAAGAAATTTTGAAAATAACTTATGATTAAAAAATAAAAGAAACCAAAAATTTTGGTTTAGAAAATTATTAAAAAAAAAAAAAATAAATCTTAAAACAATAATTATTTGTAACAAAACTATTTAATTTAAAGAAACTTTATATAAAAAAAAAATATAAAAGAAACCCAATAATTTTGTTGTAGAAAATTACTAAAAATTTTATTTTTATTTTAAGCCAGAAAATAATATAAATTATTAAAATATTTATTTAATTTTAAATATTTCTTAGTATTTGTTAAGAAATATAAAAATATTTGATTTTTTTTTTTTTTTTTCTTAAATCTTATATATTTTTTCATTTTTATTAAATTATAAATAAAATGAAAATGTTTGAATGTTTTATTTATTTATTTCTTTAAAGAAAATGTGTTAATTGAATTTCAATTTATTAATAATTAAATTATTTTTAAAACCTGACACAGGCGTGGATCCAGCCAAAGTATTTGGTAGAAAGGGGGAGTTATTTTTTCTTTTTTTTAATTCGAAATTATGTACAAGATTTTAATGGCTAAAACTTTAAGTTATTAAGTGGCGATCAAATTTTATACAATTTTTTTTTAAATAACTTCTGAACTATAGTTTTTTTGTGTCACCAAAAAATTTGATATTTTACTTCATTATTCCTTTTTAGTTTTAAAGATATAAACAAAAAATTTTATGAATCTATGGTTTGTAAATTTCAGGGAATATTGAATAGATTTTAAATTTAAACAGTGTTTTAATTTAATTGTTATCCTCTAAAGCATTTCAAACAAACAAATAAATGCATTTCAATGAAAATAATTAAAGTGAAAAACACGTAAGGTTAAGTTTTGATTCTTAGAATATCAATTTTATATAAATAGATCGAATTATATTCTTTGATATTAAAAACTTACTGATGCAAAAATTAGGAACTAATCCGATAAAGTTAACCGTACCGAAAATCGATATTTTTTTACAAAAAATAAATACTTTATTTTTATTTGATTTAAGTTAATAATAGCTTTGATCCAATACTTTTCATTACTTGTAAAAGTAAGAAATTATAAGAAAAACAATAAAGTTGTCAAATGCGAAAAACTAACAAATTTTCCAAAATTCGAAATACCCTGTAAATTTTGAAATATTTCGAAAAAAAACATTTTGATGAAAGTTATTGCGCTAAAGACCTCGTAGCTACCTAAATTTTAATGAATTTAAACTTTAAATCTTTTATTTATTTAAATCTTTTATATTTACTACAAATAAGAAATAATTTATAAATTTTTTTTATACCCTACACCACCATATTTATTATGCGTTTGTGCTGATGTTTGTAACGCATAAAAAAAACTTATCCAACTTTATACTTTAAGGTGGGTGACCTTAAAGTATACCAATCGACTCAGAATCACCTTTTAAAACGATCTAACGATGTCCGGCCGTCCGTCCGTCTGGCTGGACGGATGGCTGGTTGTTCATGTAAACCTTGTGCACAAAGTACGGGTCGCAATTTTAAAGATAATTCAATGAAATTTGACATATGGGACTTTTATGATAAAAGGACGAAGCCTATTGAAATTGGTTGTGATCGGTCCATTATTTCACCTAGCCTCCATACAAATGTCCCCCCAGAATAGAGTTTAAACACTCAAAAATGCCTTAAAAATAAAATTATTTTAATAAAATTCAGTGCAAAGAAGTTCTGTACAAGTATCAAACTCTGTTCCAAAATTTTATGAAGATCGCTCCAAAATTGACCATAGCTCCCATATAAACCCCTCTTCCGAAAATCACTTTAACATGCATAAATCCCATACGAATGTTAGTATAAAGTTAATATTCGACACAAAAAAATTTTATGTAAGTAGAAACAACATTGCCCAATTTTATTAGAATCGGTCCATAATTTACCATAGCTTTCATATAAACCCACTTCCAGGAATCTCCCTAAAGTGCATAAAATCATCTAGATGTTAGTATAACGCATTATTTTATTTTTGTATATTTCATTTTACATTTACTAAAATTCGCCACAGGTGTCATATAAGTTCCCTTCTTGAATTTTTATGCTTATACATGGTGTAGGGTGTCGTAAAGTCGGTCTTGACCGACTATATCTGTCTTTCTCGTTTTTAATTAAATTTGCTGTTCTATTTCAAAATAACACTAAAGATATCAATTTTTATACGCTATTTCATTTACAGTAAAATGCGACGTCAATTTTTCAAATAATTTAAATACTCAAACAATTTTTTAAAACATTTCAAAACTTTATCAAATTATTTTTAATATATTTTTAAGCAAATCACTTTATGCTTTACTTGAAAATACTTGGGGCAAAAATAAAAACGTATAAAATGTTTAAGTAAATCATTCTATACAAAATTGAATATGTTTTAAAATTTTTTTCCAATTTGAAAGAAAATAAATCTTGTTACGCTTACAAAAAAAAAAAAAAAAAAAGTCTTTAAAAAACATTACATCGTTGCAAAGCATTTTGTAGAAAAATTTATAATATAAAATTGCATTAGAACTGAAAATGTTAATTTTTTTTTTAATGTTGTTTAAAAATTGTCTTCCAATTTTAGACCAAAATATGTACAAAAGTATATGGATAACAAGCTTGATTCTTCTACTTTCCAAAAAATCTTAAAAACAAGAAATTAGCAAAATAATAACAGAATTTATCCATAAATTTACCAAAAAAAAAAAAAAAACCGTTTTTTGAGCATAATTCAAAATTTTTAATGATTTTTAGTTACTAAATTATGCATATTTTATGATTTTACTCAAAATACGCAAAATTTTCATCATGTATAATTTAATAATATCTAGAATAAATATTATATTTTGTATGAAAAAATTTGGAGAAACTTTTAAAGTTTTTGATAGAAGTTGATTTATAAAATAAAAAATATTTTTCATTAACTGATAAAACTAGTATTTAGACAAATTATTTTTTAATTTAACGAAAAATTAAATATTTTATAAAAATTCATAAATATGTTATGTAGTTATTTAGGAAAAAAAGAGAAATGAAAATACTTACAAATATGCATTTACAACATTTTTTATTAAACAAGTGCCAATTTTTTGCTTAAAAATTTTCGAAAGAAGATGCAAAATTTTGTATAGACAATTTCGATGATAAGGTCATCATTTCTTTTTCTATTTAACAAACTAATTTTTTCCAAAATAATTTTTTTCCTTTTCCTATTGTAAATTTTTCTTAGCCGAAAAATTAATTAGGGGGGTGTAAATATCCTTTTTTCTCCTTCCACCCCCGTGGATCCGCGCCTGTCCTCACCAAACCGTGTTTGTATTTAATTTAGCAAAAATTCACCAGAAATACATATTTTTGAAAATTACTGTAAACAAAGAGAATAAGAATTCGACGCAAACAACAATAATAATAATAATAATAATAATAATAATAATAACGTGAGAAAATACTAATTTCCATTTAAAACAAATTCACATTTCAATTTTTATATCTTCTCTTTCTGGCGATCAATGTTTTAACATTTTGTGTTATTACATTATTTTGAATTAAGTTATTGATATTTTTATTTGAAATCTATGGGAAAATTTGTGATAAAAAAATTTTTAATAGAATTGTATATTAATGTGAAATTAACTTTCTTTTTTTTGGAACAGTTTATGACTTTTATGAAACAAATGAGTTTTTGTGATATTGGCGATTTTTTATAAAACACAAATTTATGATTCATATTAGTGTCTCTTTCTTAAAATTCTATTTCTGTTTTTTAAAATTCAAATTGATATTAAAATAAAAAATATATTAAAATAAAAAAAAAAAAATAATTTAAGAAAAATATAAGTAGATTTGTGTGATATTAGCGTTTTTAATTAAATTTTCGAAATAAAGCCTAATAAAAACTATCGTTTTTTATAATCTATTTTTTTTTTCTTTAAATTTTGAGTACATCTATAATTGACTCTTTTTGTTGAATTAGCGTTTTTTACTGTTCACTTCTTTGTTTTTTTCAAATGATACTCGGAAAGGTCTAAAAACTATCATGCTAGAGAGTAATTTCGTGGTATTCTTGAGCATTTGGCTCAATCTTATAAACATTGAGTTTGGTATAGAGTCTTTCCTACTTTTCCTACAATAACTCCTCAATTTCATGTCTTTGTACACTTTTGACCTTCTGTTATGTGTTTTTGGTTTGAACCATTATAAAACTTGACAACTTTTCCTACTAAAAGCAACCTTGTCATATTCAGGCTGAGAAATAGAGAAGTTGGGCAATGTCTATCAATCCGTCTATCATTTAAATTATGTTTCAAAGAGTCTGCCAAATTAAGAAAAAAAAAAATCACAGAAATAAAAAATCGCTGAAATGTCTAATAAACTTTTAAATACAATAATCGCTTAAATATAAAAAATTGACAAAATACAAAAGACCGTTAAAATACTAAATTCAAAATTTTCAAATTCTTTCTATCTGTTAGTTAAAATGACAACTTTGAAGGGCTCACGATGTTTATTTCTTATGGCAACTGTTTCCAAATTACAAAAAAAAAAAAAAAATCCATTTATTACTTAAGAAAATGCAAAAAACACGATTTATTCCAAAAAAGCCTCTTTAAAACAAAAATCGTTGAAACAACTAAAAAGCATTTAAATACTAAAAGCAATAGTCAAATTACAAAAAAAAAAAAAAAAAAAAAAAAAATACAAAATTATTATTAAATTATAAAAAAAAAAAAAAAAATGTTAAACATCGCCAAATTTCTAAAAAAAGCGGCTAAAATCCTAAACAAGAAAATGCTTAAATACAAGATAAAAATCCCAGAACAAAAAATCGTTAATTAAAACATTTTACAAAAAAATAGCTAGAATACAATAAAAAACAAAATAAAAAATCGCTAATATAAAAAAATCTATAAGTAAATAATCACCCATAATCACTAATATTGAAAAAATATTTCCAAAGATCGCTACAATATCTGAAATAATATATATATATATATATATATATATATATATATATATATATATATATATATATATATATATAATAAAAAAAATCGCTAATGCACAAAAAATCCCTAAATAAAAAATATTTCATTTAGAAAAACTTCATAAAAATACAAAAAATCGCTAAAATTGAAATAATATACAAAATAATCCACTATATAAAAGAAGATATAATAAATAAAATAATACAGAATAATCGCCAGCATACAAAAATCACTAAAAATGAAAAAATTTCTCCAAATTAAATAAATCTCAAGAATACCAAAAATATTTGTTTGATAAAAAAAAAAACACTAACATACAAAAAATCGCTATAATACAATGAATCCCTAAAACAAAATAATACCAAATTGTATTAAGAAAATCGCTGAAATAAAAAATATTATCAAACTATGAAATCGCCAAATTAAAAATCACTGAAATACCAAAAAAAAAAAAAACGGAAAATACAGAAATCATTAAAAAAGAAAAAATTTCTCCAAATTAAAAAAATCACAAGAATACCAAAAATATTTGTTTGATAAAAAACCCGCTAACATATAAAAAATCGCTATAATACAAAGAATCCCTAAAACAAAATAATACCAAATTGTATTAAGAAAATACCTGAAATAAAAAAGACTATCAAACTATGAAATCGCCAAATTAAAAATCACTGAAATACCAAAAAAAAAAAAAAAAAAAATAAATAAAAACGACAAACTACAAAAAAAAAAAGAAAAAAACTTAACGCCAAAAAATCGCTAAAATACAATTCATTGAAATAAACCAAAAAAAATCATCAAATTACAAAAAAGTAGCCAAATTTCCAAAAACCTCGCCGATTTTATTATTATTTATTCATTATTTTCATCAATTAATTAATATCTTTTATATTATCTATTGTATTATTTATATATTTAACAAAATTTTACAAAATTCTCTTCTTTTCTAATACATATAAGCAGTTTTCAAACTCTTTCAATTAAGCTTCACCGGTTACCCCGTTTCCTGAACTATACCATTCACGTTCAATGGCCAACATTTTTTATAATTTATTGCCATATTTAAACAAAAATATATTCGGAACATAATTTATTATTAAAAGAAAAGTGAAAAAAATTTTAATAATAATTAATATGCACAACACAAATGATTAGTTTCGTTCTTAAATATGAGTAGCTAAACAATAAAAAAAAATATATATAGTGAAAGAGAATTTCACACATTAATATTTTATTTTAAATATGTAGCTAAAAGTAAAAAAAAAAAAAAAAAAAACGGAAAATATCACGCAGTAATAAAATTAAAGCAAACAGTTTAAAGTTACAATTTATATATTCATTACGTAATTTTTAAATACAATATTTTCAAGTTATTTTTGTTGATATTCAAAGTAATTTGACACAGTTGTTTATTGGTAAAAAATTGTTTTAAAAGAATTTTAAAAATAATTTTAGTTTTTTTACTCAGGGATGTAAAATTTATTTCATTAACTAAATTTATTTTTTAACTAAATACTTTTAAAATTTCTTTGATTCTTGTACCATATATCATGCATTACTTTTAATTTTACCTAAAACTTATCACTTTCAATTTGATAATTTCATTTAGAAAAATACCCCGTTTTTCGTAATAAATCTAATGCTAATTAATATAGCTAATAAATCATGGTAAACAAATTTTATAGAGTTTAAAATTATTAGACTGCAAAAAAATTGTAAACAAATAAATCAAAATAAAATATAAAAAATGAAATTAAAATGACAACAAAAATATAAATGGATAACGAAAAAATTCCTAATTTGTTTAGATTAGCAAGTTTTATCAGATTATTAAGCAAGTTTTCTTATAGAAAAGTTGCTTAGATTACTAAGCAAGTTTTCTTATAGAAAACTTTTCTATAAGAAATTTGCTTAATTTGTAAGCAACTTTTCTATAGAAAATTTGCTTAATTTGTAAGCAACTTTTCTATAGAAAATTTGCTTAATTTGTAAGCAACTTTTCTATAGAAAATTTGCTTAATTTGTAAGCAACTTTTCTATAGAAAATTTGCTTAATTTGTAAGCAACTTTTCTATAGAAAATTCCTTAATTTGTGATTCCTTATTCAAGTGGCAGGCAGTGTATCTACTAAAAACTAAAAAAAAATCGTACTCAATTGAAAGACGAATCTAAGGAGCGCGGTAAAATGATAAGGCCACTTTTTTATTCCTTAAAAATATAAAGGATGTTTGAAAAATTGCTTAATTTGTGAGCAACTTTTATATAGAAAATTTTCCTAATTTGTAAGCAACTTTTCTGTAGAAAATTTGCTTAGTTTGTAAACAACTTTTTTATAAGAAATTTGCTTAATTCGTAAGCAACTTTTCTATAGAAAATTTGCTTAATTTATAACAACTTTTATATAAAAAATTTTCTTAATTTGTAAGCAACTTTTCTATAGAAAATTTGTTTAGTTTGCAGGCAACTTTCTCTATGAGAATAACTTGTTCAGGAACTAAGCAGTCGTTAAGTGACATAGAAATCCTTTGATCTGGCAGCTTTGGTTTTCAACTGTATCTTTTAATAACGGTATAAAGTAGCAGTGTTTCAACTGCTTTTTTCGTGATAAAGTCACATAGCGCTCTTTGTTTTCTTTTAATTATTGTCACACATTTCTTTGTTAAATTAATTTAAATTATTACCTGGCAATTGTATACATAATTACATGTAGAAATAAAGACATTTAATCTAAATGTCATTTAAACAAAATCTGTTAGTAATACTTGTATTTCGTATGTCTGGAAAATATGAAAATTATATTTTATACTTAAATAAACAATGGTATTAATTAAATAATGATTGTATTTTGTGTTTGTACATAAGTATGTTAGTTAGTATATATTATTAAAAATTCTTATAATTAATGATTTGTTTACAAGAAGATTTTTTAACTTTTGTTTATTAATGAAGACTTAATATTTCAACAAAAACTTAAAAAATTAAATAAAACAAAAAGTAGATAGTAAATAAATGACCCTCACATGATAGGATGACACAGAGTTTTAACATTTAATTTAAAACAATTTCAGTTAATAAATATTGAGAACTTTTTCTAAAGTCTGAAATTTGATTCATTCATATCTCTGTAATTAAACATTTCTTTATAAGTTTATTTTTTCAGTTACTAAGTTTATTTTTCTTACGTCTGGTTAATTTATTTTATAATCTATAATAACCCTAATTATTTGATAATTTTTATTTCGCTCTTTAAAAGGCGGAAAAAAACATGATATTAAACGCCATTTAATTCTTCAACCTATGTGTTTTCCTATCAATTTCTAACTATTACCATTTAACTACAACTTAATAGTGACATTTTAAGATTATTTTTTAAACACAAAATTCTCAGTCAATAAATCACAGTAATTTTATTAAAAAAATCAATTATTTTTAATACCCCCTCATATATTTTTAATAAAAAAATTATGTCAAAGCAACAGTCGATCATAAAATTTACAACCATGTTATCTCCATTTTGTGCTTTATTTCTGTTTAAAAGAAAAAGAAAGTCTAGCACTAAATCATTTTTGGAACACTTATTTGAAATAAAAACAATGATAAATGTAAAAATTTTGATAAATTATCCAATTAAAATAAATTAAAAAAAAAAAAATTAAAATTCTTTTAAAACAAAACATAACTATTTAATATAAAATAAGTACAACAAATTGCTTTCGTAATGAATAAATAATATATATTAAATATTTTTGCACTTTTTAATTGATAACTTAACTTTTATTTGTATATAATTTATTTATTTTAAATAAAAATTACAAAACTGGAGTGTTAATGATAAGAAAAATATAGTATATAGGAGATTGTTACTTATTGCAATTGCAGCGTTTTTAAGTGTGAATTAACTAACCTTGTTATTAAACTTTATAAACAATACTTAAACCCAACTGTGATGACATTTTTTAGTATCTCCCTATCTTTATAACTCTCTAATTTTTCTTTTCTCTTTTGAAGTAAATACATATATATTTGAAATGAGAAAACGGGTTTCTTTTGTTTATGTTTACATTAAACTAACGGTTTATTATTTTAATATTATAAAAAACAGAGATGCCCAATGACTGTAAATAAGCTTTGGGAGATAAATAGTTTGTTTTTAATTGTTAGATTCTTGGGCAAAGAAGAAAATTTAATAGGAATGGGATTAAAAAATCATAAAAAATATTTCTGATATTGCCGAAAACAGGTTTTTTTATAAAAATACTTTACTTTATTAAAAGTACAATTTTCAACAAAAAAATAAGTACCAATTTTAAACAAGTTATTAATTTCCAAAAATGTACCAATTTTCGAACTATCATTTTTAGAAATGTAGCACCAATTAGAAAAAATTACCAAGAAAAAATATTATTATTTATTTATTTTTTTTTCAAGTATCAGATGTACCAGTTTGCATGTAAAGTATAAATTTTGCAAAATAAATAAAAATATCAATAAAAAAATTTGGGCAAAGAAACAATTACGAATTTTTAAGACAAAAGTACAATTTTTTAAAGCACTAATTAGAAAAAAACAGAAATTATTAAAAATAGTGAAAAAAATTTTAAGTGCCATTATTTTCAATGCATTAAATCCCATTGTTTTTTGAATAAAAAATTAATGCTTGTTTTAAAATAAAAGTATAATGTATTTTAATCAAAGTATTATCTATCGGAAGCTATGACTTTTTGCAATTTTTCTCCAATTTATGGATTCCATCCCAAAACATCTTCTCATCTTTTTAGGCCAAAAACGAATGAAGCTAATCTTGATATCAAAAATTTCATGATAGAAAATTATAGACTGTCGTATATTCTGGGCGTTATTCGTTCAATTCTCTATTGAAATGATAAATTGCGTTTCACCCGTTTTCAACAGCTTATAATAGTTTACACACTTCTGATCCCGCCAAATACAAAGCATTACTTTGGCGCCATGGATATTCATCTTGGGCTCCTTGAATTATCATAATGGATACCCCTTTCATCATAAGTAATAATTCAATGCAAAATTAATTAGAAAAATTGTTTGCTGTTGAAAAAAATAAAGTAATAATTTTCTAAATTTCATAAACTTAAAAAATATATCCAAATTAAAACAAAAAAAAAAAAAAAAAAAAAAATTACGAATTGTTAAAAAATCACTAGACAAATTAGAAATAAATCGCTGAAACACAAGCAAATTGTTAAAACCAAATGACAAATTAGAAAAAAAGTTATTGGAATAAAATAAAAATTACCAAAATACAAAAATTGGCAAATTACAAAACAGAGAAAATCGTCATATTATCAGAAAAGTTCAGAATGATTAAATTACGAAAAAAAAACTAAAATAAAAAATATCTTTAAATAACAAAAAAAAAAAAAAAAAAAAATATAATAAAAAATTCTTGGAAATACAAAAAAATCGTTAAAATAATTATCAGAAATCAACGCTAAATTACAAAAAAAAAAAAAAAAGAAAATCCAACGAATTGCAAAAAAAAAAAATAATTAATTAATTAAAAAAAGTTTTAATACTAAAAATCTCTAAATTAAAAAAAAGTCTCAATATAAAAAAGCTCTTTTTTCGACTTGAATTTTCTTCAATTTGTATAAAAATTAAAATTTACAGTTTTAATTTTGTTGCCATAATGTAACGTTTTTCCATTTTTTTTTTTTGCTTTGGGAACTTGGAATTTACACCACCATAATAGCAATAAAATCGCTAAAATAAATACATAAAATCGAGATAAAAAAAACTCGCTAAAATATCCAAAAATCGCAAAATTACAAAAAAAAAACAAAGAAATTGCTTAAAGCAAAAACAAAATGGCTTAAAAAAAAAAAAAAAAAAAAAAAATCGCAAAAAATAGAAAAATTACGAAGAAAAAATCTCCAAATTGAAAACAAATCGCCAAATTACAAATTTAGTAAAAAAAAAATCACAAATTACAAAAAAAGATAATTTATTAAATTCATATCACAATATAAAAAAGAATCACAATAAAATCACTAAATACCAAAAAAAAAACAAAAAAAAAAAAAAAACGCTGAAATACAAAAATCTCTTAAAGCCGATAGACTATGCTGCTAGTACTTTATTTATAGATTTATTTCAATTTTAATTATAATAAATATGAAAAAACTAAAAATAATAAATAAATCAATCGGATAAAAAAAATTAAATCGTTAGAAGAAAAAAAAATATAATCAAATTATGAAAAATCTAATTGCAAAAACAAGCGCTTTAATAAAAAGTACACAGAATTACTAATAGCGTTTCCTTTTTTGTTTAAAATATTGTAGCAAAGGGCAGATTAAGATAACATTTTTTAAAACGCAAGATATTGTTCGAATAAAAACATGGCGAATTACAAAAAATCGCTGAAATAAAAATAACTAAATTATTAAAAATATCACTAAAGTAAAAAAATCAGTAAACTACTAAATCTAAAAATTAAATGTTCACAAACCAAAAAATCACTAAAATAAAAAAATTGGAGAAACTACAAAAAAACGCTATATTATAAAATTCACATAAAATCGCTAAAATAAATAACATTTATTATTTTACCGTTTTTTTTTTTTTTTTAATTCAAAAATATGTTTTTATGAGTTTTTGCTGAAAGAAGCGATATTTTTGTGAAATTAGTTATTCTGTATTTTCTTGTACTTTGATAAAATTTGTGTTTAGTGTAATTATTTTACAAAAATAAAACATTTGCATTGTTTAGTTTTTGTTTCGTTAAATTAGCTTTTTTTATAAAACTTTTTTTTCATTGAAAAATTTGAGAACATTTTGAAATTAAATTTTTTTTAAACGATTATGAAAAATACAAAAACAAGTCGTAGTTTAATATAGCGCTTCATATTGTTTGCTTCTTTAACTAATTAATTTTTATATATTTCTGCTGAAAATAGTAAACTTTTGTGTAATTAGCTTTTTTTTTATTGGAATGTTAAAAGCTATTAGCATTAGTAAAATTATCGATTATTACTGTTTTTGAAGATTTTTCTGTAATTTTTTTTTGTTCTACCAAAAAAAAAACTATTTTTAAAATTAGCTATTTTTAACGAATTTCTCTTCAAATTGATTTGTTTCTGTTGGCAAATTGTTTGAATTTATTTTGAATTTAATCGTATAGTTTCAATATATAAAAAGACTTAACATTTTTCTATAAGAAAGTAGTATTGCTCTTTACGATTTATTTACTCTATTTTCATAAATATAAAAGCCTTATCAGATCAGAACAGAAGCAATATTATTAAACAACTGTTTAATATTATCAATAATAAAGCGATTAAAACGAAATAATTTCAGAATAATCGTCTGCGTTAACTTTTATGCAATCAATTTTGCCTTAAATGCTGCGCTTGCAATAATGAAATTATTATAATTTGTATGCAATTGATAAGAGTTTAATCAAATGTTTAAAGGTTATGAAAAAAAAAAAAAAATAATAATATAAAAAAAACTAACGTTAAAAACGAGTGTAAAAAATACCATATGGCAACATTTGGTTAGGATAGAAGGTAGTTTAAACAAAAGTAGTAAAACTGGAAAATAAACGGTAATATCTTTGAACGTCTGTCTGGCACCTCTGCTAGTTGTAAATAAAAAGAGTGATACAGGAATTAACCGTTATTTATATACATATTATTTTATTTACTTTAAACTTTTTCTTTAAAAATCTAGTGGAAGATTTTTTAAGTCTCGTTTCAATGTTCATTTAAATTATTTACGTCACTGTTTAATATCATGGTGAAATTTCTTTAATTTATTTAGTCAAGTCTAGCAAATTTTATTAAACATTTTTATTTTGTTTTTGGACTAATTAAAACCACATAGCCTTTACAACGTAATTATTAACATTTTGGCTAAAAATAAAAATTATGTTTTATCAAAGAGAAAAAATAACATTTGGAATTTTTTCATTTGTATTATAAAACATACATTTTAAATTACAAGTAAATTTTTCCATTTTTCTATATATATTTTTTTATTAGTTTTTTTTTTAATCAGTCTGATTATAAGTAGTTAATTTTATTTATTTCTTATTTTTATTTATTTTTTATTAGAATTATTCTAATGTTGCAAAATATATAATATCATATATGTAGGTACGACACTAGTCATTGTTATTTTTTTTTTTATTATTTTTATAGGTTTTATTCTTGAAAACAAGTGAAAATAATCATAAATAATTTTTAGCTAATGATTGTTTTAGTAGTTACCTTTTTTGGTAGAGCAAATGTAAACTCAGATTTATGACAATATTTTGTTGTTCTTTGAGTTGAAATGAAATAGAAAACGTGATCGTTGTTAATCAGTTTAATAACTTCTTTCATCAGGCGATTAATAAAATTAAATTTATGTTGATGTTTATAAAGTATTTGGCAACAAAAATGGAAAAAATTTTATAATAATATTAAAAAAATATTAAATAAAAGAAATGCCTTCTTAGAAAATTTAATAAACAATATATCATATAGCTCTTTCTCCCTTTCTCTTTTAAATCCGCATTTGAGGCTGCCATATTTTAACTCTCATAACTAATTTGCACATAAGGATGCCATGCTACAATTATTTGTTTAAATTGGGAGGTAAACAGGATTCTAAGCAGAAAATTAAAATAATTAGTATTTGAAAATTTATTTTTGTTAACTATTTCTATTAACTAATCATTTTCTTTTAATGTCAGTAGGCGTGAGAAATGTTGATTGTTTTATTATTATATTTTTTTTCTATTTAAAACAAACTCTAGTTGTTATACCATTTAAATGACACTTCAATAAATAATTTTCTTTATTTTTTATTCTAAATTTCAAATATTGTTTTGATAATATAATTATTTTTTATTGTTGTCATTATTGAAAACCACTAAGGTAATTATGATCTAACATACATATGGAATAATAAATTTATCAAAATAAAATTAAAAGAAATTTAAAAATTATTAAATTAAAAATTAATATTGATAATCATTATTTTCGGTTTACTAACATTTTTTGGGTTTGTCATCTGATTTTATTTAATAAATATTTATTTTATAATTATTATTATTTACTTATTTTATGAACCAAAATTTTTTTCGGGGATTGTCTGCACAAACGTTAAACAGTTTCTACGTCATAACGGAATAATGAATTGTTGGCTAAACTAATTTCAACAGAAAAAAATTTTTGTCATTTGGTTTATTAGCAATAATTTATATTTTTTACGAATAATTTAAACAAATATTTGTAAACAATATATTTTAAGGAACAAATAAAGTATTTTATGAGTAAAAAGAAGATATAGAGCGCGTTAAAAAGAAAATTAAAAAAGCTTTAAATTAAAAGTTATGGAATATTCTTTAGATTGAACTATAGTCCACAGTAGAATGCAGACTAAAGACTAGCCTACATTACAAAGTATAAACTAAACTACAGTCCAGACTATAGACTACACTATAGACCAGACTATAGACTATACTACACTTCAGACTATGGACTAGACTATAGTCTAGACTAGAAACTACAATTCAGATTATTGACTATATTATTTTCCGGACTATAGAAACTATAGTCCAGGCCATAGAATATATTCTAGTTCAGAATATGAAATAAATTACTGAATAAACGATAGACCGGACTATAGAATTTACTATAATCCAGAATATAGAATAAAGTCTAGAATATATTATAGTCAAAACTATAGAATATTGACTAAACTATTATCCAGATTATTCACTAGACAATAGTCCAGACTACTGATTAGACAATAGTTCAGACTACTGACTAGACAATAGTCTAGACTATTGACTAGACCATAGTCCAAACTACTGACTAGACAATAGTCCAGACTATTGGCTAGACTATACTCCAGACTATTGACTAGACTAGTAACTAGACAATAGTCCAGGCTATTGACTAGACTATAGGCCAGACTATAGTACAGACTACTGACTAGACAATAGTCCAGACTATTGACTAGTCTATAGTCCAGATTATTGACTAGATAATAGTCCAGATTAGTGACTAGACTATAGCCCAGTCTATTGACCAGACTATGGAATAGCCTATAGTCTAGACTATAGAATATGCTATAGTCCAGACTATAGAATAAACTGTATTCCAGACTATAGAGTAAGCTATAGACTATAGTCAAAACTGTATTCCAGACTATAGAGTAAGCTATAGACTATAGTCAATACTTATTCCAGACTATAGAGTAAGCTATAGACTATAGTCAAAACTATAGAATAGACTATAGTGAAGACCATATAATAGACTGTAGTCAAAACTATAAAATAGAATATGCAGTCAAAACTATAAAAATGACTAAAATATGAGTAGACTATAGTCATGACTATAGAATAGAAAATGAAATAAGAGCAAATCCTTTAAACTAAAATATAATATTGCAACACTGCTTAAGCAAATTGTTTTCCCTATTGACAATCTTGCCATATTGCGTTTTAAATATTTACCGCTATATGACAATAACCCCATAAACATTATTGCTTGCACTTCACACTAAAAACATAAATCAAATTCCATCAATCTCTTTTATTTTTAATACGAAATACCATAAAATAAATTCCCTTAATTCATAACGTAATAAAAAATGTTAACAAAACTGATGAGCTTTATTTTTATTCTATTTTTCTTTCTAACTTATAAAAAGTACAAGTACATACATATTTGATAAAGATTAAGATTTCTTTGGTTTATTTTTACAACAATAGCGTATTTTTGTTTGCTACTAAACTAATAATTTTTTAATTGGCATTTTGTATTTTATTGTCAGATAACTGGAATATATTGATATGATTACGCGATTTGTTTTTTAATTTAAAGTAAAAAATTTTAAGAAATAAATCAATATTATTTTTTTTTTTTTCTATTGAAAACATGCATTTAAAAAAATAACTAATTTAGTTAGTCAACGGCAGTTAAACCAAGAAAAACGTGATTTTTTGCTGGAAATAGAAATTAAAAATTAACTATAAACATTTCAAATATTCCCATTAAATTTCTTAACAAATACTAAATATTTAAATAAAAATAATAAAAATAAACATGGTTAATATATTTTTACCTTTTACTCGCAATCCTAGAGCTCCTGCGATCTTAACTTTACAATCGCGTCGTGACTGTGTTAAAAAATCCGCTAAACAACAAATTAATAATCCTAAACAAATACAACAATTTGCTGAGTGTTCCCAGCATACCAATGCTAGTGTAAACGGTAAAAAGGAACATAGAATGATGTCACCCAAACGCTGGATTTTATTACTAATTTTTTATATCTCATATTTAATGTTTGGTGCTAGTATTTATTATCACATTGAACATCGTTTGGAAGCAGAACAAATACAAGAAGATCAAAAGGAACGTGCTAGAATTCATTGTAAGTTATAAAAAAAGTAAAAAATATTAAAGAAACACTGTGAATTAGATTATATATAAAATTATAGACAATGCTGTAGTCAGGGATATATAATAGACTATAAACCAGACTATAAAATAAACAACAGTAACTACTATAAAATAGACTATAGTAAAAACTATAAAATAGACTATAGCAAAACTATAAATTAGACTATAGTAAAGACTATAGAACTGAATATGGTTAAGGCTATTTAACAGACTATGACAAAACTATAAAATAGACTATAGTATATAGCATATAGTGAATACTATATAATAGGCTGCAGTCAAAACTATAAAATGGAATATACCGTCAAAATTATAAAAAAGAGTAAACTCAAGATAATAAAATAGGCTATAGTCATGACTATAGAATAGAATATAGTCAAGACTGTAGAATAGACTATACTCAACATTGCAGCATAGAGTATAGTCAAAACTATAGAATAGAAAAAAGTAAAAACCATAGAATATGGCTATGGCAAAGGCTATAGAATATAGACTAGACAATATAAAAAGCTATAGTCAATACTATTGTTAAGACTAAAGAATGTACTATAGTAAATATTATATAATAGACTACTGTCAAGATTATAACATAGACTATAGTCAAAACTGTAAAATAGACTATAATCGAAACTATAAAATAGACTATAGTGAAAACTGTAGAATAGACTATAGCCAAGGTTATAAAATATAGACTAGACAATAGAATAGACAATACAACAAACTCTGGTCAAAACTATTGTCAAGACTAAAGAATAGACTACAGTAAATACTATATAATTGACTATAGTTAAGACTATAATATAGGCTATAGTCAAAACTATAAAGAAGACTATAGCCAAGACTATACTATAGAATATACAGTTGAGACTATAAAACATACTGTAGATAAAACTATAAAATAGACTATAGTCGAAACTATAAAATAAGTATATTTTATATATGGTCAGACTTTAGACTACATAATAAAAAATAAAAAAATAGCGAATTTAGCAGACATTTATTTTTTCATATTTCTTCCATGGCCAATAAATTAGAATGGAACATTTTTCGATAGAGCCTCAATGAGTAATAGATTAACCGATACCGATTTGTTTTTTTTTTTTTTATCAATTAGGCAAACCTATCCTACTATTATTTGATAATAAATATTGACCTTAATTTTAATTTGGTTCACATGGAACAATTTAAACAACTTATCTCTGCTTAACTTTAAAAATTACTGAAAGGTGGTTTGATTATTTTACAAAATATTATGAAACTGTACAAGTCTATACTTTGATTATGGACAGCTGGAATAATTATGTATGTTGTCAAAACAACAATGATAACATATGAAATTATCTTGTCTTAAAATTTAAAAACTTTGCTATCAGAGATGATAAATGCAGTACAATTGTACTTTTTTCAATACAATTCGTTCTTCAAAAGTACAGCAGTACTCCAGTGACTGATTTAATACAAATATTAAGTTTTGCGCTATTAATAAATTAATTTGAAAATAAAGTTCTTCACACAATTTTTTAAGAATGTGTATAAAAATTTAGAAACTTTTACGTACTCAGGATACGACTGCAGTCATTTTTGAAAACACTCTTAGCTATGCGTTTATTAAGTTTATGTTAAAAGATGCACTTGAACATTTCGTCTACAAAGTTTATTAGGTTTATGTCAAAAGATTCAGTGGGACATTTCTTTGACAATACCTTCTAAAAAATGCCTACCTAGGAAACTGTGAAAAGTCTACAAAAACGTGTTTATTGATGTTTATTTAAATTTTTATACGAGCTTTTCTTGTTTCCTTTAAAGCTTTCGTTGAAACTTTTCCAACTATAGGTTTAAATTGAAACTAAATGTGTATAAGGAGATGTACTCGTTGCATATTTTACGCAATAGAATTATTTACATAATTTGCCATTAATAAAAATTTCTGCATTTTTTATGGGTATAAAACACTTAGAGCATATTTTTGGTTCAGCTGTTTATTAGTTTACGATTCTGCAAAATTATATGCAGCTAATTTGGACAATTCAAAGGACATTTCCTAAAAATATTTTGATAAAAAAAATCTCAAAATTTAGTACAATTGCGTCCCAAAAAGTAAATTTTTTTTATTAAATTTAGTGCAATACTGAAAATCTTATTTATCATTCTTGTTTGCAATTATTATAACGCTAGCAGCAATGGAAATGTGAGAAATAACGAGCGACAGCAAGACTGAACTTGAAAATAAATAAAATTAATAACCAACTATAGGCTTTGACTAAAAAGAAAATAGTGGCAGTTATGGATATGTAATTATGAAAGATAACATGTAGAAGTTTGATAAAGGAATAAGAAAATTTTTTTGAATACAATATGAAAAAGCCTGAATAATTTTTACTTCTCAACATTTTTTACACTTTTTTCTAGCAGTGTATTTACTACAGAGTTGCCGTTTTTTATATATATTTTCTTACATTGTAGTGCTGTGCAAGTATTGAGATTAAGTATCGAGTACCGAGTACTTATCAATTTTTTGGGTACTCAATACTGCAAAGCAGTTACTCAATACTTTCATAGTTTAATTAATCTGTATAAAGATACAAATTAATTTTTAAATAAAATAAGTTGAATTTAAAGCTAGCGTTCATTGTTTAATTTATGTTGTAATAAATAGATTTATTGAATTTCCTGCTAATCGGATAAATATATTTGTTTTACTTTTTAATGAAAGAACCTTAATTAGAAATTATATTTCAAATTAAAAAATCCCTTAAGTGTCGAGTAGTAACGAGTACCCAAATAAAGAGTATCGAGTATTCAAAAGTAGTAGAACCAGCCAGTACTATCGCATGTTGTTGCTTTTTAGCAATTTACTAACTTGCGGTATTAATTAGATCCTTTATAGTTTATTTATTATTAATATTAACACTTACTTTATGTAGCTTAAATAAAAAAACCCATAAAACATTTGCAAGAAATTAACAAAATTTTAAAATAACAATTATTCGACATATATGTTCATTTACCAAAAAAAATATTGTTCATATTTAATAAAAAAATTAAAAAGAAACGCACGATTTAAACAGAAATACTATAAAAAAAAATTATTCAATTCACATGTTTATTTTTAAATGCCTTATTAGAAAATTCCTGCCTTTAATAATTAATACAGTTTTATAAAGTAAACAAAGAAATAACAAGATAAATATTTAGCCAAAAGTTTAAAGCCTGCGTTAAAAAATTTATACACGAGCTAAGCATGTGAATAAAAATTGTAGAAAAAAAGTTAAACTAAATAAATATCTAAACTTTTTAGTATAATTAACATTTTTTGTAGCCTTTATTTTAGTATTTTTATTATTTAAAATGTAAGTTATTTTTACGTTGAAATCAATTATAATAAAACAAAAATAAAGCAACGATTTAAATAAATGTTATCCGAAAAAGCGTTAATTGATTTAGGAAAATATCTTTCAAAATTAAAGAGATTTTTATTACCAACATAAATATAATATCTGTTCCAGTACTAGTCAGATTTACAGAATTTAGTCAGAACTTGTCAGAAAAGCAAAAAAAAAAAAAAAATACAAATAAATTTTGCACACAGAAACACTTTCTGACTAAAAACTGTAAATCTAACTAGTACTGAAACAGAGCTATAGTAGCACAATAAAATTAAAACAAAAAACAAGGTTTCCAGGTAGAACATTGAATTTGGGTAAAGTCTTTAATGTAATCTAGTCTAAAGTCTATTTTATAATTCAGACTATAGTGTATACTATAGTCTGTTATATAGTCTTGACTATAGCCTATTGTATAGTCTTAACTATAGTCTATTCTATAATCTTGACCAAAAACCAATCTATAGACTTGGCTATAGTCTATTCTATAGACATGACTATAGTCTATTCTATATTCTTGACTATAGTATATTCTATAGTATTGACTATAGTTTATTCTATTGTCTTGAATATAGTTTATTCTATAGTCTTGTCTACAGTTTATTCTATAGTATTGACTATAGTTTATTCTATAGCCTTGACTATAATTTATTCTACAGTCTTGACTATAATTTATTTTAGAGTCTTGACTATAGTCTATTTTATAGTCTTGACTATAGTCTATTCTATAATCTTGACTATAGTCCAATCCATAGCTTTGGCTATGGTCTATTCTGTAGACATGACTATAGTCTATTCTACAGTCTTGATAAACTATAGAATATACCATAGTCTTGACTATAGTTTATTCTGTAGTATTGACTATAGTTTATTCTATAATCTTGACTATAATTTATTCTATAGTCTTGACTATAATTTATTCTATAGTCTTGACTATAGTTTATTCTATAGTATTGTCTATATTTCGTATTTTTAAATTTACTATAGAATATAGAATCAATTTTTCTTGAATTTTATTGTTTTTAGCAAAATTTCATTATTTGTTTCTTCCTTCTAGAGTTATTAATTCATTTGTTTAATTAATTAAAAGAAACCGCTTTTAAACAAAATTTTAAATAATTGAATTTTAACATGCTGCTTTATAATTTTTCTTAATAATAAAGTGAAACTTTAACAGAGATTTAGCTAAATCTCAGTTAGAATAAATAAACAATTAGTCATAATTCAAGAGCATTTAAAACACTTTTAAAATAAAATTTCAAAGTAAATACAAAAGTACATCTTGCATATTAAAATTAAACTTTATTTCTTTCTTCGTGATTCTCAAAAGAAAGAAAAAAATTATCATTTATCTTAAAAAGCTAACAATGTGTTTTAAATTTCACACATTTATTTAACTTTGACTGGTGAAATGATCTTCAATCAAGCATGAAAATATTTTGTTTTATGTACAACAAAATCATTAAATAAAAATTAAATTAATTTTACAAACACAGTAGATAAATAGATTCGTCAACTACATATGCAGCCTTCTCAACATAGAATTATTGTATTAAATATAAATAAAACAAAAAATAATCCGGAAATTAAAGCAAGCGACACTGTAATAATAATAAAACAAAAATAATGCCAAAATCCCGCTGTCATGTAACGGGTCAAGTTTCGGTACACAAACATAATTTTTTTCAATAGTTTAACTGCCAGCCAGGCCATTTAATTTGAATGTCAATGATTTTTGGTGGATATTATAAATGTTTTTGTTTTGCATTTTTTTTTTTCTTTTTATCAGTATTATTTTTATTTCATTTTTGACATTGTATAGTTAAGTAGGTTTTACATTAATTGGTTAATCTATGAAATTGATCTTGTTTGATGGAGAGATAAGAGTAATTGTAAAAATTAGGTGTGTTTTGCCTACAAATTAATTGATTTTTTATTTTATTTAAAAATTTTTTATAAAAAAAATAATTGTTATTTTAGTTATAGGAAATAAATGTTTTTGAATTAAAATTTGTAGATACAAACAAAATAGAGACAAATCATGTTTAATTACTATACTCTTCAGCACAGGTGTAAATGGTATATATAGATTTGTCATTCCGTTTGTAATTACCAGAATTTTTGTCGGAGAGTAAAAAAATTTATATTTATATAAAGGAATTTTTCATTCAGCATGATTGGTTTCTTAAACCGATTTTCGATTTTCTCAAACCTCCATATAAGCTAGGAATTCGGCTTTTGCAAAGTAGATTTGGAAAGTTTTTCTGAATTTTATTGGTGAAGAAATGAATTGCAAAACGCAATTTTAACTTTTTAAAGCGCTTGCTTTAGCTACGGATTTCTTTTTTATATAGATCGATCATAAATATTTTTATAAAATTTCGGTTTTTCGAATCAAATAACCGAGTTTTAGCCAAAACTGAAAAACCTGTTAATAATATACACACACATCATTTATATTAAACATTGTAATGACTATTAATGTTGTTGTTTTTTGCATAAGCAAGCAGTTTAGTTGACAACATCATATTATAATGATTACTAGTGTTGTTGTTTTTTGTATATGCAGACAGTTTGTTTGTATATACATACAAAAAATATATAAATATATATATGCTTACAACTTGTTGTGTTTTTTGTTTTTGTTTAAGGAAGCGTTGCTTGTGGAATAAAAGTATGCATTATTGTTTTGAAGTTTCCTTTATTCATTTGTTGGTAAAGTGGTGAAGGGTATAAAAGATTCGGCGCTGTCGAATATAGCTTTCTAACTTGTTTTTCTTTAATTAATACTAAAGTTTGCAACACTGGCCTTTAAAGTCCTTTTTCTATTGTTTATAATATGGCAGCTCTATAACTGACACTTTATAAAGTTGCCATATTGAATCATGGGCTATTGTTTGAAATATAACACAATGGCAGCGTAAATCGCAACGTGGAGCATGTAAAATAAAAAAATATGAAAGTATATAATTTTTAAAATAAAACATTAAAAAATTTAACAAAAACAAATTTAATTTATTTATAAATTATAATAATTTTATAATTTATTTATAATATAATAAAATTTTCCTTTTTTTATTTTATTAGCTTATTTAATCGATCAACTAGAAGATAAAAATATCACTACACAAAATGAAATTTTGGAACGTATTACCGAATATTGCGGTAAACCGGTAACAGATGAATCAAAAGATGATTCAGAACCCTATTACAAATGGACATTTTATCATGCATTTTTCTTTGCCTTTACGGTGTGTTCCACCGTAGGTTATGGTAATATATCACCCACTAGCACTTTGGGACGCATGATTATGATAGTGTATTCGGTAATAGGTATACCAGTAAATGGTATATTATTTGCTGGTTTAGGTGAATATTTTGGAAGAACGGTAAGGTTCTAAACTTAATATAAATATAATAAAAATTTAAGATTATTTTCTTTTTCTATAGTTTCAATCCATTTATCATCGTTATAAAAAGTACAAAATGTCCAATGACAAACACTATGTGCCACCACAATTAAGTTTAATCTCCACCATATTAATAGCTTTAATACCGGGTATAGCATTATTTTTACTAATACCTTCATGGGTATTTTCCTATTTTGAGGGATGGTCATATTCTTTGGCGTTTTATTATTCTTATGTTACTACAACGACTATAGGATTTGGTGATTATGTGCCTACCTTTCAGCCACAACAGGTAATTTTTAAAATTTTTAATTATAGAAAGAAATTAAATTAATTTAAAAAGTTTGTTATTATTATTATTATTATTATTATTATTATTATTCTTATTATTATTATTATTATTATTTGTTTACTTTTTTTAAGAATTTGTGTTTTATTTTAATTTATTGTTATTTCTTTATTTTTTATAGCCTAAAGAGTTTGGCGGTTGGTTTGTGGTTTATCAAATATTTGTTATAGTTTGGTTTATATTCTCATTGGGTTATCTTTTAATGATAATGACATTCATAACTAGGTAAGTCCCAAAAAAATTATAAAAATCTAAATTTTGTTAAAAACAATGAATTAGCAACTGGTTATATTAAAAGCACGTGAAAATAATGTGATCATATAGTTATTAGAAATTAATTAACATGAGGAGATTGTAAATAATACAAACTTTTTTTAATTTTATTTGAATATTTATAAATAATATATGTATAAACAGCCTAATTTAAGATTTTAATACAGAATAAACATTAACTACAGTTAAGTCTATATTCCAAACTGTAGTGTAATGTGCAGTCTCGTCTACAATTTAGTTTACAGTCTAACCTATAGTCTATAAATTTAAATTCTTCAATTTTAAAACAATTTTGGTTTAAATTTCAAAATTAAAATTTCATTTTTATGTTACGATAAAATTAAATTGAACATTTTAGTAAAAATTTAACAAAATTACCTCACTCTCGTTGTCTTTAACTAAATTTCCAGGTTAATTCAAGATATAAATTTTTTATTTAATATTCTAATTAAATAAAAAATATAAGCAAAATTATTTAAAATCCCTTTTAAATTTCTTGAAAATTGTTAATAGGTAATTTTCTCTCTTTTCACTCTCTCTTGCCTTTCATGTTCTCCTAACATTTAATTTCAGTTTAAATGCAGAATTTGAGAACTTATTTTAATAAACATATTTTGTATTTATTTATTTTTCTAATATTTTATTTAAATAAAATATTTTCATTTATAAAAGACTTAAATTATCTGAACTTCCTTTAAAAATTATTAAAATTACTTTGTATTAAAAATTTCATATTAAGTAAGAGTGGGAAACTCTGTCGCATTTAATGGCCTCCTAACATTCAATTTCACTTTAAATTCAAAATATGAAAAATTATTTTTATTAAATGTATTTTTACTTAATATTTGTTTTGAATGAAATATTTTCTTCAACAAAAAAAAAAAAAAAAAGAAATGTATTAAAAATTCATAATAATTACTTAAAAATTTTCTGCTAAAACTCTCTCACCTTTAATGGCCACCTTACATCCGGTTTAATGCAAAATATGGAAATTTATTTTTACTTGTTATTTATTTTAAATAAAACGTCTTCATAACAGTTACTTAAAAATACAAATTTACTATTTTTTCTCACTCTGTATCGATCTAATCGCTTTCTTACATTTAACTTCGGCATAATGCAAAATATGGCCACACCTAAACTAAACAAAAATACTATGCGATATGGCAACTTATTTTTTTATTTATATAAATAAATAAAGAGTTGCCAGTGTTAGTAAATAAACAAAAAAGTTTAAAAAAATTAATTTCTTTCAGAAATGTTTATTTTTATAAAATTATAAGTAAAAGCAATTGAAAATAATGAAAAAATAAATAAAATTTAATGGAATGCTAGAAAATCTGCAAAAGTTAAACAAATTAAATAAATTACACTTTAAAATAAATATTTTTAAATTATAAAATTTTTTAGTCAATGAATGACGCAGTTTAATGTTAAAGCAAAATGTTAATAGGTTTATAATCTATGAAACATTTTTCTTAACTTAACTTGACTTTTAAAATACGAGTAAATTATTTTAGGGAAAAAAATCATAAAATTTATAATTATTCTAAATTTATATACGATATATTCAAGTTTAAGTGTTGGCCCAGAATAACAGCTCAAGGCGCAGCGTGCTAAATCAGTGATGTCTACTTTTAAGAAATATAGTAAAGTATGCGCCAAATTAAAGTAAATAAATAGTATATTAAATGCAGTTAAATGTTTAATAAAAAGTGTAATTCGTTTTTGTTTTAAGATCAAACTATTTAAAATCTATATCATTTTTGAAGTTTAATCTAAAAACGTTTTAAGTTATATGAAAAAAAAATAATACAGTTTGCACCTATTAAAAAGCAAAATAAAAGAAATACAACTTTTTTTACATATACTAATTATGATACTGTTATTTTTTGATTTTTTATTTAAATAATTAAAATTTTCTGTTTAATGACGTTTTTTATAAACTTAGATTACACTTATTTGTTTACAAAAAACCAAAAAACTAGACAATAATAATGAGTGTGGGTGTGAGAAAAATAAAGTGAATAACATAATGTCTATATTAGACAATTTTTTTATCAAGACAAACGCTAATATCAACGCGAGTTTATGCAAGATAGAAATAGTCGCATAAAAACAACAATAAAGCGAATTAATGTTTTTTATATATGCAATTTGACAGCTGTAACAACCAAAAATAGTAATCTGCCGTTTAACTGAGGTTACCTTGCATAGATTCACACTGATTTTGATGTTTGTCTTGATAAAAATTTGTTTAGTAAAGAGACTACGTAAGAAATGTCGTTATAAAAATAAAATAAATTCTATTCCACAGCTATAGTGAGCAGCGAAGTTATCTGTCAAATTTGTATGAAAATATCGCTGTCACTGTCTCTATTATTCTGGGCCGACACTAATGCTTAGGTTAATTATTTTAGGGAAATGAAAATATCATAAGTTTAAAATTAAAACTCATTTACAATCTGTAAAAGTTAAATGACTTGTAATGGCACAAATTTATAAATAAATATTTTACAAAACTGATCACTTTTAAATATAACAGAATTTTTAACCTAAAAGTAATTTTTTGCACTTTTTAAAATGTGGGAAATAATATATTTAATAATATGTAGAGAAAAATACTCAAAATATATTTGTTGTATAAAAGCCTTAAACATTATAAAAGTTTTAATTTTATAAAAGTTTTATAAAATAAATTTTCCATAAACAATTTATTTTATTAAACCTTAAGAAATTTTAAATTTGATTTTGAGTAATGTTATATTCATATATAGAGGTTTTTTGAAAAACGAGTCTTTTTTTCAAAAAGCACAAAAAATTGATTTGTTTTATCATATATTTCAAAGTTATTGTGTTTTTCAAAAAACAAGTCAAAAACTGATGTGTGTGAATATAATATAAGGCCTTCAAAATGTATAAAGATATATAAATAAATTATTTATTCCATTTTTATAAAATAATAAAAAATTCAGATATATTTTATTTACATTTATTAAGAAACTAAAAAGTTTTTAACGGGTTGTGTTTTTATTCAAAATAACCCTTTCTTTTTTTTTTTTTTTTTTGTAAATAATTTTAAAAGCGTTACTATGGTAATTGAAAGCAGAATGCTAGTTATTAACAATATGGTAACTTTATTATAAACTCGTCTTATATTTAGTTTATACGTAGTTCATATTTGCCAATAAAAGTTTAAAGCGTTGCCGTTTAATTTTTTTTACCGTTGCTTACTAACTTACGAAAACAATTACTGATTAACGATACTGAGGTCCAATATATATATATATTTTATTTTTTTTTTGTGTTTTTAAAATCTGACAAATATTGAACAATTTTGTGGAAAAAATAAAAAAATAAAATTATAAATAACTTTATTTACAATCTGCTATCTGCATATAAACAGTGAGTTCTTTTTTTGCAAATAACTTTAATCTCGCAAATAAGAACTTTGTATAAACTAAGTATTATTCTCTCTCAACTGTGAGCACATCCTTTAACCAAATAGAGTTGCTATTTGTCATTCTTATAGAAAATTGTGTAAATTTGAAGGGGTTTTGTTAACTAAACTAAAAATAAAGATTTTTTAAAAACAAAGCAACAAAAAAAAAAACAAAATATTAAAAAATTGAATGTTTGTTGAAACAAAATTTTATTAAAACACAATTAAGTTTAAAAGAAAAAATTAACATTAAAGATATTTAAAGAAGTGAAAGAAAATTAATGATAAATTGAATAAAATTTAATTAAAATAAAAAAAAAACAATTAAATTTAAAAGAAAAAAAATAAATTTAAAAGAAAAATTTTAAATTAAATTAAAAATTAATTAAATTTAAACACAAATTGGTTTTAATACAAAGTTTTGATGTTATTTTCTTAATAAAATTTTTATTTTATTATTTTTTTTTTGTAGTTTTTTCATATATTTTTATTGCTTTATTTTCTGAGTTATTAGGTTCTAACAGATTTTTTTATTTTTATTTTTTAATTTTTATTTTTTTGGTATTTTATTTTAATTTTTAATTAAAACTTAACAAAAATCTTCCTTTTTATCCAATTTAATATTCTACATATTTTTCTTTTTTCCCTTCCTCTCTTCTTTTTTCCTCCCACACACATTTCAGAGGCTTACAAAGTAAAAAATTATTACAATTGGAGCAACAACTATCATCGAACATTAAAGCCACCCAGCAACGTATATGGAGTGGTGTTACTAAAGATGTGGGCTATTTGAGACGTATATTAAATGAATTATATATATTAAAATTTAAGGTAAATTTTTATGCAAAGAAAAATCGATTTTTTAATAAAAATGTAATAATTATTTTAATATTTTTTTATGTTTTTAAAAATAAATGGGTTAAAAAATTTTTCACAAAATTTGGGGTATTTTAATATTTATTGTAATATTTTTTATTAAATATTATTATTATATTTTTTTTCAAAACAATTTTAGATTTTTACAATTTTATCGTTGGGTTTTTTATTAAGTATTTATGATTTTTAAAACAATTTTGCAAATTTATCTTTGTTTTTTTATTATAAAATGTTTGTTCTTTAGTTAACAAGTTTGGGTTTTTGCAACTTTATTTTTATTATTTTGCACTTTTTGTGTAGTTGGCACTATTTTTAGTGTTTTATATTCCATTGGGGTTTCTTAATAAAATTTAAAATTTCTTTAGAGAATATTATTAAAAAATTATTATATTTTCTCTTAGATTTTTTACTAGCAAAATCGTTAAGGAAGGATCCTATTGTGTAAGTATTGATTTATATAAAAAAATCAATATAATACAAATACACAACAGAAAAATCCCTACACAAAAAAACCAAAACAAAGATAAACATTTTAAAAAATAATTTAAATTAAAATAATTCTCTAACAAAACGAATTCTAAGATTAAAAAAGTTCAGAAAACAAAAATAAACATCTTTAAAAATAAATAAAAATTTATTTATATAGAAAATTTATCTAAAAAAATTTTCAAAATTTAAGGCCAAGAAAATTCGTTTAATTTTCTTAAAAATAATATTAATATTAATAAATTTCACAAACATTTTTGAAGTAAAAACAAAAACTAGCTAAATGATGTAATAATGCAAAATAAAAACAATAATGTATTTAATTATCTTTTAAATTAAAAAAAAATCTACAAAAATGACTTAAAATTTAAAATTCCCTTCATTTGCTTTCTAAAATGTTATAAAATTCTTAAAAGTTACTTTAAATTAACAGTTTTTTCCGAACCCTGTATTTCATTTCCGTTCATATTAAAAGTATTGTCACTTTTGATTTTAACACGACAAGTAAACAAAGTGGCAACTTGACTTTAGTTTGTTTTGTTTAAAACAGAGTTACCAGTTTGTGTGCATAAAGGAGAAAACGTTAAAAATAGATATTTTTGAAGAAAAATTTATAAAATTAAATAAATGATGAATTTTAACAAATAGAAATAAGGAAAATTGCAGGAAAATATAGGAATTTTATTTTAGACTCTTTGATTATGTGTAAGGTTTAAAAATTTTATAATCATGAGCAGAGAAGTGGAAATTTTTACTGTAACATTAATTTAATTGGAAAAACTTTTTAATTTTTAATGGTTTTCTTGTTTTAAATAAAAAGTACTTAATGATTTTAGAAGAAATTTATTTAAAGTTTTAACTTAGGACAGTTCAAAGTCTTAAATAAGCTTTATTTGAACGGGTTTGAAAAGTTTCGAATTAACTTAATTTTAGCCATTTATTAACTTTACTTTTTTAAGTTATTTATAGTCTTCAAATTACATTTGATTTCAAATTATTTGATTTATCATTTGAATTATTATTATTAAATTAGGTTCTTTTTTAATTAAAATTTGAGTCAAAATTTAACTTCAAAGGTCTTCTCAAACTTTAACTCTTTTTAAAGTGTTAAATTTTATTTAATCGCAGGTTTGTTCAAATTTAAAGTTTTCTTCATTTCAAAGGATTTTTTGGCTTCATTTGAAGATCCTGTTACTGCCTAAATTAAATTTCCTTTTTAATTTAACTTCGATTAATTTCAAGGTTTCATATTAGCTGAAGATAAGATTTGTGCCTTTTTTTGACAAAAAAAAAAAAAAAATATATGGTTAGAAGTGGTTGAAGAGCAAAAATAAATATCTGAAGAAATTGTTCTTTTATTTATTAACTCTTTCTAATTTTAAACTCTCCCACTTAAGAGACAAAAAAATACATTTAAGTAAATTTTAAAACTACTCCAATTTTAAATTTAAAATAAATTTTAGAGACAAAATTCTTATGAAAATTTTGATTTAAAAGGCATTTTAAATTAGAAAGTTGTTGTGAATACGGAGGTTACTCTTCAGCTTTATTTTAACATTATTGAATTAAAATAATTAAATTTAAAAAATTTTCTTCATGTTCGAAATTAAAAATTCTGGAAGAAATTGACACATTTTTAGAGAAATATGTAAAATATTTAGATTTTCCATAACATTTTTGAAAAAAAAAAAAAATAATAATTTTCGTTAGTTTTGCAAAATTTCAAAAATTCTAATTTAATTTCGAAATTTAAATTGCTCTATAATTATTTTTTTTTTTTTTCTAAAAGGTTTTAGAAGTTCCAAAAATTCTGTAAAAAATTAAAATTTTAGCATGAAATTGTTTTAAAATAAAATAAATAATTTCCATCATTTTTGTCAAAATTTTGAAAATTCTAACAATTTCGAAGTTCCAAAAATGAGGAAAAAATTGAATTTTTTGGAAGAAATTGTTTTATTTTTGTTTTGTTTTACAATTTTTTTTTAAAAAATAATTAATTTCCTTCAATTTTTCAAAAGTTCGAAAATTCGAACTTAATTTCAAAATTGAAAATTTTCGAAAAAATGTTAATTTTTAAAAAATTCCAAAAAATCCGGAAAAAATGGAAACTTGCAAGAAATTGTTTAATATTTATTTTGTTTATATGATTTTAGAAAAATAATGAATTTCTGTCACTTTTTTAAAAGTTCGAAAATTCAAACTGAATATCGAAATTGAAAATTTTCGACAAAAAAAATTAAAATATTAAAGTTTTCATTATAAAGTTTAACAAAATTATTAATTTTCCTCAATTTTGCAAAACTTCTAAAATTCAAACTTAATTTCGGAATTCAAAAGATCCGTAAAATTGGAATTTTTGCAAGAAGTTGTTAAATAATTGTTTTATTCTATAAAATTAGAAAAAAAAAAATGAATTTTCGTAAATTTTGCAAAAGTTCGGAAATTTGAACTTAATTTCGACTTTTTCGGTAGTTGTTCCTCATTTAAAAACCTTAAGTCTTCTTTATTTTATGATTTCTAATATTTTCTTCTTTCTTGCTCTCTTTCTTCTCTTTCCAGCCCGTGTATACTGATGAAGAGGAGTACGAACGCTCTTTACATCGTTCGAATTCTTGCCCTGAACTCACCATGTATCGTGTTGATCCCGTACCCATACCAAGCCGCAAACGGACCTTTTCTGAGTGTTATGATGTGGTGGAGGACCGCGCAGAAGGTGCATCCTTTATTGTACATGCCTCCTCGGATACTGAACTCACTCGTATTGATCGCCAGAAATCATTTGAAACTTCCGAAGCCTTTAGACAAACTACCGGTCTTTTGGTTAAAGTGGTGGGTGCTTTAGCCGCTGTCAAGCCACCCGTCGAAGAAGAGAATACTACATTGGGAGCCACTAGTATGTATGGTGGCTATCATGGTTTCTCAGACTCTCAAATCTTGGCTAGTGAATGGTCATTCCCGGGAGCCAATGAAATACCCAAACCTAGGGGACGCGCTTGCTCCGACTTTAACCTCAATCCTAAGCCACGTATAAGACGCACCACTGTAGCCGGCCATAATGAATGGACTTGGAGTGGTGATAATCATCAAATACAAGAGGCTATTAATATTAGAAGTCGTCAAATGGATCGTGATAGAGAGAATCTATATCGCAGTAGTTTCGGTTTACCCACCTTGAACTTTATGGAAGATGAGAAGACTGAAGAAATGAAACGTAAACCCAGTAGAATTAAGAAATTCTCTATGCCCGATGGTTTTCGTAAAATATTTCCCTTTAAGAAGAGATCATCACAGGCGGAATTCTCCGGCTCAGATATTGAAAAGGCTAATGGTCGTAAATTCTCAGTGGTTAGTGTGCCGGAGATTATGCAACATCAAGGAATTAATGTGGATTATTATAGCACGGTGACAGCCAATGCTAGTCCCACTTTCTTCCGTAATGGCAAACCTTTGCCTGTATCCCAACTGCGTCCTTCCCAAGGTAGTCTGAATAAGCAAACAACCCTGTCGAATGGCCATTTGCCGGAATCTAATGTTATCTCCAATACTTCTTACCAAAGAAATGCGACAGCAGCAGGAGCCCGTAGACGTAGAGAATCTATATTTGCCCAAAATCCTGCTTTGGCCCATCGCAAAGGTAGCTTATATCCACCAGCTGCTGCGGTTCTAGGCCAGAGACGAGGCAGTCTCTTTACTTCAGAACGAAGAGGTAGCACAGCTTCAGCATTTGGTTTGCCTCCACCACGCAGAGGCAGTCTTTTCCCCGCAGCCGCTAATGTCAGAAGACCCAGTGTATTGTCTTCCACTTCCCAAGATGAAATGGAAATTTTGGAAAATACCTCTCTGGCTGATTTAATAAGAGCTTTGGAAGTGGTACACACCCAGGCAGTGTTGGATGAGGCGGCCGAAGCTTCTCAGGCAGCCAATCAAACGAGCAGTGTTCTTTCGGGATTGTTCAGCACGGATAAAAAGAAACGTAAGGCCAGTACCAGTGCCTTGGAGCCACCACATTTGCCTCCTATTTTATCGCTGTTTGGTAATGATAATGCCACTCTTAAAGCGGCAGCAGCCAATCGTTTATATGCTCGTAGATCCACTATAGTGGGTACCTTGCCTCAAACTAGCCAGCAGTTACAGCAAACTTCCATATCCAGCAATAATTCAAACAATATATTAAATCGTAAGCGAATGTCCACCGTACAAATCCAAGAGCCACCACCAAGTTACACCGACCAGCCCACAACAACATTAGCCACCGGGTCAACACCCACACAAAGTAAATTCAAAAGACGTTTTAGCGTTAGACCCACAGCTTTACAAATACCACCCGGCAAGGCACCACCGCCAGGAGTTAATATTACTACGGCGTCTGAGATAGTAGCTACACCCTCACAGACCGTGTTGCAAAGACGTCTATCACTAAGGCCCTCACCCTTGGCCACTACACCCAATATAACCACCACGGCTCCTGATGGTTCTCCAACTAGTCCCACTACCTCCTCATCGTCCTCTCCCAGTAGCACTACACGTTTGCTACCTTTGCCGGCTAGGCCCTCAAACACTAGCACTCATTCTCCTCTATCACGTATAGTGCAAATATCACAAGCTCAACGTAAATCGAGTATGCCTGATGGCCTTGCAGCACGTAAACCCGATAAATAGGTCCATTAAATTAATATATTATAATAATTTTTCTTTTTATTTCTATTTTACCAAAAAATTTAATTATATTTTTAGTATAAAACCTTTCGAGGCTATTAGTTGACATTTGCTGCTTTGTAATATTCTTAAAAAGCAGCCATTTCACAGTGAATATTAGGCATTCAGACAATTAATAAAAGTCACTTTAAGTGAATGACATTATTATACAAATTTTTTAGTTAAATTAATATTTATATATATATATATATATATATATATATATATATATATATATTATCTTTTTTTTAATTGAATGAACTTAGATTTTTTAACTATTTACATGTAAAATACAAATTATTTTAATGTATTATCAGTGTTTTTGTTTTAGCCTTAATTTTTAATTTTATTTCCTGAAAATTGCCAAATATATTTTTAATAAAAATAAAAGACAATATTAGTTTGTAGGTACTATATATTTTTTAGTAATTTAAGTTTAGCAAAATCTATTAAATATATTTATTACAATATTATGTTATAATAAACGAGCAAATATGAACAAATTTTTTAATAAAAAAAATTAATAAATATTTGAGAAAAAAAAATTAAGAAAATCGTTATTTTATTATATATTTTAAACATCTAAACATAAAGCATATTTGAAACCTATAAATTAAATTATTTAAAAATTATATATATATATTTATATATACATATATATATATATATATATATATATATATATATATATATATATATATATATATATATATATATTATTTAAAAGCAGCAAAGATTAAAACTACTTTGAAACTTTAAAAGAACTTTAAAAATCCTTTCAATACTCAGCAAAACTCAAACTTATAATATACTTGCAAGTGTGGTAAATGGCAAAATTGTTCATTATTTTTAAATATACTTTATTTGTAAGAATTTACAGCGAAACATAACAACTTTCTATATTTCCGGTGTCATACACATTTTATATAAATTATTTATGAAAATAAAAATGATTAAAAATAACTTTAATAGCTAAAATTAATTTTTCTATAGCTGTAATATTTTACAATTTTTAATAATTTTAACTTAAATATATTTTAAAATATACATTTTCGACAAACTTTACTTATATCCGGTTTTCAGTATCCGTTTTCTAAAATCCGTTTCCTGTAAAAACCATGATGACAACTATTGTAAACAACAAATACAGTTTGTAAGCCACTACTTAACAAACGGTTTTATATTTATAGCTGCCAACTGTATTTACTTTTTATTAAAACATATTTTCGAAATAAAACAATGAAAAATCTAAAGCTGAAAGGTATATTGATATATTAAACGCTTAAAATTCAGTATCTAATTATTATTTATTATTTTGCAAAAAGTAGCTATGCAAACAATAATTATAAATACAGTTTTGAAATTAATGTTGTTTGGAAGCCACTATTTAAGTAATAATTATTAAAACAATGTTGCCAGATAACAAAGACGTTCTTTAACAGTTGTATTGATAAGGATTTTGTACGTAACAGTAATTCTTTCCTTAATTGATAGAAAAAACACAAAAATAAAAAAACTAATGAGGACAAAAATTGGTAATAAAAAAAAAATTAACGAAAAATATAAAAAAACGTAATTTTTAAAAATTTAATCTATTTAACCTAAAATTTCTAAAATGATAGAAACCAAAATTGCACAATTAACAAAAAAAAAGAACTCACTAATCTCAAACAAAAAATTTTAATTGCAGACAGACATTGATTATTCCAAAAAAAAGCTAATTTCCTTAAAGATCGCGAATTTTAAGAAATAAAATCTTTAATAAAGATAACTTTCAATGACTTCACAAAATCCTTTAATTTAAATAAATAAATTTATGACAAAAATGTTTTAAAAAATCATTATTTTCACAAAAAGCTAAAGCCGAAATGTTTAAATTTACCGATTCACTAAAATAATTTAAAAATCTAAAACGAAAAATAACATTCAATTTTAACAAGAGTCGAATTTACTAAAGAACTAAACTAAAATTTACCCAATTATTAGAAAAAGAAACGAAAAATCTGCTAGTAATTAAAATTTACTATATAAATAATTATAATCGAATTTATCAAAAAATTGAAATTCTACCAAAACATAATTGTATATTTTACGAAATGACTAGATGCAGAAAAAATCGGATATTAAATAAAAAAAACATTTTTTTTTTTGTAATTTGTGGATTTGTTCTATTTTAGCGATCCTTTGTAATTTGAAATTTTTTCATTTGATTTGCGATTTATTAGCAATTTATTTATTTTTTAAATTTGGTGATTTTTTTTTTATTAGATATGTTAAAAATTTATATTAAATTATAATAAAAAACCATATATATAGGTTTCAGTATAGGATCAATATATTTCATATACAACTGCATTTAACTTTTACATAACTTTCGTTGCATAAAGTATTTATAGCTTTATTGAAAGCCCTTTGCTTCTTCATTCCAATAATGTATAACCCTTGCTGAAAGAGGTTTAGGAAAGGAACTCAAATTTGACTGATCTAGGAAATGTGTTACTGGGAATATTGTTGACGACTTTAGTAAAGAATCAATATGTTTCATATGCAACAGCATTTAACTTTTACATTTCTTTTGCTGCATAAAGGATTTATAGCTTGATTTACAGCTCTTAACTTGTTCTTTCCAATGATGTATAACTCTCGCTGAAAGAAGATTAGGAAAGGAACTCAAAATTGCCTAATATAAGAAATATGTCACTGGGAACATTCTTGATGATTTTGTATGTTTCATATACAACTACATTTAACTTTTATATTTCTTTTGCCAAAGTTGTATTCTACAGGTCCCTGTCATTTGGATGGGGAAAAATCTATTGAAGCTTCGTAAAATATACAAATGCTAATAGCAAAGGCAAAGTAATCACACACAATTAGTGAATTTGTAATAAAGCCTTGTTTGGCCGTCTTTGGCGATATAATGTTAGATAAGCCCATAAAACAAAAAGTCATGAGAATCAGATAACTGAAAAAAATTATAATAATTGATGACCTTAAATCTCACCGGCAAGTACTTGCTGCGAAAACCTTACCTGATATATTTAAAAGTGCTCTTCAAACTGCTATAGACGTAGTAAATTTTATAAAAACTAGTGCCTTAAGAAATATAATTCTTAAAGCCCTATGTGTCGAACATAAGAAATTATTACTTCAGAACATAATAACTAATATGTTTCAAAGTGTAATATGCTGAAGAGATATACGAATTAAAGACAGGAGAAATTAGAAAATAGAAATTTTCCATTTATACAAAAATTAAGATCTGTATAAAAAATTTACAGAAAACTATTTTTATATATTATTTTCGAGACGTTAAACAATCTTTGCATTAAATTGTATTAAATGAATTTTATTCAATAAATGTTTTTAAGTGCAAATTTTCATTATGAAAAGACGTATTTATTCCCCTCTACCTAAATATTCCTCATTACCACAGCTATATGACATCTTGGATTCATCTGATGTTCAAAACGAATAATATACTTAGATTCACTTCATGATGAATTTTCCCAATATTATTCGGAGCTTAAAACCAGTTCTTGCTAAACCAGTTTAATTCGTAATCCATTCAACATTTCTATTGATGACATGCTCGATAATTTTTTAAGAATAAACAATAGAAATAAAAAATATTTCGTGTGCCAAAACTGACTTTGAATCTATGTTGGTTGAATTTTAATGAAATCGTGATTAATATAAAGCATTTATAAACATTCATTACTACTATTGTTGTACAAAAATATGTGGATATAAGTCCCTATTCCATTTTAAGCTATTTTTAGTCACAAAATATGGCATGTTTAATCCGAATTTTTTAGTGATACTTTGTATACAGATAGATGCTTAAAATATCGAAAAAAGGTAAGAAAGCGATTAAGTTTTATGATTTTATGAAGTTTTTATCGTCTCCTGTTAAATTTTCTTTATGGTTTATACGCATGCTTCAATTATTAAAAACGTTAATTTTTGCAAAAAGTATTAATATTTAAACAATTTTTACAAATTAAAAAGGAAAAAAAAACACGAAAAATATAAATTTTCACTAAAGCTACCAGTTGAAAAATGTTTACTACTTAAAAAAATAAATAATAATAATAAATAAAATACAAAATATTTAAAAAACAAACATTTTAAAAAGTTTTAATTTTCTTATAAATTATTAAAATATTAAACAATGAGTTTGCAAATTGTGCTTTTAAAAATTTTGTTTAAGGAAATACTAATTTGCAAATATAAAGAGAAACTTTATAAAATTAAAATTTTTGAAAAAAAGTAAAAAATTATTGATTGATGATGATTGATTATCTCAGAACCAATATTTAGAAAACAACATGAAAATAACGTTTATTTAAAAATTTAGAAAACAACATGAAAATAACGTTTATTTAAAAATTCGTAATAAAAAATAAGATATTTTTGTATTTCAATATAAAATGTTTGCTTAACTCTTAGTCTAAATTGTGAAAAAATAAAAATAAATATTATTTTTCATTTATGTGAAAATAATATTTAGTTAAAGAATTTGTGTTAAAAATATTCGAAAAAAATAAAAACATCGATTTCAATTAAAAAAATAAAAATAAAAAAAAAAATAAAATATTTTTCCATAATAAAATATGCAAAATAACATATTTTTAATTCGTTAACAAATTTCAATTTTTTTAACATTTAAATTTTGTTTTTTTTTAAAGAATTTTTATTGTTTTAAAAATATAGAAATAAGCATATAGTATATAAGTATATAGTTTCAGCATATACTGAAAATAATCTATCGTTTTTCACATTTTTTAAAATTAAAAATGCTATTGTTAGAGAAAAAAAATTATCGAAAAAATAGCTATTGCAATAGTTTACTTACAGATTATTTAACGCCGTTGAAATAAACATGGCGGCTTTATTGTAAAACATCTGATATGGCATCACTATTCCGTTTTGAAGTACAGTGCATAGTGAAATAAGAAAGTGACCTCGTAGTCCAGCTGATTCACAATTACAAATTGTTTTTGTATTCATATCTAATATATTTTGCTGCGTTTATTTACTCTTCTTTTTCATTTTCTCTTTTTTTTTTTATTTATAGCATTTTGACATTACGTTGAGTTTGTACTAGAGAAATTTTTATTAGAACAAATGACAAAATTTTGTCTAAATTGCAGATAACTTTTTATCTCTATTAATTATAGGAAAAAACGTATATCATTATAATCCATTTAAAAAGTACCAACAAAAATCAAAAAGGCGTCTTTTGGCAAGCAATGTCGGAACAAAGTTGTCATTGTTCGAGTGCTGACAATTTTGTTTTAAAGCTGTAAAAATACTGACAAACTGAGTCTACATTAGGCAAATTTTTATCATGATAAAAATGTGATGTTTATCTTGCTAAAAATTTCTCTAGTATAGACTCAACATTATGTGCAGTGTTTTTACACTAACAAAATACAAGCATTTGTTATTTGTGTAGACGTGCGTTCGCTTTATAATTACATTATGGCAACATTGTTTTTTTTTGACAAGAAATGGTTTTGACATTTGTAATAAATTTTTTCCCAACACAACGCTGTGAATTTTACAAAAAGCGGCATTTTCCCTAATAATTTTATGTAAAAATATTAAAACTAATAAAATTTATTAAAATTAAATAGTAAAAATATATTCCAATAAACCTATTTTATTAATTTAAAGAAATCTATATATTTCTTGGCGAATTACTAAGAAAAACCTAGAAGAAATTTAAGTCAACATGTCGGTGCGGGATCAAATAAAAATTGATATTGTAAGTTAATTTTAATAATTTTTGTGTTTATAATAAAATTTGTATGTTATTTTAAGGAATGGGGCCATGAACGTTTGGTGCGTGCGCAACAAGTCGTGGAAATGCGTCCTTATGACATAGAATCTTGGTCCACATTGTTACGTGAGGCTCAGACAAGGCCGGTCAATGAGGTGCGCACTTTATATGAATCTTTGGTTAATGTATTTCCTACCACGGCTCGTTATTGGAAAATTTATATAGAACAGGAAATGAAGGGTCGAAATTTCGAGAGAGTTGAAAAATTGTTTCAGCGATCGTTGGTGAAAATTTTGAATATTGATTTGTGGAAATTGTATTTAACATATGTTAAGGAAACTAAGGCGGGTTTAAGTACACACAAGTGAGTAGATCGAGATGAGTAGCTATTTCTTTTATAATTTTTTTATATACTTTTTTTAGAGAAAAACTGGCTCAAGCTTATGATTTTGCTTTGGAAAAGATTGGTATGGATTTACATTCCTTTTCCATTTGGCAGGATTATATCTCCTTTCTGCGCAGCGTAGAGGCTGTGGGCAGTTATGCTGAAAACCAAAAAATTACCGCCGTTAGGAGAGTTTACCAAAAAGCAGTCATCACGCCCATAATAGGCATAGAAATTTTGTGGAAAGATTATATAGCCTTTGAGCATAATATTAATCCTATAATATCGGAAAAGATGAGTTTGGAAAGATCCAAGTAAGTAGAAATCGTAAAAACAACCTTCAATATTTTATAAAAATTTATGTTTCTTAATAAACAGAGATTATATGAATGCCCGACGCGTGGCCAAAGAATTGGAGAATATAACTAAGGGTCTTAATCGTAATCTACCCGCTATACCACCTTCTCTATCTAAAGAGGAAGTTAAACAGGTTTTTTTTTATTTTTACTATTTTTACAAAATTTAAATTAAAATTGTTATTTTTATTTCCTCTTAGGTTGAACTTTGGAAAAAATTCATTGCTTTTGAAAAATCTAATCCCTTAAGAACCGAAGATACGGCTCTTATTACACGTCGTGTTATGTTTGCCACTGAACAGTGTTTATTGGTATTAACCCACCACCCGGCCGTGTGGCATCAAGCAGCACAATTTTTAGATCAAAGCTCTAAAGCTTTAGCTGATAAAGGAGTGCGTATAGTGTTTTTATGCCTTAAATTTTCTCAATTTCAGTGGAACTGCCTTATGATGGCTTTGTCTATATCATTAATGAAAGCCTTCCACAAAAAACTGTTAATAAATTTTGAGATTTTCGAATCTCATAATAGCTTACAAACTCAAAAAACAAACGGATCTTTTTATTTCGCAAACGAAAAAGATGTCTATTTGTATTGAAGAACTTGCATTGTAAAAAATGACAAGGAAAATTACATTAACAATTTAAGATCTCGTAAATCGAAATGTGAATGATATTAAATTTGAAAATGCTTCATGAACTCGATTAAATTCAGTTTTTATTTTATTCTTTTTAAAAATATCTATTTTTTTCCCCCAAAAAATGCAATTTCTTTGATGCTTATTATGACATCGCTTTATTAATGTGTGTTTTTCTTATCTTATAATATACTTATGAAAATTTTTGTATTTTCTTATTTAAATTATTAATATTAAAATTTTGTTTTTCTTAATCCTCTTTAGGACACACAAGCCGCTAAAATCTTCGGTGATGAATGTGCCAACATTTTGGAACGTTCCATTAATGGTGTTCTTAACAAGAATGCTTTGTTGTATTTTGCCTATGCTGATTTTGAAGAGGGACGCATGAAATATGATAAAGTACATGCTATGTACAATAAATTCTTATCTATACCGGATATAGATCCAACATTAGTGAGTATAAAAAAAATAACAAAAAAAAAATTTCAAATATTTTTCTTTTTCTTGAACAAATAATTTTTGATTAAAAATAAATATTTAACATGAAGGAGATAAATATTCTAAAGTGATTGTTAGTAATAATACACAGTGTTGCCAAAATCTAAGTGGGAAAAAGTGCTAGAATTTACGAAGAAAAATGCTAGAAAGTGCTAAAAATAAAAAGGTTATAGAAAAAAGTGCTAAGAAAAGAAACTGTTTGTATTGTAAAAGAGAGATATATTATTTATTTTCAGGGCTAAAACTAAAAAAAAAAAAACATTAAAGGAAATAATTAAAACTGAAATTGATTCTTTAGAAATTAAACCAAATTTATGAATGGATTTTTCGAAATTATAATTTTATCATAAGGTATCCTAGTTATCTGAATTATACTGTTATACATATTCCAAATAATATATAGGTTAGCATTTTGACGAACTAAAATCTTTTTGATTCGTAAAATATAATTTATTATCAAAAACCAAACACAGTATAAACTCGATAATCTGGATAATTATCGCAGACCGCATTCTGGGTTATCGAGGCATTTTTCTGATCTAATTTTGTTAAAAAAACTATTAAAATATATCTTTTATTTAATTTGTGAAACGCTTAGAGTATTAAGTTCAAATTTTCGTCAAGTAACATTTCATATTTTAAGTTTTTTTTTTTATCTAATAAAACAAATTTGTTTGTATTCTTTTTACTAAAGAATTTTTGGAAGGAACATTAACTTAAAGTAAAGGAATTCAACTAGAATCAATTCTTACATAACAATTATATCAATTCTTATTGCATTTTCCAAGTTATACTAAAATTTAAAAAAGATAGGACTTTTTATTATTTAATGCGGTTAATATAGTTATGGCATGTAAGGTTAGGAAATGCCGTCCGGATTACCGAATAATCCGGATTATCACTTTTATATTACATTCATGAAATTGTTTAAAAAAATTTCTCTTCAAATGAACCAAATCAAATTTTTATTAAAATTTTATTTTTTAACTAAGTAAATGATATAAAAGTAATATTAAAAACAATTTTAACTAAATAAACAGATTTTTTCCAAAAACCAATATGTAGAAAAAAATAAAATTCTCGAAAAATTTTGTCTTCAAAAAAAAAAAAAAAAAAAAAAAAAAAATGATTTGAAAATGTAACAAAATAAATAAAACATCATAGGGCTTTTAAATTATCAAATTTTAAGCAAGTGTTAAAGAATAACCATATATAAAATGGCATTCTTTTTACATAAACTAATCATTTTGCCTATAATTAGGTTTTAACTTTGGGTTAAAATTTAAAAAGTTAACGGCCCATAATGTCATATTATGTTGTTTTAAATTGAGTAAAAGGTTGTTAAATTGTGTACAAATATTTTAATTTTCAAGATTTCAAGAAGATTAATTAAAATTTTATTTTATATTAATTCAGTTCACAATAAAATTGCAAACTATATTTAATAATTAACAAGCTATTTTATCATATTTATTTCCTATAACAAAAGAATTATTTAATAAATTTTAGTTAGGAGTTTTAAGAATTTTTTTTTGAAAAAAAAAAAAAAAATGTTAATGTTTTTATAGTATAAAACTACAAATTAATAATAAAAAAACGCAAAATGTGCTAAAAGATGCCAATAATAATAGGAAAAGTGCTGGAAAAAGTGCCAGTTGTTAGATTAAATTTTTCATGTTTAAAAAATGCTGGATCTACACTAAAAGTGCTAAATTGGCAAATCTTTTGAATTAGCAAGCAAAAAAAAAAAAAAAAAAAAAAACAAAAGTTTGCTTTATGTTTTTAATTGAAATTAATGACTAATAAATAATTGAAGTGGAAGTCATAAATGAATGATAAGAGTAACCAATATTTCCTCAAAAGATGTAAGTAGCAAGTGGACTTTTGTTTTTATACCGTTTCATTTTATTTTTAGTAAATGAACATTCTTATGTAAAATTAATTATTTTACTTGCGTTATCTAAAGAAGGCAAAAAAGGAAAAAACATTTTATGATTTTTGGAGCAGAAATGTAATCTTCGCCGTAATAATAATAATAATAATAATAATAATAACAACAACAACAACAACAACAACAACAACAACAACAACAACAATAATAATAATAATAATAATAATAATAAAGAAAAAGAAACGCCAAAATGGAAAAAGATCGCTAAAATGAAAAACATCGCTTCAATGACATAAAAACGCTATAGTGAAAAAAAAATCGGCAAAACGAAAAAAAAAAATAGAAATCACGCCAAAATAAAAATGGTCAAAATGAAAAAAAAATCAACATTAAAACATCGCCAAAACGAAAGAGACCAAAAATATGCAATCATATTTTTACTGGGCTTCAAATGAATCTATTTCTTAGTTATTTATCGTTTGAAATAATTTTAAAAATTTTGGCATCGATTTGCTACTGCATATTTTGATCCTAACAGCATATATTTGCATATTTTGAAAATCATTATGTTACAGCATATTTTAGCATTTAAATGGCTTATTTTTGGATATTTTATGCTTAAGAGCACAATTATGGATATTTTACACCTAATTTGCCATTAGTGAAATTTTCTTTTTACTGTCAAATACGTTTTTCAAATATGATTCCTTAAAAATTTTCATCACAATATATTAGTCTTGAATGTTTTTAAGTGCAAAAAGAAAATGTTTTTTTTTTTTTTTTTAGTAATGCTTGTATATATACACTCAACCTCTTTTTATGCGATAGATGCTTTCCAAAGAATATCGCATAAAAAAAACTCAATTTGCATACAAAAGTGGTAGGTAGATACGTTCCATTTAATTCAAAATCCGCATTTGAATGGAATGGAATTAAAATGCAGTAAAAAATTCAAACAAAATCGCATAAAAAAATTTGATCGAATAAAACTTTTTATTAAAAAATCTGTTTATTTGTATGAAAAAAGTATAAATTCAGAACTATAAATACACAAAAAGGGTCACAAAGGGTCACAGCTTGACGAAATTTTCAAATCAATCATATCGGACGATAAACCAATAAACCAACTAACTTGAATGTGTTGGTCAAGTTTATAATTGTAATGTATAGTAAATAATAATGTATAGTAAATAGTAAAATGGGATCAATGTGTATATCTATATTCCCCTCAAATTTATTTAATTGAAAATCGCAACAAAATCTGGCTTAACCTTCAATATCTTTTTTCATTTCCATTATTTTTTTTCCTTTAGGCTTATGTCCAATATATGAAATTTGCCCGCCGTGCCGAAGGCATTAAATCAGCCCGAGCCATTTTCAAAAAAGCCCGTGAAGATATACGTTCGCGTTATCATGTCTTTGTGGCTGCGGCTCTTATGGAATACTACTGTTCAAAAGACAAAGATATAGCATTTCGTATATTTGAATTGGGTCTCAAACGTTTTGGTGGTAGTCCGGAATATGTTATGTGTTACATTGATTACTTGTCACATTTAAACGAAGACAACAATACAAGAGTGTTATTTGAGCGTGTACTGTCTTCAGGGGGATTAACGCCACATCTGAGTGTAAATGTATGGAATCGATTTTTGGAATTTGAATCAAATATAGGCGATTTGTCAAGTATTGTAAAGGTGGAGCGAAGAAGAAGTGCAGTGTTGGAGAATGTGAGTGATATTTATATAAGAAAAGGAATTTATGTTGATATTATTCATTTTATAACAGCTTAAAGAATATGAAGGCAAAGAAACAGCCCAATTGGTAGATCGTTATAAGTTTTTGGATTTATATCCCTGTACCACAGTAGAATTAAGATCTATAGGCTATACGGAAGTAAGTTTATCACAACTAATTAAAAAATATGTATATACATTTCATTGATTTATTTCTTTTCTCTTAGAATGTGGGGATTACTACCAATAAATTACCCACAGTCCCTGGTGCTCCTGGAGCCCCGACTATTAAAGAAGAACCTGAGGCTGAGCCTACTGTGCAATTACCTAAACCAGATTTTGGCCAATATATACCTTTTAAACCCAAAGCTAATGCTTATCCAGGAGCTCATCCTTTGGCAGGTGGTACATTCCCTCAGCCTCCAGCTTTGGCAGCCTTATGCGCCACTTTACCACCACCCGTTTGCTTTAGAGGACCTTTTGTTTCCATAGAAATGTTGTTTGACATCTTTAATCGTATTAAATTGACAGATGGTAAGTTTTTAACCTGATATTTTTAGGATTTTTTTTATCAACATTTCTCTCTTATTTTAGCTGCCCCCTTACCTTCCGGTGATCCTGGTTGCGATATCAAAATCTTTGATTTGGCTAAATCTGTTCACTGGATTGTTGACGAAAGCACTTTGGCGGGTGATACTTCTGGCGGCACTGGCGTTAAACGTCGACGTATGCTACCGGGTGGTGATGATAGTGATGAAGAAGCTCCCGCCCCTGCCCCACCTGTAAACGATATCTATCGTCTAAGACAACAGAAGCGTTTTTCCAAATGATAATAATTTCTATGAAATATTTAGAAATTTTATTAATGTAATATTTGCATTTTAGCTTCTGTTCTTTCCTTTTTGTGTTAAAAAGTAAATTAAGAATATTTTTACCTTTAAATATTAAATGCAATTTGGTAAATAAGTATTTTTAAAAAAGGAAAAAAATAAAATAAATACTAATATTTAAATTATAACAAAAACAAAAGGTCAGCAAAGAAAAAATTTTTTTATCTCAAAAAAAAAAAAAAAAAAAAAAAAATAAAAATAGGTGGACTAAATGGAATTTGACGAGCTAAATTCGAATCTCCTTTCATATCTTGTCTATTAGGTCTTGATTTTTTATACTCATGTCTAATATTTTCCACTTAATAAAGAGATTGCATGTATACATTTTAGTATAACTCGAGAACGGGTTGTCCGATTTAGACAAAAGACACCAAAGGTGTATACAAATATTTTATTCAAATTATCTTAATATTATTTGTTTATCCGATCAATATTTTTGGAAACCAGTCTATAGTTTAGTCTATAGTCTAGTCTATAGACTAGTCTATAGTTTAGTCTATAGTCCAGTCTATAGTCTAGTCTATAGTCCAGTCTATAGTCTAGTCTATAGACTAGTCTATAGTATAGTCTATAGACCAGTCTATAGTCTAGTCTATGGTCCAGTCTATATTTTAGTCTATAATATAGTCTAGTCTATAATATAGTCTATAGTTTAGTTTGTAGTATAGTCTATAGCCCAGTCTATAGTATAATCTATAGTCTAGTCTGTAATCTAATAAATAGTTGAGACTATAACCTAGTCTACAATTTGTAGTGCTTTTTAATTTTGTTACAAAAAATTTATTAAATCTTGTATGAATTAAGGACTATCGATGCAATATCTCCCTTTTTAAAATAAATTTAATAAAACTTTAAGAATTTTAAATTTGAAATACAAATTTACATACATAAATAAATTAAAAAATACCTGGAATTTTCTTAAACTATTGTTACGTTATTGGTTTTCGAAATCGTTGGTTTATTTCCTTTATATAAACCGGGGGTTCTTTTACTTGCAAATAATAACACGTCACTACTGTTTTGCTTTTAAATGCAAATATACAACTTTTTATTTTCGCCTTAACACGCTCACTACAATGTTACACAATTAAAATGTATAACTTCCACACGATGACTTTCAAACTTACAACTCAAGTTTATAACTGAACTGAGTCAACAATCTTACATTCGCTTGTACATATGTACACTAGTGAACAAGCTAGTAATTATTATCTACAATTTTTAGCAATTTCAAGAACCACATTTAAATTTGAATAAACATACGTTATAAACTAGAAACTTCTAATACGTTCAAACTAGAAAGTTCTAAAATCGTTAATTTAAACTTATAAAAATTATTTTCCGTAACACTGTATATACCTAAATAAAATACTTTTAATTTAATTTTTTTAATTATTAATTTTGATTACTCGCTTGCTTATAATTTATCTATCTTTATCTATAATAAATAAATAACATTTGAAAACAAATAACTCAGCACAAATAGCCCGTGAAAAAGCATCTAAAATTATTAAATTTTGAGCATATTTGTTCTGATATTCTAAAAATAAGGTAAGACATTTTTTAAAATAAATATTAGTTAAATTTTATTACACACAATATAATTATCTATAACCTAGACCCCCTCAATATGAATGATATCTCTTTTTATGCTTATATAATCCAGCATATTGAGCAAATTTCATGTTACATTTATCGCATTCAAAACGTTTAATATCACTGTGCAACATCATGTGAGCATAATATGAAGATCCAGCCACAAATGTCTTACCACAAATGGGACAAACTTTTTCTCTTATGTTCAAATGTCTCTTTTCATGACGATCCTTTTCAAAACCAGTATAAAAAGCTTTGGGACAATAATCACATTGAAAATCTTTTCTATCCAAATGACGTTTAACATGTTGATTCAATTTACTAGCACTAACAAAAGACATGCCACATTTTTCACAAGTATAAGGACACTCTTTAGTATGTGATCTTATGTGAATTTTTAGCGGATGAGAAGCATAAAACTTTTTCGTACATATGGTACATTCATAATTTTTAATGCCCTCGTGGCGTTTAATATGATGCACTAAATTGCTGCGTGTGGTAAACTTAATGCCACATATATGACAAATATTTTCCAAATTTTTATCCTCTCCCGCTACATGCGACATTAAGAAAAGGGAACTTTTTCTCGAGACAGTTTTCTTTTCATGTTCTTTTCTCATATGATGGTTGTAATCTGTTAGTTTTTTAAATTCTATTTTACATTCACATATAAAGGGGTCTATGTGGGCATCCAGAAAATTTAGAGCTTCGTAGAATTCAAAATCAGTAGAAAATGTTTGTTCATTTTTCTCACATTTTAAGCGTTGCTTTTTAGCTAATCTATATTGAGCTCTCAGTTCGATGAGACGATTTTTTAAACGTTCTGTTGTTATTTGAAGATTGTTTTCCTCTTGTAAACGGTTACACATAAGTTCAAAATTACAATGTTTAATGGAGCGTTTATTGTATTCAGGATGTTTAATATTCCATAGTTGAGGGAAAGTTTCATAGATGGCAATAATTTTAAAATTATTGTCACGATGATGCACAGTACGCTGCAGTTCGTCATGAACAACAAGCTTTAAAAAAAAGAAGGGAAATAAGATTTAGAAATTGTTTATTAAAATTATATAAATATTTCAAGACCAATTAGACTCAACTTTGACTAGATTGAAGACTAAACTACTGAGAAGACAACGGGTATCTTCGTCTAAGAGTCCGAGTGAGTATTATAAAAAGACACAAATATGATATTATATACCTTAGGTATTTCTTTAAAATTAAGACCATAAGGATTTATTTACGTTTTACCGATAATTGAGGATAATGCGCTGAAGATTTGTCATTCTACCCCAGTAGTATTTCAAAGTTAAATTCTATTAAAATGGCTTCTGAGTTCAAATCAAAACCAGACAACTTTCAGCCGAGATGCTCTAAAGATCTGGGTGGGATAATTCCACCAGATCTTCAGGAGACCACAGCCATATTAATGCCATGTCACTTAGACCTGTCAACGCCTTTTTAGGTCTGCCATACAATCCAGCAACTTGGACAGAATATAAAATTGTCATCATCTCGAAAAGATGGAAGGAATTTCATACCAAATGAGATAATTTCTAAAATCGGACACCTTATCAAGTTCAATATCGATATTGAATTATTGGACCTCCTATTAGATCAATTGGGTTCTATACGTAAATTATGTTAAGCCTGAACCAACTTTAGATCAGGGCAAAGATACCGAATAGAAAATACTACGACCACTAATTTGCTGAGGATTTGAAATAAAAACACAGGAAAGTATCGAATGTGACATCTATTTCGATCAATTTCATTTGGGACTTTACCCGGATTACTGTAGCGTTTAATCACTTTTCGACCCGGGCTTCAAAATAAAGATACCGAATAGAACATACTACGAAAATGGTATCCAACTCCCTGAAGATTTCAATGATATGAAATTACAAGAAAATACCGAATGTGGCATCTATTTCGAACAATTGAACGTGAGAATGTACTTAAGGTACCCGATTAATGTTGCTTTGTACAGTTCAAGATCAGATTTAAATAAATCTATTTTAGGATCCGATTTTGTAAAACATTACCATCTTCTCCACAATTTTAATAAGAACGTTTTAATAGATGGTACAACATTATTGCATGTTTCGGGAGTTTTAATGTCCAAAATATATTTACAAATCGTGGAAGATTCGAAAATAAGGTTTAGGTATATACGTGAACGAAGCTTAAAAACTATTAAACTATTTACATACTCCGCACTATAGAATAGATTAAGAAAAAAATATTTTCCTATTTTTAAATTCCACTTACCACATCATCCAAAAATTTGAAATCCTCATAGAAAGTCCACTTATTCTCCAATTCTTCATAGTCCTCCTGTTCTGTTATTAATTTCTTATAATACTTCGCATAATCCGTTAACTTGCGATGCATAGTACGCCAGGAGAATTGCTTTCCCACGGCGGTATTAAATTCCGCCGTTAGCGAACACCACGCCTGACGTCTCAACTTACGTGAATTATAATCCAAATGATTGGGATTCCATAGTTGAGGATATTTACGATATAATTCAATCATTTTATGTATTTGATGATCAGGCAGGGGTATAGTGTTGATATCGGCAGAGGAATAGAATTCATTATCAGAGACGGATGGAGAAGGATTACAGGTTTCTGATTGCTCAGGATTTAGGTTGAGATCTAGAGAAAAATCGGCACATTGAACTTTAACTACCAAGGGAGTAGAAGAGGATGGCTGAAAAAGAGAAAATGGAAAATTAAAATATTTGCATTAGTATTTTTCTTTTTAAAATTTGAATAACTTACATTTTCTAAGGAGTTTTCTTTATATTGAGACTGTTCCAATGATTCTAATTCTTCTAATTCATTTGCTTGTTTAAAATTAGAATTTTCAATTTCTAAGGTTTTGTTTGTTGGTGTACAATTTTCTTTACTATCATTGGAAATATTTTTAAGAGTTATGGCAAAATTGTTTAAGTAATTATTTGCCGGTATTTCCTCATAGTTGGTGGCCGAGTTTATAAACTAAAAGTAGAAGAAATTAAATTGAATTTCTTTAAATAAAATTTAAAATATATTTGTTCCAAATCTTACTTGATCCAATGATTGATCGGTAAAACTGTTATTGGTGGTCACTGTGTCCATTATCTCTTCTATTAAGTGATCTTCCTCCATATGCTCAGTATTTATTAAAGGTTCGGCAGGTGTGTTTGGGGGAAAGATTAAAACTTCTTGAATTATGTTCAAATTATTTTCTACAGTTTTCAAATTTACATTTGTTTCAGGGTGCAAAACAGGACTGGATGTAGATGTAAAATTTGAAAATTGTTGATTTTGTATAATTTCCAGATTTAAGTTGGAGTTAGTTTCCAATTCTGGTATCGGTGTTGAGGTTAAAGGAGTAAAGGACTGCAAAATGTCGTCAGGATTTTCTATTTCCATTACTATAGGTGAATTGCAAACAGAAGAGTGATTATTTTCTGCTATAGTTTGCATTTGTTTATTAGCTATTTCATTTAATAGAGATGAATATTGATGCCTTTTAACTTCTGAGCTTAATATAACATCATTTTCCTTCTCCTCCCTCTCCTCTTCACTTTCACTCCCACTATCTTCTTGTAGCACATTACCATGATTTTCTACCTCCAAATGCTCACGAAAACATAACAAATTTTCAAATATTTTACCACAAATACGACAAACAAACGGATCTATATGTTTATCCAAAAATTGCATTCTCTCATAATGACGAAATTCCGTCTCAAATGGCGTTTGCTCTACTTGAGCATGTAAAAAGCGTATTTTCTCTAAACGATAACATTTTCTCAGAGAACGTATACGTTTTTGAACTCCCATGGAAGATAAATGTATTGAACATAACTTCAAAGATTTGCTAATGCTCTCAAAAGCCTGGGCTCTCTCTTTGGCCTGTCTCAATTTATAACAGCTGACATGCCAGAGCACTGGAAAAAGTTTATAGATTTCCAATAATTTCTCATTTTGTTGTTCATAAAGTTCACGTCTCTTTTGCAAAGATTTTTGTTGCTCCAAGAACTGCATTTGCTCGTAATAGGGAAACTTGGCGGCCTCATCTAGCTCTCCCTCTAATTGTAAACGCTCTCTTTCCTCTAAATAACGTTGACACAAAGTACTAATACGTACGCGTACTTCGGCTGTAGTGAATTTACGTTTGCAAAATTCATTCCATTGATCAGTGATCTGCTGCCAAGATTTACGACATATTTTGTATTCACAGAAATCGGGATGGGATTGATCCCATAGGCGGGGATGATCACGATAGAGTTTTATTAAATGGCTAATATGATGTTTGTTAAGTTTCACTTTGGGTTCATAGAATTCAAAATGTTCTTCCTCGGTTTTAGGGGAGAGGGGTGATGAAGGTGTAGAGGTTTGGGGTGAAGAATTGTCCTTGTTAGGAGAATTGTTTTGGGAAGTTAGATTAGATGGAGTGAAAGGACAAGAATTAACTGAGAAGGTATCCAAAACATTGCTGACGGTCACTTCAATTGTGGAGCAACTATTAGAGTTTTGATCAAAGTTTTCGTTACTAATTGTACTTTGTTCTTTAACGGAGGTGCATTCTAATGTAGCTTTGGGATTTTTATTTCCAAAATATTGGGTAACTAAAGTTTGTTTGGCATTTGTAGTTGATCCCTCTTTAAAGCGTTTGGGATTTAACAAGGAATTTGTTTGATCTGGAGTTTTATTAAAAACAAAATTTTCAGCATCCAGCTTAGTTGTTTCTGTTGGTGATACGTTATCCTTCTCCAATTTTCTTTGGTCTTCACTTTTCAAAGATTTTCTCTTATTAGTTTTTGAGGTTTTAGAAATATTTTCTATAATCGAAATATGATTTTTGCTATTTTCGAACTCCAAACTATTAGAGTAAAGTTCTTCTATTAGAGAATCTTCTTGCTGTTTAAAATTCTTATTTGTTTTATGAGACTCCGTACTAAACTCAAATATTAAAGGAATTTTATTTGGGACTTCTTCTTGGCTTTTAACTTCCTGGTAAGTTCTTAATTTTCCGTTTCTTCTTTTTTTAATCTCAGGATTTATTAAAGAAAATTCAGTTGCTTCAGAAATTTTTATAGAGTTTTCCTCTAAAATTTCCGATGCTTCTGGAGAACTTTCTCTTTTTGTTATTTTGGCAGGCGTTAGAGGATCTTCAAAATAGTTTACATTTGATTTTAAAGTTTGCATTGAGAGTTCTTCTAAAACTTCAGGTAATTTATCAAAAATTTCAGTTCTTGTTCTCCTGGTGTTTGTTAAGGAATCATTAAAGGAATTTATATTTGATTGCAAATTATATATTGAGTTATCTTTTATAGTTTCAGACGTTCCTGGGGAACTAGCTCTTCTTGTTCTTTTTGAAAGCATTTGGGAATATGGAGAATTATCCATATTTGATTTTGAAGCTTTTGTTGAGAGTTCTTTTACAATTTCAGAACTTTCTCTTCTTGTCCTTTTGGCAAGATTTACTGAATCTTTTAACGTATCTGTTGCCAATTTTAAAATATTTCTACTTGATTTTCTTTGCAGAAATTTTGGACTTGCTTTATGAGGTTCTTTAAGAAAATTCAGTTTTTGATTAAAAGTTTTTGTTAAATTTAAAGTTAGATTTTCCATTTCACTTTCAGAATTTTTTAGATTTCTTTTAGATTTTCTGATTTTTGGGGAAATTGTTTGATGAGTTCTATTCATAGCAGCAGATTCTATAGATTTATCGATTCCTGCAATATTTTCTTCAAAATCTAAAACATTTGCTTTGCGTTTTTTCCCTCCTCTAAAACCTTCCAAATCTTTTAATTTATCCTCAAGTTCTCTTAAGTTTTTCTTAGCTATATTTCTCCTAACTCTTCTGGAGCATTTTGCAATTGAGAAATTCTGGGGTTTTTCTAAAATTTCCAAATCCTTCTCATCATATAGTTCATCTTTTTTAGCATGTACTGATTCACTGTCATCTAGATACTCTTCTTCGAACTCTATAGTATATTCTTTTAGGTTTCTTTTAGTGGCTTTACTCTTGGAAGATTCATGACAATTATATTCAATAATTCTACTAAGTGTTGGCAATTTTGACAATAATTCTAAGTGCTTAGTTCCACTTTCACTTACATCCCTCTGTTTCATTTCCTCTGGTTCCTCTTCCTTTAATACTGTTTGATTTCTGTTTAAATTTCTGCTGTTTGATTTATAATTTTGTGTTTCTTTGCAACTATTGAATTCAAGGATTTTTTCTTGTAAATTTATTTTATTTTTCTTAAAATTTCTTAAAGATTTTCGAGTTCCCGTTGAATATTTCGGGGAAATTGTAACATTGATTGAGATTTTGTTATTTTGTGTCACTTCATTTGTTCCTGTTTCATTGTCACTTAGTTCTGATTCATTTTGTTTAGTTAATTTTTTATTCGCCCTTAATTCTGTTTGGTTTTCTTTTTCATTTTCGCTTGCTTTCATTTCGTTATCTTTTGTTTGTTTTTCATCTTTATATATTTCTGTTTCGATTTCAATCAAAGTTTCATTTTCTTCTAATTCTGACTCATTTTCACTCATTGTTTCATTTTCAAGTATTGCTGTTATTTCTTTTACATTGTCTTTTAAATTTCTTTGAGATTTTCTAGGATTTGTGGTGTTTGCTAAACTTTTCTTATTTAATTGAGAAGAATTATTAAATTTTCTTATTGTTTTCTTTTCCATTTCAGTTTCTTTTTCATTTTTCATGTTCCTTTCTTCATCTTTAAGTATTTCCTTTTCGATTCCTATCAGAGTTTCATCTTCCACTAATTCCAATTCATTTGATTTAATTGTTTCCTTTTTTATTATTACGAATTCATTTTCACCTATTGTTTCTTTTCGTTCTGTTTCATTATCGTTTAATTCTGTTTTATTCTCATTCAATATTGTTTCATTTTCTTTTAATTCTATTTCATTTTCAACTGTTATTTGTTTTAAACAGTCCTTTAAATTTCTTGGAGATTTTCTATTTTGCATTCTTTTATGGACAGTAGTTTTATTTATTTGGGAAAAATTGTTTAGTTTTCTTGTCGGTTCAATAGTTTCTAAACTGTTTGTTTCATTTTCACTTGTTTCATTTTCAATTTCACTTGAGTTCCTTTCAATTTCTTTATTTTTGTTGTTTCTTTTAGATTTTCTAACTTTGTTGGGATTTTGAGAAATATTTTGATTTATTTGAAAAGAATTATCAAGCTTTCTTATTGATTCAATAGCCTTTAGACTGCCCGTTTCTTTTTCACCAATTTCATCTTCAATTTCAATATAGTTCTTTTCAGCTTCATTATTTTTGTTATTTCTTTTAGATTTTCTAAGTCTTTCAGGTTTTTGCATAATATTTTTATTTATTTGGTGGAAAATGTTTATGTTTCTTACAAGTTCGTTAGTTTTTAAAGTACTTGTTTCATATTTATTTGTTTTTCTTTCAATTCCACTTAATTCTAGTCCAATTTCATTTGTTTCTTTTGATTCCCTTTTATTTTCACTTAATAACATTTCTTTTGCTTCATTTTCACTTTCACTGGCTTCTCTTTCTGTTATATTAATTTCATTTTTACTCATTTCTATTTCATTTTCTCCTATTTCTTTTTTATTTCCATTGATTTCTATTTCAGTTCCTTTTCTTTTAATCTTATTTCTTTTCCTTGTATAATTTTCGCGTATTTTGCTTTCAGTTTCATTTGCATTTTTATAATTTTCACCTTTTGCGGTTTCATTCGTCTCATTTTCACTCATTTCTGTTTCATTGGCATGTATTCCCAATGCATTTATTATCTTTTTATTATTTTCTCTTGTTCCTCCTCTACTTTCTATTGCTTCATTTTCATTTTTAATTATTTCAAATTGACTTTTCAATTTATTTTTACTGTTATTTATTACACTTGTTTCATTTTGATTTATTTCTCCTTCAATTTTAGTTTCATTTCTATTATTTTCATATATTCCATTTCCATTCGTTTCATTTTTACGCAATTCTGATTCATTTTGCTGTATTCTTAATGCATTTATTGTCTTCTTATTGTTTTTACATGATTTTCTTTTAATTTCTATTATTTTTTTCATATTTTCACTTATTTCTGATTCACTTGTTTCATTTCCACTCATTGCTATTTCAGTTTCTTGTCTTTTTACCTTATTTGTTTTCTTTGTTTCATTTTCCCTTATTTTTCTTTCAATTTCACCTTTATTTCTATTATTTTTATTTACTCCGAATTTAGTTGTTTCATTTTTACTAATTTTTATTTCATTTTCTTTTTTTAAGAGTTCATAAAGATTCTTTCTTTCTCTTAATTCCCTTTCATTTTCTGTAACCTTATTTTCATTTTCTCTTATTTCGGATTCATTTGTTTCGTTTCCATTCATTTCTAATTCATTTTCTTGTCTTTTGATTCTATTTATTTTCATTGTTTCATATTCCCTTAGTTTTCTTTTAATTTCGTTTTTGTTTCTATGAATTATATTTGTTTCTGTTTCATTTTCACTCATTTCTGTTTCATATTCTTGTATTATTGCTTTTCCGTTTTTGATTTTTTCATTTTCAGTTTGTTTTCTTTCAATTTCTGTGACTTCACTATCATTTTCACTTATTTCGGATTCATTTGTTTCATTTTCCCTTATTCTCGTTACATTATATTTAATTTTTGTTTTCATTTCATTTTCATTAATATTTCTGATATTTTCTCTTTTTTCTTTTAAATATCTTTTTATTTTACAAGAATTTTCAATTCTTGGTTCACTTTTAATAATTTTAATATTACTTCTGTTGTTAGTTATTTCCTTTTCAGTTTCACTTGTTTCTTTTGTAATTTCACTAAATTCTTCTTCACTTGTTTCTGTTTCATTTGTTTCTCTTTCAATTGCACTAGTTTCTCTTAATTCAGTTTCATTTAATTTTTTGCAATTTTTTAATTGTTTGATCCTTGAATTGTGTTTAGTTTTTGTTGAATTTTTAATATTTTTTAAATCATTTCTTTTAAAATTTGAATAATTTCTAATAATTTTAATATTTTTTGAAAACTTTTCTTCTCTTCCATTTAATTCACTTTCATGTCCACTTGTTTCACTTTCCGTTTGTTTAATATTTTCAAAATCACTGAAGTCTTCTACTTGTCCTGGAAATTTTCTTTTATCAGTTTTAATTTCTTTGGATGTTCTTAAATTTTGTTTAATTCTTTTAGTTGCTTTTCTTGATATTTGTATATTTTCGTTTGATTTTATTGATTCTTCTTCACTACATTCATTTGCACTTGTTTCACTCTCAGTTTCTGTAATTTGATTTAATTTTGTGGATTTCTTTAAAATTTCCTGCAAATTTCTTTTAATTTCTTTAATTTTCTTTAAATTGTGCATAATTGTTTTTATTATTTTATCAGATTTTTGTACATTTTCTAAAGGTTTTGAGGTTTCATCTTCACTTAATTTATTCTCACTTGTTTCTGTTTCAATATCTATAATTGTTGTGAACTTCTTTAAATTACTTTTCGAATTTTTAGTTTTCTTTAAAATTTTTTTAATATGATATTTATTTTTATTAAAAATTTTATTATTTTGTAAAATTTGTTTTTCTTTTGTTTCATTTTCACTTAAATCATTTTCACTCTCTGTTATTGTTTGTAACTCGCGTAATTCTCTCTCATTTTCTGTTATTTCTAAAGAGTATTTTTTTAGTTTATGATTTTCTAATGTTACATTTTTGTTTACATTAATTTCTAGCTGCTCGCTGATTTTGACACCTTTTGCTGGTGTTGCTGCTGCTTTTGCTACCTGTTTATTTACATCTTTTAATCTTTTTTTCTCTGTTTCTTTCACATCTTCTTTATGTTGTGTAGAGTCTATTGTATGGTCTTGTTCTATTAGTACTTGTTCAAAAGGTTCTAAAGTTGAGTCATTAGGCAACAGATCATCATTTGACATTCTGACGTTTTGTAACTGATCTCTTGTCACAAATAAGCCGCTGTCTTGAGGGGTAAATGATAAAGCATAGTCAATATTATGATCTTCTTCCTCATCATCCTCTGTATGAAGTAATTCTTGCTGATCTTGTCCGCTCTCAGAAGATTGCTCCTCCCATTCAGTATGCCATACTTCCATATGTTGTGGAAATTCTGATAAGGGACATAAAGGATGATCTTCACATAATTTACATTCTATAGCATATAATTCACCAGCACATCGCCAAATATAAACCTCTCCACATTTTAAATGATCGCGTAAAAGAGGCTTTTGTCTGGCTTCAAAAACATTATATTCTTTATCATAATTATTACAATTATCATGATTTAATATTTCATTCATCATGATGTTTTGAAAAATTGTTATTACACTGTTAAAATTGAAAAAAAAAATTTCTTCTGTAGATCAGTGGGTCATTGTCAGGTTCTTGTTTTATTATTATTTTTTTCGCCTTTTATAATAAAAATCTTCTTAAGTATTTTAGTTTTTTCTTTAAAAAATGTTTCTAAATTTATCTACACTTCGTATTAAACTTCTGATTTACAACAAAACAATACCACCGCTTAGAGATACAATACAATTGTACAATAACAACTATAATGATTTTTAAAATTTGGTTTGATCGTGTTTAAGCGCAATGTTTTGTATCTGTCCAGTAATGACGTCTTCGCCGAGCCGCTCAGTTAACAACTAACTGAAAGATATTTAAGACAGGTATACTATGTATATGATCTGATGTTTGTTGGCAAAAGACAGAAAAAGAAGAAATGAGCAGCGGCGCCAGTAGCAGCAGCTTAAAGAAGTTGAATGAACGTTAAGCGTAGTGTTACGCTCTGTAGCGGTCATTTTGAAAATTAAGTGATTTTAAAGCGTTAAAATAAAATTAATTAAAAATACCTGTATCAGTATTGGTGATCAATAAAAATGTAGAATCACAAAAATTAAATAAAAGACATTTAAAAAAAAAAAAAAATTAAATTCCTGTGAACTGGGACTATATTTCTATCGTTCAAGAATGGTATGGTATAATTTAAATAAAGAAAATATTTTAAAAAAATTTTAAAATCGTCAGTGATAGAAAGCTTTCATAAGCAATATATACTCACCTAGATTTTCTATCACTGACGATTTAAAATTTTTTTTTAAATATTTTCTTTATTTCTATCAATGAAGATTTTAAAATTTTTTTAAAATATTTTCTTTATTTAAATTATACCGTACCATTCTTGTACGATAGAAATATAGTCCCAGTTCACCGGTTTGGTTTACGTGAAAAACATGGAACCATAGAACAATTCAATCGTCTAACTGGAGACTTTAGGAAATGTTTTGAATTAAAAAAGTATTGTTCAGCTATTTCTTTAGATGTTACCCAAGTTTTCGATAAAGTATGGCACAAAGGCTTAATAGATAAAATTAAATACTTACCATATACCCGTAAATTGCTGGAGTCCTATTTATTTGACCATTTATTTAGAGTTAAATATAACGAATTTGTGATAGAAGAATTTGAAATAAAAGGTGTTAACAAGGAAAGTGTTCTTGGACCTACCTTGTATTTAATTTACACTTCTGACTAGGGTTTCGGTTTCCCGTTTTCCCGGAAAACAGGAACGAAAAAATCACTTTCACGGGAATTTTTTAAAACTTTAGTTATAAGAAAAAAAATGCCCTGATTTCTTATAAAGAAAATTAATCTTATTAAGAAAGTAATTAGTAATTTTTGTTAAAAACTGTATCTAAGATTTTTTATGTTATTGTGTTTTTGATGCTAAACTTTTTAAAAATATACACTAATCTATTGGATAAATTTTCTTAATAAAAGCTTGACATTTATTTTCACTTAGTTTTTCTAACTTACATTATTTCTTTTTTACTAATTCTTACTAAATTAAGCATAAATCTGGAAAAGACTAAAAATTGATTTGCAACACTGTTTTTCGTACCAATTATGGTGTTTAGAAATCAGATGAAAATAATCTCATATACGTATGAATACAACATGAGATTAGTTCTTTTATAAGTGTTTTGAAAGGTTTAAATTTTAAGTTTGATTTTTAGTTAAGATTGAAATTATAAAAAAATAGAGTTTTCTCATTTTTAAATCATTCCTTAATCTAAAAAGAAACTAATATTCAAGAGAAAATATTCGGTACTTGATATCTCATATTATATGATAAATTTTCATAAGTCAGAATTTCCAAATTTAGGAAAATATTAAATTTATTACATTTAAAATTTGTTGAAGCCTCATTAATAAATAATTTTAAAAATGTAAGAGATTCTATGTAAATTTTAAAATAAAAGCAACAATTTTTTATTGATATTACACATAAAAAAAAAAAAAAAAATTATTAACTTTTTTGTTTTTCTCACAATTTTCGATTAGTTCTGACTAAAACCTACAAATCTGACTAGTTATGGAATAAAACTATAAATTATCTGTTTTTACTTTTACAGTCACATTTGAATTATATTTAAGAATAAAATTTGAATAAGTTTGAAACTAATACTGTTTAGGTTTTAACGAAATATAAATGAATAAGATACCACGAATGCTGATGAAGTATGTAGCGGCACAGAAAATACATATTCCATTCTGCTGGTTTCTAATTATAGTCCACAAATTCGGCTTTAGTACCGCCAAACAGAGACAACAAGGCAATTTACAAGACTAACTTGTTTAAATATAATTCCCGATTTGTAAATTTCTCTTTTTGTCTAGGAAGTTGGTATTTAAAATTGATAAGATGTTTAATTTGGTATCATCATCAATCTGATAAAAAAAAAAAATATGGAAAAAAAAGTTTTTTCGATCGGGCTGCCCCGTTTTCTATTTGGAACTAAAGGGTGATTCAAGTAGAGATACTTTTTTCAGTAGCCTTTTTTTTGACAGATCACGGTGAGTCTTGTCATGTTATTTTTATTTAGTATTGTTTGGAATTTCATAATGGAAAGACTTACTCCTGAACAGCGTTTACAAATCGTTTAACTTTATTACGAAAATTCACGTTCTGTGAGGAATGTGTTTCATGCACTTCGCTCAACTTATGGTCAACATAATCGGCCTACTGAGCGTACTATTCGCAACACCATCACCCATTTTGAGACCCAGCATTCATTATTGGATAATATTCGACCGAATAGACCACGTCCAGCACACTGTGAAGAAAATATAGCGGCCGTAGCTGAGAGTGTACACGAAGACCGTGGAGAGTCTATTCGGCGCCGTTCGCAGCAACTCGGACTGGCGTATGGAACGACTTGGCGCATTTTACGTCGAGATCTTAAATTGAAAGCGTAAAAAATACAGCTTGTGCAACAACTGAAGCTGCTCGACCTTCCCAAGTGACATGGCTTCGCTCTATGGGCTCTTGAAAAGTTCCAAGAAGATCCGACGTTTTCGAGGCAAATTTTGTTCAGCGATGAGGCCCATTTCTGGCTCAATGGTTATGTAAACAAATAAAATTTCCGCGTTTGGGACGAAGAGCAACATAAAGAGATTCAAGAACTGCCACTTCATCCAGAAAAACACGACGGTTTGGTGTGGTTTGTGGGCAGGTGGAATCATCGGTCCATATTTCTTTAAAAATGATGGCGGTGCGAACGTAACCGTCAATGGCGACCGTTATCGTGCCATGATAACCGACTATTTGATGCTTGAAATTGAAGGTCGTGATCTCGGCAACATTAGGTTTCAGCAAGACGACGCCTCTTCCCACACATCGCATCAATCAATGGATTTATTGAGAGAACACGTTTTGGGCCGGTCGATTGGCCACCAAGATCGTGTGATATCACACCGTTAGACTTTTTCCTGTGGGGATATGTAAAGTCTAAAGTTTATGCGGACAAACCCCTCTTCGATTCAGGCCTTGGAGGAAAACATCGCGGGTGTCATTCGCCAATTACCAGTCGAAATGCTCGAACGAGTCATCGAAAATTGGACTCAACGGATGGACCATCTGCGACGTAGCAACGGCCAACATTTGATAGACATAATCTTCAAAAAATAAATACCAAAGAATGTTATTTCAAATGATAATAAATATTCGCCATTAAATTTGAATTTTCTGTGTTTTTTTCTTTAAAAAAGTAGGGAACCTCGAAATGGATCGCGCTTTATGAACAGTTTGATTTAATAGGACATAATTGATTTAATCACTTACACGAATATAATTATAATTTTGTTTACTTTCGACCACTATATGAATTGATCAATTCCATGAAATCAATTATTATTAATTATTGGCCCTTTAATAAAAATTCTTTAAATTTTGTGTTTAAGTAAATGGTCTCCGTGACCCTCCTGTACGGACCCCCATTTGAGATAAACAAATATATAGATATCTGATAGAAAAGAAAAACTGATTCATGCAATATTAACGTTCCTTTCAGATAACGTTCTGGTTGTATTATATACGTTAAACTAACAAGATCTTGCTCGCGATCCCCTTTAGATATTGTAATGAAAGTGCGACGCTCTACAACTTTGACTAAAAATAATAATAATGAGATATTTAATATTAGGGGACTTTTTCAGATAATATCTAATAAAATTCTCTGCGTCCACAAAAAATTGATCCTTTCTTTTTTTGTAGTCTATTTATTTATTTAATAGCCAATGAAATTACAATTTCTTACAGGTTAGCATATATATTATTCTTAAAGCTATTAACAATAAAATATTTTCATAATCATTCAATAACAAAAACTTATTATTTAACTAATTATTTAACTCCTCTTAATGCGGATTGGATTTAATGAGAAATCAATATATGGATAGAAACTGTTGAATTGATTGCATATACATCTCATGGGATCAAAGTTGGCATAATTGGTTCGAAAATATTTTATTTTTAAAGGAGTGTAATTTCTAGTTGGACGATTTGGGATTACGAATTCGATCTTACGAAGCAGGAACTCAGAATTAATTGAACCGTTTACTAAATTAATTACAAATGAAATATTCATATATTTTCTCCTACTTTCAAGAGTAGGGAGATCAATAAGCTGTAATCGACTTTCATATGATGGTAAATTAATATTAGGATTTCATGGAAGATTACGAAGACAAAATAAGAGAAATTGTTTCTGGACCGATTCAATTTTCCTTATATGAACTTCGTGTTGAGGATCCCAAACCACGGAAGCATATTTCAGGATTGGTCTTACAAGAGTTATGAATAATTGCTTGGAAACGTAAGGATCATTAAACTCTTTTCCCCAGCGCTTGAGGAAACCTAGAACTCCTTTTGCCTTATTAACGATTTGTGAAACGTGGGAGTTAAAGGATAGTTTACAATCAAGCAACACACCCAGATCAAGAAATTCTTCGACTAGTTCAAGTTGATATTCATTTATTGTGTATCTACAGAGTACTGGACTTCTTCTATAGAACATCATGTGTTTACACTTTCTTAAATTCAGAACCATTAGATTCATCATACACCAATCATAAAGATTATCAAGATCTGATTGGAGAAGGAACATTGATAGGAATAGTTAAAGCTATGGAACAGCTTTACATCATCAGCATACATTAATATTCTTAATGCAGGCTGGTAAACCATTTATAAATATTAGGAATAATAAGGAGCCGAGATGACTACCTTGTGGAACACCAGATAAAACAGGAATGGTTTTTGATGTACATTCTCTGAATAATACACTTTGGCATCTATTTTTAAGATATGCGGAAATCCATTTAAAGAAAACAGGAGAAAATCCGAGTTTATCCAATTTGAACAATAGGAAATCGTGATTTACTTTATCGAAAGCTTTACTGAAATCTGTATATATTGCGTCTGTCTGTAAATCGGAATCAAATGCGGTTATAACTGAGGTTGTGAACTCCAAAAGGTTAGTAGTAATGGAACATCCTTTTTTAATGTACAAAGGAGTGCAAAATGTAATTTTACATAAAAATGTATGTTGATGAACATAGTTTTAATAGTGTTAGAGCTTCGGAGCTAACAAGCGGATAAACTTTGTTATATTTAACACATTTAATTTAAAACAATTATATTTGAACTCTTTTTGATATTATTATTGAAATGATTTTTCCTTCTTTAAATTACTTATAAAGTGGCTTAAGGAAATTTTCTTTTTATAGCCCTCAAACTTCACTGCGAAATAAAAGTTTTGAGTACTCAGCATTCAAAGGTCGTACAATTCGAGCAAATTTTTAAGCATCTTATTCCACAAGATGTTATTCTATAGTTAAAATTCGGATAATTCGGGCATTGAAACGACTTAAAAAAAAGTTTTTGGCAAATATATTTACAAAAAATAAAAGTAGGATTTCATGTGAAATATCGATAGTTACATCAAAATAAAGTGAACTATTTATCTTTCGAATGAACTGTATTCCCTACCACATAGGAAAGTATTGTATTGTCATTCGACAGAATAACTTTCTATATTCTTTATTTGATCATTGCTGCCTTTATCAAGCATAATATTTTCAATTGAAGCAAAGTACGTGTTCCTTCATTGACTTTTCTTGCAGCTAATGCTAGTTAATTGTTGAAAGAACTCATTTAGGAAAGAACATATCCTAATTTTTGTCTTAATTAAAAAATATATATCTTTCCATTTTTCAATAGTTTTATGATTCCATTGGAATTTTTATTGAAAATTCTAAATAAAATTGACATGAAAAAATTGTGTGTTCAAGAATATTTTTCAGATCTCTTCGCGATCCCCCACGAATGTCCTTTCAGACCTCCATTTGAAAACCGTAGCGTTTAAATCTTGCAAGTACTATGTTTGGAGTAATGTCAATCTTTCATTGATGGTTTTAAAAATAGCATAATGTTTGAGATTTATTGGAATTCGGTCTTAACTAAATAATTTTAATAACATAAAATAAAATTGCTTTTTAATTATAAATTTAAAAGTAAAGCAAAATTATACCAATTTTTCCTAATATGTAAATTAGAATACTTCTGATATATAAATTTGTAACGCTTGGAAGATGGGCTTTATTCACACCAAAATTGTCACATAAACATAGATACTTATAGTGGTATATAGATACTTATAGTATATGGGTACCTATTTCATTGAAAGAAAGTCATATATGATGTCCCTGGCCTTAACTCATTTAAATGAAAAACAAAAATATAATTCCTTAAGCTATGTTCATATTCGGCAAATATTTGATCAAAATTGCGTGACTACTTGTTTTATATAAAAATTGTTTGCAAATGTTTTGTAAGAGAAAACACCGTCCAACAAAATTTATTGAAACGTCAGCTGTGATTTGCGATAAGTAGAAAACATTTTCTAAATTGAAAAAGAAATTAAGTTATTTTATTTAGTGGTTACGTCTTTTACGTCAAATATTTGTTTAGTCTGAATATAGCTTTAGATTTTTCCAAGTAGTATTTATGAAAATTGTTGTCAATTATTTAAATCATATTTATAATCTGATTTAATTTTTGTTCAATAAAATAAAGGGGAATAAAAAGTTGAATGCATACTAATAAAAGAAAAGAAAAAAAAAAAATACAGTCCTCCCAATCGATATAATACTTGCAACCGAATTTAAGATAGTACTTGTAACTGAGAAAATTCGATTGGCAAAAAATTTGGTTGCACTGCGAATCTATTTTCTCTGTGTATAGAATTTTAAAACTACGAGAAAAAATCCCGGGAATTCCCTAGAGTATTTTGACTAGAAATACCTGGATTACCCGGACCCCAAACCCTACTTCTGACTTACTAGTATGCGATGAACTTACTTTTTCTACGTTGGCAGATGATAGGCAATACTCAGTTCCCAGTAAAACCTGCATATAGCATCTAGCCAACTTGATGTTTGCCTCCGACGTATGGAGACATGGTTGAATAACTGGCGTATACGAGTAAATAAATTGAAAAGTAACCATGTTACATTCACCCTTAGAAGAGGAAATTGTCTTCTTGTTACACTTAATGGTATAAGTATACCCCAGTTCAAGTATTCACTGGTTAATAAACAGTCAATCAAAATTAAGCCTTGACAATAAAGTCATCCTGTATAAACTTGTTTTAAAACCAATTTGGACATATGGCATCAAATTATGGGCAACAGCCAGTAATACGAGTATCGATATTATACAGAGGGCCCAATCAAAAATTCTTAGAACCATGACGGCTGCACTATGGTATATAAGAAATGAGAATATCCATAGAGACTGAGAGGTTCCATTGGTAAAGGACAAGTTTAAAAAGCACAGTGAAAAATACATTATAAAACTGCAGACTCACCTCAGTCCCCCATTAAATTCAAGGCTTCGTAGAGCCAATTTTTCAGCTAGCTATGCTCTCGTTAGAGATCAATTATCAATATTTATTATGAGGCTTTAAAAAAGGCAGATTCAATATATAAAACGTTACATATATATATTAAATCCGTCTTTTTTAAGGCCTCACAATATGTATTTCATTTCATAAAATTTTATTTTATTTTTTTATTTTTATTTTATTTTTATATTATTTTTATTTATGTTTTGCTTATTTTATTTAAATTTTTATATTATTTTTATTTTATTTATAAATTACTTTTTTTTAAATATTTTTTTATTTTTCTTTTATTTATGTTTTATTTTTAATTTATTTTTATTTATAATTTATATTAATTTTATTTTTATTCATTCATTTTTATTTTATTTCTATTTTATTTTTTATTTTATTTATATTTTATTTTATTTTTATAATTTATTTTATTTTTGTTTAATTTTATTTTTATTTAATTTTTATTTAATGTTTATTTTTGTTTCAATTTTATATTATTTTTATTTTATTTTCATTCTTATTTTAAATATATATATATTATGTTTCTTATTTTATATATTACAATTTATTATAATTTTATTTCATTTTATTTTAAATTTATTTTATTTTGATTTAATTTAACTTATTTTATGTTTTTTATTTTATTTTTTATTTAATTTTTTATTAATAATTTATTTTTGTTTTATTTTTATATAATTTTACTTTTTTATATTATTTTTATTTATATTTTGTTTATTTTATTTAAATTTTTATATTATTTTTATTTTATTTATATTTTTATATTATTTATGTTTTTATATTATTTATATTTTTATATTATTTATATTTTATTTTTTTTAATATTACATTTTTCTTTTTATTTTTTTTTTCATTTTATTTCTGCTTTATTTTTAATTTATTTTTATTTTATTTATAATTTATCTTCATTTTATTTTTATGCATTAATTTTTCTTTGACTTTTATATCTTTTATTTTATTTCTATTTTATTTTTATAATTTATTTTATTTTTGTTTAATTTTATTTTTATTTAATTTTTATTTAATATTTATTTTTGTTTCAATTTTATATTATTTTTATTTTATTTTATTTTATTTTATTTTATTTTATTTTCATTCTTATTTTAAATATACATTTATTATGTTTTTTATTTTATATATTATAATTTATTTTAATTTTATTTCATTTTGTTTTAAATGTATTTTATTATGTTTTAATTTAACTTATTTTATGTTTTTTATTAATTATTTATTTTTGTTTTATTTTTATTTTATTTTTATTTAATTTTATTTTTATATTATTTTTATTTTATTTTTATTTATATTTTGTTTATTTTATTTAAATTTTTATATTATTTTTATTTTATTTTTATTTATATTTTGTTTATTTTAATTAAATTTTTATATTATTTTTATTTTATTTATATTTTTATATTATTTATATTTTTATTTTATTTATATTTTTATATTATTTATATTTTATTTTTATTTTAATATTACTTTTTTATTTTTATTTTTTTTCATTTTATTTCTGCTTTATTTTTATTTAATTTATAATTTATCCTTATATTATTTTTATGCATTAATTTTTATTTGACTTTTATATCTTTTATTTTATTTCTATTTTATTTTATATTTGTTTAATTTAATTTTTTATTTTTGTTACAATTTTATATTATTTTTATTTTATTTATTTTATTTTTATTCTTATTTTAAAATATATATTAATTACGTTTTTATATTTAACTTAATTTTGTTTTGTTTTCAATTTATTTTATTTTGATTTAATTTAGCTTTTTTATGATTTTGTTATATTTTATTTTTTTATTTTTAATTTATTTTTGTTTAAAAAGAAATAAAAACTTTTCATTTTATTTTAAATTTTTTACTTGTACTTTTATTTTATTTTATTTTATTTTATTTTTATTTAAAAAAAATGTATATTGATCGTGAATATATTATTTTATGACTGAAATTTAATTATACTCATAAGAAATTGCTATTTGATTTTAAAACAAGGCTATTATTTTAAAATTTAAAGAAGTCATGTTACTACGATTTTAATATTAATTTTTTAAAACTGTTTTCCTTTTAATAATTATTTTATATTTATTATTCAATAAATATTATAATTTTTTCAATTTAATCCCTTTAAAAAATATTATTTTTAATTTTTTAAACAAATAAATTGCTTCATATTTTCTTCTAGAAATACTCACATTTAAGCGTTTTTTCTCATTTAACGTTTTTCTATTATCAGCTATTATGTTAACACTGTTATATGTATATTTAATAACATACTGACAAACTTATAGAGGTGTATAATATATTTGCCAAGTCAAATAGAGGAGAAAGATAAATGCGAAAAAAAAAACAACAAAAACACTAGATTTATTTGTTTAAACCATAAATCAAAGAAAAATCTACATTAACAATGTTATTAATAAAGATTTTGACCAAAATAGGTGTAAGTGTTGCTTAAGAAAATGTTCTTTTTTTTGGGGATAATAAAAAGTTAAGTTGTTAAAATCAAATAAATTAAAAGTGTTTAAGAAAAAATAAATCATTTTTGAATTTTTTTTTTTAAGAATTTTCTAAATAAATTTTTTAATATTTTTTAAAACCAAAATTGTTGACTTTCGAGGGAGTTAAGTAAAAAATAAAATAAAAAAGAGTTTAAGAAAAAAGAGGCAGAAAACAATGGACCAAAACTTGAAAGAAATATAAATATTAAAAAATATAAATTTTTTAAACTATTAATACGAACTGATTTAAACATTAATTGGGGAATATTTATATTTTTAAAGGAATAACGAGTTTTTTTTGTAATTTAATTATACACCTAAATATTTTCCAGTTTCGAATTGATTGTATCAGTAGTTAGAGTTCAATATATACATATTTATTCTCATTTATTTTACAATCGTTGCCACAGTTAGCTGGGTAAGCATAAGATATTTTCTTTTATTTATTTATTATTTTTTTTTGTTACAAAATTTACACATTTACAACTTGTTGCTTGAAAGGAAACTGGTTTTGAAATTTTCTTTGTAAAACTAAAATTCTCTCTGTTTATTTAAAAAGTCTGTTAAAAATCCTCTAACTTTTAAAATTGAAATCCTTTTTAATTCTTTTTTTACTTACACATTTAACATTCTCTAACATTTGTTTTTGTTTTCTCACACAAAAAAATTCTGTAATTTCTATACACACACAAACTAATACTTTTTGTTGTTGTACTTTTCATATTTTACATGTCCCTCTGTTAATTCCCATGTTGCAGTGTTTATTTAAGTTTACCTTTTCTTTTCTTAGTTACATACATAGCTAATTTACTATATGTAAATATGTATGTAGTTGTTTTTGTTATTACATTGTTCACTTGCTCATAGTTAGTTACCTGTTTATTGTTTATCTCTTACTTTGAATCTCTTTGGTTGATTTATGTTATTCGTGTAAGAGTAAATACAAAAGGTAATTGTTAATATAGTTATTGTTGTTGTTGTCATTTCATGGCTAATTGTAAACAGTGTTGCCAGGGCAAAAATTTTTTTCTAACCAAAATTTTGGAAAAAAAATAACAAAATTAGGAAAACACCAAAATTTAAAAATTTTAAGTTATATAAAAATTAATATAATCTTAATATATGTATTCAGGTTTTAAATAGTTTGCATATTCATCATAAACTTCAGTTGGTTTTTAGGAGAAAAAGTATATAAAATTTAACTGTTTAGAAAAATGTTTATTAAAATGTGGTCCCTGATCCAATTTTGTAGGGGTCGGGTTATAATGTTTAATAAAAAAATAAAAATAATTATTCTCACATCCTTGTGATCACCAGATTGTAATAAATTCAGAATTGCAAAACAGCAGGGTCGAGCAGTAATAGAAAATAAGGTTGACTTTTACAATTATGTGTTCACAGAAAAAGAATGGAAACGAGAGTTATTTTTTATATGGACTTTGCCAATTTTATTTGGTAATATGAATTCCATTTTTGGGATGATTTATACTAGAAGGTATTTAATAGGGAGGTTTGGCGAAAAGATTCAATATCAATTGTCACATGTACCAAAGCACTCACATATATTAAATTTTAATAAGTTAATATGAAAATTGTGTACAAAATTGTGGTTCAATTGAAAATACATCGGGACTGATAGGTCTAGATAAAATGGAAAAAATTCATCATCACATAGTTAAAAATAACCAAAACGGCAACACTGATTGTAATAATTCATATGAAACTGGTTTTTCTTCAAGATTTGTTAGTGTTTTCGTGGTTGTTGCTACTTGTTATCATTATTGCTTAAGCATAGTTGTTGGTTTTTTTGCAATAAATGCTACAATAAAATTAATTTTTTTGTTTTATAGAATTTTTAATAACATTTTGTTAAAGTACATGTGCATTTGATTAGTTGTAGACAAGGATGGAAAAGTTGATACTATAGTACTTTTTGTGATTCTATTTAACATTCAAAAGTACTGCAGTACTACCTCGATTAGCTTGATATTCCACAATTCGAATTAAATATTTTTAAATTAAAATATATTTTGGAAATATATAATTTTCGAATAGAAACCTGTGTTTTTCTTAACACCTTTAATTTAGATTTACTATTGTTTAGAAGTAATAATTAAATTCTAATGAACAATATCTCTGATTAAATGTTGATTACTTCGAGCTCCCAAAAAATTAGACAATTAATTAACACAATTCAAATAAGTTTATAAAGCAAATAATCTACACTATAGAAACATTTGAGTTGTAGTTATAATTTATAAAATTTCAAACTCTAAAGTATATGTACAATCCTTAATAAAAACTACAAGTTTCTATACTCTGTAAATAAAATTGCAACGAAAATATTCCGAATTTCAAAGATATCAGATAATGAACTATGTTTTAACAAAACTAAAGCTGAAGTGCTCGATTTTAAAGAGCTGATCTTGTACAACTTTTTCTCCATAAGTTTATTTCAATAATATGGTCATATTTTATTAAGATCTTCATATCTTAATATTTAACCTGAATAAAGTCATTTAATAAGTTGGTATCGTATTTAAATCTTCATTTTAGATATACAAATTACATTACAAATAAATAACTGTCAAAAAATTTTAATTTTAGTACTCTGAGGGTGAAAAAGTACTATTTGAAACTCATTTTGAAACATAAAAATATTTTCATTTTCCATCCCTGGTTATAGATAGTCAGTGGCATATAAACTCTCTCACGGGTGTAATATAAAAATAAATTTACATAGAAAATGTAATTTATATTATACGTGGGAAGATTTAAAAGTTTTTAAAAGAAAAATATTAACAATTTTTAAATCATGAATTAAAGCGCAATAAAAATTAAATTGAAATAAAATAAAAATGAAATAAAAGTAAAAGTAAAATAAAACTAGAATGTAAATAAAATAATAAAAACAATAATAAAAATAAAATAAAAAAATTTAATAAAATAAAAAATTAAAAATAATTTAAAATATCGCCTTATATGGGAGGTGGGCGGATTACGCCCATTTTTGGTTTCCGATTTAAAATAGATCTCTGAACTAGGTGTACACAATTTGGTTGTCGTACATGCTTTTGTTTAAGAGATAACGGCGTAAAAGTTTAAATTGGAGATAGGGCCGCACCCTATGTTTCTAGTATTTGGTCCATAATTCTTTTTGCATATGAACCGATTTTGCCCATTTTAAATACCAACCAAATATTGTACGTATAAGAAAAATGTTTGAGCTAAATTTCGCCCCCCTAGGAGGTCGCCCGGAACCCTATTCTGCTTTCAACAGATAGACGGACAGATATAGCTAAAACGACTCAGAATCTCACCAATACCCTTTATATACTTTATGGTATCTTAAATGATTTTTTCGATAAGTTACACATGGAATGTCAAACGCAATATCCACCCCTCTTTGTTGATGGAGGGTATAAAAATAAAATAAAAATTAAATAAAATCAAAATAAAATAACATCTATAAAATTTAGCTAAAAAATGGTAATATTTCATATATTTTTTTAAAATATCTGAACTAAAAGCATGAAAAAAATCGTTTGCTTAATTACTCACATTTAGATTCTATTTAAAATAGGTAAACATTTTTTTATCCATTTACAAAATAAAAAGTTATATTAAAAAATTTTGATTAATTACTCATGTTAAGATTTAAATATCAATTAATCTAACAAAATAAACAATACGAATTAATTAAAATTGTTTAACATCATCAAAAGGTAGCTGCTTCGAAAATAAATGAGTAATAAATATTTTTTTGTTCATAAAATAATTGACGTTGAAAAATATTTCTCGGTAATAAAAAAAAAAAAAAATGTAAGTCATACAATGAGTAAAAAATCACATGAAATGCACAAATAATAAATATAACACTAAATAGTGACATAATTCACAAGAAAGCGGCAAAAAAATGTATATACATACAGATATATATATATATATATATATATATTCTTGACTATAGTCTTGACTATAGAATAGTCTGTAGTCTTGACTATAGTCTAGTCTATTGTCTTAACTGTAGTCTAGTTTATAGTCTTGACTATAGTCTAGTTTATAGCCTTGACTATAGTCTAGTCTATAGTCTAGTCTATAGTCTTGACTATAGTCTAGTCTATAGTCTTGATTATAGTTTAGTCTATAGTCTTGATTATAGTTTAGTCTATAGAATTGACTATAGTCTAGTCTATAGTCTTGACTATAGTCTAGTCTATAGTCTTGATTATAGTTTAGTCTATAGAATTGACTATAGTCTAGTCTATAGTCTTGACTATAGTCTAGTCTATAGTCTTGACTATAGTCTAGTCTATAGTCTTGACTATAGTCTAGTCTATAGTCTTGACTATAGTCTAGTCTATAGTCTTGACTATAGTCTAGTCTATAGTCTTGACTATAGTCTTAACTATAGTATTGATTATAGTCTTATCTACAGTCTAATCTATAGTCTAATCTATAGTCTTAACTATAGTCTTGACTATAGTCTTATCTACAGTCGAATCTATAGTCTTATCTATAGTCCTGACTATAGTCTAATCTATAGTCTTAACTATAGTCTTGACTATAGTCCACTCTATACACTTGACTATAGTCTTGTCTATAGTCTAGTCTATAGTCTTGACTATAGTCTAATCTATAGTCTTAACTATAGTCCACTCTATACTCTTAACTATAATCTTGTCTATAGTTTAGTCTATAGTCTTGACTATAGTCTAGTCTATAGTATTGACTATAGTCTTATCTACAGTCTAATCTATAGTCTTAACTATATTCTTATATAAAGTCTTGACTATATCCTTATCTATAGTCTTGATTATAGTCTAATCTATAGTCTTAACTATAGTCTTGACTATAGTCTTATCTACAGTCTAATCTATAGTCTTAACTATAGTCCTGACTATAGTCTAACCTATAGTCTTAAATATAGTCTTGACTATAGTCCACTCTATACTCTTAACTATAGTCTTGTCTATAGTTTAGTCTATAGTCTTGTCAATAGTCTAGTCTATAGTCTTGACTATAGTCTGGACTATAGTCTTGACTATAGTCTAGTCTATTTGATAGTCTTAACAATAGTCTAATCTACACTCTAGTCTAACTAAGTATTATATTCTACCACTTTTATAATTTGAAATATTTTATGTTATTTTGTATGTATTTGCATTCGTTTAGAAAATTGTTGTTCATGTTGTTAAAACTATAATCTTCTATTATAATTGTAAATAATAACAATGTTTTTGTTGCTGTTAACATGTTTCAGCATCAGTTTACTAAACTACTTTAATATATACATGTACATACAATATTATACTTAAATGCAATTACTCTCTACTTTTATTATGTTTAAGTTTATTTCCCAGTGACACATAAAAACAAACTCTGCAAAAAGTAGAACAACAAAACCAATGCACATAAACATAAACATGCATAATCATATAGTTTTACTGAAGTTTTTTTGTAAACACTGTTTTCTTGTGAATTGTTTATACTAAGTGTGAATGTGTTGGTTGTTTTCACTTTTGTGTTGTGTTGTTATTGTACAAACATATCAACAAATATGATAAGAAACTGCAGACATTTTATAAAATGCTGTTATTTTTCTTTTCTTATATGGAAGAGAGTTTAGTATTATGGGATATTAGAGTTAATGTTTGTTTTTTTGTATGTATATGGTTTTTGTTATAGCACTTTATGATATTAATTTAAATCACGCCTTATTTAACATACACTATACGTACAAGCACACATACTTGTACCAACAATTTTCTCTAGATCACACATTTTTGCCATTTTCTTTTATCTCTTTACAAATTCATGGACTTTATATAGAATGCATGTGTATGTGAGTATGCGAATATGTGCAATTGTGTTTATTATAATGAACCTAGTAGTTGTGTTGACAAAATGAAAATTGTTTTCTTATCCTTATTGTTTGTACATTGTGACTTCAAATGATTCAACTTTTCTTTCTAGGTTGCCAAAGAAGGTCAAATGTCTAACTCATATTTTATTTTAAAACGTTTGCTACCATTTAGTAGATTTTAATACTTAAATAACAAAATTATTATATTTGTTATGAACATAATTTTAATGCAGTTATAACTACACGCTTTTGGCAAAAAGCTGTATAACATAATATAAGAAGAAGTTGTGAACTTTTGTCATACGAGTATTATAATAAGGCAACAGCAGCACTGACTGCAATAAAAACTCCAGCAGCTAAAAAAGAAAAAAGTACTGTAGTGTTGTTAACCCATTTATTATTTCTGTTTATATAGGTTTTTCTTAACGAACAGAAAATGAAATTCCACTTGCATTCTTTCATATATTTTTATCCAAACAACATGAATATATATGCCACCAACTAAAACGACAATTAAGTTTAACCTAGTGCGAGAGATAATTAAGGAAGATACTGACATATAGTAAATTATGGAACACCGTAAGTAAAATTATGTTTTTTCTGGATTTTAAAATGATTGTAATGGAAGATTCTTAATTTATTTAAAAATCGTGAACCAAAGAGCAGACTAAAGACTAAACTGCAGACTAGAATATAGACTCGACTATAGACTAGACTATAGACTTGACTATTGAGTAGACTATAGACTACACTATAGATTAGATTAAAGAGAGACTATAGACTAGACTATAGACTAGACTATAGACTAGACTATAGACTAGACTATAGACTAGACTATAGACTAGACTATAGACTAGACTATAGACTAGACTATAGACTAGACTATAGACTAGACTATAGACTAGACTATAGACTAGACTATAGACTAGACTATAGACTAGACTATAGACTAGACTATAGACTAGACTATAGACTAGACTATAGACTAGACTATAGACTAGACTATAGACTAGACTATAGACTAGACTATAGACTAGACTATAGACTAGACTATAGACTAGACTATAGACTAGACTATAGACTAGACTATAGACTAGACTATAGACTAGACTATAGACTAGACTATAGACTAGACTATAGACTAGACTATAGACTAGACTATAGACTAGACTATAGACTAGACTATAGACTAGACTATAGACTAGACTATAGACTAGACTATAGACTAGACTATAGACTAGACTATAGACTAGACTATAGACTAGACTATAGACTAGACTATAGACTAGACTATAGACTAGACTATAGACTAGACTATAGACTAGACTATAGACTAGACTATAGACTAGACTATAGACTAGACTATAGACTAGACTATAGACTAGACTATAGACTAGACTATAGACTAGACTATAGACTAGACTATAGACTAGACTATAGACTAGACTATAGACTAGACTATAGACTAGACTATAGACTAGACTATAGACTAGACTATAGACTAGACTATAGACTAGACTATAGACTAGACTATAGACTAGACTATAGACTAGACTATAGACTAGACTATAGACTAGACTATAGACTAGACTATAGACTAGACTATAGACTAGACTATAGACTAGACTAGCAGACAAAAGTGAGTCGAGCAGAGGAGATAAAAACACCGGGACTTCCATCAATATTGGTGATAGTGATCTGAAAAAACAGATAGAGAAAGAAGAGAAAATGTTTATTTGAGGCGATAGCTAATATTTACTTTTTGCGGGAGCTACTACTGCCCCTGGACCTATTCACCTTCTTCGAAATTTGATATGAAAATTCCTTTTAATTTTTTTAAGCCTTTCAATGTAATAGTCCTTTAGATGAAAAAATTTTATTTTCTTTTAATGAAGGCTATCTCTGTCCCTGGATCTATTCATTATATTTTCATTTCAGAGGAGCGAATAGAAAGATCTAAAATAATTCAAGCTCCAAAATAATGAAAAAATAATAATTTTCCAGTCTTTTAAAGCAGACTACATAACATAATTTTAATTTAAATTAATGAAAAATTTGTAATGATAAATAATATAATAATAAAAAGTCATATGACTCTTCTGCAACTAGAGAATTTGGTTCAAAATTTATATTTTTTGAATTATTTACTTAAGTTTACCTTATTTTGGGTGAGAGAAATTTTTCTTATTTTTCCCTGGGCTTCAAATGAATCAAACTGTTAGTTATTTATCCCTTTTAGATAATTTTAAGAATTTTGGCATCGATTTTTTATTTTTGTCTTAAAAGCATATTTTGGCATATTTTGGGTTTAGCAGTATTTTTTGTCATATTCTCATAGAAAATCATTATTTTAGAGCATATTTCAACAATTTAAATGACATATTTTTGCATATTTTATACTTAAAAGCATTACTTTGCATATATTACATTAACGATCATAATTTTGCATATTTTGCACTTAAGAGAAAAATTTTTTATATTTTTCACATAATTTAATTTTTTGCATAATTTGTCATTAACGAAATTTTTGTTTTACAGTTACATATATTTTTCAAATCTGACAATTTGCTTTCTATAAATTGATAGAAATTTTGTGATTTCCTAACGATGTGTATTAACTTTAAATATTTGAGTGCAAAAAGAAAATATGTTTAGCAATTACTAATAAAAATCAAATTAGGTTTAGTATGAATAACTTAAAATTTAGACAGAAAAAATAATATTTTAAGGGAATATTTTTTAATTTTGAGGGTATATTTTTCGATTTTAAGAGCATTTTTTATGTGCATAGAATACTTTTGTTAGGGCATATATTTGCTTGCCTTGCTTATGATAAACGTCTAAACTAAAACTGACCTTACCAAGATTTTGTTAATAAAAATTAGTTTAAATCAACTAAAAAATGTAAAAATCTCAGTTCTCAGTACGTCTGATAATAATCAAATCATAAATTAAAAATTGAACTTACAGCTTTATCGGATAATAATGTAAATGAGAAATACTTTCAAATAATTTAGGACCTGATTCAGTGCAAGAGAAAATTTTACAAATTTGTAAACAAATAACTGAAAAACCATTTAAAAAAAATTTTTAATTTTCTACAAATTTTATCTGATCTAATGTTAAAAATGGGAAAATAGGTTGCTATTTGCCATTTTAAATTTTAAGTATATTGACAAGGCTTCCTACCAATGTATATATATATGTATATATATATATATATATATATATATATATATATATATATAAATTAAAGATGAACTTCTTCAAATCAACCCTGACTATCTCTAAGCCACTTTATTCCCATTACGAACTCTACTAGGTTGCCGAGTTTTTCACAGACAACCTCCTCTAGTTCGTGCAGAATATGGCTCCCAAACCACCTTAGTCTACTTCGCTGAAGCCCTACGCAATGACAGAGTATGTGCTCCACTGTCTCTAGCTCCTCTACATCATCGCACGTACTGCAATAATCTGAAGCGCCAGCGTCCCTCTAACTGGTCATATTCCCTATTGCGAGGTTAGATTCACAAGACTTATGCCCAGAAGATGCTTCGAATCTGCTGGTTTAAGACTAGGCCATAATGCTTTAGATATCCTGCAGTCCGATTTACTCCCCCAAGCATCATTCGTTCTACCTATGGTCCATTCCCTTATGGCCATGAAATATGACCCAATCGGAATCCTAACCGATACCTCCACAAAAGACCTGTCCAACTCCGAGCTTATCGGCTATTTTATTGCCGAGAATATCGCAGTGACCAGGAACCCAACAAAGTCTTATTCTGTATTCATCCATTAGCCTCCTAAATTTCTTCCTGCACTCCCTGGACCTGAAACAGTAACTTGTCATTGCCATTAGTGCTGCCTGATTATCCACATAGATAGTTATCTCAGTGTCCCTCTCAACATTCTCCTCCAGTAATCCTAGGGCCTTGTAAATGCCTAGAATTTCTGTTTGGAAAACGCTGCATCTATCAGATAATCTAAAAGATCGTTTGATATCTGTTCCCATGAAGTAAACACCCACCTACATAGTTCGTTTGGGCGGCCGAAAATAATGTTTGACCATTCAACTTGACTTTGTTAAGTTTGCTAGCATGCCCCACTGTGAAGCTCCCTATTAATCCCATTTATTTATTTTGCCATAAAATCGAACAGAAACTTAAAAAAAATAACTGTTTAGAACAACAGTTTAAAGTAATTATTTATTGATTAAAGAGCTTTAATTCAAATTTATTTTACTTTATATAATGAAGTTTAAACTACATTTATTATTGAATTAAATGGATTTTCTGCAGTGCCATTTTTTTCATTTGTTCTTTCTTTTAAAAGAAAATCACAACAAATTGTTATTTAAGATAATGAAATTCTGATAATGCATTTCATTATAAATCCCCTTATTCTAATAACTTCTTTAGGAAAAATAACTCCCTCAGCAACTTTTTTAATAAATATGTATGTGTTTTCATTTTATCCAAGAAAATGTAGCAACAAAATAATATTTATATAGAATTAACATTTTAAAATCCATTTACATAAAATTTATTTAAGTGTCATTTTCAATACAAAATCTCTAATGGAAATTATACTCGTAAGTAAATAGTCTCAGACAAAGTGTACACAGAAATAAAAAACTGCATTCTAAAATCAAGTTTATTTTTCTTAGACTTCAAAAGTTGTGCTTAAAACAAGTATAAAACGGGATTGATTTAAAATTTAAGAACGAAGTATTTAACTTAATTATTACAATTCCAATACTAAGTACAAATTGTGCTTAAATTAAGTAATTGATGTTTGAAGTTGAAATTAAGTCTAATTTGACTTGAATTAAGAGGAAAAAATCTTATATTTTTCTGTGTTATAATATGAGTGGAATGAAATTTACTCTCTCTGCTTTCTCACTCTCTATTTGTCTATCGACTGCTTTCAAGTTTCGTAATGAAATTTTCGTTAGTCTAAAATATATTTTGTTGTTGTTGTTTTCGGCATGGCTTCATTAAGAAGATGTTGTGTGCTTAATTTATATTGTTTTTCCTGTATTTGTGGTGAATATATATTTTAAAAATATCGAAAACCTATATTGGACTTTGTGAAAACTGCGTATCATCAATACTTTAAAATTAAAATTGTGTAATAAGGAGAAGCCATGGTTTATTCATATTGTATGCCAGAAATGTGTGGTATGTCTACGGTTGTGGTCTAGTGTTGATATGAAAATGGTTAACTTTCTTTCAAGGTCAACAAGTAATGAATACAAAGTTCCTTATTTCATGTATCTCTGGGGCTGTCGTGACAAATAACGTCATTGGGGAGCTCAGTCCGGCAAGAGCTAAAGGTTAGTACAAAAATGTTCCAAACGTGCCTTTAGTTAGCCGAGACTGCATCATACTTCTACCACTTCATATTAAACTCGGCATAATGATACAGTTTGTGAAAGCGCCTGACAAAAGTGGCGAATGTTTAAATTTTCTTTTACGCAAATTTTCAGGATTAAGTACAGAAAAATTGAAGGTTGGTATTTTTGATGGGCCACAGATTAGGCAAATCGTAAAAGATCCTGATTGACTGAAGTCAAATCCAAAGCTTGGAATTTATATGTTTTGGTTATGAGTAATTTACTAGGCAAAAAAAAAGAAGCAAAAAATCTGACGACCACGTCGTCAAGTTCGTGCTATCGAACTTGCAAGATCTAGGGTGCAACATAAGCATAAAAATCTACTTCGTGCACTCGTATTTGACCTATTTACACAAAATCTGGGTTATTTTAGTGAGGAGCAGGGTGATAATTTTCATCAAGATCTTCGAAAAATGGAAGAGTGTTATCAGGAAAGGTGGGACACACAAATGATGACAAATTACTGCTGGAGCTTGTAGCGAGATTTACCTAAAGTCGTTAATTCAAGGAAATCTTTTAAAAGATCATTTGTTAGTATTCGATAGAAATTTTGTTAACATATTTATTCATTTTTTTTGTCAAAATAATAAAACTGTATATTTCAAAGAGTAAAGCTGTTAGAAACCTCCCAGCATCTTTTTCATAGTTAGGGCCATAAAGCCAATAGCAAAAAGAAAAAAATTAAAGGAAACAAGAATTATACATTCATACAGAAAACATGCTAATTTTTTTTTTTTAAATACAACATTTTTTAAAATGCACAGAAAAGAAAATTTTAACCTCAGAATCAAATGACCTTTTTGTGCTATTTTAAAACAACCATTGATTAAGAAATTATGTCTTGATTTAAGTACAATATCTACTTACATATTTATACGTATATGTTTACAAATACTTTGTAATTTTTTTATATTAGTATGGTGTTAGCAGAAGGGGGAAGGGTAAAGCAAATTTAATTTTGCTCTCTTGTAAATCTCTCTCTCTTTTGTAAATAAATGTACATACATATAAGTATAAATATGCAAATAGAAATTGTACTTAAATCAAGACATAATTTCTTAATAAAAAATAATAATAGTAAGAGTTAAAAATTAGTAAAATTTGTGAAAGGCTAGGGGCAAATCTGTTTGATTATATTAAATTGTGCTTGTTTCAATTACTTAATTTCATAATATAGTTTGTCATCGATGAGCAAATCATTTTGGTTGCCTCCGAAGTTAAAAACTGGTTGAAGGACACTTTTAAGGAAAACATGTTTTGAATAAGGTAAATACAAAGATTAAATTCTATATAAATTTTTAATAGTAAATGCACGAAAAGCTATATTTTTAATTTTTTGTTTATAACTTTTTCATTATTATAAACATTCATTTCGAGAGGCAACAAGGGAAACCCAAATGAAAAAACTGCTAAAGCTGTCGATTTGCTGTGGTGTTAACAATGAATATTTAATGAAAACATAATAACCAATAAACCTGAAAAAAACAAAAAATATATATGTATATTTTAATTTAGGTTTATATATAAAGTTAGTATGAAAATTCTAAAAACAAGCACATTATGGATCAATTTAAGCCTGAATTCCTATTTAAACGAAGTTTATAATTCGTAATTCAATATTTATAACCTATACAAACATTATGCGTTTGTTCTGATATTTATGACGCATAGAAAAGTTATACAACCTTAAAATACAACAATTGACTCACAATCACTTTTTAAATCGTTGTATCGATGGCCGTCCGTCCGTCTGGCTGGACGGCTGGCTGTCCATGTAAACCTTGTGCACAAAGAACGGCTCGTAATTTTAAAGATAATTTAATCAAATTTAGCATGTGGGATTTTTAAAATACAAGGACGTAGCTTATTAATTGTGCTCGGTCCATTGTTTCACCTATCGCCCAAATAAATGTCCTCCGGAATAGATGCCTTAAAACTAAGAATATTTTAATGAAATTCGGTGTAAAGAAGTTTTGTACAAGTATCAATCTTTGTACCAAATATTATGAAGATCGGTCCACAATTGACCATATAAATTCCTCTTTCGAAAATCACTTTAACGTGCATAAATCACGTATGAATGTTAGTATCAAGTTAATATTCGACACAAATAAGTTTGATGTAAGTAAAAACAACATTGTCAAATTTTATGAGAATCGGTCCATAATTTACCATAGCTCCCATATAAACCAACTTCCAGGAATTGCCCTAAAGTGCATAAAATCATCTAGATGTTAGTATGAACGCATTTTTATTACATATTTTATTTACATTACGCACAATGCTATAGGGTATAATATAGTCGGTCTTGGCCGACTACATCTTTGTTTTTCGTTTTATTCTCAAATCAAGTATATATTCGAGCTTAAAAAAAGTTTTAAGCTCTTAAAACAATCGCAATTGGGATTGATTGAAGATCTATATTTTTTTAATTAAGGGTATTTTGTGATTAATTGTTATTCAATTATTCTGAAACTAATCCTATTTATGCTCATTTTGGGTAAGGTCTTAGGTTTTTAATTAAGCCAAAATATCTGAAAACAAGAAACATTTGGGTGAAATTCAAATCATAGAAGGACTAAGCAGAGCTAAAAATAAGATTTTTTCGCCATTCTTGAATTAAATATTTCGCACTTGTTTCAAAAAAATCCGCATTTATCCATCCTTTGACACCGCTTCGGATTGATTTAAGTATGGATTACTCAATTTATTTTTTGAGTGTATCGTATGTACAACTTAGTAAAATGTTACTTAAACACTTCAACTCTTAAGGGAGAGTGTTAGTGCATAGACTGACATCAAGTAAGATAAACATCACTATTAAAATATAAAAAAAGAGCAGAAGAAAATCAAGAAAATAGTTTTACTTACATTTTTGTAAGCACAAAAAATATGCAACAATAAAATTTTAACAAAAACACACAAGTGTAGTGTAAATACTATAAATGTAGCAGCTAGAAAATAAGCAACAAGGGAGGTTACATTTAAAAAAAATAAAAAAGAAAATGACACAATAATATCTATTTTAGCAAGTTTTATTTATTTTAAATTTTGTCGCTATAGTTATTTAGCTGCAAATGTATTTAAAAATGCTTACATGAACATATACAATCACAAGAGGAAACATTCCCTTATTTACATTTTAAATAAAACAGCAGCATAGTTTTAGGCAAATAAAATAATGCTGAATAATTATGGCTGCTTTTTATATTTAATTAATGTTTATTTATTTTTTTTTTAATAAATAACACATTCATGTTTTTTTTTTTTAATACAGCCGGAGTGTATTTTGAAAAGAATTTTAATTACTTTTCGAAAACAAAAGTTAATGCTAAAGGTGTTCCAAGATAAAAAAAAAGCTAAAAAGCTATTTACTTATGCTATGTTACTTATTTTATTTAACAAGTTTGTATACTACTTTAAATTAATTAAATACTATAGCATCTAAAGTCATCTTTATAAAATAATTGAAAATTTCACCCCCTCTATGTTATTTTTATTATTTCTGCATCTTTTGCTGAGAAATTATATAACAAACTGAATACAAGTACTATAAGGATTAATTTGTTACCGTAAGATTTATATTCTTATTTTTACTGTGTTAAAATAGTAAAGAAATTTATAAAAATAATATTTAGGGGAATCACAGATTATGAGTAAAAAATTTAATAGTCTATATTTTAGGCTACATTCTATTCTATAATCAAGGCTGTAGTCAAGGCAGTAAACCAGTCTCTAGTCCAGTTTATATTTTAATTTATAGTCATATCTATAGTATAGCTTATAGGCTAGTGCATAGTCTAGTCTATAGTTAATAATATATATATATATATATATATATATATATATATGTATATATATATATATATATTTTTTTTTTTGTACTATCAAGTGTATTTTTTTCATATTTTATTATAAAATTAACAATATTACAATTTCATCTCAGCGCCAGATTGGCATTATAAAGGCTTGTTGGCAAAATTTTAACAAAAGTATTAAAAAAATATTTATAATAAATAATAATTTACAATTTTAACGTGTGCATCAAACATACCAATAAACATTATATCAGAAGCTCATCAATATGCGATAGACTTGAGGCTTGTTTAATATTATGTGGCAAGTTATTATATTCTCTACAACCAGAGTGTTCAACTCGTTGCTTAGTTGTTTCAGATTGGCAAAAAATTATTCTTAAATTGTCACGATTTCTTGTGTTGAAGGTATCCTGATTCCGTGTGAATTGTATGGTATGATGCCCAATGCAATTAAGATATTTAAATATGTACAGTAATAACTGATACTTATAAAGCCCGTAAATTGGCAAAACAGTGGGAAAAACGTCCCTGAATAAAATAGCAGTTGGAAACCGGCTTTGCAAGTTAGCTACACTTTTTAATGCTTTGTTCTGCATTCTCTGAAGTGATTTAAACTCTGTAGTTTTTTTTGAATCCATATATTAATGCAAGGTAATTACAATGACTTTTTTTTATCAAACTTATTTCTAAACTTATATATTAAGCCTAAGGCAGGATAAAGTTTTACCTTAAGATTCCTAATATGCTGTTTGCACTATCAAGTGTTGGCCCCAAGAAATCTTCATTTGTACCACAACGGAACTACTTTAATATTTATCCAGGACGGCTGCATTATCTACATTTTTTCCTAGATTATCTAAATTTTATCTTTTGTTTTTGCTGGGAGGAGGTTCAAAACTATTTTCACCACTGTTTCACATTATTTTTCGCATTTCTTCATAAATTATAATACGCTGCACAGTGGGGCCCATCGCTAAATTTTTGGTAATAAATCTGTATCTTCTAAGCTACTAGTCAGAATGAATTGAAATGTATGTAAAAATTATAGAGAAGGACGTAAGCTTTCAGAAAAATTATCTCGTAGTCACCCTGTCATAATACGAGATAAGCTACAGTGTGTCAAATTTGACCACCTCGAGTATGTAAAAATTAATAAAAAATATTGTAACATCTACAAATTATCTACATTCTTGGTATTTCAACCTCTAACTGGATCCTCAGCAGATGTGGTTGTCATTAGATTTCTCTTCGGAGGATTTTGTTTTGAACTTTTCAGATTCGGCAGTTAAGGTCAGGTAATCTTTGTAAACTGTACCCTAGTCAAGCTGCAAACAGGGGTAAAGAAATACTTTACTCCATCGATTGATTGATGATTTTATTTTCAGTTGTAAGACTCATTTCTTTACTGGATCCCAATTTGAAGCCATTATCTCATTTCGTACCCTAGAGGGAAAGGAACTAACACAAAATATGTAAAGGGAGTGGTCCTAAGTAATAGGAACCGACTTTATTTTTAACATTTTGTATGCACAGAAAAAACAGGGTCTATTAAAGGATTTATCAAAGATAGAAACTATTCCAATTAATTTTTTAATTGAATCAAATATTAAATTGAACAAAAATCAAAAATTCTAATATTTTTTATTTAAAATTAAATAATTTATCGGCCTTCAATTAATTTTCTTATTGTATCAATTAAAAAATTAATCAAATATCAAAATAATTTGAATAACTCAATATGAATTTTTTTCATGGGTTCATGAATATGTCTTAGTCGTAATTGAAATTAAATTTTAGATTTATCTATGTAAAATTTTAACTTAATTTGTTAGAAATTTATTTAATTACAAAAATATTTGAAATCATTTTCTGATTACTAATTTAATGGAAATTTTTTCCAAAATATTTTTTTCTGTGTGAGCAGGTTCTGTCTCTTTAACATGGCCTAGAAGTTCGAGGAACCGATACTATTGCACCAATTACCACAAATTTCCCGCAGGGTTTCCATTTAAAGCCTTTTGTTTGTAGTCTTTGGAGACACATCTCCATATTCTTAGATTCTTTTCAGATCCTTTTCTGGCAGCAAAGTTTTTGGGATAGTTCCTTTGTTTAAGGTGTTTGTTCGACACTTCCTCTATTACTTTATTGTACATCAATCTGATAGTCCTCTCCTTATCCTTCATAACTTATGTTTAATTCATCATAAAGTTTTCTAGTTCTAGGAAGGTAGTACTTCCAGAAGTAGTTTGTGATTGAATATGTCATTACGCCTTTGGTGTGGTTTACACTGTCTGTAATGACACCTTTAAGGTTGTTGTTAATGATCTTGCAAATCCGAAATTTCTATGAAAGGATTGTTGCTTCTTGCTTTACCTAGTCAAATATGTTACCGAATTAGAAGTACTATAGTAGTATGATCTCAAAGACTGAGAGCTAAATTTGAAGCCTTTAAAGCCGCCTCTCAAGCGATTAATATTTTTTCTTTTCGCTTGTGTTTGGAAAGTTTGCGCTTTTAATCTGCCCGCAAGATTTTTATTCTGCCGTTTCTAACCTAGAAGCAGGCGTCGATGTCATTCATTATGGACAGTGGCAACAACGAAGTTGTTTACACTCTAAGTCCTTCTAGAAGTTTCCTTGTTGATGGATGCTTAGTTAAGAGACGCATTTTCTTGTCCTACCACAACTCTTGCATCTTTTGGTAGTGCGCTCTCCATACCTTTCACAACTAGCATCCTTCGCACGGTAAGTGTAGTTTTGTCTACAGTTTAGTTTATATTTCATTGATAATATATTTTTTATTAAACTGTTAATATCCTTAATACCTTGACATATAAATCTTTAAAAAAAAAAAACAGAAATCGTGAAAAAATTCTGCTATTTTAAGACCCTTCCTGTAATGAAAATGAATGTAAAGAAAACTTAATTTTCTTTTACAAACTTTTGTACAAGGATTTAAACTCACCAAGAGTATTTACTCTTTGGTTACGATAATATAAAGGACAAATACAATAACAAGCATTAATAACAAAGAAGGGAACCTAGCCCAGAGAAAAAATTGTAGAGGTTTAAGTAAGTATGATATTCTTCATGCTGTCATGCTTTATAAAAAATTGCGTGGTTTTCAAGGAAAGGAAGCGCAAAAAGTCATCAAGAAAAGGAAATGAAAATTGATGATAACAGGACAATAAGTGGTTAAATTTCACTATAAAAGAGAAAAAAAGTAAGCGAAGTTGGTTATTGATAGATTTCCGTTTTATTTAATTTTTTATTTTAAGATATTTTTATTTATTTCTTTTTTATTTCTTAAAGGTTTTCTTTTTTTAAAGAAAAAACTTGGTTATTTGTTACATAGTTGAGAGAACAGGAAAAAAGCTATTGTTAATAATGTTTAAAGCTTAAAGTTAAGTGAGGGATAAGATAAAATAAATTTATTGGATTATTTGATATAACTACACTTAACGACCACAAATTGACAATATAATAAAAGTTTTAGCAATATAAAAGGGATTTGAAATAAATAATAGAAGATAATAAAATAAAATGGTTTGAAATGTAATAGAGATTGAGGATTGAAACAAATTTGTAAGATTTAAACTAATTTGAAAAAGTTTAATCTTAAAGAAATATTAGGAAAAAATGTGAGTTATTATATTGCTCTATTAACGTAAGGATTAATTGATTTTTGTAAATTAAATGTGTCACAGATTTATGTTAAACAAAATCTGTTGAAGACTCCACAAGCACTGTTATCATACAACAAAATTGAAAAAGGGGAAAACACAATAAAATATATAAATTACATTGATAAAAAAATATATATTGTTTTAAGTTTATATTTTAATCAAAATGTTATATTAAATGCCATATATTGTTGCCTTTGATATTATTATCACTTTTTTGTAGCAGTAGCACAATAAACCCGCAACATTTTTACAACACAGAAATAATTATACTGCACCACACACTGTTCTTAGCTCATGCATATGTAGAAATCATGTTAACACACATACCAGAAAAAATAAACACAAAATTAAAACCAAATTTACATCAACAACATTTATGTTGACACTCAGCAACATACACACATACACTGGTGCATATTCCTATAAAAGCACATCAAAAAAAAAAAAAAAAAAAAAAACGGGGCTAAAAAATAATTAAGATGCCACAAAATAATTTTTTAAATTATTTATTGACTTCATTATTAAATTTTTTTTCATTGTACTTTTAGTAGTTTAATACCATTTTTATGGTACTTTCCTATATATGTCAGATAGTGCGAAGTACATAGGGATTATGCTGCACTCTAAACTATCCTGGCTCCAAAATACATGGGCAAGAGCCTCAAAAGTCGCTATTGCCCTATATATGTGTAGGAAGGCCATCGGTAAGTCCTGGGGAATAAATTCGATGAATACGAAATGGCTCTTCGACACGGTGATTAAGCCCATACTTGTGTATGGAGCGATTGTATGGTGGAGGGCTATGGAGAAATCCACCCTTAGTAGTTTAGCGCTACTCATAACAGGAGCGCATTGTACAACTCCATGGAAAGCCTTATTTGTTCTAACAAACTGGCTACCGGTGGAATTTATGGCCGAACAGATCATCATTATGTTGGCGACTATTTTTAGGACCATAAGTGCATGCAATGGTAGTGGATTTGGACATGCTACCGTTCTAGGATTCCTTAATAGCATTCCTAACAATATAGATTATTATATCCCCATAACCTTTCTTGACAGAGACTTCTCAGTATCAATCTCAAATAACCCCAAATTAAGGGCTGGTTCAGTTGAGGTTTATACTAATGGTCCAAATCTGCTGATGAGATTGGGAGGAGGGGTGTCTGTATTGCCAGATCACTGTAGCATTCTTCAAGCATAGATATCGGCCATAATGAAGGCGGCGAACTGGTTAATATACTATAGGGTATTCGGAGCGGATATCCAAATCTCGAGTGTCTTTTCGACATCCAGATTGGTACATGAATGCCGGAAATCTCTCAACAAGATGGCGACACATTCTAACCTGGAGCTGGTCTGGATTAGGGGTCATTCAAGAACCACAGGTAATTTTATTGCGGATGCACTAGCCAGAGATGGATCCCTTCTTCAAGGTGAAGATACGAACCAACTGGTTGGAGTACCGCCTTCGGCCTGCAGATTCATAAATCTGCGGAACTTATCGAGGATTGCACAGGATAGGTGGACAAATGAATCCACATGTTCAACCTAGAGACAAGTATGGCCCCATTATGATGAATGTCGATCTAACTTCAACATGGGACTATCGAGGCATCGGCTGAGAACTCTGGTCGTCAAATGTCAAATGCATCAGTTCTTTCATACATGCGTCGGGTTGGTTCACTTCGAACGTTGGAATGGACATGTGAGGTAGAAATGCATGATCCATCAGGGTTTCACAACGGCACCCAATTGGACCCAAGTGTGCTGTCTCTGAACAGCTGCCCTAATAACCTAACCTAAATTTCCTATATATGCACATAAACTAATGAACCGATTTAGCATTATCAATAATGTGTTGATGAACCTTTGTGTTGGATAACTTCAAAAATTCGGTCTGGCGTTGATTCGATTAATTTTTGAAGAACATCACTGTTTACTTCTTCCCAGGCTTGCTTAATTTTTTTAATTTTAATTTTAACACCATTTTTGTCGTTATGGTTTCATTCTGAGCATTTACCCCTAAAGATTTTCCTTTGAATTTAAACACGGACTGGCAAGCCGGCTAGTCCAATAGTGGAATACAATGTTCATTAAACCACGATTTACAGTGGTTCGAGACATGAATTGCAGCATTATCCTGTTAGAATATGTAATCTTCATCCATAAATGAGAGAGGAGCATCTTCCAACAGTCCATAATAAATTGTACTATTCGTTTTAGTTCGAACAAAACATATGTTCGTTTTTTCTACAGCAGAAAAGGCTATCCAAACCATAACACTGCCTCCACCGAAATTCCGTTTTGACCATACGAATTTCGTTCGATCTCAAATCACGCCAATAGCAAGAACATGAATCTACACCGTCCAAATTGAATTTCTTTTCATCAGAAAAAATTACTTTATTCCACTCATCTGTCTATTTCATGTATTTGCACGCAAATTTTAAATGATTTTCCTTATGATGCTGTTTTCGCATTGGCTTACATTTTGGTTTCTGCCATTTTATGTTACTAACTGTTCGCAAATTGTGTATAATATGTTTGGAAGTGACGTAAAGGTCAAGTTTATTTTTTATTTGTGTATCATTTAATTTAATGCAGGTGGCTTCCTCTTTTATTTTATTAATTTGATTATTTGTCAATTTTTGATTTCTGTTCTTTCTTAAGTAATCCTCGAATAACTCCTTTCGAACGGTTAGTTTTTTTGTCTAACTACTCTATTAAAATAGCCTTGATCATGAAAAAGTTGAATTTAAAAACTTTCCTGTTCTGTAAGTTTCTTTGGGCATCCTTTATGTTGATAATGTTTTCCAATTAAAACCAAAATATTTCCAGTAAACAGATGTGTTGTCAACAGAAACTTACTTTAAGTGAAAAAAAAAAAAAAAAACAATTAAAACTGTTAAAATTTTTTAATATTAATTTTTTTTGAAATAAATTTTTATATAAATTTTTCTCAACTGCATTTATAGGAATATTCCACTTAAATGATCACCAGTATGTTCTGATGGCTAAATTAAAGAAATCAAGAAAAGTAAGAAACAAACACAGCATTGTTTTTGATTAAGAGAAACGAATATAGCTCAAAGAAAATATATATATGTATATTAAATGCGTTTATATTAATATGCACCAGTGTACTATTATTCTCTCATAGTTGACAACCACATTTGAGATTATGCTGGCATCAACAGAGAAAAAACTAAAATGAAAGGGAGCACAAAAAAAAAACAATAGAATTAAAAATAACCTCAATCCTTTAACCAAAATTGAGGACAATGGTATTAGTAAGCAACTTAAAAAAAAAGAAAACAATTGTAAAATTTTGCAGTATGCGTTTAAGAGTGAAAAAATGTAAAATACAAACAATAACAAAACAGGACCAAAAAAAAAAAAAAAAAAAAACAAACAATTTGTAAAAAACAGTACAAAAACAGTGGCAACGATTTGGGTTTTTGTTGCCAGCGACATATTGTCTGGTATTCAACGTTTATGACAAAGATTACTTATGCAGGAACAAACATGTATGACAACAATTTAAATTGACCAAAACTTTTTTTGTTATTTCATAATGCAGGGTAAATCCACCCACATGCAAGCGAATGCGGGAAAATAACATTGAACAAATAAAAAGCAGACCAGATGTGAATAGAACTAAAATAAAGCTAGAACTGAATGTCTACTAAATATACAAAACAAAATACAAGAACCTTTAAGAGCTTAGATCCAAATGATACAAATCCTTATAACAAGAAAATAAGTTATTTGTGAGTATGTTTCTGGAATGCAAATGGTTTAAACCAACACAAATCTGAGGTATTATAACTCATGAAAAAACAAATTATCGATATCGAATATTAGTCAAAGACTCATCTCACTAATAAATAAAATAATTATATTCCAGGTTATTCATTCCATTGTACAAACTATAGGGAAGGTAAGGCTCCTGGTGGTTCCACTATATTACGCCCTAGAGAAATTCTTAAAATACTATATGCAGGCAACATCCCTATATCTTGAATATTTTTCTGGGAATTTAATCCAGAGCTTAATTTATTGCCCACACGATTTTCAATAACCAACGAAAGCTGTGAGGATTTCTTTAATACACTAGGAAATTATTTCCTGGCATGTGACGTCTATAATGCCAAACATATTTATTGGGATTCCTGATTGATGAATCCCTGAGGTAGACAGCTATATAAGGTTCTACTTGATCGTAAAATTGGCTAGAATTTTGTGTCCCCAGAACAGCCAACATACTGGCCGGCTAATCCTAGAAAAATTCCTGATCTCATTGACTTTGCTGTATCTAAAAATATTAATCGAAATTCGATAACTACTGAAATTTCATAGGTTTTATCTTCTGATCATTCTACAATAATATTAACTTATTATGGAAGAATTAATATACCAATAATTTCCTAACAACACTTGCTATACAACAAATTAGTTGAAATATGAAAAATATCCACACAGATCCATATTTTGAGAGTGAGGAAGATATAAACAATTGCGTCAATTACTTTATGACATTAATTGCTTCAGCTCTGAAACATTCTAAGAGTCAAATTTCTAAGAAATTATATTCATATATATATATATATATATATATATATATATATATAAATCTGATATCGAGAAACTCCTTCTTGATAAAAGAAAACATCGTAGACAAAGCTGAGGCTGTCCATGGCAAGCAAGAAACTAAAAAGAACCCTTCAAGTAGAACAGGATCGCCAAATTGGAAATTACATTTAAGGCTTAGCAGATAATAAACATCCTAATTTTCCATTAAGGTACCTGGTCCCGTAGTGCAGAAGATAAGGCCAATTTATTTACATGTTATTTGAGCTCAGTCTTTTAATCAAATCCCCAAACAAATGATGTTGTATTAGGAGAGATACCTGACACTACACCCAATGAATTTTTGTTAGCCCAGAGGACATTAATGCAATCATCGAAGAAAATATAAATGTAAGAAAATCTTCAGGATATGATTGAATAACACCATCCATGATTAAAAACCTACCAAATGTGATAATAATCTTGTTGTCTATTATGTTCAATGCGATCTTGAAACTAGGAATCTTTCCAAAAATTTGAAAAACTCCCCTATTAAAATGATATCAAAGCCCGTAAAAAATTTGACTACATCGTCTTTTCATAAATCTATTAGCCTATTTTCTTGTTTGTAGAAGCTTTTCGAGGGAGTATTCCAAAAGAAAATTATGCAGTTCTTGAACGATAGAAATATTGTCCCAGTTCACCTGTTGGGTTGCCGTGAAAAACATGGAACTATTGGTAAATCATCTAATTGGAGAGGTAGGAAAATCTTTTTAATTAAAAAAGTATTGTTCGGCTATTTAGTTGTCGCACCAACTTTGTCAAATGTTTGCATAAATTGGCTTTACTAGACTTTGATTAAAGAAAAAACAAATCCAATTAAAAAAAAAAAAATAAAAAATAAAATTTTATAAATTTTATAAAAATGTTTTTAAAATATTTATACTAAATTAGTGTTATGAGAAAAATTTGGGATCCGCCCTGAGTCCTTCTGATATCCTTCTTTAAAAAGGCACACAGACGGACGGACATAGGTAGAACGTCTTAGATTTTCACGAGGACCCAGAATATGCACATATATATATTTCGTGGGGCTTCGACTTGTTACACACGGGAAGACAGACCCAATATATCCCCATTCTTTTAATGGTCCAATTAAGTAAAAAATAAAACCATCTTTTAAAATATTTGTATAAAACTAGTATGAACTAGAGAAATTTGAGGTATGGATTACTGCTATTAACATGGTCGTATTGACATAACATTTCAATTAAAGGACTTAAATGACTTTTTAGTGGCAAAATTTAACTTTGAGAATGTATATGTTATACGTAAAAGGTATAACATATACCTTTATAAAAGAACTTGGAACTGCATGAGTTACTAACTTGGTAACTTCAAATCAGTATTTGAAGACCGAATTTTTAGGTTATGCCAAAAAAAAAAAACTTAAAAACGTCTTAGCTGAACTAAAAGTCTCACAAGTGAGTCGCCGATGAAACGAAAATTTTGGTGGCGGCTAGATTTGTTAAAAACAATCGCCGCTACGGATTGCTTCTCTATTATACATAAGGACATGATACAAGTTTCGAAAAAAAAAAATTCAAAAAATTACACATAGGACTCTTCGTCAGCGCACCGACGATTTGTTTATTAATTTCTTATATTTTAAAGGAATCAGAAAAATTTTAAAGACTTGATTTTCACGGCTAGATGAATTAAGGTAATTTAGAAGCATTTTTTAAATATTATTTTGAAATATATTGGGAATCTAAGGATATTTTTTAAAAAATATATTCACTCTTATTTTGAGAAAATTATTTGGGAAAAACCAGAAAAGTCTAACCAAAAACTCGAAAATTCTAAATTTAAGGGCAAGTAATTTTACATATCCTAGATAAGTAAGCATATTTCTTCATCGAGCTCTTTATAAAGGTTTTCAAATCTTTGAAATCAGACTTAATTTGTAGGAGTAACGATTTTTTTAAAACCTTTTCATACTCAAGGTCATAGAATACAACTAGAAGTTTATGCGAGAGGCACTTCGAACTAAATTAAAAAAAAAAAAAATTACTCATTTTTTTCAAAACACAAAAACAAAATATATGTGACTATATGTATTTTGTTGTTGCATGAATTATGTTTTTGACAATTAAATCAGTTTTTTTTCACTCTAGTCTCTCTTCTCTAGTCATTAGTCTATGCTTAAGATGGTCAACTTTGGTAGCCTGTTGCTGATCTCGTGTTATTACAGGGTGACTACAAGATGATTTTTCTGGAAGCTTAAGTTCTGATATAATATAATTATATATAATATAATTCAATTCCGATCTAATCCGTCCAGTAGTTTAGGAGTTACAGATTTATTACAAACATTTTTTTTCAATTGGTTACGTCCTTGCTGCTGACTTTATTTTCAATAGTAAGATCGCTTAATGATTACACCATACATTGCATACCTTGTCTCCTAAGTTCTTAAGTTCGGGGTCTGTAATGACTTTCCATAGGATTTTGTCTAGTATTTATGTATTTTTATCTAACATGTTTAATTTAGCCTATAGTCTAGTGCAGAGTTAAACTTAATCAGCTGGTCCCTCTATTTTATTTTTTGCTTTCTTTTCACGAAAATATTTTTGTTTGCTAAAACAAAACTTTAAATTACACAAACTAAAAACTGCAAACGGGCTCAGACGTTATTTATGGAATTTAATTAGTGGCGCTAAGTGCAAAAACTAAAAATTTTGCCATAAAAGGAAAAATTGCATAGAAGTTTAAAAAAAAAAAAAAAAAAATAGTTTTACAACTAAAGAATAATATTCACAAATTTTGAAAAAATATTAAATCAATTTGTAATTGTTCCCAAATGCAATGTGGACATTTCATTTTGTTCTATACATTTCCAATTGTTTTGTGAAAATTTTGTCACTTGTACTCAGCACACAAAACTTTTACTAATGAGATGGTACGTGAGTTTTGTTTTCAATTTCTTTATGTGACTGTTGTTCTTTACAATTTGGTCAAAAGGATCAGATGTAAAAAATTGTGGTGACAGTTTGATAATGCCAAAGCTTAAGTTGAAATGCAAGAGAGTTTTTAAGGGATTACAATGCGCTAAGGAAAAGTAACAAATGGAGTTTTAGTTCGTAGTATGGCCACTGATTAGGTTATTGTTGTGGATAAGGAAAGTTATGTTATATGTTTGGTTTGAATGTTATGTTGAAACACAAAAATTAACAGAGGGAAAAACATATTAAGCCAAATTTTAGTTTTAAAATGTTTTTCACCTTTTTCTGTTGTAATCTTTTATGGCATCTATCTTAAGCTCCTCATGACCTGTCTGTCATTTTAAATTTATTTTCTATTTTTTACTTTTGTATTCTTTACATTAATTTTACACTTGATTTCCCTTATAAATATTATTGTGTTATTTACTTTGCTACTTGTTTTCACTCCATCTCCCCTTGAGTATGCTTGAAAATTTCCAAATGTTTAACTCCTTGAAGTGTGCTTTACCACAGTCACACGTTCATCGATTTTGTAAAATATATTCCATGATTATTTTCATCAAATTACATTTCAATTATATTAAATTCAATTGAGTGTCCTTTACAGCTGTAACAAGAAAAAAAGAAGTATATATTTTTTTTTCTTAATATTTTTCCGAACTTCGACTGTTGAGGAATTTTTTAACAAGAAGCCAGCAGACGGATATGTTTCCAGGATATGGGAAATACCCAGCAAACGTTTTTGGCAAGCAATTTTTAAAGGAAAAGTTTAAATTCTGAACTTTAGTTCTAGTTGATATTTAATTCAGTTCCAAGCTCAGTTGAAATTCGGTTCTTGTTCAGTTCAACCTTATTTCAATTGCAGTTAATTTTTAGTTCAATTCTGGTTTCAGTTTAGTTATAGTTCATTTTTAGTTAAGTTCCAAATAAGTTATAGTTCTGTTCTAAATAAATTATAGCCCAGTTCTAGTTGATTAATAAATCAGTTACAGTTCAATTCTACTTCATTTCTATTTCAGTTTTAGTTCACTTCAGTTGCAGCTAATTTATGGCTCAGTTCCAGCTTAGTTAGAGCTTCATTTCTATTTCAGTTCTAGTTAAGTTCTCGTTCAGTTCTAATTCATTTCTAAGTCCAAATATTGTTCAGTTTCCATTCAGTTCACGTTCAGTTCTCGTTTAGTTCTAGTTCTTGGCTTTATTTCATTCCTAGTCCAGTTCTTATACATTTATAGTTCAGTTCCAGTTTATCTCTTGTTCAGTTCTTAATTAGTTTATGTATTTATCTATTTTTAATTTTATTTATTTATTTATTTAATTTATTAATGTAATTTTATAAATAAATTATTTAATTTAGTTATTTATTTCCTTATTTATGTACATATTTATATAATTTATTTATTTATTTAATTTACCTTTTAATATATTTATTTAATTTATTTATTTAATTTATTTTTAATCTATTTATTTAATTTATTTTATAATTAATTTATTTAATTATTTATTTATTCATTTATTTATTTATTTAGTCAATTAATTTATTTGTTTATTTCATTTATTTTTGTATTTGTTTAAATATTTATTTATTTGTTTGTTTAACTTGTTTATTTAATTAAGTAATTTATTTAATGAATTTATTTAATATATTTATTTAATTTATATATTTAATTCTTTTTACTTTATTTACTTAATTTATTTTTTTACTTTATTTATTTCATTTATTTTTTAAATTTATTTTTTTAATTATGTTTTATTTAGCTATTTAATTTATTTTTTAAATTAATTATTTATTTATTTATTTAATCTATTCATTTACTTATTTATCTATTTATCTATTTATTTATTTATTTATTTAATTTATTTAATTATTTATTTAATTTAGTTTTTTAATCTACTCATTTAATTTATTTTTTTAATTTATTTTTAAATTTATTTACTCAATTATTTATTTATTTATTTAATTTATTTATTTATTTAATTAATTTTTTTATTTAATTATTTGCTTAACTTATTTTATTTATTTATTTTATTTAATTTATTTATATTTTTATTTATTTATTTATTTATATATTTATTTAATTTAGTTTTTATTTATTTATTTAATTTGTTTATTTAATTAAGTAATTTATTTGATTTATATATTTACTTAATTTATTTCTTTAATTTATTTATTTATTTTTTTAATTCATTTTTTATTTATTTAATTAATTAATTTATTTGTTTAATTTATTTAATTTATTTTTTAATTTATTTATTTAATTTATTTTTTTAATGTACTTTTTATTTATTTATTTGTTTATTTATTTATTTAATTTATTTATTTAATTATTTATTCATTTTTTTAATTTATTTATTTATTTATTTAATTTATTTTTTAAATTTATTCTTAAATTTTTTTATTTAATTATTTATTATTTATTTATTTATTTAATTTATTTATTTGTCTATTTATTTATTTGCTTAATTTATTTTATTTATTTATTTAATTTATTTATATTGAATTTATTTATTTAATTTATTTTTTAATTTATTTATTTAATTTATTTTTTAATTTATTATTTATTTATTGTTTTGTTTATTTAATTTAATTATTTAAGTATTTATTAACTTATTTATTTATTTACTTATTTATTTAATTAATTTAATTTATTTATTTAATTTATTTATTTAATTTATTTTTTAATTTATTTATTTAATATATTTTTTATTATTTTTTTGTTTATTTAATTTATTTAATTATTTATTTATTTATTTACTTATTTATTTATTTATTTAATTAATTTAATTTATTTATTTAATTAATTTAATTTATTTATTTAATTTATTTTTTTAATTTATTTTTTTATTTATCTTTTTGTTTATTTATTTAATTTATTTATTTAATTATTTATTTACTTATTTATTTATTTACTTATTTATTTATTTAATTTATTTAATTTATTTATTTATTTAATTTATTTAATTTATTTGTTTACTTATTTATCTATTTATTTATTTGTTTATTTATTTATTTATTCAGTTAATTTATTTATTTGCTTAACTTATTATATTTATTTGTTTATTTTTTTTATTTAATTTATTTATTTAATTAATTTACTTATTTATTTATTTATTTATTTATTAATTTATTTGTTTATTTATTTATCTATTTATTTATTTAATTAATTTACTTATTTATTTACTTATTTTCTTATCTATCTATTTATTTATTTCTTGGGTTCTAGTTCAGTTTTAGTTCATTTATATTTGAATTCTAGTTTAGTTCCACAATAATCTTAGTTTAGTCTTAACATAGTTTTAAAATCTTTTGCTGGGTTTTGTTCAAAAATTTCAGTTTTTCTCTTATTTCTATGATTGTTTGCACAATTTTTTTGCTCAATACACTAGAGCAGACATTTGTACAAATATTTGTACATGTTAACTATCTAGAGAATTTTATTCAACAATTGATTTTTATAAGAACATGAGTGCGAAAAAAAAATAATATTTTTATTATTTTTTCATATTGTATTGTCGTTTACAATTTCAAGATTCAGCATAAAAACTTTAAAAAGAAAACAGTTTTAATCCAAATATCTGTCATATGTGCCATAGAGACAAGCGAGAGACAGGAAAAATAAATATTAAAATGCTAAGAATGTTAGAGGATATATATCTCAAAATTTCACATTATCCAGCAATATATTTGGATTTTTCAATATCAGTTCTTTAATACTTATTGTTGCTGTTATAGAAGTAGTAATTCAAGCAAAACACAAAGAAAAAAATGAAAGAAAAACTTTAGAATAAATATTTTTATAAAATTGAATTATTGGTTTATGCAGCAGAAAAATAAGGAAAATATGCATAATAAATCAATTGAACTGAGAAGTAATAAATACAAATATAAATAGAGTAATGCTAACATATAGTTATAAAAATTTAAATAAAATTTTCATAATTTGTTTATTTCAAGGTTTATATAGTTTTAAGTATGTATGTATGTAAGTCATTAATGAGCATATTTAAATCTTGTTTAAAACTTGAGTTAAAAATTATACTTAAATTGTTGTTTTCATTTGTTCAAGGCCATTTTATTTTAAAACATTTCACAAAACTCTTTGCTCAAACTAATTTACATTTTATAAAACTTATTTATTTTCTAGTGTCCTGCTTTCTATGTACTACTCTAAAGGATGGAAAGTTGCATCTTAAATTAACCTTAAAACATAATGAAAACTAACGAGCACAAAAGAGAAAATAAAAATGCAAATGAGATAAAGATAATATACAACGAAGTCAAAATGAACTATGCTACAATTAAACTGAAACTGAGTTGAAAAGGAATTACACTAAAATTTAAAAATAAATATAATGGAATAATAAATGAACTAGAACTAAATTGAAACTGAACGTATAGTAAAAAAAACTCTTTAAAAAAGGAAATGATCTCATTATTTTAAGAGAAACAGTTAAACAAGAGAAACAGTTAAATAGTCTGAAGTGGCCTTTGAACGATATTAGGTGAAATGAGGAGGCAGAGATAGACATAGCGGCAACGGAACTGTCGTATATACACAAAGCAATAATCCAGAGATTTTCAAGGACCAAATTCCTAAAACCAAAAGAGAGAAGGTAATGCAAAGCTATCAAAGGTGTTGGGAAAATTCTTCTAAAGATACGTAGACTTTTAAACTATCTCGATTGCACTTAAGAAGATGTAACAGAAAAGTATGTTGAATTCAGATATCAATGATTTTTAGGAAGCTGGAGAATTATCTAGGTAACATATTATGGTCAGTAACATCATAAGTATAGCAGATCATAAGAAAACTGGGATCTATTTTGCGCCTTCATTACAAACGTAAATCTGACCTTGTCCAAACCAGAAATAAAGCTGCCGGATTTCGAGAATTTAATAAAATTGTACCATGCAAACTCGGTATAATCCTATTATTATAGACAGGGACATAAGTGTCTAAGCTGTAAACTGAGACACCTAAAGGATGAACAATAAGGCACGAGTACTCCCAGAGAATTTTATTCTACTCGATCTTCTTCTATTAAACTCGAAAAAATCATACACTATTAGGAGAGCAGCATACGGATAAATATACTGCAATATTATTTCCTTAAATAAATACAGGAACAGCATAAAGAAGAGCTACTTTTTACGGTTGAGCAAGTAATAAGCTGAACACAGCTGCCTTTGAAAACGCCTTCTAATGTCACGAAGAGAACTAGCAATAGAAAACTACAGCAGCACTCAAGAAAGAGTGAATAGATGCCAAGCACAGATATCGAATGGGAAGATCGAGACCCGAATTCGAAGAAAAAAGAGGGGCGTGCCACACGGTTCTGTTTTTCCCAATTATGCAAAGAAGATGATTTCAATCCTTTCAATAAAAATATAGAGTCGTAATGTCTCGATCAAATGGGACGAATTCATCCCAGGTAACATGTTCTGTTTTGATAAACAATATTGCGACACTATTTCTACAAGAAAAATTGTTGGTAAGAGTTTGGAAATGTGATACGTGATAGGATCTTTAAGACTACAAAAGAAACCACAGGTATTTTGCAGATATAATTTGGTTTCCTGAAAGTGAAACTAATAGTAGATAGCCAATCTCCTAAACAATAATATATAATTTCTATTTATTATCTCTCTGACGAATCAAACTAAAGGATATGAATTTAACAATATGCTGAAAAAAGGAAAATCTTGAGGTTTATTAAAATATTTGTTATTACGGCATTATCACGAACAGCATTACCAATGATATAAAAATGAAGCAAAATTAACCAAATTACTTGAAATTCTCAATTTTGAATCCTTTAAGTGCACAAGCAAAAATGACGATGTAGACGTTTTATACACACACACACACACATATTTCAAACGTTATTCACATTTTTAGATTTATCAAAAGAAATCCTTACTTTTTTCTTTCCAACCGATATTGGGGAGCAAAAAAATTCCAGCTTTGCAATTTGAGAAATTAGGGCGAAAAATCGAAATATGTTGGAAAAATAGGTAAATTTTGGGAAACCCCGATTCTCGCAAAATTCAATTTTAAAACAATTATTTTTTCTTTGAAATATTTTGTGTTTAGTTACCTTTCAGAAAAATATAAATATTATATATGTTACTTAAGAAAATTTTTATATAACAGAAAAAGAATGTGACCACTTTTTTTTGGTACAAAACGGGAAAAAATTGACTTTTTTCAAAGTTCAAATTTAAATGTCTATATCTTTTGAGTTCGTAAATATTTTTTCAAAATTCTTTCTTTACACAATTTTTAAATTTTTTCTGTTTATAGTTAATAAAATAAAATAAAATTCCAAAAAATCGAATGAAATTTGGGTCAGCTATAGCGAAAAAAACTTCACCAAGCAATTCTAAAAAGTAAAAATTTTATTCTTTGAAGCCTAATAACTCTTAAATTTGTAACGTGGAAATAGTATACTCAATATTAATATTTTCCCCGTACATATTTCTTAAAATACTTATTCATGAATTTACTAACAATTTTCCTTCTATATATCATAGTTTCACTATATTATTTATGTATTTTTTATATTAGTGATTTTTTTATTTTACATAGTAATATATTGAATCCCCATTAGTAGTAAGTAATTACATTGAACCCCCCTACTATAAATACTACATACACACACATACATATATACTATAATTGCCTTAGTTGTTCAGTTCATGTTGCTTGGTAGCCAATAAACAATATAATTCTCATCCAGTTGATACATGAATAAGTATAAGTAAGTAAGTTTGGTTACAGTCGGGGATAGTCAAACAAGACGAAAACACGGTATATAAGTCTCGGAAATTACTCTATATAATTGAAGAGAAGACTATATTTTCCGAAAATAAAATTAAGTCGCACTTGATAACGCTCGACTTTGGTTGGGTCCCTAAAAATAAATTTCACAGTTGACTTCGGGTAGCTGTTCTCACAGATGTGGTCAAGATTAACGTGGGTACCTGCCGTGGCAGCCTAACACCACGGTGGTCTTACCACTAAGTGAGGTACAATGCGCCAACCAACGCCCCCATGTGCCTGTTAAGAACACACACGTGGCAATTTGCGAGACTCATGGTCTGGATAAGTCCACTCCCCCTTGCTTAGGAGTTGGAGCTATCTAACCTCCTGCCGCACTATTGGCGACATGTGTTGCTATACAACACCCCTTCCTGCGATTTAGGTCTAAACCACAGCCACCACGTGACTCCCCGAAGGGCCTCTCCAACAGCCAGTCTAGTACGACAACACCGATAAGAAGGTGTGGTGCAGTACCAGGGGCTACTGGCTCCCGTGGTACCAGATTGTGTTAAGTCTCTGGTCAGGCCCATTATCGACCCACAGACAAGTCCAGGCAATGGTGCACCTTTTTAGCAGTTTTTATGTAATTTTACATAAAATTTAGTTGAAAATGATCTTTCATTTGTATGGAAAAACTAGAAATTTGCTTATAGTTTTCCAATCAAACACTAAATGAGGCCAAAAACTGCTAGTTTTTATTTGGTGTAAACTAAAGACGTGCAGGAGTAGACCTGAAAGTATACTCTAAATAAATATAACAAATAAGTATGTGAGTATTGGTATAAATGAGAAAATGACTGTAACTGATATGCTATGATGATGACTCATAAAAACTGTTACAGTTATTTCTGGTTTTGGATAGAGTGAGAATCTGTTTTTTTTTATTTGAAATAACTGTTGTACTACAAGTATTTTAGAGTATCTGTTGATAAAATAAGTAAACCTATTATTTTTTATTGTGCAATTTGTGATTAAGTGAATTTTTTGATAAAATTTGTGTTTAATAATGAGTAATATTGACTTAAAAGAAAAAATTTTAAGAAATGTGTACAAAACTAGTAAAAAAGGGGACGCAGCAATATATGGTACTGTTTTTGTCTTATAAAAGATGAAAATGATAGTGTATTAATTAATTTTGTTGCTTGCAAAACTTATAAAAATGTATATAAATAATGGGTGATTCAAGTAGAGATACTTTTTTCAATAGCCTTTTTTGACAGATCACATGTGAGTCGTGTCATGCTGTCATGTTATTTTTGTTTAGTATTGTTTGGCATTTCATAATGGAAAGACTTACGCCTGAACAACGTTTACAAATCGTTCAACTTCATTACGAAAAATCACGTTCTGTGAGGAATGTGTTTCGTGCACTTCGCTCAACTTATGGTCAACATAATCGGCCTACTGAGCGTACTATTCGCGACACCATCACCCATTTTGAGACCCAGCATTCATTATTGGATAATATTCGACCGAATAGAGCATGTCCAGCACGCTGTGAAGAAAATATAGCGGCCGTAGCTGAGAGTGTACACGAAGACCGTGCAGAATGGATTCGGCGCCGTTTGCAGCAACTCGGACTGACGTATGGAACGAGATCTTAAACTGAAAGCGTACAAAATACAGCTTGTGCAACAACTGAAGCCGCTCGACCTTCCCAAGCGATATCGCTTCGCTCTATGAGCTCTTGAAAAATTCTAAGAAGATCGGACATTTTCGAGGCAACTTTTGTTCAGCGATGAGGCCCATTTCTGACTCAATGGGTATGTAAACAAACAAAATTGCCACATTTGGGACTAAGAGCAACCTGAAGAGATTCAAAAACTTCCACTTCGTCCAGAAAAAACAACGGTTTAGTGTGATTTGTGGGCCGGTGGAATCATCCGTCCATATTTCCTTAAAAAGATCGTGATCTCGGCGACATTTGGTTTCAGCAAGACGGCGCCACTTCGCACTCATCGCATTAATCAGTGGATTTATTGAGAGAACACTTCGGTGAGCACATAATTTCACGTTTTGGGCCGGTCGATTGGCCATCACGATCGTGTGATATCACACCGTTAGACTTTTTCCTGTGGGGATATATAAAGTCTAAAGTTTATGCGGATTCAGGTCTTGGAGGAAAACATCACGCGTGTCATTCGCCAGTTACCAGTCGAAATGCTCGAACGAGTCATCGAAAATTGGACTCAACGGATGGACCATCTGCGAAGTAGCAATGGCCAACATTTGATAGACATAATCTTCAAAAAATAAATGCCAAAGAATGCTCTTTCAAATGATAATAAACATTCCCCATTAAATTTGAATTTTCTGTGTAGGGAATCTCGAAATGGATCACGATTTATAATCAGAACCCGCTATCAAATTTAAACAAACATAAGTACTGTGCATTGTTAAAAAATGAAATTAAACTTATTTAATGGAATATTTAATTAAGGTTGCTTCCAACTCATATTATTTTTTAATATGCGCAACAGTTAGGGAAGGAAATGTTAAGACCATTTTGAGGGAAAAACTTAAATTTTCATGATTTTTTTTTAATAATCTTTGGATATTATGTACCAAATTTAAGTTTTTTCATGAAACAAGCTTAATATCTCCATAAATTTTGGGAGTATTAAAAAAATATTGTGTAAAACTTGGAAGTAATTTTAACTTACTGATATTTTTCTGAACCAAATCCGACAAGTCCTTGAGGAGGATTTTTTCAAATAACGATTTAAAGCGAGAAACCGAGACAATTTAGAAAAATGATTTGTAAGCTATGTACATAACCTATATCCGAATAGATAAAAATATTGCGTACCATAGAAAAAAATTTTCTCAATCTGTATTATTTGAATTCGAACTTACTTTTTCCACCATTTCAAAACATTAATAATAAAAGTAAAATAGTTAAAGAAAAACTTCTATAATTTTTGTTCTTGAGTTGGAATGCCAAAAGTTAAAAAAATTATATATTGCCTAAGTCGTTTACAGAATGAATAACATATTTATGAATTCATATTTTTAATTCTTTTTTTCTATATACTAAGGATTAAATTGCTATTATTTTACTATTTTTTTTACTAAAAGGACTGAATTACTTTGTTAACAAAAATAAAAATAGTTTTAAAGTATTTTTAATATTTTTTTAGTTCCATAAATAATATGTAAATTTTAAGTCTGCATTTTCAGAATGAATAACATATGAATGAATTAATGTTTAAATTTTAATTTGTTTTTTTTTACATACTAATGATTAAATTCCTATTTTGTGTTTTTTATTATGTTTTTAAAACTTTAAAGTATGAATTATTTTCTTAACTAAAAAACTTTAAGTTCATTTAAATTAATAAAAAAAATTTTACTATACAAAAATATCAAAAATAATTTTGATGTCTGCATTTTTATAATACGTATTCATACATTTCTATCAGCATACAATAAGTACTTATAGTACAATAAATATATCTATATTTAGTTTATGTGTTTCAGCGAATAATAGTAAAAGAAATATGTTACTCTTATTGGCTCTTTATTTGTTTACAACTAATCTACTAAAGAGAATATCAATACCTACTAAGAATAAAAACACAAAAATACTAATAAAAACGCACTCAAATTGGCAGATAAAGAAATTGTTGTGGTTTAAGTGTAACTGTGAAAGTGTTTATTGTAAATTGTATATTAAATAAAAAAGTATTATATATATTTTGAAATTAGTTGCACAGATTTTTATAACTATATTCTAACAAATTATCATGAATATTTAAAAAATGTATTATTCAAATAGAAATCATATTTTGTAAGAAACTATCATCAATTCATATTTAGATTAAACAATCAGCAAACAAATGATAAAATCAACGTTCTGGCAATGCTGATGTAACCTAGTAATGTGATCACAGCCATGGTCGATTTTGTAACTTCATTTTAATTTCAGTGAATCCGTTCTTGAGTTATACTAAAATATAATAGTGCATTCGCCTTATTAAAGGGGAGATATTGGACATGCTCATAAAAAAATCATGACCTGAAAGTATCTATTCCATATATATATATATATATATATATGTATATATATATATACATATATATATATATGGAATAGATACTTTCAGGTCGTGATTTTTTTATGAGCATATATATGTATATATATATATATATATATATATATATATATATATATATGGAATAGATACTTTCAGGTCGTGATTTTTTTTATGAGCATATCTAATGAAAAAAGACACCGATATATATAAATATAATAGTTCATGCGACTTATTAAAGGGGGGATATTAGACATGCTCATAAAAAATCACGACCTGAAATATACATATGGAATAGCTATGTAAATATATATGTACATATATGGAATAGATACTTTCAGGTCGTGATTATTTTTATGAGCACGTCTAAAGAAAGAAGACACCGACCAGTGTTATTAAATAGTTAAAAAATATTTGAAGGGTATTTATTTCCTTTATAGATCAAAAAATTTTCAGTATGTGATTAGTTACTTTTCTATTAAAATTTTTTATCAAACTGTTAATAATCGAGTTGTATGAATTTTCTGGAAAATATTGTACAAAAATAATATTTTTTTATGCTAGCGGAGTAACCAGTTTCTATGAGTTTCAATAAACAGATTAGATAATAAACTATTTGCAGAAATTTATGTTTTTCTATCTCTAGCAAATGGTATGATCATTTTAAAATACCTCTTTTTCTTCGATTTACTTTCTTTTATTTTTGTTAACTCTTAAGAAAAGTCCAAAATAACATAAGTACTTAGTTAGCATCATCCTAACAACAACTTGTACATACTCACTTAGCTATAACCCTTAAAGATTTGTTCTATGAATATGCCAAGTACCAACTACCAGTGCTACTGGCAGTTTTAAATCTTGTAAATATAGTTCTTTAGAAATTTGTGTAGAATAGTACTTTAGTGTGTCATAAAATAAAATAAGAATAAGAGAAAAAAAAATTACTTAAATAAGATTTACTCACAAATTAATGTAGGTTAAGAAACTTATAAAAACAATAGCTTAAGTAAACGAAATATAGCAACAATAGAAAAATAAAATCACAATAATAACTAGAGAAATAATATAAATTAAAAAAAAAAGTTAAAATGCAAGCAACAACTTAAAGTGAACTTACGGGTCAAGATGTTAAAAGAACGAATGAGAAAATAAGAACAAGGTAGATCTTTAAAGGGATTTTTTATGTTAAGATTGTTAAAGTTTCTGAATTTATATTTTTGATATTTAATAATTTGTTGTAAAGTAAAATCCCTTGAAATTACTTAAAGTTTCAAATTTGTTAAGTTTTTTTAGTTTTTAATGAATAAAATAAGTTTTTAAATTTGAGTTATACTAGACGTATGATTAATATTAATTAAGAAGTTTAAATAGGAAATTATCTGTAACTTTTGATTTATAAAAGCGATTTTTAAATTTGGAACGTCAAAGGAAAGCTAAGAATTTAGGTTTTATTAAGTACAGCTTTTAATTACTAGTTATTTTCAAATAATTTTATTATAGATCTTTGAAATTAAATTTAAATTTTATGTTTTATATTTTTTTATTTCCTGTTTTATTTTTTTTATACTGAACAAAAAACTTAAAGTGAACTTCAAGAGGTAGATATTTAAAAGAATTTTTTGAGACTGTAAAAGTTTTATTTGTGATGTTTAGTCATTTGTTTTAATGTAAAATCCCTTGAAAGCACTTAAAGTTTAAAACTTGTTTAATTTTTGTTTTAGTTTTTAAAATAGATTTTGAAAATTTTAGTTATACTAGAGGTATGTTTAATATTAATTAAAAGGTTTCAATAAGAAATTTTCTATAACTTTTGATTTAAAAAATCTATTTTAAAACTTAAAATACCAAAGAAAAGCTAAGAATTTAGGCTATATTAGTTGTAGCTTTCAAATAATTTAATTATATATATTTTAAAGTAAATTTAAATTAATATTTTTTAAATTTCTATCTTATTATTTTTACACTGAAGCAACTACTTAAACTGAACTTACGGAACAAGATGTTAAACGAAATAAGAACAAGGTAGATTTTTAAAAGGATTTTTTTTTGAGATTGTTAAAGTTTCTGAATTTTATTTTTGATATTTAATAATTTCTTGTAATGTAAAGTCCTTTGAAAGTGCTTAAAGTTACAAATTTGTTAATTTTTTTAGTTTTTAAAGAATAAAGCAATTTTTTAAATTTTAGTTATACTAGACGTATGATTAATATTAATTAAGAAGTTTATATAGGAAACTATCTATAACTTTTGATTTATAAAAGCGATTTTTAAATTTAGAACATCAAAGGAAAGCTAAGGTTTTCAGCTATGTTACAGTGTAATTTTTACCACTTACGAATATACAAATAATTTTCAAATAGTTCTTTAAAATTAAAATTAAATTTAAATTTTGTGTTTTATATTTTTAAAATTTCTATCTTATTTTTTTATACAGAAGTTTAAAAAAATTTCAATTGAATTTTTACACTTCCACATTATTCTACAATCATGCAATTCTGACTTCCTCACAAAACGTAAAGATTACAAACTGAATTTTTGTTATAAAATCATACGCTTGAGCTAATTTTTTACAAGCACTCAGGCATAACTTATCTAATACATATGGAAAACTTTACATTGAATGTTTGGAATTTTTATGCATGAACTTATGCCAACCCCAGCCGGGTTGGTATGAATGTACGTGTAAGAATTTGATAGCCTGGACAAGTTACATAGTTTTGAGCACTTCAATGCATTTTAAGTACATATACAAATACACTCAACCATTTACCTTAACGAACATTCTCCAGAGATTTATGAAGCATATGGTTAGTAAAAAAAAGGATAAAAAATACATTAAAATATTTGCTATATAATACCAAAATTTTGCCAAACTCTAGAGAGATTTATTTTATCGGCACTTTTTTTATTTTTTATTTTTCTTCCTTTTTCAATTTTTTATAGTTTTATTTTGATAACAAACACTTCAAAAGTGTTCAAAAGATGTGGTATATGTGTATTTTATATTTTGGCAACTGCCATGTGATGTAAATAACTCTATTAGAATACTGACAGTGTTGATGGTTTTTTGAAGCCAATACGAGTATTAGCTAACAATTTTTAGTTGCATAAAAAATAAGGAAACAACTTTTTTAAATAAAACAAAATTTTTACTACCTCAATTTCATTTAATAGCAATTTTAAGGCAAAACCATTAAAATTGACTTGAATTGGTTGAAAATTTAATTACAACCCCAAATGTTAGGCAACATATTTAATAAACAGTTGTGTTGGAAAAATGATCATAATAACTCGAGGGCCATAATCATGAACGATGCAGTAATAATAGTTGAAGAGTTCATTCTAAAAACTAAGTTTAAAATTTAGGGAAATCTTTATATATGACAACTAAAGAACTTAAATTTTTTAAATATAAAATCAAGTACTTCGAGGCACTAGATTTTAATTAAATGATTACTTTGCAAAAGCTTATTAGATCATAAATACCTAAAAAACATTAAAAAAATGATATTTATTTGAAAATTTTGCGCTTATTTATTTTAATTGAAATGTTTAACATTAATTTATTATTATTATTATTATTATTATTATTATTATTATTATTATTACTATTATTAATCATGAAGCATGAAGTGTTAGCTTTCATATGTCGCTAATCTTTTAAGAATCTGTTAATAGTTACCAAAGTTTTGGGCATTTATTTAATTTAACCTTTAACTTAATATTAATCATACGTCTAGTATACCAAAATTGTTTAATTTGCATATAACTTAAACATCTATAAAAAGATTTGTATTGTATTTCATAATATTTATTAGCTACTCAAAAATATAAAATAAAGACTATGTAAATACTATGTATAGATTAGTATCATGGAATATGTGAAGCTACATTTATTTTGGTATTAAACTATACCAGGAAACATCAGTTGAAATGCTATGGACGTTTCTATATTGCGCATAGTGGTACGTTCAGTAGGCAGCTGTGAATAAAATAAGCAGTTGAAAATAATTTCTGTAGTTTTAAAGAAAGATTTTCAGAGGGCCACTTCAATATTTCTTTGGTTATAAAAATGTTTTGCCGTGGCAACACTGGTCCTGATATATGTGAAAAAGATGGTCTGACTACGGAATAATGTGTAACAACGACGGCACTACTTTAGTTTACTTAGACAAGTTTTCTGCTGTTTAATGACAGAATAGAATAGAATAGAATAGAATAGAATAGAATAGAATAGAATAGAATAGAATAGAATAGAACAGAATAGAACAGAATAGAATAGAACAGAATAGAATAGAATAGAATAAAATAGAATAGAATAGAATAGAATAAAATAGAATAGAATATAATAGAATAGAATAGAATAGAATAGAATATAATATAATAGAATAGAACAGAATAAAATAGGATATAATAGAATGGAATAGAATAGAATAGAATACAATAGAAGAGAATGGAAGAAAATAGAATAGGGTAGAATAGAATAGAATAGAATAAAATACAATAGAATTGAATAGAAGAGAATATAATACAATAGAAAGGAATATAATAGAATAGAATAGAATAGAATAGAATAGAATAGAATAGAATAGAATAAAATAGAATAGAATAGAATAGAATAGAATAGAATAGAATAGAATAGAATAGAACAGAACAGAATAGAATAGAATAGAATAGAATAGAATAGAATAGAATAGAATGGAATAGAATAGAATAGAATAGAATAGAATAGAATAGAATAGAATAGAATAGAATAGAATAGAATAGAATAATATAGAGTAGAATAGAATAGAATAGAATAGAATAGAATAGAATAGAATAGAATAGAATAGAATAGAGTAGAATAAAATATTATAGAATAGAATAGAAAGGAATGGAATAGAATAGAATGGAATAGAATGGAATGGAATAGAATGGAATAGAATAGAATAGAATAGAATAGAATAGAATAGAATAGAACAGAACAGAATAGAATAGAATAGAATAGAATAGAATAGAATAGAATAGAATAGAATAGAATGGAATAGAATAGAATAGAATAGAATAGAATAGAATAGAATAGAATAGAATAAAATAGAGTAGAATAGAATAGAATAGAATAGAATAGAATAGAATAGAATAGAATAGAATAGAATATAATAGAATGGAATAGAATAGAATAGAATAGAATAGAATAGAATAGAATAGAATAGAATAGAATAGAATAGAATAGAATATAGTAGAATAGAATAGAATAGAATAGAATAGAATAGAATAGAATAGAATAGAATAGAATACAATAGAATGGAATAGAATAGAATACAATAGAATAGAATAGAATAGAATAGAATAGAATAGAATAGAATAGAATAGAATAGAATAGAATAGAATAGAATAGAATAGAATTATCTCCATTCGCAATATCTCCTTTATTTACTAATATACTCTCACAGAAGGAGTTGATCTTAAGGTGAAGGAAGAGAACTATAGTTGTTTATTTTTTATTTTATTATAAATGAAATAGTGTTTCAGACTTGATATCTTTAGTATGTAATTAAAGAAAAATTAATAAATTATATCTTATTTGTATTAAATATAAAAGATTTAAATAAAGTTTAAAAGCTGCGTTCTTTAGCTTTCTTCATTCAATTAATTTCGAAATTGACTTAAAATCTATTTAGCTATACACTCTAAGAAAAAAATATAGTTGCGGCGACTATAATCTATAAGCAACATATTATGATTGGAACATATGATCACACCGAAAAGTACAAATGATTATAAGTAATAATTATTATGATTCCATTTTGTTATATTGTGTTCGATTTTATGGTTGGACTTTTCATGTTATGATAATAGTTTTACATATAATTGAACAATCTTACTACATCATTATTCCATTCTATCAAATTATGATTTGATGTTATTATATTATTATTCTATCTCATTATATTATACCACTTTGTCATATTATAATTCCATTTTGTTATATTATATTATTAACCCATAATATCATATATTTAAACAAATTTATCATATTATTTTTTCATTTTGTTATATTGTTGTTATTATTATTATTTTTATTATTATTATTGTTTTTATTCAATCTTATCATATATTAAAAGTATTAAGTAGACATCAGGCGATATATCGTAAGTCGCCAAGGCTTGAGCGTTAGTGATGATTGTGTACGACTTAGGCATTAGAGATCATTATTCACATTGAAGTCTTCTGGAAACAATCGGGTTGATTCAATATAGCTGTCTTCGAACAAAAGTTGGATACTATACAGATTTTACCAGTTTCACTTAAATAACTTGTACTTCAGTGTATCCGTCTATAAAGTTAATACTGAGAGAGGAAATTGTATTTTGTAGACCATGATTTAATCCGGGATTGCTTCTTCAGCGACTCTTGCTCAAATAGGAGTTGTAGCTTATTTTAGTTAATGTAACTTGTTTTCACAATTGCAATAGCTGAGTTAATGTCTGAGGGAAATTAATTCAGAGAGCTGTTAGCTTAAAGTCTTAGCTTTCAGATTTTACTAAAGTTTTTAAAATATATAGACAGTTATCTGAGTTACAAGAAATTTTCTTAGATAACCTCTAATTAATATTAATCATACGGCTAGCATAACAAAATATTTTAAATGTAATTTTTATTATTTTGCTTAAGACTTTTGAAGAAGTTAATTAATATAAATGAATAAATCTATTTAGTATTATATAATTAAAACTTAAACCAAAAAAAAAAAAAATTACTTTCAAGTAATGACTAAAAGACTATAAAAGCCAACGATATTTTAAACAAATTTAATACAAAATTTAATTACTATTTTCTTGGAACTCTTTATTTAATTTAGGTCATTAATTGTCATAAAGTTTTATCTCTATTGAAAAAAACTCATTTAATGACATTAAGTAGGATACAAAACCATTTATTTGTCTTTAGCCACAGCAAAGATATAAAAATTGCAAAATGTTTTACCCTGGATTTAAATCTGTCACACATACGTTTTCTCCTATGGTTATTCTTGTTCATTTATCTTCCTGTGTTAATATCGTTTACTCTCTTCGGTTTATATCCTTAATAAAATTGTCGTAATTAATGGCAAATTAAAATCAAATCGATTAGTTTGACACTTAAAGTGCCAAACACTTTGGAAATAAAATAGAATGAACTGCAATTCTGGTATGAAATAAAAGAAAAGACTAAAATATTTTGCAAATGTTTCCTTTTTCCCTGCTTGTTAGGCTTACGTTTATGTGTTCAGTTTTCTACATTTTATTGGCAGGTGTTAATGAGATTTAAAGCAAAATAAACGAAGGAAAACATATGATTGAATTTTGTAGAATAGACAGATTTAAATGACTTTTACATGGAGTAGAAGAAAATTTAATGAAAATTTAAAAGTTTATAACATTTTTAATTAAAATTGATATTGGAATAGACTGTAAACTTCTGGAAATGGAGAGAATATATAAACGAGTTATAAGAAAAGTTTTTTTAATACTTTCATTTATAATTCCAAATATTTTTTTTATTTTGTTTATTTTCTAATATTTTTCTTTACAGTTTGATTGCAAATTAATTTTGTCATACTAGACGTATGATTAATAATAAATAAGAAGTTATGGTAGAAATTTGTTGATAACTTGAAAAATTGTTAAAGGATTTTAAAACTTTAAAAGGTATATTTAAGCTAAGATTTTGAGTTATAATTCTAAAGAAATTAGTTTTAGTTCTTTAACTCAAAAATGTTAATTTTATTGATTAAATAATGATTTTAGTTTTCGTGTTTAAATTTGTCTTCTTAATGTTGATAGAAATCAATTGTAATTTTTTTTTGTTATCAAATTTATTTTCTATTTTAAATCTCTTGCATCTTTGAAACACAAAAATGTTCCTTTTTGTTTTGTAAGTAGTTTAATGCTAAATGTAGTTCATTAGAAGAACGAGTATTTTTTCTTCATTAAATATTCTTCTGTTAATGCAATCATGCTGTAGTTAAAATGCATTTGGAAAATAGTTTTTGATTTTTTAAATTATTGTCTTACATGTTGGATTAAGGTGTATGTAAGAAAATACTTAGAAGTATACCATATTGTATGAATTGAAAAAAGGTAAGTAAAATACTTGGGGTAAATTAGAACAAGAGTTCAAATAAAAAGGAATAAAGTAAGGAGAAAAATATTAGAAACAGTTATGCTATTCCATTTTATATTTAGGTTTTAAAAATTATTGTTAAAAATTTTAGAAATTTATTTAAGTTAATTTTTTTACACTAGACGTATGATTAATATTAATTAATATTCCTGAATTCCCAGAAAATTAAAAAATCGATCCCAATTTCCCGCCAGCGGAGAAAGTTTCCAATACCTAGAAAGAATCCAATACCAAAAAATCATCAAAAAAAGTGAAAACAGAAAAAATCACGAAAATAAAAAAAATCGAAATAAACCGACAAAACGTCAAAAGTCATAACAAAAAACAAAAAAAAAAAAGTCGCCAAAATGAAAACAAATTGCCAAAACTAAAAAACACAAACGAAAAAAACGTCAAAATGAAAAAAATCGCCAAAAACAGTGAAAAACCTAAAACTAATTAAACGAAAAAACCCAAAACGGGAAAAATAAGGAAAAAAATCAAAATAAAAAACCTAAACATCAAAAGGGGAAAAAATCATCAAAACGAAAAATATACAACACGAAAAAACTTTTTTTGCAAACGACAAAATCGTTAAAGTGAAATAAACTGTTAAGGGAAATAATATATAAAATAGAACAAAAGCCATAAGAAAATATCGCCAAATATAAAAATCTCTAAAACGATACAAATCACCTCAAAAAAAAAAAAAAAAAAAAAAAACTATAAGACATAAATAGCAAAACCACCAAAATGGTAAAAAATCCAAAAATTACAAAAGCGCCAAATCGGGAAAAAACGCTAAAATTAAAAAAATCACCAAGACGAAAAAAAAAGTTTTTGACCATTTTTTGCTTGTTTTTGCCATTTCCTTTTAGCGTTTTATAATTTTTAATGTTTAATGTATACATTTTGTCTGCAAAATTATGTTTAATTCATACTAAATGGAAAGAATTGCCAAAATGGATAAAATAGCTAAAAAACGATAAAGTAAAAAAATCTGAAAATCGGGGAGAAAAGGCAATATTAAAAAAAATCGCTAAAATGAAAATATTAATTAGATAAAAAACACTTAAACGGAAAAAATCGCCAAAAGCGAAATAAATCTCCGAAAAAAAAAAAAAAATTATAAAACAGAAGATAAATAACAAAAAAAAAAAAAAAATGCAAATAAAAAAAAATCATCTCAAAAAAAAAAAAAAAAAAACGTTAAAACGAAAAAACTTTAACACTGTAATCAAAATCGCAAAAAATCGCTCAAAAGAAGAAAAACTCTAAAACAAAAAAATCGTCAAGACGAGAAGAACGCCAAAAAGGGTAATAAATAGTTGCCAAAATTAAAAGAAGTTGCCAAGATTTTTTTGGTGATTTTTTCTCCTTTTGGTATTTTTTAATTTTAGCGTTTTTTCCTTTTTAACATTTATTGTATGAATGTTGTATACAAAATTAAGTTTAATTTACATTGAATTTTTTATTTCACACCAGGCATAACATAGTTTAAGTTTATTGCACTTTATATTTTAGATTTTTATATACTTTATTATACTAGACGTATGATTAATATTAATTAATAGGAATGACAGGAATTTGCTTACAACTTAAGAAATTGTAATTTGAGTTTTAAAATATTGATCTTAGAATAAAGCCAATATAACTGTTGAATTAGGAAATGATTTCATTTACATAAAAATTTTTAATTTGTTTTTATACAATTAATATAAAAACATTTTTAATATAAAAATATTTTTTTTTTAATTTTTTGATATTAAAATTAATGTCAAATTTAATAAAAATTCCAAAAAAGTTGTTTTACTTGCAGTAAATTACCCTTCAATTGCATTTTATATATAAGATTTTATATATTGCTTAAAATTCTTAAATATAACTATGAATAAAATTAAAGCAGTTTATATACTAGGCGTATAATTAATATTAATTAAGAGGTATTAATAGAAATTTACTTATAACTCAAGAAATTAGAATTGGATTTTAAAAATATTGGTCTTAAATTAAAGCTCACATAATGATAGAATTTTGAATTTATTTTAAATGTTTAACAAATATAATAAAATTAAAATAATAATAGTAATAATTATAATAATAATAATAATAACAATAATAATAATAATAATAATAATAATAATAATAATAATAATTTTGTTCATATTAAAATTAACTTCGAATTTAAACGAATTTACACGGTGCGAATTAAGTATTTATTACATTTTATATCTTAAAATTTTCTTTCGAAATTTACCAAAATTATCTTAAAAGCCATTGTTATACTAAACGTATGATTAATATTAATTAAGAGATAATAATAGAAATTAGCTTATAACATAAGAAATTGCTATTGGATTTCTAAAATGTTAATCTTAAATTAAAGCCCGTATAACAAAATAATTTTGGATTTATTTCATCAACAAATTAAAAATTTTATAAACTATTTTTTAAGTTAATTTTTTAATTTTAAAATTAAGTTAAAATTTAATAAGAATTCCAAGAAAAGAAAGAAAAATTATTTACTTGCTGTGAAAGTCATTCATTTGCATTTTATATTTAAGATTTTAAATAAAAAACCTTAAAACAAAATTTGTTATACTAGACGTATGATTATTATTAATTAATATGTTAAGCTAGAAATCTGCTCATAACTTAAGTAATTGCAATTCGATTTTTATGGATATATGAATTCATTACATTTGTTTATATTTTATTTTTAAATATTGTTTAAAATTTAAAAGGAAACCAGAAGAAACCCTATGAAATTAGTTACTTAGCGATTTGATTATTATTAATTAAGAGGTTAAGTTAGAAAATTGCTTATACCTTAAGAAATTGTAATTAGGTTTTTAAAACATTACACTTAAATTAAATTAAAAAATAATAAAATAATATAATAAAAATAATAATAAATATAAAATAAAATAAGTAATAAAAATTTTAAAATCATTTTCTGCTTTTATTATTATTTTTTTAGTTAATTTAGAATTTGATAAAAGTTCCAAAAAGTGTTTTTACTTGCTGTAAATTGCTTCAATTGCTTTTTATATTATTTTATTATATTTTATATTGTTTGTTTCTGAACAATAATTATAAAAGAAATTGAAACGAAATTTTTGACTAGACGTATGATTAATATTAATTAAGATGTAATGATATAAATTTGCTTACAACTTGAGAAATTATAATTTGATGTTGGCTTAAATAAAAACCCACATAACAATGCAATTACTGATATATTACATTTGTTTTAAAAATAATACATAATTTTAAAAATACTTTTATTTTTAATTTTTTTTTTTCATATAAAAAAAGTGTTTTTATTTGCCGTAAATGTTGCTACTATTGCATTTTATATTTAAGGTTTTAAATATTTTTTTAAATTCTTAACGAATACTATAGAAATATACTATATTAACGTATGATTAATATTAATTAAAACGTATAATAAACGTATGATTAATATTAATTAATATTAATTAAATTTATAATAATTTATAATATATAAATATAAATTAATATAACATATAAATATAAATTTTGCTTACAATTTAGGAAATTATAATTGCATTTTTAAATTATTGGTCTTAACTTAAAGTCCATATAATAACTAAATTATGGATTTATTTCATTTGTTTTAAAAATAAAACACAATTTTTAAAATATTTTTATTTTTAACTTTTTTTTTATTAAAATTAATTTCAAAATAATGAAATTCCAAAAAATGTGGTTTTAATTGCTGTGAATAATCTGCCAATTGCATTTTAAATTTAAGTTTTAAAATCTTATGCAAATTCGAAACGAAAACTGTAATAAAAATTTGAAACAATATTTGTTATACTAGGCGTATGATTAATACTAATTAAAAAGTTAAAAAGTTACAATAGAAATTTATTTATAACTTTAGTAATTCTTAAGGGATTTTAAATATTTAAAAAGAATCTTAAAGTTAAGATTTCAAGTTATAATCTTTCTTAATAATAATTTTTAGGTTTCTTTAATTAGTTGTGGAAATTTCATATTTTCAAAACATTTATAAAAAAATGTTATTTAATTTTATTTTTTCAACTATTATTTTGACCTTTGCTTTTTTGTGATCTTTGAATATTTTAAAAGATTTCATTCTTTTAACCATAAAGTTCAAAATGTATTACTGAAAATATGTTTCACCTGGCTTCTGCCTTTTCTGCCATTTGGCAATGAAAATGTTAAAAATCCTTTTCAAGGAGAAGTGCTGATGTAAGCACACAAGCAATATTTTATTACAATAGGAATTCTTTTTCCTTTTTTCTCGTTTTTTTCATGGCTGATGTATTTAAAAATTAATAAATATTTCAGAAAAACAAAAGGAAAAATGAAAAAAGAAAAAAAGTATATGGGTTACATGGTTGAAATGCAATGGTTATATGTTTCAAAGTTAAGAGCAGTGATGCCAACTATTACCAACATAAATGCATAGAAATGTTTAAGAAAAATTCTAAAAAGGACTAAATTTAAAAAGTATTAACTTCACAGTTTTGTGGTACAATCAAGACAAGTTTTGTACAAAAGTGCAAAAATGGGTTGATATCTAAATTTCGTTTGAAAAGTAAAACAAACATTTTTATCATTAATCTACCATTTGAAAGTGTATATTTCAAAATATTAATAGCAACTGGTTAAAATAAAATGCACGTTATAGAGATTCTATTATTATCAACCTAGATGCCAAATTTTTCAGTTCTTCCAACACTTTTTCAGTGTAACAATTTTAATTATTGAAGATAGTTTCTATTTTTTTAATACTAAAGTTTCTTTACGAATTGTTAAAATCTCTGGATAAATTTGGATACTAGTCTTTTTATAAATATAGGAAGAACTTAGTAAAAAAAATCTCAAATAAAAATAAAAATAAAAAATTGAAAAATCCTAAAATAATTTTATATTTTTGAAGAAAGTAAAAAAAGCAAAAAGGTTTAAAAGAAAATTTTTAAATTTGTACTTTTTTATTTGGACTACTAAAAACGTGCTAAATCTAGCCCGAATAGGGCTAAGTTGGCATTACTGGGTAAGAGAGTATAAGTATGCTTAAAATAATTTACTAAAGGATATAAATTTCCTTGCTTTTTTCCATTTAACAGGTGTTGAGTGCAATCTATATGTAAGGATTTTATTCCTTGGTTTATAAGAATAATGAGTGCATAAAATAATAAAGACCCCAGGCTTTAAGGGAGGATTTGTGTTTTTCACTGTTCAATATTTATTGGTTTTCTGAAGACTGTTTATAGTATTTTTTTATATATATGTATAGGGAATTTATTATATGAAGATATTGCTTTAGTTGTAGTGTAATTTCTTTTTTTTTTATTTTGGCTTGGAAAATTTTGAAACTGTGCCAACTGTCTGCTTGAATTTGTTTGAATGCCAACATTTTTAAAATGTTTTCTGCAATTTTTTCTGCTGTTTTACCTTTTGATGTTGCTGGCGCTTGATATCTGATAAATTTTACAAAGAAGCTTAAAGGATATGAAAGTGGTTGGTGATGTTCTTTTATAAGAATTTGAATTAAATTGGAGCAACATTTTTTTTGTAAAAAATTTTACATATTTTTTTTGCTTGAGGTTGTCTTCTGCCAAAGAATTGAGAAAAAATAATAATAAAAAAATATTTAATTATTGAATTAAAAAACGCAGAAATCTTTTTAATGGGTAATACTCTTTTTGCATTAATTTTTAAATTACTCTCATTTTTTGAAAATTGGTACCTTTTAAAAAAATTTATACTTTCTGCGAAAAATTTCCTGTTTTAATTTTAATTAATTTTAAATTAATTTTAATTTTTAAAATTTATAAATTTTTGCTGAAAATCTTATTTTAAAAAATATATATAGTTGAAATGTTAGACCTTCTCAAGCTTGAACTTTTTGTTAATTTTTCTCTTGTAAACTTTTCAGCGATTTTTTCGATTTTATTTTGTCATAATTTGGGAATTTCTTTGTATTACGGCGATTTTTTGTGTTTTGGTGCTTTTTTTATATCGAAGTTTCTTCGTTTTTATTTGTGTCTTACAATTTCTTTCCTGTAGTTTAGATTTCGTATTTGAATTTCAGGTAATTTGTTTTTATTAAGGAAATTTTTATTTTTTTATAGATTTTTTTTATCATATTTTTCCTTTTAATCTTTGGAATTGCTGTTCTTCAGAGATTCTTTTTTATTTGTGGATTTTTTTGTAGTTTAGCGTTTTATTTGCAATTTGATTTTTTTCTATTTCCTTATCATTTTTTAATTAAATAATTTTTATTTTAGCGTTATTTTTCGCAATTTGACGTCTTTTGGTTGATTAAGCGATTTTTTGTAATTAATTGTTTTATTTTTTGTATTTTGGAACTATTTTTTTTATTTCAACTCTTTTTTACATTTTAAATTATTTTTATTACTGCGATTTTTTTCTTATTTCGTAGATCTTTTTTTATTGTGAATAAAGTCTTCATCACATTTTACAATAAGTTTAAGAGCCACAATTTTTAAATTTTTAATAACTTTTTAATGAGCAAAATTTTTTCATTTTATGATTTAACAAAAAAAAAAAAAAAAAAAAAAAAAAAATCCTTAGAATTAAATTTTTTAATTTTATATTAATATAGAATGTTACATTATTACATTGTAACACTAATCGTTAAATTATCGAATAATTGCACACTTAACATTTATTTCCTTTTTGCCACTTTACTTAATATTTTTATTTTCCTAAAATGCCAAAAATAGTAAAATATTATAATTTATACCCAGCACACATTCTTTAAAATAAATTATAAAATTTATTATTAATATACCAATATGAAATAATATTCCTTCTTTTACCTTATTTACCAATAAGAATTTCTAAAAGCATTTTTAAAAAAAATTTCGGCAATAAATTTATGTATTTTTCTTTCATATAAGACATTTGAATTTACCAAATTTTATTTTTATGAATCTAACAAAAATATGAAAAATCCACAAATAAATATATTATTGGTCTTATTATGTCATATTATTTAAGTAAAGCTATAAACTATAAAAACGAAATGTTCTCTAAAAGAACTAATTCTTTAAATTCCTGATTTTACTAAAAATAACTAATAAATAATTTTTAAGACTTTAACAAATTAAAGACTCTTTTTACAAGTTTGAAAAATTTAATATAAATATCTAATTATATATTTTATTTTTTTAGAGAATTATTTCTTTTAAACTGCCTTTGACAGGTTGTTTGCTACAAATCTTATGCATATCAGTATAATATGCTCTCCCACTTTGGAATGCTTTTGCAGCAACCAGCATTTCTATATTTTTTTGGTTATTTATTGTTATTCGTAGCAAGAAAGAAAACTATTTATTTGACCTTAAACCAGGGCAGGTTAGGGGATTTGAGGCTTAGCATTTTAGTTATTTTTATGGCTATTTATTTTTTCCTTTTTGGATTTATGTAAAAGGTAAAATATTTTAAAAATTATTAAAGGCCTTTACATGTACATATGGTTTTAATGCAGGAGAAAATTTAACTATAATTTTATTGAAAAAAAATATGGTTAAATAAGGAAATTATTTTGAAATTTTAAACTTAGCCATTGATAGATATATAGATGGACATATAGACAAATAGATGGATAGATAGATAAATAGGTAGATATATAAATAAATAGACAGATAGCAGATAGATAGATAAACATATAGATAGATAGATAGATACATAGACAAATATGCGGATAGACAGATAAATAAATAGATAGATAGATAGATATATAGATAATTATGTGGATAGATAGATAAATAAATAGATAGATAGATAAATATGTTGATATATAGTTAAATAGGTAGATAAATAAACAGATAGATAGATAAATAGGTAGATATATAAATAAATAGATAGATGGGCAGATAGATAGATAAACATATAGATAGATAGATAGATAGATATATAGATAATTATGTGGATAGATAGATAAATAAATAGATAGATAGATAAATATGTTGATATATAGTTAAATAGGTAGATAAATAAACAGATAGATAGATAAATAGGTAGATATATAAATAAATATATAGATAGGCAGATGATAGATAAACATATAGATAGATAGATAGATAGATAAATATGTGAATAGATAGATAAATAAATAGATAGATGGATAGATACATAAATAGCTGGATATATAGTTAAATAGGTATTTAAATAAACAGATAGATAGATAAATAGGTAGAGAGATAAATAAATAGATAGGTAGATAAACAGATAGATAGGTAGGTAAATAGATAGATAGATAGATAGATAGATAGATAGATGGATAGATAGATAGATGGATACATAGATAGATAGATAGATAGATAGATAGATAATTACTTGCAGGATAGAGTTCTGAAGTTTGAAACAGAGAATGGAATGGACCATTATGAAGTTTCGACTGGTGTACCACAGGACTCCATACTAGGTTCATTCTTATGGAATTTAATGTATGACGGGCTGTTGAAGTTGAAATTACCAGCCGGATCGAAACTTGTCGGGTATGTAGATGACGTGGCACTACTGGTGGATCAACCGTTTGCAGCTTTGATTGAGATAGTCGCGAATGACTGCTTAAGCAGAATTAGCACATGATTAATGTCAAAGAAATTAACATTTGTAGCAAGCAAGACGGAAGCAATATTGGTGACCAAACGAAGATCTTTTGTGTATCCAAATCTTAGAGTTGATGGACATGAGATAACAATAAGTAAAAGCTTGAAATATCTGGGAGTGGTATTGGATGGTAAACTAACTTTTGAACCACACATAAAAATGGTATCTACTAAGACTTTGGTAACAGCATCGAAATTGGCGAGGATAATGCCAAATATTAAAGGTCCTGATCAAACAACTAGAAGATTAATTTCTACAGCTGCATATTCTCAAGTAATATGTGCAGCTCCAGACATAAGTGAGACCGTCTCGAATAGTAGGAAACTCAAAAATCTTCTTGAGAAAGAGCATACAACATGTGTACTACGAGTTATATCGGCATATCGAACGATATCAAGCGCAGCTGTGTCCGTTCTTGCTAGTAGCCTTCAATTGAGCTTTTACTCTAAGAGAGGAAAGAGATATATGACGCATAATTAATGAATGTTGTCAGTAATGGTAATATCGTTAGGACTAATATCAGAAAAAATACGAGGGAGAAGATGCTACACATGACAGACATAATGGAATGAAGCGAACAAGAGAAGATGAACCCATTCTCGCATATCCAATCTGTTTTGTGGACATGGTAACTTCGGTAGCTACCTACGTAAATTCCGGTGCAAACAATCGGAAATATGCGAAATGTTACTTTTGGAATAAAAAACGAATACGAACATCGCATAACTACTGGAAGTAATATTTTAGCAGATGCTAAAATTTCGTTGTGGAAATTATGAGAGAAAAGATCAAGTGGCAACAAGTACAACTACCGAACCCCTAATCTCATACAGACGTATGTTGGACGGAGGAGTAGAAAAGGAGGATATCAGCACTGATCGGTAAATGAACCCCATCCCGAAGTAATGCGAGAGCGGTTCCGGGCTGGTGGTTGCTGTGTAGGACCACTAGATGATAGTGCGCTATTACTACGTCCATATAAAAAAATAAAAAAATAGATAAATAGGTAGATAGATAGATAAATACATGGATAGATAGACAGATAGATAGGTAGATAGATAGGTAGATAGATAGATAGATAAATAAGTAGATAGATGGATATATAAATAGATATACAGACAGATAGATAAATAAATAAATATATATATAGATAGATAGGTAAATAGACAGATAGATAGATAGACTATAAAACTATATATTATAAATAAATATAGCCAGGAATTTGAAATATTTAGGAGTACTCTTAGACAGTAGGATAACTTTTAAATTACACATTAAGATGGTGTCTGCAGCTGCACTCGTTGTGGCTGAAGCATGTTTAAATTTTCTACTACTTAAGGAGAGAAAAATATATAATGTACGAATTTCAATTGCAATTAGCAATACACTACGTGTCACAACTATAAATGCACCCTATTTTTGCAAATTTCAGAAGATATTGAAGTTGTAGAATAATGAGATTTAGATATATCGTACTTGAACAACAAGAGGTTAATAACTCAAAATTTTAAACTTTTCAGTAAAGGTCGAAAACTATTTGTGGTTATATTTTAAGAGAATTTGATAATCCGAATATATTATAGTAAGCAAATTCCATTTGAAAATTTATCTACATTATTTTTCTTTTAAATTTTGCAATTATTGTAAAAAAAAAATTACTTTTTGAGTTAATGCCATTTTTCTGTTGATATAAAGTTAGTCACTACACTATCACGTAAATGGCCTTAAATGTGATTTTAGAGATGAAAGAGTAATCGGAATATGTTGAAATTTTTACAGAGGATATATATTGTTAGTTGATTTCTTGCAAAAAGTAAGATTTTAAAAATTTTGAGTTAATACCCTCTTGTTGATCATGTGCGATATGTTAAATCATTCAAAGTAAAATATATTCGGATTAAAAATATATTTCTACACTTGCGAGAATAGGGTGCGTTTATATAGTAACTGGGAAAAATCTCGTATATTGAAAAACGTAAGAGAAGCTTTTTTAAACATGACAGTGATATCCTCTTATACCCAATATTGAATTTTTGTTAAATAGAAATCACAGAAAACTTAATTTCTATACGATTCAAAATTTCAGTGCACTGGAAACTTCGGTAAGTATCTACGAATGCGATAACGGAGTTGAACAGAATATCATGAAATATTGTTTCTGGAGCAGCTGGAGATATATTTTATTCCATTGAACTTGAGAATATGGTTATAAAATAATAATCTCAAAAATAAATTCCCTCTCAATACTTAAATTAATCTTTTTCCTGGGTTATCCCGCAGATAAACAGAAAAATTTTTTGCCTAGAAAACAGTCCGTTCATTTCTGTTTGGAACTGTTGGTGAATCGAACTTAAACTGCAATATCTTGCCATCAATATTGATCCAACACCTTTATTCATGAAAATTACTGTAGAACACTAAATTAGGCGACATATAGTTGGTATATAGATGACCATCAGCCTTACAGTTGACAACAAGGCCACCAGCATTTAAATTGGCAATGTCTAGTATTCTAATAGCGATCTTCCAGGCTTACTCCATCACCAAAATATTTAATGGTGTAATATGCAGTAGGGCTCCTAGAGCCACCAAACTAAAGCGGCATGGGTTAGTATTAGCCTAAATAATGTAATAAAATACCTGTTCCTAGGTTCAATTGTAAATTTGTAAAAACCGATAAGAAAATGCTGATACTTTGACGCTTCTTTCACGTTATATAAATTGCGAAATTGTAAAGAAATACAATCGTTATTAAAATTTAATAGTATTTAAAATTTAATTGACAACAAATTACTTGGCATAGATGTGGTTTCGATATCTAAAAGTGGTGATTTCGTTGTGCATTATAAGGCATGTTCCGGTCAGCCAAAAATGTGCGAAAATAAAGAATTGGAGATTGGTACAAAGTTTCCAAGTCTGCAAGAAGTGCTTGCAGAATTGTTGTGTATAAATCAAATAACAGTTTCCAGACATGTAAAAACACTGGGCTCATCCAAAAGCAATGGAATTAGGTGCCATGGGAGAAAAGGCCTAGAGACGTCGTAAGGAGTCTTAGCACGACAATAAAAAGTGGATCTGTTATAATAATACAAAGCGCAAAAATCATTTATGAAGCTCAGGCAACCAGGAAAATCTGGATGAAATGATTACGAGAGATCTGTATCGAAAGCAATTGGACATTTCTAAATTAACTCACAAGATAATATGGATAGGGGATAATAAAACAATATTACTGTCGTATATTTATTTTAAGAGTTAAAATACATTTATGATATGAAAGATACATAAATTTTAATCATTATCAGGTAAATCTGTGAGGAAATAGGGATAACTTACTTCCGAATATCTACAAATGTTGGATTTAATATTTTTTGATTTACTCATTTTTATAATTTTATTTTTTATTTTACTAAAATTACCGAAATTATTTTTGTTTTGTGTATTGATTTTAAAAGCATTTTCAATCAATAAAACATAATCTTAAAATCTAATAATTTTTTTTTATAAAATTTTATTTACAACCAAATAATGATTTATTAAAAAGTATTTGTTGCGGGCCCCTCCTCAAGAATACGCCACTGGGGGGCTGGAAAAAAATTTTACGTGGTGGGACTCTAGAGCCTCCTTGTATTGGGTGATTAAAGTAGAGATACTTTTTTCAATAGCCTTTTTTTTGACAGATCACGTGTGGGTCGTGTCATGCTGTTATGTTATTTTTGTTTAGTATTGTTTGGCATTTCATAATAGAAAGACTTACGCCTGAACAACGTTTACAAATCGTTCAACTTAATTACGAAAAATCAGGAATCGGCCTACTGAGCGTACTATTCGCAACACCATCACCCATTGTGAGACCCAGCATTCATTATTGGATAATATTCGACCGAATAGACCATGTCCAGCACGCTGTAAAGAAAATATAGCGACCGTAGCTGAGAGTGTACACGAAGACCGTGGAGAGTCGATTCGGCGCCGTTTGCAGCAACTCGGGCTGACGTATGGAACGACTTCGCGTATTTTGCGCCGAGATCTTAAATTGAAAGCATACAAAATACAGCTTGTGCAACAACTAAACCGCTCGATCTTCCCAAGCGACATCGCTTCGCTCTATGGGCCCTTGAAAAGTTCCAAGAAGATCCGACGTTTTCGAGGCAAATTTTGTTCAGCGGTGAGACCCATTTCTGGCTCAATGGGTATGTAGACAAACAAAATTGCTGCGTTTGGGGCGAAGAACAACCGGAAGAGATTCAAGAACCGCCACTTCATCCAGAAAAAATAACGGTTTGGTGTGGTTTGTGGGCCAGTGGAATCATCGGTCTATATTTCTTTAAAAATGATGCCGGTGCGAACGTAACCGTCAATGGCGACCGTTATCGTGCCATAATAACTGACTATTTGATGCCTGAAATTGAAGCTCGTGATCTCGGCGACATTTGGTTTCAGCTAGACGGCGCCACTTCCCACACATTGCATCAATCAATGGATTTATTGAGAGAACACTTCGGTAAGCACATAATTTCACGTTTTGGGTCGATCGATTGGAAACCAAGATCGTGTGATATCACACCGTCAGACTTTTTTCTGTGGGGATATGTAAAGTCTAAAGTTTGTGCGAACAAACCCGCTTCGATTCAGGCCTTGGAGGAAAACATCACGCGTGTCATTCTCCAGTTACCAGTCGAAATGCTCGAACGAGTCATCGAAAATTGGACTCAACGGATGGACCATCTGCGACGTAGCCACAGACAACATTTGATACACATAATCTTCAAAAAATAAATGCCAAAGAATGTTCTTTCGAATAATAATAAACATTCCCCATTAAATTTGAATTTTCTGTGTTTTTTTCTTTAAAAAATTAGGGAACCTCGAAATGGATCACGCTTTATTTATTATTTTTTATTTTTGACAGTGAGTACATTACCAGATGAGAACTGGCCGGTCTTATAGAAAATAACATTAAACGGCGGGAACATAACTAGTTATGCACTGTCCGGCCGTTAATGTAAATAGTAATAAATCGATGGGAACATTATCTAATATGCACTGTCCGGCCGAATTATAAATAAAACTAATTATGAAATTGCGATGGGGCTGAGAGTGCGGGCCGAGCCATTATATTATTTTTCACTCACCCCATTCCGTGGCTCTTAAGTTGGATGACCCACCAATGATGAGTGTAAATTGCCAATCTACAGTAGGTCATCGTCACCTGAAAGAAAAAGAACTATAGTAGTATCTTGAAGAAAATTAAATTGAAACTATACATACACTTACCTGGATATCTATAATGGAAAGAAATATTAATATTTTTTTATCAAAATATTATGCTTTTTAATTAATATAAGACTTACCTCCTTCAGATTATCCACAGTCATCAGAAAATTAATGAAAATGACATGCAGCGAATTTACAGTAATGAGAAAATAAGGTTCCCAGATGTAAGAGGTATGAATAGTAATAGAGACAGAGGAGAGGAAATTGATAGTAAATAAAATTATGAATAAAGTTTAATGTTAATTTCGAAAAAATTGCAGAAGTTTAGAAACATGTTGTGAAATTTAGGGAAGGAGAAGGATAGTTATATAAATTTAAGACGAAACAGAATAGATATAGGAATTTAGAAGAATATAACTATAGACTACATTATGGAAAGTTTTTTTTATGGAAAATTGAGAGTATATATAGGCTGCATAGACCAGCCATTTTTAATTTAACAACCGGCTTTTAAAGTGATAAGTAATTACATGTAAAAGGAAAGTTTAAAATTATATATAAAAAGAACAAGTTTTTTTTTTTAAGTTCTAGAAAGAATTCTATGTGAAAACAATATAAAAAGAAGATACCGGAATGACCATGGAAGGGACGGGCAACTGGAGTCTAACACCTGGTTATTGTTTTGTGTTATTTTTTTCATATTTTTATTGATACGTTTCTAGGTCGAGGCAAAAGGTTGGTGCTCACAACCTTGAGAAAGAGCTTATGACTAGAGCTAGTTCTCCAAAATTTACCTTCACGCGCAACAAGGACACGTAACTTATTTTAGCCATATTTTTTTCTGTGTGTTCTCGAGATATGAAATATTTTATCTGGAGAACTAGTGTCAAGTCAGATGATTTATAGGCTAAAAAGTTCATAACTACGTGCTTCTAAATTGATTCAGAAATCCCATGCTGCTGTATTAACGTTGCCCTTATGTTATAATTTAACTGGTTACATAAAGGTTCATAATCTTTAACCATTCCAACGAAATGTTTTAAATTTAATTTTTTTTCAATAATTGAATAGCATCATTTTTTTTGTGACATTTTTATTGAAAACAAAATTCGATTTATTGTATCACGAAATTATATTGCAATTTAAAACATGCAATTCGCTTCTTTATTATTTTTTTTTTAATTTTTAAGTTGTTTCATTTCATATTGTTTTTTTGCTCTTGCACTGAAACGAGGGAGATATAAATGTTTTATTGGATAACCAACCATATTATTTATTTCACTTTTTTTTGTCTTTTTCCAATATATTGTTGGCAACATTTGGCCAACTACAAGAGGCAACATATTTGGTTAAACAATGCGTGATATATGGTGTTGGCGGTGCTGCACTCATAAGTTGGTCAATATGCAACAATATTCTTGGGGGAGTCATAAAAAACCATGTAGATTTTGTGAAAACAAATATATTGTAATTTAAAATATATATGCAATATTGGTAACAATGTTTGGCCTAATAAAAACAGTGGAGCAAAATTTATGAAAAAATAATTTTAAAGTTTTAAAATTTTATTTTCAGTCAGAAATTGTAAAGCTAATTTCTTATTAAATAAAAATGTCCTTTTTTAATATTTCTTTTACATTTATTGTCCCACTGTTATTTTTTTATTTGGCTAAAGTGTCTGTGTTAATATTAAACTTACCTCTCTCTTAAAAATGTTTTAAATTTCATTTTCCTCGAAAAACTTTTTTTGACGGCTTAATTTAGTTGACTTCAGTTACATGTTCACATCCAATATTTATGCGTGAGGATTAATTTAACAACACGCCAACCATATTGACTTCATGTTACCCAGAGCACCAAATATTGTCCATATTTATTGTCTGCATAATATATGTGAGTGTGTGATATCTTCTTTTTTCCTCCAACAACTGAAAACAAACCCATAAATTTAAACATGAAATTGGGGAAAAAATTCGTAACAGTAAACACAGAAATAAAGGATAAAAATAAATTAATAGAATATTTTTTTAATTAAAAGAATATATATATATATATATATATATATATATATATATATTGGGAAGGGATATCACCTTAGCTGATGTTTTTGAAATTAATAATGATTAAAGTTTATTTTGAAAAACTTTATATATGCGAGGAATTATATCCCTATTAGCAAGTCGATTTTTTGTCCTTTTCCGACTGAAATGCTATTGAGTGTTTATTCTTATATTATATATATCGCCATACGACTGTTTGGGTTTTTGTCTATGATAAGGAAAATTTATTATATTATTTGACTCAAAATTCTTTACCTTGATAGTTGTCGATTCAGTGTCAAAACAGTCAGCTACAATTTCTTTGTCGAGTAGAAAATGAAATGCAATGATTTGCTCTCTAAAGTGTAATTATTCCTTTTAGAGTTGTTAAGGCCTTAAATAAACTAATGAACAATTTTCAGTGTGGTAGTCAACTTAGATAAAATAACGAATTGCCCATATACCAAAAAAAAAAAAAAAAAAACATATTAAAATGGAATCTGAAAATGTTTCTTATTTGCAGTTTTTTTTATTTAGTGGACTGGACGAATGGTTTTTTCTTTAGATATGTCGAATATTCATTACAGGCATTGAAATATTAAAAATACCATGAACAAAAACAACATTCACAGAAGGATGTTGATTATTGTAAAAGTTGCGTTATCAGAAGGCTCCTTATTTATCACGTATTAAGTTACGAAATTACACAGAATAAATAATTTCGTTTCGGAGAAGTATTGTCCTAAAATATTCGACAAAATAACATCAATGAAAAAAGTTTTTAGTATGTCATCCCTTGTACAGTCTAAAACATAAAAACTTTCAGGGTTAAATTTCCAGTCATTTATCTGAAGACAGAATAAGTATCAATAAGTCCGTGACTTTTCGAACTTCCATAGTAGTTATATGAAATGCAACACTATTCCCATCAAGCACCACCAGTTAATAGACTACTGTCATATTTCGAGCAAGTGTCGTCATTTACTTTGCGTAAAAAATAGGATTTTTCGAGGTCCTTAAAATAGGCATTTGTTTGGTCAATAATTTCATCGTTGGAGCTGAATCTCTTTCCACCGAGCCATTTCTTTAGGTTTGGAAATAGGAAGTAGTCACTAGGGGCTAAATCCGGATAATATGGCGGATGAGGTACCAATTCGTAGCTCAATTCATAGAGTTTTACCATTGAGACTGCACATGTGTGCACCCGTGCATTATCTTGTTGAAAAAGAACATTTGTCTTGGCCATGTTGGGTCGTTTTCTTTTTAAATCCTCCCTAAATCGGTCTAATAAGTTGGCATAATATTCGCCGTTTATTGTTTTTCCCTTTTGAAGGTAATCGATGTGGATTATCCCGAGTGCATCCCAAAAAACTGTTGCCTTCACCTTATTGGCCGACAAACTTACCTTGGCCTTCTTCGGAGCAGGTTCACCCGGAGAAACCCATTGTTTAGACTGCTGCTTGGTCTCCAGAATACAGTAATGCATCCATGTTTCATCCATACTTACAAAACACCGCAAAAACTCATTCCGATTGGGGTTAAACAACTCCAAACAATCCTTTGAAGTTGTCACACGTTTACGTTTATGGTCAATTGGGAGCAAACGCGGCAGACACTTTCTTAAATCCAGCTGATCATTTAAAATCGAAACCACACTGCCATATGAAATGCATATGGCATCAGAAATCTCACGCACTTTTACTCTTCGGTCGGCCAACACCATATCGTGGATTTTTTTCGATATTTTCGGGTGTACAGACCTCAATTGGCCGTCCAGAACGTTCAACGTCATTTGTACTTTGGCGACCACAACGAAAGTCAGTAAACCAATTTTTTACCATTGAAATCGATGGTGCAGAGTCCTCATAGTATTTATCGAGCTTTTCCTTGGTTTGATTGACCGTTTTTTTTCGCAAAAAATAATGTTTAAGGAGCACTCGTAATTCACTTTTTTCCATTTTTAGAACAGCTGTTAAACGCAAAGTAAATGACGACACTTGCTAAAAATTTGACAGTGGTCTATTAACAGGTGGTACTTGATGGGAATAGTGTTGCATTTCATACAACAACGAGGGAAGTTCGAAAAGTCACGGTCTTATTGATCCGACCTCGTATCGAGTTATGTATATGAAACATTTGTTTTGGTTGTCATACGTTTTTGTAAAATATCGAGAATTAATTAATTCTTTTGAAAGAAGCTACCAATGGGATTTTTGTGTCTGAAAGCACAATAAGCTGTTTGGTGCTACCTTTACTATGTACCATTTTAGAATAATCGATCTATCATTAAGACCTCAGCCATCATAAAAGAAGTGTTGCCAATAGAGTTATAAAAATTTTAGATTCAAACGAAGAAATAATAGAATCTTTCCACATCCTTTAAAAATGCATCCATCACATCTGTTGTAATCGAACGGCAGTTTTCTATGTGCAAAAGTTGTCTAAGATCTTTAGTGTATATTTATTTTTAATTTAATATGAAGTTGAATTAAAATTTTATGTTTTTTTTTTTATAAAAGTTAAGAAATGAGTGCATATTTTATTTGTTTTTAGGACATATTAAACAACATATTAACATATTAAATTTCAAAGTGTTGGCTTTAGTTTCCTGAAGAAATAAAAAACATACATATTTTGTTACACTAAAATTATGAATTTATTTAAAGACATATATTTCTGTGGTACTTTTCGTATGTCACTTGAATAAGGAATATTTTAAAACTAAGCAAACTGTAATTTATTTTTAAATTTTAGGTTATAAAAATGAAGGTTATTATCTTCTAGCATTCAATTAGTAATGAGTACTGCCACCATTTTTAGAAATAACCTCAAAAATGCGATTTGGCATCGAATTGTATTAATGTATAAAGTAATTTAGCGAAATTGAACTCCGTGATTCCGTTATTGCATCCTTTAAGGATTCTATCGTCTCAAGTTGTTTTCCTCCTTCATAAACTTTTCTTGCAAGCCAACCCCAGACATTTTCCATTGGATTCAGATCTGGGGCCAATCCAAAAGTTGAACACCTCGTTGATTAATCCATTGTATTACTGCTCTGGCGGTATGAATCGGAGCGTTGTCGTGTTGGTACGTCCAAGGTATGGGTCCAAAGAAATCATTAAATTTTGGAAATACTTACTCAAGAATATTTTTTTAAGTCGTTGCGGTCATTTTGTTGGATACAAAAACCAATTCTATGGTACCATAATACTAATTGGCACCCCATACCATTATTCCGCCCTCTCGGCTGTGTCTGCGGCTCAAAAATAATTGCTCCTTATTTGGGTCATGGAAGTAATAGTTATACCCGCCGGAACCATCAATATTAAACTTTTTTTTATCGAAAAATACAACTTTAAACCATTTGTCGGACCATGTCATTGTATTTTTGGCAAACTTTAGACGTTGTGATTTGCGTTTTTCATTAAGAGGTAGTTTTTTTGCCGTTTTCGTCGGACTATGTATGGGCACGACTTTAAAATACGGTGCACCGTTCTTAGAATGGCACTGACTCCACTTATTTCACATATTTTTGATACCGACATGGCAGAATTTGATGCAATTCTAAGAATTTTTTGTCTTTGTTTTGGATTTGTTGCCATTTTCTTCCGCCTTTTCATGTTTTTCCATATCTTTCCACGTTACTTAAATAATTGTACACAACCGTCGTTCCTCTATTAATGTTTTTGGCTATTTGGACCGGATTCTTACCCTGAGATTTCAAAATCAGAATTTTTCAGAATTCTCTAGCCGTTTATATTGAAAGAAATTAAAATCATAGCCTTCCTGATTAATATTGAAAGAATTCCTTATTCAAGTGACACACGAAAAAGTACCACAGAAGTAAATGTCTTTAAATAAATGCATAATTTTAATATAACAAAATTTTTATTTCTTCAGCAAACTAAAGACAACACTTTGAAAGTTGGTTGCGTAAAAAATAATTTTTTTCTGAACTTTAGTTTAGGAGATATACTTAATTAAATTAAAAAAAATGTGATTCCTTATTCAAGTGGCAAGCAGTGTATACTTCATTAACCATAGAAACTATTTATAAATACAATTTTGAAAATTATAAAAGACCAAAAAAAAAAAAAAAACTAATGAGAACGAGATAAAAATAAGTTTGTAGATTAAAAATATTTAACTTATTTCTGATCTTATTTTTTGGGGAATTTTGTCTTTTTTGCCCTTTTATTAAAGTTCAATTTAGCCTCTTTTTTCTCATCACCTGGTAACACTGTTAACAATTTGTAAAAAAACTTTATTTATGCCCTTATTTTATAAATCACCACATCTCACTTTTGATCACTTTTACAAATTTCATATTTTATAAATCACCAGAATTTTTAAGTGTTTGCTCGTGACAGAAATAATCTACCTTATGTTATTTCAAATAAAAATGTATTGAAATGTAATTTTATAAATGTATTGAAATGTGAATTTATCCCCTCTAAACTTCAAATACAATAAGGTGTTGGCTCAAAAAAAAAAAAAAAAAAATTATATTAATTGAAGTTGTAACACTTAAAAGTGTATGTAAAAATTCGACCTTTGATTTTTAAATTCACTTAAAACAAAAACACGACTAATTCTAATACATAATTTTACGAAAAACATATTACATTTTTATTTTATGGATTTAATTTTTTTTTTATTTATTTTGGATTCGTTTTCAAAATTAATTTTCAATTAATATCAAGAATGTCAAGCACATAAATGTATTGATGTTGGAAATCCCAAAAATTATTTTTGTTTGTCACTTATCAGTGATAACATAAAATTTCAATGCATAGTCGTAGTGAGTTATAAAATTAAATTTTTTGAGTCAAGCGTTGGTGATTGAAATTGAAGTGTAAGTGAAGCGCTCAACGCAGGTGATTTATAAAATTAGGGCATTAAAGTAAAACAAATAAAATTGTTTGAGTGGAAAAGTATTGAATGAAGTGGACAATTTGGAATCGAGGTTTATAATAATAGAATCTCTATATCCTATATTTTTAATCTAAATAGTTTGCTATGGGTATGTTGAGATATAGTTAACGAGAGGTTGATTTTTACTTTTCAAATAAATTATAATTTTAGCGTTTTTTATGCTTTTTCACAAAACTTGTCTTTATTGTACCACAAAACCATTGCTTTTTTAATTTATCCCTTTTTAGCACCTTTTTGAAATATTTTTATGGTTTAAATAATGTGAGCCACTTCGTACTAAATTTTCCAAAAATTTCTCATTTTTTTGAAAACACAAAAACAAAATATATGTGATTACATATTATAGAATACAACTAGAAGTTTATGTGAGAGGTACTTCGAACTAAATTAAAAAAATACTAATTTTTTTAAAAACATAAAAATATATCCAGTCACATATATTTTTTATTGTTGCATGAATTAGTTTTTTCCCAATTGAATCAGGTTTTTCTCTCACATAAATATCTGCTTATTAATCTATGGTTGATAATCTTTTTGATATTTGAGAATATTGTTTAAGAGAATATTTAAAAATTTGCTTAAAAACTTTTTAATTTTTTAAATTTGATAAAAATAAAAGAAAAAAAAAAATAGCTAAAGTCAAAGAGATATATTTTTTTAACTCTAAAACCATCAATCAGTTAGATTATGGGCTTCGTGTGTTAACGTTTCTTTAAAATATTTTCTAACGGAAGTTTGTTTTCTTATATAAAAATATATAACGATTAACTAATATTAATAAAAAACTTCTTAGCTTCTTAGTTATATTTATCTTTCTAGTTTGTAGACTATGGGTTTATTACCCTCACCCTCCATGTCTCATCTTTTGATACACTGTGTCATAACGGATACCTTAGCTGAGCGGGGATATGATGTCACTGTTATTGCCAAGGTAACAAGTATTTATGAAAGGAGCCAAATACAGATATATTCATGTCCAAAGAGCCATTTATGATAATAAATTTGCTATTTGCAATTTTATTATACCATGTCTTCGGTAATGACTGTGGCCAATGTCTCTTTAAATGTATAAACACTACAAGCTCGGACCGATAATTTATATATGAATTTGCAGAGGAAATGTGAAATGCGATTCGGTGTAAAAATAAATTTTATTTTAAATTCTCTTCGGATTTTTTGTTGTTTTCATTTTCTCACAAAAAATATTACTATATTTTTAAAAATTAAATGAATTTCGTAAACAAAATTGGAAAATGTTTAAAGTAAAAAAAGTAATGAAAAGAAAATAAATAAACTTTTTGTTTATTTCCCGTTGTAACGACGTGTTTCCACCTTATGCTGTTGTAGAGCACTCGGCTTCCAGAGTTCGTTAAAAAATACTTATAAATTGTATTTATTACTGCACTTAAACGCCACTGTAACAATTACAACGACGAACAAAAACACTGTACCGCTCTAGCACCGATCTTTACTAAACCGTCTGTCGCGCTAGAACAGTTCGTTGAATACTTATATCGAAAGTAAACCCACTCAAACGTTCACTATTCAACAACCAGACAAATACAATTTTATTAAGCTGACGGTATCACCACTACGCCCCAGCGTAACAAACTATATTCGCTATAGATTGAGGGTAAAACCACTCAATCCTGTACTATTTCACAACCAAAAAAATATAATATAATTATTAAGCTGGCGGTGGTAAAGCCCCCTCCCAGTGTAATAAACTATATTGACTATAGGACAAGTATTTTGGGATTGGTTAAAACTAACAAGCACAAAACAAATTTTATTTTACTCTGACGGAGGTAAAGCCCCCTTTCAGAATAAATAAGGTCTTACCCTGTCGACAGCCACAGGCTAACTCTATAACTACCTTCTGTTACACACTTTTCATAGCGTCGATCACTCATGTAAACATACACACACATATTAACAAACATAATCATCTTACAGCTGTTACACATGGTTGTTATTCTTTAGTACTATAACACAGTGTGGTATTTTAAAGTAACTAAATTAATTATTTCTGAATAATAGATGGCGCTGTTATTAAATTACAGTGACTATATACAATAAGCAATAAAATATTAATTATTTTATCATGTGACCCAAAAACAAATGTTAGTGACTTTTGGTCATCATACCGTTGCCTTCCAAGTTTTTTTTTTTAATTTAATAATGCGAAATATGTAAAGGAATCCAGACTTTTTGTGTTATAGACTAAATCATCCTATGAAGGGTTCTTTTGCGTACACATAAAGCAGAAGATTTTGATTTGATAATATTGGATTATTTTATGAATGCTTTTATTTTGGGCATAGAAGCTCATTTCCAATCTACCATAATAGTATCTTTTATGATGCAGCCTATACTCGCCATTAATCGTATGATTGTAAATACTTTGGAGCCTTCATATGTTCCCACTTTATTTGGTGGCATCAGATAACCTCTGTATTTTTGGAGTAGATTATAAAATATGTCCTCTATAGCTGTAGAAGACAGCTATGGAAATGAATATTATGAAATGGTATTTGGAGAACTTATATAGATAAGTGATAAGATAAAGAATACTTAGCATTATTAATTAAATTAAGTGATACAAAATAATCAATATTGAATATTATAACAAATGTTATTGATTTTATCAATTACAAAAAAGTAAATAAATAAATAAATATTTGACAAATAGTCCACTGACCTGTGATTTAAAAAAGCTGTTTGCTGTTTTGTCAGTAACCTTTATATATAATACAGACCAGATAAGATTTTTCAAACAGATTAAAATTTAAAAATATTCCTAAAAAAGAAAACAAATAAGAAAGCAAAAACGAGTATTAATTTTTGATAATATTTAATAATAATTGTAATTTGTTTACAACAAATTTGTTTTCTACTATATTGTGAACCGATTAAAATATATTTACATTTCTGAATTCTTCCTATTACCTCTTATGGTTTAAAAGATATTTGATTTTAAAAATTTCATTTCTCATTTTTGGCCTTGACTTTTTTAGGTTTTTGTCCTATAACTTTAAAATTTCTAAAATTTCTGAAGAAATGTGATGGAATTCTTTACAATTTTCTGAATGACTCTAAAGAAAAAATTTTTTTAATTGTCTTAATTCGATAATTATAAAAAAATGATAAATTTAAAATTCTGAAATACGTTTTAAAAATCGCAATTTTTTTTTGTCTGGTTTACGTGGTAGCCCATAACCATAACGGATTTTAAAGAGTCTAATTGATTGCCCGTAAATCAATTAGACTCGTTAGAATCCGTTTTGTTGGGACCACACTTCCTTAGTAACGTGTATCTAAAAAAGTCCATTTTAAATTTTTTGTATATATTTTTTTTTTGGTAAGAAACCTTATCGATATACTTGCTATAGAGAAAGTTTCACAGTGGTCAACATTTTTAAATTTAAAATAGAATTACTCTATTTAAATAATGAAGAAAATAATTTCCTATTATCTATTACTAATTTTATTTTTACAAAATCATTTATGTAAGCAATTTTGTGTATTTATTCGAGCATAAAATCTACATTTAATATTCATTATCCAAACCAAGAACAACTAATATGCAAATATCATTAATTATAGAAATTATTTATAAACATAATTTTAACAGATTCTTATGAAAGCAAAAAATCACACAAAAACTTAAAAAAAACTTGAAAATGATGAAAAATCACTTCAAAATATTATTATTCTTTAAAAAAAAATATAAAAACTAATGAGAACGATAAAAAAATAATATATATTTTTAAATTAAATAAGAAAAAATTATTTTTTTCTGGCTTTTTTTTTGGGACATTTAGCCTTTTTTGATCTTTTTAAAGCCTCTTTTTTCTCCGCTTCTGGCAACACTGCTCATAGACTCTTTAATTTTCGGAGACATATTGTTATCAATAATTTCTATTATTAATATTAATTGTATAATAAAAACTAAGAAAAGACTATGAAGGATATTTATGATAGGATTAAAAAAGAAATAAAAAGCATTTATTTGCAGGAATAATAAATTATTAACAAAATTTATATAAATACCATTACAATTCATCAAAAGATTAAAGGTTATATAATATTAACTTTGTTTTATAGCTCCCATTGAGTGTTAAAGTTGACTATTATCAAAAAAAGCGACATTGACTCGATTTGGTAGCACTTTATATTTATTTGTAAATTTAACCACTAAATTTACATGATTTTATTCATAAAATATAATTAGAAGTTTATGTGAGAGGCAGTTCAAACCAAAATTTTCAAAAAATGTACTTAGTTTTTCCAAATACAAAGACAAAATATATGTGACTACATTTATTTTGTTGTTGAATGAATTAGGTTTTTAACAACTAAATTAGGTTTTTGTCTCTCACATAAACTTCTAATTGTATTCTAAGTTGTTTTTTATAAAATTAAAAATTAAAAAATTTTTTATTTGAATTTAATTTTATTTTTCTATTTTTATTTTATTTTATTTCTTGTCATTCTTATATTAATAATTGTATTTTTATTCATAAATAGAGAGCACTTTTATTGACGTTAAAGTTTAGTAGTCATATTTAAGACTACACGTTAATTCCTAACGTATATAAATTTTATATGAAATTGCCAATAAAACACAGCTACTGTTTTCTTTATATCGTTGAAAGTAACTTAAAAGTATTAAGTTTATTTCGGGAGTTCTATGGCATTCCTTAACTTCAAGTGATACATTTTATAACAATTTTCTATTTTGGTACAATTGTGGCAAAAAAATTACAACTTTAACAGTTGTTTAGTACAATTTAAAAATTTCAATTGACATCCCTGATGTGTACGTTAAAATATCTCTCTTTTTAATGTCTCAGTTTTTGTTTGTATACAAAAAAGAGAAAATTAAAAACCATAGATTAATAACTAGATATTCATGTGAGAGAAAAAAAACCTAATTCGTGCAACAACAAAATACATGTAGTCATATATATTTTGTTTTTGTGTTTTGAAAAAATGAGTATTTTTTTTTTTGAAAATTTAGTTCGATGTGCCTCTCACATAAACTTCTAGTTGTATTCTATGCTAAAAACATTCTATTGATAACATGAAATATAAAAATGTTTATTTAATTAGAATGTTATTCATTTTGAAGCTAAATCAATAAACAATAGATTTTCTAAATATCAGTTGCAGTCGCGAGCGGTTGAGTATAAAACGTTTCTTAAAATCAATTGTAAAAAGCGGAGAAAACAATAAAACTAAATAAATTCAAAACTAAAAAAAATAATATACATAAACTATAAATTAATATTATTAATAAAATTTTGGTTGCATCATGAAATTAAGCTCATGCATTTCAATACTACTGGGCTTAACCTGCTGCTTGGTTATACAATCACAGGCGGCACGTATACTGGGTGTCTTTCCCTCACCCTCTAAATCTCATGTGCTAATACATTGTGCCATAGCTGATGCTTTAGCTGAGGATGGACATGATGTTACTGTTATTGCCACTGTGCCAAATATGTTTAAAAAAGCCAAATATAAATTTATACATGTAGAAGGTGCCATGTTTGGTAATAATTTTGCTCAGGAGATGTTAAATAAACCCGCATCCATTTATAGAAAATTTAATGGTATTATCACCCATGTTATCAATATGGCTAATGATACTATGAATCAACCAAAAATTTTGCAGTTTCTTAAAACGCATAAAGCGGGTGATTTTGATGCTGTGATTTTGGGATATTTTATGAATGATTTTATGTTGGGATTTGGTGCTCATTTCAAATGCCCCATTATTTTATCGTTTATGGTGCAACCAATATTTCCTATTAATAAAATGATAGGAAATCCTTTGGAATATTCTTATGTACCTACTTTGTATAGTGGCTTTAAACAGCCCATGGATTTTATTAGTCGGGTGAAGAACTTTTTGGCCAATTGTTTTGAACAGATGATTTTAGCAAAATTAATGCAAAGACAACTGGAGAGGATGTATGGGTAAGTGAAAAAGATTTAAGGGTAATTTTAATTAGAATAGAATAAAGATTGCACTAAATTATAAACAAGTCTATAGACTAGGCTATAGAATAGACTATAGACTAGACTATAAAATATACCACAGAATAGATTATAGAATAGACTATGATTCTATACTACATACTAGGCTATTGATTGTATTATAGATTAATAACTAAATATTTATGTGAGAGAAAAAAAAACCTAATTCAATTCTCAAAAACCTAATTCATGCAACAACAAAATAGATTTATATTTTGTTTTAGTGTTTTGAAAATAATGAGTAATGTTTGTGAAAATTTAGTTCGAAGTGCCTCTCACATGAACTTCTAGTTGTGTTCTATGGATTGTACTATATGGTAGACTATAGGATAAAATTTAAGACCAGACTGTAGACTAGACTATAAAATATATTATATACTAGATCATAGATTGTACTATATAGTAGATTATAGGATAAAATATAGAGTAGACGTAAGACCAGAGATAGATTATACTATAGACTTGATTATAAACTAGACTACATACCAACAAGACTACAGAAAATACTTTAGAGTAGAATATATAACTGGCTATTGACTAGAGATTATACTACTATATAGACTATAATACTGTCTAGAATTTAATATGGTATAGACTTTAGACCAAAATATATAATAAAATATACACTAGGCTATAGACTAGAATACAGACTGGAATATACACTGGAACATAAACTAGAATATTAATATTATAGGAATGACTACGGACTAGTTACCTCCTGAACCCTTTCAGGAATTTTTCATTTTTCCACGGACCCTCAGATATATTTGAAATCTTTGATAATACAAATGAAAAGTGACTGAAGAAATTATTCAGGTTCGCCAAGAAAATATATTGGTATATTTTGGCATTAATTTTCATGATTTTTTTATAAAAACTTCCCAAGCAAGGTCATGATGGAAAGTCATGGACTTGTGTCTGGTCGTTTATTCTGCTCCATTTTCGTTTAAAGCTCCTTTCATACTAATCAATTGTACTCAGCACAGATTTTTCGTTATATTTTCACCCTAATTTAGCAGCGCATAATAGATCCCATTGAATACAGAGCATTTCTTGGGTTATTTGTCGTTGATGGGCTTGCCGGACTTTTGATTATCATAGTGGTTCCCCTTTTCATCACACGTAATAATTCAATGCTTTTGGCTAAATTCGAGTGATTTTAATAATGGAAAATTGTTGATCTATCCTTAATTATTTTGTATGCATTTCATGCATTTGATCGTTTAAAGCCTCTATTGAAATCGTCGCTTTTTAATCGTCTAAACCAAGCACGATAACTTGTTTCAAATAAAGCACCAAAATATGATGGCTTCTTAAAAAAAAAACAATAATAAAGTACAATTTCTCAATCACAATTATATTCCTTGGGAAACACTCATGACTAATAGACAATATTCGCAATAACTTAGTGACTTTATTAGACTAGATTATATACAAGTCTATGGAATAAACTGTAGACTAGATTATATACAAGTCTATGGAATAAACTATAGACTAGATTATAGAATAGATTATAGCTAAACTTGCTGTATTTGAACTAAACTCTAGTCTATAGTCGACTTTAATATAAATTATGTTAGCTAAAAAAATAAAATAACTGAAATAATTCCGACGTCATGATTGTTCAGTTCATTGTCCAGATACTTTTTTTAATAATGCAAAAAACAATTTACAAAACCACACATACTCGTAATACTGGCAAACTGATAAACACTATCTGTTACAAAAATAAGAGAAAAGAGTTTTAATTCATTTAAGCGAAAGCCTAATGCTATCAGTTGACTTCTGCATGAGACAAAAACAATTTTAATCAGTATTTTTTAAATACAAACAAAAACAGTCACATTAACGGAATTTTATTTTAATTTATTATAAATAAAATGACTATTTCATTTTTAAAACGAATCATAATACCTATAAGCATTTTAAGCTTAGTACACTCTGCTCGAATTTTGGGTGTTTTTCCCTCACCCTTTAAATCTCATCTAATTATACATTCCTCCATAGCTGAAACACTAGCAGCAGCTGGCCACAATGTCACCATTATGGGTTCATTTTCTAATCCCATACCTAAAGCCAAATACAATTATATACACCTAGAAGGAAGACAATTAGAAGCGAATTTTGTACAAAAAACTATAGAAAACTCAGAGTCAGTACATAAAAAATTCTACACTATGATGGGTGTGGCCATTAATTGTGCCAACAATAGTATGGAACATTTTGAAATGCAAAAGTTGTTGACTTCCCATAAAGCAGGAGATTTTGATATTTTAATTCTGGGTTATTTCATCAATGATTTTATGCTAGGTTTAGGGGCTCACTTTCAATGTCCCATTATCATATCGTTTATGGTGCGCCCTATATTTGCCATTAATATTATGTTGGGTAATCCCGAGCTGCCCTCATATGTGCCATCGTTGTTTGGCAATTTAAGACAACCTATGAATTTTGGGGAAAGAGTGAAGAACTATTTGCACAACTGGATAGAAAATAATGTAATGGAGAGCAGTATGAGAGCGAAAATGCAGAAAATGTATAGGTAAGTTTGTGAAAGCGAATCCACAGTTTATAGGATACACTATAACTAGTGAATAGATCAGACTATTGAAAAACTATAGGTCAGGTTATTAACTAGACTAGGATATAGATTACACCATAGACTACAATGCAGACAGCTAAGATTATAGGTTATACTAAAGTCAAAACTATAGACTACACTGCAGTCAAGACTAAAAATTATAGACTACACTATAGTCAAGACTATAGACCATAAAGTAGCAAAAACTAAAGTCAAGATTTTAATCTATAATATAGTCAAGATTACAGAATAGACTATAGTCAAGAATGTAGACTAGACTACAGTCAAGACTATAGACTAAACTATATACTAAATTGTGGTTAAGACAATAGATTAGACTATGGGAAAAACTATAGACTAGACTATAGTCAAGACTATTGACTAGACAAGAGTATAGACTAGACTATAGTCAAAACTATAGACTAGACTTTAATCAAGACTATAGACCAAACTATAGTCAAGGCTATATAGTAGTCTATAGTTAACACTGTAGACTAGAATATAGTCAAGACTACAGACTAGACTATAGCCAAGAGTATAGAGAAGACTATATTCAAGATTATAGACTAGACTATAGTAAAGACTATAGACTAGACTATAGTCAAGACTATAGTCAAGACTATAGACCAGACTATATACTAGATTGTGGTTAAGACTATAGATTAGACTATGGGTAAAACTATAGACTAGACTATAGTCAAGACTATTGACTAGACTATAGACAAGAGTATAGACTAGACTACAGTCAATACTATAGACTAGACAATAATAAGGACTATAGACTAGACTATAGTCTATTGTTTTGACTAGTCTATAGTTTTACCCATAGTCTAATCTATAGTCTTAACCACAATCTAGTATATAGTAAAACTATAGACTAGACTATAGTCTTGACTATAGACTATAGACTATAGACTAGACTATAGTCAAGACTATAGTCAAGACTATAGACTAGACTATAGTCAAGACTGTTGACTAGTCAAGACTATAGACCAGACTATATACTAGATTGTGGTTAAGACTATAGATTAGACTATGGGTAAAACTATAGACTAGACTATAGTCAAGACTATTGACTAGACTATAGTCAAGACAATATAGACTATAGTCAGGACTATAGTCTAGACTAGAGAATAGTCTATAGATAATACTATAGTCAAGATTACAGACTATAAGAAAGCCAAGACTATAAACTATAGACTATACAATATCCAAGACTATAGACTATAACGTGGTCAAGACTATAGAATGAACTATTGTCAAGACTATAGATTATTCTATAGTCAGTACTGTAGATTAGAGTATAGATAAGATTATATATTATACTATATTCAAAACTCTACACTAGACCATAGTCAATACTATTGAATAGAATATTGTCAGGACTATAGACTAGCCTATATTCAAGGCTACAGTCAAGGCTATAGTCAGTACTATAGACAATTTTTGGGATTTAGTTTAATTAAATCAATTATCTTATTTAGCTAAGAAATTTCTTTCGGTGCTTTTCATGCTATTCACAAATTTACTTATGTTTAAAATAAAAAAAATTTATTTTTGTATCAACATTTTATATTTAGTAGAACACTATTTGCGAATATTTTTTTGTTTTTTTATATCAGTATTAAACATTCATAGAACGGTTAATATTTTATTTCGTTTTAGTGTAATTAAAATTCTAAGCGCATAAATACAGAAATAAATATACGCGTATTTACTGCAACTATAAACTTAATACAAGCGGCACGTATTTTGAGTGTTTCTCCCCCATCCTCCAAATCACATTAAATTATACATTCATATATAGCGAAAACTTTAGCTGCAGCGGAACTCAATGTCACTGTTATTAGTGCATTTCCTAATCTTTTACCATGAGCCAAATACATAATATATATATATATATATATATATATATATATATAGAGAGAGAGAGAGAGAGAGTCTTCATCCTGACAGATCTTTTGCCAAAGAATTGGTTAATAAACCGGAACCTATGTATAAGAGATTTAACACATTAATAAGTTTAGTTTTAACAAGTGCAAATAATACCATACTTCATTCCAAAATAAAAGTATTCTTGGTTGGAGATTTTGATGCTGTGATTTTGGGTTATTTTATGAATGACTTTATGTTGGGTTTGGGTGCTCATTTTCAATGTCCCATTATTATATCATTTACGATAAGACCCATATTTACTGTCAATCATCAGCTTAAGTGCGTACCTTGTTTGGTAATCTTGAATAGCCTATGACTTTTGGAGAGATAATAAAAAATTATTTAGCTATTTTTTTTACTTCAAAATATGATTTTTTTTTGAAAAATTGCAATATTTGAATGTTGATAATTATGGGAAATTTTATTCAGACTCAAGTTAATTTTTTGATGTAAATATTATTAAAGAATACATTGTATATTGTTAGGACTAACAAAGTGAAATATATTTACTGAACTAGTGGCAACATTCTAAATAACAGCACGTTAATACCAATATCTTCATATACTTAGGATGTATAGAAATTGTTCTTTTATTTCAATTAATTTTTCTGAGGAATGACACATTAGTGGCAGCAATATGTTGGCGAATAGTCGTCATAGGAAAATGATTCAATCAAGAATACTCTATAAGCATATCAAATTTAGATGGTAAAAGTTATATTAAATGGCTTCTAAGAAGGATCGTAATTGCCCTAACATAAACCTTTTTTTTTTGATTCTTGTAATATTTAACAATATTTGTTTAATATCCAACGTATGCTAAACAATGAATACATGCAGAAAAAAAATATGGTTGTAGTGACCATAATATAAGTGCAACATATTATGATTGGGATATATGATCACAGCAAAAAATAAGAATTATTATAAGTAATAATTCTTATAATTCCACTTTGTCATATTGTGTCCGATTTTATGATTTATTTTTCATGTTATGATCCTAATTTTACATATAATTGAACAATCTTACATTATCATTATCCCATTTTATCAGTTTATAATTTGATTTAATTATATTATTAATTTATCTTGTTATATTTTTATATCACATTGTCATATTATGATTCCATTTTATCATATTATTATCATATAGTTATCCAATCTTATCATGTTATTATTTCATTTTGTCATTACATCTTATCATATATTGAAATAAAACGTATTAATAAAAATTATTAATTTTATAAATTTTTTTATTAAAAATAATTTAAAAAAGTTTTCATTAGAAAAAAGGGGGAAAAAATATTATTTATTCATTTATTATATTCATTTGTACCATCATATATCCTTCAAATGCAAAATAACTTATATTGCTTGAATCAAACCGAGTATAGCCAAACCTTGTCTATTTATATTTATTCATATATAAACTAAATGAGAATTATATTGAAGTTGGAAAACAAACATTCAAAACAAAATATATTTAAAAATAAACAGGTACTGAAATTTTTTATAAAGTTTGTGAAATTTTTTTATTGTCATGGTAATAATACTCGTAATAATATTAATAAGGTTTAAAAATAGAATATGGTTTAGGAACAAGAAAAAAGACTACAAATATTTAATGGTTTTAGAAGTAATGTTATTTTTCATATGAATAAAATTTTGTTTCTGGTAAAAATATTTAAAATCATACAATTTTTGCAGTCAACCATATTATAATTCTTATTGAGTGTAAACATTAAATGACAAAATTTAAACAAAATCATTTTTATTATGAACACAAAGTTATTAAAGTTCAAGAAAATTAATAATGAGAACATAATATCGTTGAAGTGATAATACTGTAACCATGATTTTTATCTGCGTGTAATAATTATTTTTTATAAATTTTTTTTATTCCATTTAAGAGTCTTTGAAAACGATAAATTTTAACTTCTTTTTAATCAGTATTATGTAGATGAAAATAAAACCAGTATTATATACCATAAAGAATATTATTCGAAGATGCATGATTTATATTTTAAATCTTGAAAATGTTTTCTTTCTATGCAAAATATGTGCGAAATATTTCTCAGAATTTTTTTCTGATGATAGTAGGACATTTAATAGGATCTGAACTAAGCATAAAGTTAAAATTAAAAAAAAAAAAATAATAAATAAATAATTTTGATGATTTTTACATCAAAATTATGATAATTTTCTTTCTTCTGAAATTATGATTTTTTGTTTAAAGTTCCTGGCAACACTGATTGCTACAACAAAACATTGAAATTATTAGAGATCAATATCTCAACCTATAATTTGCTCTCTGCACTATTATTAATATTTCACTTGCAAAAACGCACAGCAAGGTTTGAAGTATGTGGCTCTTGCCGGCAAACATAGTCGCGTGATTATAAATTAATTAAAATTTAAAAAAAAAGAAATATGCCAAACGATATAAAAATAATTAAATTTATATTATTAAGACCTTCAACTGCTTGTTGTATGTCATTCATAAATTATATTTATTTCAAATCAATTGTTTTTTAAGTTTTCTCTCTTATAAATTACTATACAATAGATGTTATGTGTAGCGACACGCGCTGATTACTCGTATGATGTTACCGCAATGATGAATATGCAAATTATGGGCATTGATTTTTTAATAAATATTCTGGAATATATAGTTAAATATTCTACTGTTATTTTCAAACCATACATGGGATTTAGATGCACAATAGGATTATAACACAGAGCATAGCATTATAGGCAGTGTTGCCAGGAAGTAGAAAAATAATAAACTTTAAAAAATGTTAAATACCTCAAAAATTAAACCCAGTAAAAACAAACATGTTTTTTTTCAATTTAAAAACTTATTTCTTCTCGTTCTCTTTAGTTTTTGATAATTTTTTTTTGAAAGATATTGTAATAAATGTATAAATAAAATACAGAACGGCACAAATCGCCTAATACCTAATACAAATTGGGTTATATAAAGGTTTAGAGTATTTTTCATATGAAAAATTACTATTACTATTTCCTTTTTGATTAAGCATTCTCAAATTTTTTTTGTGATTTTTAGCTTTCGTATGATTTTTGTTTTTAGTTACATTTTTTAGTCACATTCGAGGACGGATCAATAAGTTCTTGACTTTTCGAACTTCCCTCATAGTTATATAAAATGCAACACTATTCCCATCAAGTACCACCTGTTAAGAGACTACTACTACTGTCAAATTTTGAAAAGGTGTCGTCATTTACTTTGCGTAAATAATAGGATTTTTCGAGGTCCTTAAAATAGGCATTTGTTTGCTCAATAATTTCGGAGTGGAGCTCGCACCAAGTAGTCATATAGGAGCTCGGCACTGCTTATTAAAATTGCATCATAACGATATGGTTGAAGCTTTGAAACATATTTTTTGAAATATGTGTCGTTTTCGGAAAGTTATAAAAAATGTATGCCTGAATATGAGTCTTTGGGTGACATCCTGGTAGCGTTTTTAAAGAAGACACTACTACATACTACGATAACAACAGACATATTGGGAGTAAAAATTCGTTGAATGAAGTGCTTTCTCCAGGCCCTGCGTTGCAACATAGCCTGACTAGAGTTTTGAACTGAAGGAGAAGACATAACAATATTTATTCAATATATTATATAATTAATACACTCTGCAGCAGTCAGTTTCACATATAAAAAATGAATATTTGCATGAAACTAGAGATCATACGCAGCAAAACTGTTTTGAAACGAAAATTTTTAAATTGTTGCACGGTAATGTACAGAGGCGGACAAAACTAAAGCACCGATAAGCATTTATTAAAATATAGGCTAATAACGATGGAAAACTTGTTTTGATTTCAATTCTTTTTGTTAATTTATTTTCATTAGACCCTAAATTCTTTAAAACAAAGCAGAAAGAATTGAATTTAAATTTAAATTTGTTAATATTTAGTACCATAGACCTAAGTTTTTTTTAAACGTTTACATATCTGCGTAGCACAGAGACACTTAAATTTAAGAAACCTCCTTGGTAATTTCAATCCTTGCCCTTTCATATACATGGGAAATTTCGTCCTTGTTGCTGATAATATACGCGTATTATTTCGCGATCTAGAATATTCCATATGATTGCAAATATATTTTCTGTGTGATTAAGACCAAATAATTGATCTGTTCACTTCAAAACTCCTCCATGCATCTTTTAGCGCATGGCTAGACATAAAATTTTTCATTATTCTTTTTTACTTTATAAATTGATTCGATATAATTGCCGGTCAGATGAAAAAATAGCTCCCCGTGTTTCTCTAAACAACAAAATTGTCGATTTTTTTTATTCTCTAACACTTTTAACGATATTTGTTTGCGTCAACTTACAGACAAAAATTTTTGTGTTGTTAATATATCGACAAAAATTAGCCAAAAAGTCAACCCAATGATTCAGTCCTTGTTGGAGCTGAATCTCTTTCCACCGAGTCATTTCTTTGGGTTTGGAAATAGGAAGTAGTCACTAGGTGCTAAATCCGGAGAATATGGCGGTTGAGGTAACAATTCGTAGCCCAATTCATTGAGTTTTGCCATTGAGACTGCACACGTATGCACCCGTGCATTATCCTGATGAAAAAGAGCTGTTTTCTTGGCCATATGAGGTCGTTTTCTTTTTAAATCGTCAATAAATCAGTCTAATAAGTTGGCATAATATTCGCGGTTTATTATTTTTCCCTTTTGAAGGTAACCGATGTGGATTATCCCGCGTGCATCCCAAAAAACTGTTGCCATTACCTCATTGGCCGACAAATTTACATTGGCCTTCTTCGGAGCAGATACAACCGGAGAAACCCATTGTTTAGACTACTGCTTGGTCTCTGGAGTACAGTTGTGGATCCATGTTTCATCCATACTTACAAAACGCCGCAATAGCTCATTCGGATTGCGGTTAAACAACTTCAAACAATCCTTTGAAGCTGTCACACGTTTACGTTTATGGTCAATTGAGAGCAAACGCGGCACCCATCTTGCAGACTTTCTTTCTTAAACCCAGTTGATCATTTAAAATCGAAACCACACTGCCATGTGAAATGCCTATGGCATTAGCAATCTCACGCACTTTTACTCTTCAGTCAGCCAACACCATATCGTGGATTCTTTTCGACATTTTCGGGTGTACGACCACAACGAATGTCACTAAATCACTTTTTTAACATTGAAATCGATGGTGCAGAGTCCCTATAGTATTTTCTCGCAAAAAATAATGTTTAATGAGCACTCCAAATTCGCTTTTTTCCATTTTTAGAGAAATACACGAGGTTGTTTGTTTTGAACATCTGTTAAATTTGACAGTAGTCTATTAACAGGTGGTACTTGAGGGGAATAGTGTTGCATTTTATATAACTATGAAGGAAGTTCGAAAAGTCACGAACTTATTGATCCGCCTTCGTAGTTTTTAACTTATTGTCAAAAAACTTACAATATATAATAGACAAATGACGTTTAATGATCGAAATGAGCCAAAAGATTTTTTTAATTTATTTCCATTCTCTCGAAATTAAAATTTTAGTAAAATTTTCTATTATATTATTTTAAATACTATTTTATTAAAGTTTGAATATTGTGGACATTTTCCATTGTAATTTATATTTTAGGTCATCATTGTAAAGGTCTCATTCCATACTGTTGATATATATGTTCATTTAACCATTTAGTTGCACAAGTAATATTGTGGGATTTTTGGTCCATTGTAATGCAGATTTCCAGCTGGTGTATAGTCAGTCTCTCTAGTTTCTTCAAAGGTCTCCTTTGACCTTTGATTGTTATCACAGAGCTTCCTTGTTGTTTCGTGATACGAACAACGACGACACGATACCTAGCTATGAGAGAAAAGAGCGTTGTTGGCAAATTTACTTCCCAGTTAGAACCTAGTTAGTTAACAAAAATCCTACGAGACAAATTCTTCTACTCTCGAACGGATGTCTACGATTATATGACTAGCTGGGTTTATAGGTGCTATTGCTAAAACTAACTATTGGGATGCAGTCCGCTGAGGTACATTTTTCGGATCTCAGCCGGCAAAGTATACCTTTCTGTTAACAAAAAAAATATACGAGTTAGGTGCTTCAAACCTCAATCAGCTAACTAGGATCGTATGGGCTATATTAATACAAAATAATATCGGCGAGGTAAATGCTTCGGCTCTCAATCGGCTAACTAAGATCGTGTTAGCTACGCTAGGTCCTAAATCCAATCCGACCAGATAAATTCTTCGGCTCTTGTGTCGGCTAACTACAGTTTTTGTACTCAAAATACAATCCGATGAAATAAATGCTACGGCTCTCAATCGGCTAACTAAGATCGTGTTAGCAAGGCTATAGCCTAAATACAAGTCGGCGAGATAAATTTTTCAGCTTTCATTTGGCTAACTACGATAATACTACTACAATCCGACGAGATAAATTCTTCGGCTCTCGGTCGGCTAACTACGGGTTCGGCTACGGTTCGGAAGAAGAAACTTCGGTCATGTCTGGTGATACGTTGATACCTAAGAGCAAAGCAAAAAAGATCGGTATTCTGGTTCTTGCTCCCCCTCGGCAGCAGTAACCGAGTCGGTACTTCGGTTCTTGCTCAAATGTATCGTCCCAATCTTGATTATTTATGTTTAAATTTATATAAACTAAATGAGAATTATAAATGCTCTTATTATATTGTAATTACTAAAGAAGTTACAATATGTTAATACGTTGGTGGTTTAATATTTGTAACTACACGTTACACCATAATTAGTTAAGTAAATTCTTGTGTCAAATTAATGTTTAGTTAGGAAAATAAATATCGCCAAAACCATATCTTTATCATAAAAACTATAAATAATAAATAAAAACTATAAACTAAAAATCTCTTTAATTCGATTATTATTGCGGTTTTAAAGGAAGTTATTATATTTTTCATAAATTCATATATATTTAAGTATAATAAATACTTCTATGTGACTTATTTGGAAGAATTGCTAATTTGACATTTTGGAAACAAAAATGCATAAAATTGACCCTCTTCCTGTTAGAGGGTTAATTACATGAAATCTTCAATATTATCAGGATGGACCATTCGATATTGTTGAAAAATGTTTGAAATATATAAAATTATATGTTTGAATAAGAAAAATATTAAGAAAAACGTTAATTAAATATTAATATTCCGCGATTATTTAAATGCATAACAATTATTTAGTGTATCTTTATTACAATTTGAAAATTTACGGAAATTTTGATAATAATATTGAAAGAAATATGTATTTTTAGAAGTATTTTGAAATAGGTATTTTTATTTATTTATTTATTTACTAGCTAACTCAGCAAACGTTGTTCTGCCATATAACTTATTTCTAGTAAATTTTTTGGTTTTTAATTAAAAAATAACGAATGTATTGTAAGTGTGTGGGGGGGGGGGGGCATGCTTTTAACCTTTTTGGTTTGTTTTACGCCCTAAATGTTAAAATTTATAACCTTTAGTTCCTTCAAGACTTCAAACTATCATCAGATAATTAATTAAGAAGACATGGCACAGTGGGGCAGAATCGAAATTTTTTGGAAATAAATCTGTAACTTCTGATCGGCCGGTTGGCTTTTCATGAAATTTAGTATAGGCGTAGCAGAGGAGTGTAAAATATTATGTTTGGAAGGGGGCACAACAATCTCCCCAGGGGCGGAGCTAAGGGGGCTCAAAGTTAGGTACCTATGACATAAAAAAATTTTTAATCGCTTGCAAAATTTTTGTTTCTGGTCCGATTTCAAATATTTTTATATATTGTTGTAGGCCCTGATAAGACATGCATACATGTCCTATTTATCTCTTATAGTTTTCGAATTATTTGCGTTTGAATTTTTAAGCACCATAATTTTGCATGTTCTTGGTTCAGTTTTTTTCATATATATCCGATTTTATTAGTTTTTTTCTTAACTAGTTAAGGAACAAAAATATCTATTGAATAAAAAAAATTTGAAGTCGATATCTTTACCGAGTTCAAAAGTAAACGATTTTGAATTTGAAAATTGCAAAAAAGACGACTTTTTGTGTTTTTTTTAGCCGAAAAAGTATCTAAACTCTTTTTTATCTAAAATAAAAATTTCTTTAGCAGCATATAATAATTTCCCACTTTTCTGAAAGGTATCTTCACAGAGATGACTTTAAGATAAAAGACAAGCCCAATAACTCAATTGGTCGTGGTACATACCCTTCCGAATTCAACCCATTTTATACAAAAGTTTTGATTTTAGACCATCAAGCGGAATATATTTTAAGAATCTCCAATATGTTGTTAAAAGTTTTAAATCAAAATCTACGGGACTTCGGAAAAATGTGGATTCTATAGCCACAAATATAAAAAAATCCCATTTTTGGGAATTTTCATTAATTTTTTTTGGGAATTCAGCAAAACCCTACCCCTGATTGAAATTTATTTAACGCGCTTTTATATATATTAATAAGATCCACATTAATTCCTGCAAATTTTATTAAGATATCTTTATAAACAAATATGTTATTACAATTAAAAAATTTGTATTTTCTCCAAAAACCCCAAATTGGGCCTTTTGTTTGGTTTGTTTCTAAATAGCGAAAGAAATTTTAAAAATATGTATTCCAAATTAAGCATATCCTTTAGCACATATAATTTCCGATCTTTTGCAAAAAGATTTAAGTCAATATCATGAAATATGAAATTCATGAAATATGCGCCTTTAAACTTTTCTATTTCCAATTTATTGTATATGTGACTATATTTTTACAAACTTGCAACTTTTGCCTTTAGCTTTGCGTGAATAATTATTTAGGAAATTATTAGTATTTCTGTATACTTTTAGTAATATCTATACACAAAATATTTTTATAAAAATAATTAATAAATATTTTTTATTTTTAATAGGATTGTCACAGTTCCCAAATTTAAGTAAATCTTTATCCTTTTCTAAGCATTCATATATTTCTATTAATGAATTTAAAATAATAAAACAAACAAAAAATGTCTATTTTAACTTAATCAATATTGTTATTTTTGGTATTTATCATCTTCCTTAATATAATAATATTCTATTTCTAATACGATTTTTTATTACTTATTTACATTGAATTTATGTAGACAATTTTGCTAATATTTTAAACTTATACGACTTATTTTCTATAAAATAATCTGTTGTATCTGTATACATATCTAAAAGATAATAAAGGTCCTTTAAGTCTTCAGTATTTTGAGTTGATAAAGGCTCATAATAAATCCAACGTTTTCTCATTGATGATAGTACAGGATCTTATGATAACAATAAGCTATTTCTACCCCTCTTGCCCTATTTCCCGTCATAAATAATAAAAATTATAGGCTATAGTTCCTTCCAGATGTTACACTATTTGACTGCCAAATTTCAAGAAAATGGGTTTATTAGTTAAGAAGATATAGGGAGGGGGAGCTTTTGCCCTATCTTACACCTTAAACAATAAAAATTATAGGCTATAGTTCCTTCCAGATGTTACACTATTTGCCTGCCAAATTTCAAGTTATTTCTTATTTGTTAAGAAGATGTAGGGCGTAAAATAGGCCACAACGGGCCTATTTTACGCCCTCTAGCGATATGAAATTTGACAAAAATGGGTCAAGTTGTTCCGGAGGAGTTCAATTACCAACACCGTAACATGAGACTTTTATATATATATAGATTTATTTAATTATTTATTTATTTCATAATTTGTTTTCACCATAATGTTCTATTAAAAATCTACTTTTTAAAAAATACTTTTAAATTTAAAATACTTTTTTAATTTAGTTATTGTTATTGCACTTGTAAATTGTTTATCTATTGCTTCATATTATCTTATCACCATCAAATTTTTCACACGCTTATAAAATTTGTTGTTTTTTGCTATTACAATAAAAGTGAAGCCATTTAAAAATAAAAGTCATGTTTCCTACTATTTGTTATAATAAGTTAAGTCATAATGATTCAGCATTTTTTTTAATAATTTCATTTAACAATTTATATTGACTGATTTAAAACAAAATGAAAAGATATTTTAAATAACAGAAATTTTAATTTTAAGTGGAACTTCTACTTAGACATTATATTAATAATTTCACTTTGTCATCTTTTTATAAATCTTAATAATTTTTTTTTATTTATTTATTTTTATTTTCTTTATAGATACAACTTCCCCTCTGACCGCTATCCCCCCTTGGAAGAGGTTTACAAAAATATCTCTCTAGTCTTGACAAATCATCATTTCAGCCAAGGTCCCATAAGACCCAATGTTCCTGCTCTTATTGAAATTGGTGGCATACAAATCAAAGAAAAACCTGATCCTTTACCTAAAGACTTAGTTGACATTATTGAGGCTTCCGATAAAGGAGTTATATTCTTTTGTTTAGGCACCAATGTCCAAGGTTCAAATCTCTCTAAAGAAAAAGCTAAAATAATATTCAATGTTCTCTCTAAATTACCCTATACCGTCTTACTTAAATGGGGTGATTGTGATTTTCCTGGTCATTCGAAAAATATGATTTATAAAAATTGGTTGCCACAAGATGATATTTTAGCTCATCCTAAAGTGAAGCTATTCATAACTCATGGCGGCATGGGCAGTGTGGTAGAATCTCAATATCATGGAGTACCCATGGTGGGTATACCACTCTTTGGTGATCAACACGCGAATATAGCCAATGTGATAAAATCAGGTTTTGGTTTAGGTTTGGATTATGCACGCTTTAGTGAAGAGGCTTTTAGAAATGCCGTTGTAGAGGTTTTGAAAAATCTTTCTTATACCAAGAATGTGAAAAAATTCTCAGAATTATATCGTGATAGACCCATGACTCCTAGACAATTGGTACGTTATTGGGTGGATTATGTTATTAGACATAATGGTGCTAAACATATGCAATCGCCTGCTGTTAACATGACCTGGTGGCAATTAGGTTCGGTGGATGTTATTGCCTTCTTGTTGGCTGTGGAAATTGGTATGTTGGGCTTATTGGCGGTTTTGTGCAAGTTGTTATGCTGTCGCAGCAAGCGAGCTGATAAAGCAGCAGCGAAAAAGGTGTCACAGGATAAGAAGCAAAAGTAGATAAATTAATTTTATAAGAACAAAAGCACAAATGTTTTAGAAATAGTAATTTTTTGTATAAAAAAATATTTAAACAAGTAACTAAATAAAAAAAAGAATATATATATAATCAAAGTGTTTATTTTGTATGATTATCAAAGATAAATATCATTTAAGCTAGAACATTTTAAATGTGGATTTTATTTTTTTTTGTAATCAAATTGAGTATTTTTTGTAATAGAAAGCCTAGAAATTTTTGATTTAATCTCAAAAGAATTTTTAAATTTATGAATTTTTATTAAAGCTTGATATCTTAGCTTAAATAATTATTTAAAACTTTTAACCATGACATTATAATTGTTTGGTCCGGGAAACCATAAATATGCAATTGCATGTTTTTTCCTAGACATTAAATGAAGTCTGAACAAATTTCTGACGCCCAGCCAGAGATTTGTTGTTGCTGTCTTTTCCTCGGCTCAACAAGAGAAGGCAAAGGACAACTAGAATTTAGGTAAACACTTACTGTTTCCACATTGTAAGATGAATAAAATCCAAGTAAGTTTTGTTAATGTTATAAACAAGCATTTATTAGGAAAAGGGTAAATTTTCTTCTGTTTTTAGTTGTTCGCGGTTGCTTTCTATGCTGTTGTAAACTTTTCACAAACTGTAATGGCAATCAATCAGATTGACAGTACATAAAAGATTATCTGTCAATCTTATTAATTAACATTCAGGGTAGTGAGAAAGTGGCCACAGACGTAGCTATCGGGGGGTCACTTTTGTAGAAGGGGCTCCATGTCGATGTCCAATAAATCGTCATCGTCGTCGTCTGCTATGGGGGCCTCAACATGCCGCCCCCTTTGTACGGGTCCAACTCATCGCTGAGATGAGTTATAGTGGCCACCATTTGACGAAGCACCTCTTGAGTGGTTGCTTGCCCAGCAGACTCTATCGCTAGTTGACGTTTTATTGAAGTGGGGTCGTCTTCTAGATCACCGTTGTCGGGAATTGAGTAGTTGAATTGCCCCAGACTGCGAACCGTCAACCTCGGATGGTCGTCGGTCGGATCGCTGTAACCTACGAACTTAGTGTACTGGCTCAACATGATAAAGACTTCGTCGATCTGATTGGGGGAGTGACAGTCAGTCCTGAACGGAGCGTCTTGGATTATCACCAGTGCTTGGAGACCCTCTATCTGTGTGCAACAAAATGCGATGAGAACCTCCGCATTTGCGATACACAAACCTGTATGTGCACTCTTCTGCTTGATGAGATTGCGAAGGACAGTTGCTACAATATCAGTGGGCTCGTACGCTATACGTTCTTTTGTGCACGAAAAAGCCTAAGACTATCTTACAAGCACGCAACGGGTGGGTTTGAAAACAAATCAAGTAGGTTTCAGGGCGTCGAATAGGCTCCATATTGGTCTCCAAGTAAATGATAGAAAAAAAACGTAAAAAAAAGAGAAAAAGCAACGGTCATTACAATAATTTTGATTCTCTTTCTCAAATGGAATTAAATCAGTCTAAGATTATTTTACTTAAATTGACACCGAGAGCTTACTATGCCAATGAATATGATGATTTGTCTAACTCTAAGCTAATATCAAAGAAAAGTTTACTTGTGACTTTGAAGTCCTTTCGAATGGACTTCTAAGAATAACGGACGTCTAATTTATTTTGCAGTCATTTCATTCCTTAAGAAAGCGTGAATTTAACCGAATGTGTGATTGATTCACACTAATTATACACACGAGTATTTATGGTCCTTCGAACCGGATATTGGTTTACAACATTACTGTAACTACATCTATAGCAGTGTTTACGACGCTATGTTCAATTTCTCTTTTACTTACAGTGCAAGGCAGGCGCTATATTTAGGTTTCAACGAAACCAAAAAGGATAAGACACCACGAATGCTGATGGAGTATGTAGCGCACGTGTAGCGTATTGAGTATGTAGAAAATACGTATTTCATTCTGCTGGTGTCTAATTATAGTCCACATACTTTACTTTGGTACTGCCAAACAGAGACAACAAGGCAATTTACGATTACAAACTTGTATAAAGTCATCGATAAAATATTTATTCCTTTCAGAAGAAATAAAGTATTTTGGCATCAACTTGTAAGTGCATATTTTTGCATATTTTACCCTTAACAGCATATTTTTGCATTTAGCGATTTCAAGTGTATATTTATAGCACATTTTTTATTACTAGAACATGTTTAGCGCTTTTTGAGCATATTACTAACCTCTGAATTAATAGTAATCATACGCACTGTAGTAAAATAAACTTTGAAATTATTATAATGAAAAACGTTAAAGTAAATCTTCTTTATATTTTACAGTTCCGAATAATCCTTTAAAAAAATGTTATCTAGAATATTGCTATGAATTTTTAATTATTTTAATAATTTAAAAGAACTATTTTAAATATAATTTTATGACATGATAATTTAATAGAGCTTTTATGAACTTAATACTGTATTTAGCTAATTTATTAGCTTTTATTTATTTATTTATTTTTTAATTCTCAAGGTTATAGCCATTTTTCCATATTAAACTCTTAATTAATATTAAACATACGTCTAGTATTAAAAATATTTTTTATTGGAAAAGGTTCAAGTAAAAATTTTTTATTTTACATTTTCGAATTACCCTTTTAAAAACATGGTGTCTAGGATATTGTTTTGAATTCTTAATTTTTTCCATAATTTAAAATATTAAAAATCTATTTTAAATAAAATTTTTCAACTTATAATAATTTAGTAGAAATTGTATTAACTTAATATAATACTTACCTAATCTATTAGCTTTTATTTACTGTTTAAACTTTTAAAATCACTTTAAAGTTCTTAAGGTTATAGAAATTTTTTCATATAAACCTTTTAGTTAATATTAATCATACGCCTAATAGAAAATTTACTTTTACTTTTTTGTTGACTTTTATTTGCTGTATAAATTTTTAAAATCGCTTTAAGATCCATAAGGTTATAGGAATTCTGAATTATTATTAATCATACGTCTAGTAGTATAACATAAGCCTTATAGTATAACTTTGAATTTGTTGTAATGGCAAATATTTTTAGTTAATATTGATCATACGCCTAATAGAAAAATTACTTATACTTTTTTGTTGACCTTTATTTGCTGCCTAAAAATCGCTTTAAAATTCGCAAGGTTATAGGAATTCTGAATTATTATTAATCATACGCCTGGTAGTATAACTTTGAATTCATTTTAATGGCAAATGTTTTTAGTTAATATTAATCATACGCCTAATAGAAAAATTACTTTTACTTTTTTCTTGACTTTTATTTACTGTATAAATTTTTAAAATCGCTTTAAAGTTCACAAGGTTATAGGAACTCTGAATTATTATTAATCATACGTCAAGTAGTATAACTTTGAATTCATTTTAATGGCAAATGTTTTTTAGTAGAACTTCTTTTTATTTTACAGTTTCGAAAAATACTTTTTAAAAAATTTATAATAATATTATATATCTAGAATATTATTATAAATTTTTAATTATTTCAATAATTTAAAATATTTAAAATCTATTTTAAATATAATTTTTAACTTATAATAACTTAATAGATATGTTAATGTAATATTATACTTACCTAATTTATTAGTTTTTATTTGCTGTTTTCATTTTTAAAATCACTTTAAAATTACCAAACTTTCAGGTATTTTCCCTTATAAATCTCTTAGTTAATATTAATCATACGTCTATTTTAATACTTTGTACTACTTTTAACGGCAAATGTTAAAGTAAAACTTCTTTTAATTTTAGAGTTCCAAATAAAACCTTTTAAAAATGGTGACTAAGATATTATTAAGAATTTTTAATTATTTAAAAAAATTGAAATATTAAAAATCTATTTTAAATATAATTTTTTAGCTTAAAATAATTTGGCGAAGATTGTATAAACTTAATATTATATTTAATTAATTTGTTCCCTTTTTTTGTTGTTTAAACTTCTAAAATTTCTTTAAAATTTGTCGAGGTTATAATTATAATATTTAATTATTTCAATAATTAAAAATATTGAAAATCTATGTTAAATATAATTTTTTAAATTAAAATAATTTGGCGAAGATTGTATAAACTGAATATTATATTTAATTAATTTGTTCACTTTTGTATGTTGTTTAAAATTTTAAAATCTCTTCAGTATTATCAAATTTATACGTGCTTTTCTGTACTAACCTCTGAATTAATATTCATCATACGTCTAGTAGTCAAAATAATTTTAAATTCATTTTAATTGATTCCTTCTCTATAGCTTCCTGTACTCTTTGGAGAATTCTTGAATGCTCTTAAATAATTTCTAACGATATATACATATATTTTCGTTAATAAATACCAGAATCTTCTTTAGTTATATTTATATTTATTCTTCATTTTCTGCTAGTTTTAACTGTTATAAAATGTTTTTTGAAATTATTGTAGCTTGGTTAATTTAATTAAATCATTTGTTAGCTTAGAAATCACAGACTTTTTAATCTTTTTTATATTTATTTTTATACCGTTCCTTTTCTTTTTTTCAAATTCCTTTTAATATTTCAAATCATTTACTTTAATCCATTTAAATATCTGTTGATGACTTTCAAAATGTTTTACAGGATATCCAAGTGTTGAAATTTCTATATTCACAATTGTTTTTTCCTTTCTTTCGAGTTTGGCTAACGAAGTTATAGATACTTTTTTTACACATTTTTTTTTGTTATATTTCTTGTTCCTTGTTTTTCAGAAGCCATAAAATCTCATATAATCGCTCTATTTAACACATTTTATGATGTCATTTATTTTGGTTTTAAGGCTTAAAAAGAAAACATACGCCTTGGTAGATCCCCTCAGCAAAAGGAAAAAATAAAAAGCTAAAAAATAGCAAATGTGAGAGAAAGATGTTTAGAAACGAAAATCTAAAGGGAATAAGAAATGCGGTATACAAGAAGAAAATATTGGAATAGTTAAAATGAATTTAAAAATATATTTTATTTTTTTTTAGTTAATTTATTAATTAATTATTTTGTTTAGTTAAAATTTTATTTTTAAAACATGGGAAAAAAGAAAATTGAAAAAGAATCTTAACAAGGTATAATATTTTTTTTTCAACTTTATCCACTTTCTTCAAAATTAGCTTCAAAATTAACTTGATTTTAGAGTATTTTCTCTAGTGAACTCTGAATTAATATTAATCATACGCCCTCACGTGAAACAAACTATAAAGCCGATTTTATCTTTTATATAATTAAGATTTAAATTTAATCAATATATATTTTTTTGAAAATCATAAGTAGGGCACGAGAAACAAAAAAAACCAAAATTCCCACCAAACGTATCTCATTATGGAGACCAAAAAATCTTCAAGAGCATTACACAAACATTTAAATGTACACACTTTACCACTAACACAAAAAGGTCACTTAAGCCTAAAAATATGCTATAAAAAGAAACACAAAAAAACTTTTAAGACTACAAGAATTTTAAATTGTATATTTGTTTTTAAACAAAAAAAAAAAAGAAAAAAAAGACACAAAAATTTGAAAAAAAACATTTCAAAAATACATTCTCCACAAAAAGGCAAAATAGAGGATATGAGCAAGAAGGGATTTACGTGAAACCAAAAGGCTAAATTAAACATTTCTAGAGAAATACATTAACTTAAATCCTTTTGCCTTTTTTCCAATTTCACATTTACCCATACAAACATATATTTTTTCCTACTTATGCCATGAGTAACCATTTAAATCCTTTTCTATTTGTCCTTTTCACTTCTGGCCCAAAATGTCTGGCCACATGAAAATGGCAACAAATTTCCTCTTAAAAATATGAAAAAAAGCCAGAACATATATAAATTTTGTCTGTATGAGTTTGACTAGACTTGGGTAACATTGTGATAATTATAGTCCAGCCTCTGAGGAATTTAAAATAAATTCCTTAAAAGCAAAAACGAAAAAGAATTACTCGAAACATGAATGAAAGCAAACGGAGCTGTAAGTTAAAATTACATTTCAAAAAAGCCAGGGTGATGAAAATTACTGAATAGTATAGAGAAAATAAGAAACTGTGACATGTTATCCTTGGAGAGAAACCAAAAGACGTTTAATGCTTTTAAAAGTTTACTGTAGTTGCACGTTTATCTTTCCGTCCATTTGTTGGTCTGTCTAGTTGTTTGTTTTTGCATTTGGCATGACATTAATACTTTTCTTTATTTAACATGAAAATACTGGTCATAGTTGTCTCACTTGGTATTAGGAGTAATACTAGAAATGGTTAAAATTCCTTTTATGCTATTTGTTTTACCAAATATTTTCTTTTAGTTTTCTAGACATTTATTACAGCAACTTCAAATGAGGTGAAAGGCGAGAAGAGTTTTAAATCCAATTGAAGGTGATGAAAATAACTAAGAAAAAAATAAATGGATTGATAGTGGAGCAAAGAGTTTAAAATAAGACTAAAATCAAGTGTAAATAAATAACTAAAAGATAACAATACTGTTACAAGAATTTGTAAATTAGAAGGATTTTTTTATAATTAAAATTTAATTTAAATGTGGGGAATGTTAAAATAATTTAAACACTTTTGAAAATATATTTATCATAGTTATTATTTAATTATTTCTTAAGTAATTAAATATTTAATTATTCCTATTAAGAAATAGAATTACTTTTTGTATAATTCTACTATTTCTTCGATGTCTTTATAAACAAATTTAAATTTAAAAAACCAGTAAAAAAAATACCTTGACTATATAGATATCTTTTTGTAGCTTTATAATTAAGCCTTGCAAAATATTTTTGGTCGGATTAAAGCTTAAAATCTTAGCTTTCCATTAAAGTTTTATTTACAAATAAAGCTTCACAATTGTTTAATTTACCGTTAGTTTTCCACAATAACCTTTGAATTAATATTAATCATACGCCTGGGAGGGGGAAAAAATAAAAATTTTATTTTAATATAACTCTTGTAATAACACATTTATACAAGAGTTATTACCTGTTCAATGAACACTTATAGTGAGAGAATACCATTAGTTCCAACTTCGCCAATCTCATTCAGTGTTACTACTAAATTACATTTCTTTTACTTGTTCATATATATTCCATAAATATTGATGACAATACCCACGTTCTTCTTATTAATATTATGTTTCATAGTCTTCCATATAGAGAAAACAGTTTAATTTTGGCAACCGAATTTTTTGCCAATCAAATTTGGACTGTTGCGTACACTATCCTACAATTCGATTGTGATATCTATATTTAATGAAGACACTACTCCCTTAAAAAATTGATTTATTTAAAATAATTTCAAAATAAATATAGATACTTTTAGGTTTATGCAATAAAAAATTTTATTTGTACTTTTTTATTACAATGTAGTTAAAGTATAAATAATGGCACTTAGACACACTAAACATGTTTTTACGTCTTTAACAGCGTATTTTATTTCGTACCATCCTCCATAACTTTATCTATTATTGGACAAAACGATTACGGACAGCGGCACTGAGAGAAAAAAAATCCAGGACACTCTTAATGGGGACCAAAGTTTATAAGTGCAAAAGGAAAATTAAATAAAATTATTAAGAAACTTATAGTTCGTCAAGCCAAACAGTTGCATTAAAATAAAAGTTTTTCCCTCCCATGCGTATGATTAATATTAATTCAGTGATTATTGTAGCAAACTGACTGTAAATTCAACAATTATAGAGCTATATTTATAAATAAAACTTTAATTAAAAGCTAAGATTTTAAGCTTTGATCGGACCATAATTTGTATAAATAAACAATAAGTTATTTAAAAAAAAAATCTTACAAATTATTATAGAATAATTTTTAAAAAATAATAAAATTGCGAAATATTATAAAATATTTTGTAAATATATTTTAAACATAATTGTTCAGTTATATAATATAATTTTAAATTAAATTAAAATTTAATCTTAGTTGCACAATATATCTTCATTTTCTTAAAATCCTTTAGAATTATTTTAGTTCTGGGCAACTTTGTATATTAACATTATGAATTAATATTAATCATACGCCATACATCTGCATGTTATTGATTAAAAAGAAAACTAAATTAAAAAAGGGAAAGAAACATGATTATCATATAAATATTTGTTAAGCTATTAATTTTGACATATTTCTGAATTGTAATTTAGTAGAATCATAAACTATTTTGGTCACTTGCTGTAGCTCTGCTACTTTCTTTCAATACTCGTAGCTCCATAACTTAACTTTGATATACAATAATAAATATTAAAGTTATTTTAAAATTATTTTATTTATAGGTAATTTCCTAAAGTCACACATCTTTCATGACACGCCAAAAATTTACCGCACTTGGCTACCAAACCGAGGAGCCGCCAAAAATCACCACAGAAGTTCCACAGCGATTTTGAAGCTATCCGAAAAATAGCAAAAATGTATAGATAATAATGGCACATATTTACTTTAAAATTGATGTTCAATAAAGTAAATTGTAGTTCAAAATTTTTGTAAAAAAAAGTAGTAGGAAAGTAAGTTTTTCCTATAAGGCCTGAACCGAAGTTCCCCGCAGGAAAAAGTCTAACGGTGTGAGATCACACGATCTTGGTAGCCAATTGGCAGGCCCAAAACGTGAAATTATGTGCTCACCGAAGTGTTCCCTCAATAAATCCATTGATTGATGCGATGTGTAGTTAGTGGCGCCGTCTTGCTGAAACCAAATGTCGCCGAAATCACGACCTTCAATTTCAGGCATCAAATAGTCGATTATTATGGCACGATAACGGTCGCCATTGACTGTTACGTTCGCACCGGCATCATTTTTAAAGAAATATGGACCGATGATTCCACCGGCCCACAAACCACGCCAAACCGTTATTTTTTCTGGATGAAGTGGCAGCACTTGAATCTCTTTAGGTTGGTTTTCGTCCCAAATGCGGCAATTTTGTTTGTTTACATACCCATTTAGGCAGAAATGGGCCTCTTCGTTGAACAAAATTTGCCTCGAAAACGTCGGATCTTCTTGGAACTTTTCAAGAGCCCATAGAGCGAAGCGATGTCGCTTGGGAAGGTCGAGAGGTTTCAGTTGTTGCAAAAGCTGTATTTTGTACGCTTTCAATTTAAGATTTTGACGTAAAATGCGCCAAGTCGTTCCATACGTCAGTTTGAGTGCTACGAACGGCGCCGAATCGACTTTCCATGGTTTTTTTCTTCACAGAGTGCTGGACGTGGTCTATTCGATCGAACAGAACACATTCCTCACAGAACGTGAATTTTCGTAATAAATAAAGTTGAACGATTTGTAAACGTTGTTCAGGCGCAAGTCTTTCCATTATGAAATGCCAAACAATACTAAACAAAAATAACATGACAGCATGACACGACTCACACGTGACCTGTCAAAAAGAGGCTATTAAAAAAGTATCTACATCAATAAAGTTAACTAACTAACTAACTGCTTTTATTCAAAAAAATATATTATAAATTCAAATAGTTGTAAGCATTTATCTTTAGCAATATCCAAATTAATATTAATCATACGCCTTGATACACTACATTTAAAACAAAAGAATTTAGCAGTTTAAAATACAAATTTCTTTTAGAGATTTTACAGTTTCCCCTTAAACTTAACCACCGTTTTTTTAAAAATCAAAAGAAAAATGTTTACATAAGAATGTTGACATTTTAAGTGTTTTTTTTAATAGAATATATTTTCCATTACATATAGTAGTTGCTAGAATTTTTTGTCAAGTTTAGAATTTAGTTTGCAATGTAAAATGAAATTCTCAATGAAAAACGGAATAAAAGCAAAAAGAATAAAAAAAAAAAAATAATAATAAAAGAACGATTTAATATACCTTGAGGTTTTTTTAGATAGTGAAACAGCAATATATGCAACAATATTGCTTTAAAGTGTAAAGCCTACTTCTAGGCTTTGATTTTTTAATAACATTTTTAATATAAGCAAAAATTCTTTTTACAATGAAAAACAATTTGCTTTGCTCCAGTAAAAAATTAAGAATTATATTTTATTTCTTCTTTTAATTTGTTGTTCCACGTTGGGGCCAATTAAATTTTCTGCTTTGTTAAATCTCTAAATTTTAATTGGTAGCATTAAAGAGCGTTTATTTTTTTTGTGTGCATAAAGCCTTTTGCCATATCAAATAGAATTAAGCAATGATTTCTAGCACCACAAAAACCAATTGGTTTTTATTATTACTTTTTTGAGAGTACTTTTGGCTGACACTAAACTCTGCATTACCCCAAGTGTATTAACAATTATTAAAAAAAAAAAAAAAATCTGTTGGTTTTCAGCTGTCGACATTTGTGTTTTTTAGGGTTTTTTAAAACTAATTTTATTTCATGTATAAACTTCTTTTTGAAGTTTATTAGATTTAGTTGGAAAAACTGTCAACATAGCATGAAATTGAATTTCTTTTAATTGTTTGGTTTCTAGGGCATTGTAAACTTCTTATTGCTATTTTTAGTTTGATGTTGATAAATATAACAATAATAAATAAAACTTATTGTCCCAGGAAAAACTGTATTAGTTCTACATCTAGTTCCAGAGTACATGAAATGATCAATGATTGTTGTTCAAAATTATCAACTCCAGAACTAGTTTTATGGAACAGTTCTAAAACTATTTCTTTAATCAATGATTTTTGTGTGAAATTGTCACACACAAAACTAGTTTTATAGAAGCATTTGGAAACAGTTCAAGAATCAGTTAGTAATTTTTTTTTTAAATTTTTTAAACAGATCTAGGAAGTCATTTGGGAATTAATAACTTGCTCAAAGAACATTATTTCTAACCAATTTAGAATCACAATTCGGTTCTACTCCATAATTACTAGAATTGTTTGTGATACCACTAGTTCTAAGGATGTTATTAAAGAATCTGAAATAGTATTAATTTCATTAGTTGTATAAAAAGGAAAAAAAAAATAATAAAAAGGAAAAATAAAAAGAAAAAAAAAAACAAAAAAGGAGGAAATTGTCAAAAAATAATAAAACCGCCAAAAATAAATAAAATAAATAAATAAATAGTCAAAATGAACAAAAAATTCCAAACCGTGTTTAAAATTGTTTTAAAATCATTAAAATGAAAAAATGAGAAATTAAAAAAATTGCTAAATTGAAATAAAATTGCTCAAAAAAATGAACAAAATGAGGAAGTCTAAAATGAAAATAAAACAATGAAATAATAAAAATACAAAAAAACAACATAAATTTTTTTAAAAACCGCCCTCATGAAAAAATCGCTAAATGAAAAAAATTAAAAGATAAATAAAAATTAGCAAAAATCGCTAAAATGAAAAAATGCTCAAATATATTTCTGAAATTGTCAAAATGAAAAAAAAATTTGAACTTTAAAAATTAAGGAGCAAAAACCACAAAAAAAAAAAAAAAAAAATTGTTAAAGCAGAAAAATATACCAAACCGTCTTTAAAATCATTAAAAAAAGATGCGAAATTAAAAAAAAATCGCCAAAATGAAATAAAATTGCTTAAACAAAAAAATCTCCTGAACGAAACAAACTCTAACGAAAAACATTAAAATTAAGAAATAAAATCGCCAAAAGAAAACAAAGCAATGAAGTAATAAAAATACCAAAAATACCATATAATTTGTTAAAAATCGCCAAGATAAAAAAATCGCAAAACGAATAAAATGCAAAAAAAAAAAAAAAAATAATACTAGATAAAAAACAGCAAAAAACGCTAAAATGGAAAATGGTCAAATAAAAAAAGAAAAAATAAAATGGGAAGTTTCAAAAATAATAAAAAAAATAAAAAAAATCTGACGAATGACATACGAATGACATGAGTGAATAGCCAAAAAGCATCAAAATTAAAAAAGTTAAATTGCCGAGAGGAAAATAAAGTGACGAAGTAATAAGAACACAAAAAAACGCCACAAAATTTGTTAAAAATCGCCAAGATAAAAAAAATCAAAATTAAAAAAATAATAATAATAATAAAAATAAAAATAAATAAACAAATATATGTAAAAAACAGCACAAATCGTTAAAAAGACAAAAACGCAAAAAGTAAAAAAATACAAAATTAAAAAGATAAAAAAAAATCGCAAAAATGAAAAAATCTAAAAATTAAGATTAAAGCTTAAATGAGATAAAATCACAACAAAAAGCAAGAAAAACAATTAACTGAAAGAAAAAAATCGCTAAAAAGTAAAAATCTCAATAAAAAAAAGAAAGTAAGATAAGAAAAATCGCTTAAATGAGATAAAATCACAACAAAATGCAAGAAAAACAATTAACTGAAAGCAAAAAATCGCTAAAAGGTAAAAATCCCAATATAAAAAAAGAAAATAAGATAAGAAAAATCGCGTTATATTACATATCATTGCGGAATACATACATCTCAACACCGGCAAAATATTGCGAATTTAAAACAATAAATAAAAAATTGTCAAAATTAAAACGTCACCAAAGCGAAAAATTCAACACGAAAAAATTTCTAAAATCGTGAAAAAATCTTCAAAATGAAAAAAAAACAAAAATTCATTAAAATCAAAAAGTAAAATTGTCAAAAGGAAAATATAGGGATAAAGAAAAAAGTAACAAAATTATAATAAAATACCAAAATTAAAAAAATTGTCTAAAAATATGCCAAAATTAAAAAGGTGCCAAAACAGTATAAAAACGATAAAATTGCCAAAAGGAAAGAAATTGACAAAATGGAAAAAAAATGCCAAAAGGAAAAAGTCACCAAAACGAAAAAATTGCCAAAAAGGGAAAACATGAAAAAATCTTCAAAATAAATAAAAGTGAATTTTAAAAACACTATAAGAAAAAAACCCAAAACCTTTTATTTTGATTTTCTTTTTTTAAATTTTTTTTTGCACTTTGTTAAAATATCATAAAATAATAGTCAAATTGAAAAATAATAAAAAAAAAAAATCGCAAAAAAGTAATAAAAAAAGAAATAAATAAATAAACGCATCCCGAACGTGATAAATCGTCTAATTTCACATAATACTGCGATATACATCACAATAATAGTGAAGGTTTACATTCATAATCTAACTTGCTTTTATTAATAGTGAAATTATGCATAATATATTTATAATAAAAATTTTAAACTTATAAATGTTTAATTAATAAAATCCTTATGTAGAATTTTTCTATAAAGCTTTACACAATTATTTTCGAATTATTTTAATTCTTTTAGTGGGTGTATTAAATTTTCCCTCTCATATATGGCCTCTCCATTTCAATATGCTCAAAAAAGAAAAAAACAAACAAAACCAAAACCAAAACAACCTCTTACATTATAAAGCACTTGAAAAAATTTTGGGAGTAGTATTTTTCTCTTTGTATTATCTTCTGAGCATAAAGAAAATATGTTTTCACCTTTTTGCTCTTTGCTTTTGTTTTGGTGTGTAGTTTGTTTTTGTAAGGAAAAACAAAACCAAAGCAATGAATTAAATAAAATCGCATACGATTTTTGTATTTGTTGCTGATATATATATTTTTCATTTTAGTTGCAATTTAGAGCTTGACGCTAAACGTTGGCTGTAACGGATGAAATGAGAGTTATAGTATATAAGTAAAATGTTTTAAAATAAATAATATTTTCCATCCAAATTTGCACAACCTCAAGTTCTTTTTAACAGTCGAATATGATATCATTTTCTTAGCCAAGAAGAGTCACCGTGTGGGAGGAAGTGTGCAGCAGTTCTAATACTTTTTAATGACACTATTAAGTGCTTTTTCTATGTGTCAAATTGGAGTAATTTTGAGGAACAGAAAAAGTCACTATTTCTGTTGAAATTCTAACTTAATACTATCAATATTACTATCCAAACTTTTACTAAATAGTACCCATATTTGTTTTAAAATAGTAAAAGAAAAATATGTTATTTTCCTATCGAAGAAGAGTTATCGATCGGGCAAAACTGTATCGCAGTTTTGTTACTTTTTTAAAGACACTATTAAGTGCTTTTTTGTGTGACGAATTAGACTCATTTACAGTTTTAGTTGTGCTTAGGAAAACCTGATTTTAAATATTCAATTTAAAAGAAGAATTTTTAAATATAAAATTATACCAAATTGCTGATAAAAAATATGTATTGAATTTAGGCGCGATTTCATGGAGGTAGGGGTGGTATAGGAAATTTACCACAACAAATCATACCAAAACAACCATATACCTAAAATTTTCATATTTAGGAAACAATACACTCTGCTACAATGAAAAATCGCTCGAGAAATGACATAGGATATGTTATAGGCCTTCTTGCAATATAGGAACCCATAATAAGTTTTTAAGGGTTTTGAATAATAATCTCCAGAGAAATCACTTTTTGAGTCGATTTAACAATGTCCACCCGTTTGTCAGATATCTATTCAAGTGAACCTTAAAATCTGTTCTCTTGGTATAGGGTTTTAAGTATCGAAATTACTTTAAATATAAAACTATTCTAATAAAATTTGCACAAATAATTTTTTTTTATAAAAATCTAAATGCCAAATTTCATGAAGATCGATCCATAATTGATGTATTGAGTTCACATCCGAGAATCACTTTAAAGTGCAAAAATATTTGATACAAATCAACTTTTTATAAGTAGAAATGACAGTGACAAATTTCATGTCCATCGTTCCATAAATAACTATAGCTCCACCTATGACATCGATACTTATTTTAAATTAGAGAATTTTTTATTTTTTCAATAACAAATTAATTTTGTTATAAATTTCATTTAGTTTTCTGCTGCCGATTTAAAATCATATACAATAAAAACATTTTCGATTTCTAGAAAAAAAATTCCTGAAAAATTGAAAAAACAAAGTGAAATCGAATGAAACTAATATTTTGAAATTCATAGCATAAACTCAGTGAAACTTTTAATTTTCATATGCAAATGAAATGCGGAACATGTTCGATGTTAGCGTTTTTTGGTAGGTAAAGGGTGGTCCAACCATAATGCATGATGTTAATTGTGAGTCACACCTTAACGTCAAGTTTTGTGCCCAAATTAATTTGACATTTGTTTATTTCAGTGTTTGATAAAATTCAACCAGGGAGAGGTACACAGTTGAGTAGCGCGTTTAGATTATTGAAGCCTTTTATGAAAGCGAGTATTCAAATTAAAATCGTGAACTTCGTGATTTTTTGATCACTGTCCAAATGTGTCCGCAATAGGGAGAATTGTGAGCGAATTTCAGCAAAACGGGTCTGTTTCTTGGTCTGTTCCTTTTATAAACGATAGCATTTGCTTACATCCACAATAAACGGATCTAACTTTGAAATACTACAGGGAAACTTAATATCTATATATTACCACATCCTTTAGCTTTTTTAGATGTAATGCACACATAAATTACATATATTTCTTTGTTATTAATTACAGGCTAATATTTTGAGGCACATATTTCACTTCAATCTTAATTTCTTGTTTGTTTTAGGATCTATGTGTGTATCCAGATTAGCCTGTGTATATATGCCTATACACCACCTGTGAGGTCGGTTAAAGAAAATTTTATTAAAAAAATAATTATTATAACAATTAAGATTTTATTATTCGATTTTAAAATTTCACAGAGAAGACTTTTGAATGCTTTGTTAGAAAAAAAAAAATTAAGAATTTTAAAACAAAATAGACAATTTTGTATTGAATTTCTCTTCTACAAATAAAATTTGAAGACAAATACTTAGTTAGCTTTAAGTATTAAAATAGACTAGGATTTATTATAATTCAAAGGTACGAGTATAGTTTTATTATGTATTTAATTTTTTTAAGTATTTTTTAATTTAAAGGGTCATATTCTTAAAGTCAGAAAAGGAATATTGTCATAGGCCACCCTAACTTTACGAGAGAAGAGTTAAATTTGTGTCTTGTATCTTTAGTTATTCCATATATTTTGGAGTTTTAAGAGAATTACTGGGGACTTTATTTGAATTTGAAGAGGCCAGTGGAAATATACATTTATTATTCGTTCTATCATTTTGACAATAACACCCATAACGAACATAAAGTTAATTTTTTTTGGCCCAATTCATACAACTGTATAGTCTACCAAATTAACTTAAAGTTTAAACAAAGTTTAATATATATTTTTTTTAATTTCAGTACGATATTGTTAATATTGTTTAAATTTGGTGTTAACATTTTCTGAAAAAAAAAAATTGTAAATTCTAATACAACTGCATCTGTATACACACCTACGTACATACTTTCACGCTCAATTTTTTTTACAACACAACGAAATACGAAAATAACAAAAATTTATTTAAGTGAAACTTAAAAAAAATCAAATCAAAATTAACGCTGATTATACGGTGATTTAAAAATAAAATATATAAAAATTTCGCTTACATAAACCCATACGTACACTGGTGCACATTCCTATAAACGCACATAAATTATTTTTGATAAATTTATCAAAAATAGGGCTAAAAAATATAAATAATTTTTTAAATTATTTGTTGACCATTTAAAAAAATAATAACAAAAAACTTAAAATGAATAAATAATTAAACTATAAAATAAAAATGTACATAATTTTTTTTTGGTTGTAATTTTATTAGTTTAATGCCATTATACGCTCTTAAACTCATGAACCAATTTTGCATTATTAATAATGTGTTGCTGAACCTTTGTTTTAGTACCAGACGTATGATTAATATGAATTAAGAGTTTAAGCCAGAAATTTTCTTATCTTTAGAGAAAACTTAAAATTAGCTTAAGACAAAATTTGTTATAAAAGACGTATGATTAATATGAATTAATGAATTAACAAAATTTGAAATACTAGACGTATGATTAATATGAATTAAGAAATTAGGCAAGAAATTTTCTTATCTTTACAGAAAACTTAAAATTAGCTTAAGACAAAATTTGTTATAAAAGACGTATGATTAATATGAATTAATGAATTAACAAAATTTGTAATACTAGACGTATGATTAATATGAATTAAGAGTTTAAGCCAGAAATTTTCTTATCTTTAGAGAAAACTTAAAATTAGCTTAAGACAAAATTTGTTATAAAAGACGTATGATTAATATGAATTAATGAATTAACAAAATTTGAAATACTAGACGTATGATTAATATGAATTAAGAAATTAGGCAAGAAATTTTCTTATCTTTAGAGAAAACTTAAAATTAGCTTAAGACAAAATTTGTTATAAAAGACGTATGATTAATATGAATTAATGAATTAACAAAATTTGTAATACTAGACGTATGATTAATATGAATTAAGAGTTTAAGCCAAAAATTTTCTTATAACTTGAAAATCTTTACAGGATTTGAAAAATTTGAACAGTTTTTTAAAGCATAGACTTAAAGTAATAATTTAGAAGAAAACATAATAATTCATTTGATTTATTTTTAAAGCTATCAAATGTTAAACAAAAGTTATATTTTTATTTTGTGATTGAATTCAATTTATTTAATATTCAAAGAGAATCTAATATTTGTAGCTTATTTTTAGGTATAAATTCTTTTAATTCGACTAATTTTTGAAGAAAATCATTTGTAACAAAGTTAATAGTAACAGCTATTTAAACTTTGTTACATACCTATAATATTTATATTTATTATTATGTTCTTTTATATATCTGCACCCCATTAACATTTCACTCCTTTGCTCGTCTGTAACTACATTTGTTTACACCAATACATTAACGTATTTACTTTAGCTACCAACCATCATATGTTAGAGGGAATTAATAATTCTCATTTAGTTTGTTTGATTTTTCACATAAGTATTCTAAGGTTGGTTGAAGTAGTGGCGATTCGAGCGCTCTAGAATTTGCCAAAAACTAAGACAGCTGATCTTACAATATAATCTGCCTTGTTCCCAAGACACCTGGTATTGTGAAATCAGTCACTGTTTCTTTGGTACTCGGAACAAGTCAGGGCGATACCTTGCACAGCGACTTCGGTTGACTGTTTCGGACACAGCGGCTTCGGCTGACTGTTTTGCACAGCGACTTCGGTTGTCGGGTTCGGCACAGCAACTTCGGTTAACTGTTTCGGCACGGCAACCTAGGTTTACTGTTTTGGCACAGCGGCTTCGGCTGACTGTTTCGGCACAGCGGCTTCGGCTGACTGTTTTGGCACAGCGGCTTCGGCTGACTGTTTTGGCACAGCGGCTTCGGCTGACTGTTTTGGCACAGCGGCTTCGGCTGACTGTTTTGGCACAGCGGCTTCGGCTGACTGTTTTGGCACAGCGGCTTCGGCTGACTGTTTCTCTTAGACTAAGTCTGAATTTTGTAACCTAGATTTAAGGAATTGTATTATTTAAATTAGTATTCGTGAGATATCTTTAAGTATCGTAAACGATCCGGCGTGCTGCATAATACTCGAGGGAACCGAATCTTCGATCCAGCATCTACCAGTTATAGAGCCCGATTTACCTGCGAAGTACCCGACTGAATCCCTGCGTATCATCAGGCTGCTAGTAATTTATCTAACACAAAATATTTATAAATACTATCGATAACTAAAACATTGAATTACTAAATAAAGATATACTGTATATTCAAACCCCGAAAAGGGTAAATAAATTGTGTTCTCACTTAAGGTTCGTGGATCCCGTAAGTCGACCCTGGACACAACTGAGCTACCTCAACCGACGACAAAACCACGTTACACATTGCTAGTTTCCTCCCAGGCTGGCTTAATTTTTAGCTTTAACTTCGCTATTGTCATTATTGTTTTATTCCGGGACTTGTACTCCCACAGATCCTCCATTGGATTACCGCTATACCGCGGGATATTGTAATAATTCAACATTGCTTTTGTTAAAGAGAAACGAATATACCTGAAGGAAAAATAAAAATTTTAAATGCGTTTATAGGAATATGCACCAGTATATTATAGTATTTTCATAATGAAAATTAAATTTAATTTTTATTTCTAAAGTTTTTAACACAACAAATTTCAAATTTTAATTATAAAATAAAGTGACAGTGATATACATAAATATTAAATATTTGCAAAAAAATCATCACTGGAAAAATTTGGATTAATGCGGGTTTATAACAACGACTCATGTAAGTTCTTATATGATAATTTTCTATTGGATCCTAACGTGCATTACAGAATATTTCTTATTTATTGGTCTACTAAATATTTAGTTTTCAATACGTTAGCTTACATGTTTTAAATAATAAAATGTTTCTTGTTTTCTTGTTTGAATCCATCTGAAATTATTCAAGCTTAGAAATATTTTTTATATAATACACAAATTAATATTAATCATACGTATAGTTGTTCCTTATAATTTTCGGAGTTCTAGAGAAATAATAGACAAATTTGGCATTAAAACAATATTTTAATTAGGTTTTTAAATATTAGTAGCTGAATTTAATAAATAATTAAACTATAAAATAAACTAGTTATTTACCTGAGTTTAGTTTCGTTTATTTAATTTATTTTAATATTTAATTTGTTGCAAACAAAAATTTTGTTCGTGGTGCTTAGAAATGTCACTAATTAATATTGATCCTTTGCCATATTAGGGATTTAAAATTATAAATATGGTTTACATATTTGTTAGTTATTTGTAGTTCCCTAAATATATTGTACATACTAACATACATATATGCAAATATATATTGCGTTAGTGTGTTTTTTTACAACCTAGTATTTATTTTAAATCCTTCACGTCATGTTGCAGCTTAAAGAGGATATTGTTTGCATTAGATTTATTATTTTTATGTTGTTGAAAACACACATTATTTAATGGCCCTTGTATATTGTATTATAAATATTTGGCTTATATCTGTAGCCAAGTGTAGCTTTGTGGATTACCAAATTCGGTTTTTTCGGAGATTTTAAATATACAAGGCTTATAACACAATTTGTTTTAAATGTGTTATTTAATACCTGATGTTGATTGAATATTTGTGGCAATAAATATTTTGATGATAGCAGATGAAGTGTAGAGAATTTTAACACATTTGAAAAGGATTTAAATAAACTATAAATATTTTTTGATATTTCTATAGTTAACATACATAAATAAAATTTATATTTACATAAATAAAATTTGTATAAATATCTATAAATTTTGTTGATAACAGGTAAATATTTTATGAAATTTAAAAATTGTTTAAAAGAAATAAATACAAATCTTGAACAATTTTAAAATTAAGTTTTATAAAAATGTATTAGATTACCATAAACAAATTTTTTCAACTTTTTTCAAAAATCATTAATAATTAAAAATAATATCAATTTGAAACTCATTGTTATAAAATGAAGCCTTGTCTTTATAATGCCATTTAAATTTTTAAAATTTCTCAATAATTGTAAATACTATAAAGGATTTTCTAATGTTACCTACGAATTAATATTAATCATACGTATAGTACGCCATCATTTTAATAAGGCAATTTCAAATAAAATTTTAACAAAAAATGGTCACGAATGTTCCAGGATATATTGAAAAATTATTGTAAGGTACAAAATAAAGAATAATTATATAGTTTAAAATGTCAACCAATAAAAATAATTCCTAATCCTTCCAAGGTTACTTTATATTAACCCAAATTTAACAGTCAGCAACACCAAAGTTAAATAATCAAAAGCAGCTGAAAATAACAAATATAATTCTTGGCATTAAGATAAATTTAAGCAGATAGTGGGCATTAAAAGAAATCACAACAAAAATAGGTGGACAGGATGAATAATAAATTTTATATATAAAAAATAATAAATAATTAAAGTTTAAATAGCATTTTGTAGCAGTAAAAATGAAACTTAATGCCTAAAGTCTTCATTACTCATTGATTGTGAAAAAATCTCTACGTTTCATCAACACCTGTTTGGACAAACTATTGTACCTTTACTTTGAATTTCATCACCAAGAAAACTATTTTCTTTTCCTATGTTGAACACTTTATATTCTTAAAAACATGAGCATTGAATACAAAATAAAGAAAAAGAATTAAAAGAATTCCTGTTGCAAGTATTTATTGCTTCTATGCACACCTTTGATGAAACAATACCAGAATTTTACAATTTCATTGCCAGGGTAAAGCAAATGCAAAAACCCAGCTGAGACATATTGTATGTAATTTATTTTGAACTCTACTATTGCAGAACAAAACTATTGAATTCTAAACCTATTTAAAAAGATCCAGGATAATAAAAAGTAATTAAATAAAAAAAAAAACTAAAGCAAAATTAGAATAAAATTTGTATTAACATTTATAAAATTTAATAATTTGATATTTTAAAATTTAAGTGAATAAAAACTTTATCATAAAAAATATTACCTTAAGTCTAAGCTTTAAACTACTTTTAAATCCTTTAAAATTCTTTAACGCTTTTACAAGTTATAAGCAAATTTCTGGCTTAACTTCTTAATTAATAATAATCATACGTCTAGTATAACATATTTTGTTTCAAACTAAATTTGACAGTTGTCTCTAGAAAACTAAAAAGAATTTATATCTTAAAATAAACTACAAATAGTAGATTCTCTTTGAACATGAAATAAGTTGTCTTCAATTACAAAATAAAAATATATTTTTTATTTCAAATTGTATAACTTTAAAAATAAATCAAGTGAATTATTTTGTTTTTATTCTAAATTACTACCTTAAGTCTAAACATTAAAAAACTGTTAAGATTTTTCAAGTCCTGTAAAGATTTTCAAGTTATAAGAAAATCTCTGGCTTAAACTCTTAATTCATATTAATCATACGTCTGGTGCTACCAATTTTGTTAATTCACTAATTCATATTAGTCATACGTCTTTTATAACAAAGTTTGTTTTAAGCAAATTTTAAATTTTCTCTAAAGAGAGGAAAATTTCTGGCTCAAACTCTTAATTCATATTAATCGTATGTCTAGTATTAAAAATTTTGTTAATTCATTAATTCATATTAATCATACGTCTTTTATAACAAATTTTGTTTTAAGCTAATTTTAACAGTTTTCTCTAAAGATAAGAAAATTTCTGGCTTAAGCTCTTAATTCATATTAACCATACGTCTGGTACTACCAATTTTGTTAATTCATTAATTCGTATTAATCATACGTTTTTTATAACAAATTTTGTTTTATGCAAATTTTAAATTTTCTCTTAAGATAATAAAATTTCTGGCTTAAACTATTAATTCATATTAATCATACGTCTAGTATTACAAATTTTGTTAACTCATTAATTCATATTAATCATACGTCTTTTATAACAAAGCAAATTTTAAATTTTCTCTAAAGATAAGAAAATTTCTGGCTAAAACTCTTAAATCGTATTAATCATACGTCTAGTGTTACAAATTTTGTTAACTCATTAATTCATATTAATCATACTTCTTTTATAACAAATTTTGTTTTAAACAAATTTTAAATTTTCTCTAAAGATAAGAAAATTTTTGGCTTAAAATCTTAATTCATATTAATCATACGTCTAGTATTACAAATTTTGTTAAGCCATTAATTCATATTAATCAATACGTCTTTTATACCAAATTTTGTTTTAAGCTAAAGTTTTCTCTAAAGATTTAAAAACACTCAAAGTCTAAAATATAATATACTATTAAGAATTAACAATATGAAAAACTGAAAACAGTAATTTTTTGAAGATATTTAATCTTTAAAGTTCGAAAAATATAAAAAAGCTTTTCTTTTTTTGAAATTAAAAACTTTTCAGGGTGTGTAATGGAAATTGAGTTCGAAAACCGTGACAAATGGAAATCGAAAAAATGTGTGATGTATTTGTTTTTTCGTTTTCTTTATTGATGAAAATTAGAGTAAACTCCCTTTTTATTTTATATTTTATTATAAAGTTTTAAGTGTTTCACGAAAATTATGTCCTTGGTTTTCAATAGCGCTATATCTTGTATAAGAAAAATAAAGCATTGTGCCAAATATTTTTCTTAAAATTGAACGAAATTCATTAAAACCGTTCGATTTAAAAACAATAGATTTCCATCACATGCCTGATTATTTTTGACTGAAATTATAAAATTTGTGTTATTGGTTTTTGTTTCCTGTATAAATTTTTGAAAATGATCTCTAATAAAAATGCACACATAGCTACACAAAACAGCAATTGGACATAGCATCAAATTACAGACATGACAATGGGCTCTGGCAGATTCACATATAGAAATAAAATCCCATAATTATAATTTCTTATACGAAAAAGCACTAGATATTTCAAATCAAAGTGAAACATACACCACAAAAAGTGAGCTTTTGCACACGTACAAATACGTAGGCGTTTATGTTGACAGCAATTTTAAGTGGAAAGCACATGTTGAAAGCGTAATAAAAAAGCTTCGCAAATCATCATACATGCTGTGTCACCTTAGCAACTGTTCGGCGTACAATGTACTTAGGCAAGCATACTTTTCCCTTGCAGAATACTACATAAGACAAGGAATTGCTGCTTGGGGAAGTCGCAGAATTTAATTCTAAAATCACTTTGGAAGAGCCGTCGTATAGCAACAAACACCAATATATATAATACCACTGTAAATAACACAACAAAAAATTATGCAAATCATAACAATATAACATTATCACATTTTAATCAACAAAACTTCAGCAACTCAAGAAACACCACACACACCTATGTATTAGATCGCATAACTCAACAACAGAAAATCTAAACACTGTAAATAGCAATAACATCGCAAAAGGATTAAAAGTTGCAAGTGTAAAAAGCATATTCAACAAACTAATGGCAAACGATTTCTTCAACAACAGTGAATTCCTGAAAGAAATAGATCGTGTATACAATACGAGACGTAGAGCACAAGGACGATTTATGGTCGAACGATTCTACAATGAATATGGAAGAAACACGCTAAACGTCACTTTAGCTACAAATAATGAACAAAATCCCTATAAGTATTATTAATACCAAAAATGAATTTAAAAGAAAAAAACTCATAAAAGACTTTTTTTTTTATCAATTTGCAATAAAAGTACCAATCATTTGATAATGCAAACATTTTTATTTTTATTTTTATAATGAATTAAATAGGTTTGGATATTAATTTTTAATTTACTTATCCTGCTGTTAAGCCAAAGGCTTAGCGGGTTAGAATTAAGAAATTATTGTTAACTTTTTATAAATCAATAAAAATGAATTTTAAGAAAAAGTAAGACGAATGGTTTACGATAAAGTTTTCTACAAATATTTTTGTATTTTTATTTTTCAATTATTGTTGTTTATATGCTTAAATCTACTAGTAAATCATCAATTAATGTATAATTGTTATTGTTTGGTCACTTATTAAGTAGCAGTGAACAATGTTGTTGTTATTTGATATTAAATTGTAGCAAACTATTTTTAAATAGTAGTATTTACCAAAAGATATCCAACATATATTCCACTTTTCTTTAAACCTTTATGCAATATTAATTTGCATTACATTTTAAACTATGATTCAGGCAAAAGAACAAATAAGAAAATTATAGTTTAGTGGCCTTAGAAAAAAAAATTGAATTAATTTTTAAGAGAGCACTTTTTCGTTACTTTTAAAGTGTCAATAAGTGTCAATGTAAACAGCATTCAAAGATGTTCTTAAAAAATGTTTCAAATTATTATTATTATTATTTTCTTTTGCTTTAAAACGTTGGGTATTAGTTCATATTTTTCCAAATATTTGTTACTAAAAAAAACGGTTCTAAACAATTGAAAAATAAAGTTATGCATATTTTTTTCATTAAAACGTATGTTGGTTTATATAAAAACTAAAACCAAAAGTAAAAAATTCTGTTTTGCACGATATCGTAAAAGTGACTTTTTCCTTAGGAAAAAGGCATCAAAAAATAGAGCATCTTCCAATAACAAAACTATGTCAAATTTCTTGGAAATGATCCCAATTTGTACTATTTCTGGATCACAAGTGCATTATCGTATTGACTTATTTAAAAGTTTTTGGTTTGCTGGGATATTTATATGCTATAAAATTATATATTGTTTCCGCCCGGGATCGAACCGGGGGCCTTCCGCGTGTGAGGCGGATGTGATAACCACTACACTACGGAAACTATAAATATACTAAATCTAAAAAGAAATTTTAATTAAATGTAAATAATTAATTCACTCGTTCATTATTAAACCAAATTTAATCGTATTAGTATCATCTCTTAATCAATATTAATCATACGTCCAGTATAGTCTAAATATTTTTAAAGTAATTTGACCATTTCTATTATATAAAAAACTTCCAAAATCTTTTCAGTAGTAAATTAAATAAATAATTTTATAGTTTCCGTGGTGTAGTGGTTATCACATCCGCCTAACACGCGGAAGGTCCTCGGTTCGATACCGGGCGGAAACATGACTTGTTTTTTTTTCTTAAAATAAATTTCAAAATTAATTGTACTTTAACCATTAAAGGATTTATTTTATAATTAGAAACAAAATTAATTTAATAAGCTTACTAGAGAATTACACTATAAATATATTTATTTAATTTGCTATTGCAAAGATTTTTGAAGTTTTTTATATAATAAAAATGATCAAATTAGTTTAAAAATATTTAGACTATACTTAGCGTATGATTATTATTAATTAAGAGGTTTTACTAGATAATCGCTTCTATAGGAAAATTTAATATCTAATTAAATATAAAAAAATTATTCAACTAAACTATAAAACTATTCAACGGAAACTATAAAATTATTTATTTAATTTGCTATTGAAAAGATTTTGGAAGTTTTTTTTTTAATAAAATAGAAATGATCAAATTACTTTAAAAATATTTACGCTATACTGGACGTATGATTAATATTAATTAAGAGGTTTTACTAGATAATCATTTATAGGGAAATATTAATATCTAATTAAATATAAAGAAAATATTGAAGCTCTCCGATGTTAATAGCATTAAACCAACAATTTAACTTTAAATTCTTTCTAAGAAAAAAATATTGATGTTTCCGCCCGGTATCGAACCGAGGACCTTCCGCGTGTTAGGCGGATGTGATAACCACTACACCACGGAAACTATAAAATTATTTATTTAATTTGCTATTGAAAAGATTTTGGAAGTTGTTGTTATATAATAGAAGTGATCAAATTACTTTAAAAATATTTATGCTATACTGGACGTATGATTAATATTAATTGAGAGGTTTTACGAGATGATCACTTATATGAGAAATATTAATATCTAATTAAATATAAAGAAAATATTGAAGCTCTCCGATATTAATAGCATTAAACCAACAATTTAACTTTAAATTATTTCTAAGAAAAAAAAAATTGATGTTTCCGCCCGGTATCGAACCGGGGACCTTCCGCGTGTTAGGCGGATGTGATAACCACTACACCACGGAAACTATAAAATTATTTATTTAATTTGCTATTGAAAAGATTTTGGAAGTTGTTGTTATATAATAGAAGTGATCAAATTACTTTAAAAATATTTATGCTATACTGGACGTATGATTAATATTAATTGAGAGGTTTGACTAGTTAATCACGTATATGGGAAAATTTAATATCTAATTAATTATAAAGAAAATATTCAAGCTCTCTGATATTAATAGCATTAAACCAACAATTTAACTTTAAATTCCTTCTAAGAAAAAAATTTTGATGTTTCCGCCCGGTATCGAACCGGGGACCTTCCGCGTGTTAGGCGGATGTGATAACCACTACACCACGGAAACCATAAAATATCTCAGTTAAATTTCTGGGAAATTTTCTTTATAATAATAATGGTTAAAATATGTTTAAAACTATCTTGTCATACTGAACGTATGATTAATATTAATTAAGAGTTTATGTAAAGAAATTGCTTATAAATTTGTTAAATATAAAGAATTATAGAAATACTAATATTTTCTAAAGCTAACACTTTATACTAGAAATATTTTGAACAAAAAAGTTATTTCCTACTTTATATTAGTTAAAAAAAATTTATCTAAAATTATTATTTTATACTTGCCCAAAAAATTTTACACAGTTCAAGGAAATATATATTTTTTAATGTGTTTGTTTGCTTGTAATTGTATATCTTTTTATAAATCCATACATAGGTCTTAAGTATAGGTTTAACTACTGAAAATATGATTTTACTGAGCTTTAATATTAATCTTCTTTATAAGGTCTCTTTTAGGGCTTTAATTGTATTAAAAAGCCTTACAAACATTTTTGATTTTATATCGAAGCTCTGCAATGAAGTCATTTCAAAGCTTTACTCGTATTTCGATTTCGATTTAGCATTTCTGGAGCTACAATCAAAGGTATTTTGTCTTTTAAAAGCCTTAATCATTAGCTTTTATTAAGTGTTTTTGAATTTTCATTCATAGTACTTTATAAAGTCCATTTGGGTGATAAATTGTAAGTCTTTGTAAAGTTTTTCTGGAGAAGTTTTTTTTAAGTGTCATTCTCTGGAAAGCATTGGATTAAAGCGTTAAATAAAAATATTCTTAATATATAGTGTTCTTGAAATAGAAATTTAAATATTTTATGATCAAAGAATATTTAGAAATTAATATTAATCATAAGTACAATGTGGTTGGTTTTTTAGGCCACATTTTTTTAGATTTTTTCTATATATTTTTAAATAAGATAAATTAGAAACAAGTACTTATATACAACATCAACTTTATTTTTAGGAAATTTCATAGACAAAGTTTGCTAATTAAATATTTGTGTTATAATTAGTTTTGAATAATCTTAATAGTAGTTCCTAAATTCTTAGCTTTAATTTTTATTTAAAATTTTTAATATCGCATATTAGCTACCCGAGTTGCTAATAATTATTTAATATGACCTAAGTATTAATATCAATCATGCGTTTAATATGGCAGAAAAGCTAATTATCAATAATTATATAACTTGACCTACGTAATAATATTAATGATTAAATTTTACAATTTAAAGGCATTTGTTTTCTAATAAAACAAAAATGTTAGCCCAGTGATGCTAAAAAAGAGAATATACATAGTTTTTAAAAAAAGACTACACCGTTTATCTATAAACTTAAGATATTTAAAATCTTAAATATTTAAAATTCTCTACAATTTTTTTTCTTAGATAAATTTTTATTATTAATATAATATTATTATATATATATGAAAGCCTAAGGTCTAATCATTTATATGCCTTGGAAATTTAAAAAATCGTTTAACAATTATCGAAATTATAGATAATTCTTTAATATGACCTCTGAATTAATATTAATCATACGCATAGTGCGACAAAATTATTAAAAACTTATTTCTAGATCTATTAAGATAAATTTTCTTAAGTAAATTGTGAATTTTAATAATAAAATAGTAGAAAAGCTGCAGTTGGAAATTATGAAAATTTTTAAAATGCTGTTGATTTCCTTGCTGCCCTTGTTTTTATGTGGTTACATACATATATGTGGTTGTATACAAGTTTTTGTATGTCTGTAGTAATAAATGGATCTGTCTGTTTATCCATAAATTTAAGATATTTAAATTTTTAGATATTTAAACTTCTCTAAAATTTTTCATTTAGATAAATTTCTATTATTAATATAATGATTATATATTATCGCCTAAGGTCTTATCATTTATATGCCTTAGACATTTAAAAAATCGGTTAACAATTATCCAAATTGTATATAATTCTTTAATATGACCTTTGAATTAATATTAATCATACGCATAGTATGGCAAGATTATTCAAACCCAATTTCTAAATCTATTAAGATAAACTTTCTCCAGTAAATTGTGAATTTTAATAATAAAGTAAAAGAAAAACTTTAGTTGGAGAAAAACATTACGAAAAATACTGTTGATTTCCTTGCTGCCCTCGTTATTATGTAATTACATACATATATGTGATTATATACAAGTTTTTGTATGTCTGTAGTAATAAATGGCTCTGTCTGTTTATTGAAAAACTTAAGATATTTAAAATTTTAAATATTTAAACTTCTCTACAATTTTTCTCTTAGATAAATTTCTATTATTAATATAATAATTTTATATTATCGCCTAAGGTCTTATCATTTATATTCCTTAGAAATTTAAAAACTCGGTTAACAATTATTCAAACTATATATAATTCTTTAATATGACCTCTGAATTAATATTAATCATACGCATAGTGTGACAAAATTATTCAAAACCAATTTCTAAATCTTTTAAGCTAAACTTCCTCCAGTAAATTGTGAATTTTAATAATAAAATAGTAGAAGAGCTACAAATGGAAATTATGAAAATTTTTTAAATGCTGTTGATTTCCTTACTGCCCTCGGTTTTATGTGATTACATACATATATGTGGTTATGTACACATTTTTATATGTTCGTAGCAATAAATGGGTCTATCTTTTTATCTAAACAGATTAACCATAAACTTAAGATATTTAAATTTTTAAATATTTAAATTTCTCTACAATTTTTCTCTTAGAAAAATTTCTATTATTAATATAATGATTATATTTTATCGCCTAAGGTCTTATCATTTATATACCTTAGAAATTTAAAAAATCGGTTAACAATTATCCAAGTTATATATAATTCTTTAATATGACCTCTGAATTAATATTAATCATACGCATAGTGTGACAAAATTATTCAAAACCAATTTCTAAATCTTTTAAGCTAAACTTTCTCCAGTAAATTGAGCATTTTAATAATAAAATAGTTGAAAAACTACAGTTGGAAATTAGAAAAATTTTGTTGATTTCCTTGCTGCCCTCGTTATTATGTAGTTATATACATATATGTGGTTATATACAAGTTTTTGTGTGTGTAATAATAAATGGGTCTGTCTGTTTGTCTAGTTTTTTCTTTTTTTTACTTTTTGTTGTGCATTTAAGTATAAGCACTTGTCTGCATGTATTTGTCTACGTCGGTTTTTTTTCTAAAAAATATATATATATATATATATATATATATATATATATATATATATATATATATATATATAATAAAACACTAACCAACAACACATACGCCAAACAAACCGCTTAAAAGGAAGAGCAGTGGAACTAGCCAAAAAGGTATCACTATGGAAAAAATAAAATACATAAAACACTACAGATAGTAAACCGACAAAATGCTTTTTTTTAAGTTTATATCCTTCAAAAAATAGAAAAGAGAATAGTTGCATGGTAGATTTAAAAATGAATATGCAGGTTAATATGGCCACTGTCGGTATATAGTATTTTACTTAAAAAGATACAAGCGAAAAAAAAGAAAAAAATTAAATTTTTTTATGAAGTATTTTGCTATTCTTAACATGGAATGTGTGGCATATACATATCAGCAACAACAAGAACAATATTATAGTAAATATTTTATGGCAGACAGTAATGAAAAACATACCGATAAAGGAAAAGTTTAAACACTTACAGGATCTAAGAAAAAATTTTCTGGTAAAAGTTGTTATTTTTAAGGTTATTAACTTGTAAAAAAACACTGATTCAAATTTTTAAGGAAAAAATAAGTTATGAAATATTTGAACTAGCATTTATTATTTTTTTAATATTAACGATTATTAAATTTATATGAATAATCGATTATTCGTAAGTTTTTTTTTTTGTAATATTTGTATACTCCAGGAATATGAAATGGCTCTTCGACATAGTGATTAAGTCCATACTTATGTATGGAGCGATAGCTTGGTGGAAAGAAAGAAATCCACCCACATTGGAATTTTTAATACGATTCTGCGTAGTTTAGCGCTAGTCATAATAGGAGCGCTTTGTAAAACTCCACGAAAAGAATTATTTGTTCTAATGAACTGGCTACCGGTGGAACTTATGGACGAACAGATCATCATTATGTCGGCGACTAAGCTTAGGACTGTAAGTGCATGAATTTGGAAATCCTAGAACGGATTCCATAATAGCATTTCCTACAATATTGATTATTATATTCCCATACCCTTTCTTGGCTGATACTTTTCAGTATCAATCTAGACTGCTCCGGAATTAGGAGCTGGTTTAGTAAAGGTTTATACTGATGGGTCCAAATCTGCTGAGGGAGTTGCAAGGGGTCTATATTGCTTTTTATAGGAAAAACATCTCCTTCGAATTCCAAATTACTGCAGCATTCTTCAAGTAGAGATCTCGACCGTAAAGAGGGCGTACAGATACAGTCAAATCGCCATTAAATCGCTCACGGTTGTCGTTTAAATATCCAGGCTGGTACATGAATGCCGGACATCTCTGAACAAAATGGCAAGACTCTCAAACCTGGAGCTGGCCTGGGTTAGGGCTCATTCAAACATCCCGGATAATCTAGCCAAAAGTGGCTCCCTTCTTCGATATGATGATATGGATCAACTGATTGGGGTACCGCTTTCGCCCTGCAGATCAATAATTCTGCAAAACTTATTGAGGATTGCACAATGCAACTACATGCTCAATCTCGAAACAAATAAAGATCTCTTATGATAAATCTCGATCTAAGATTATCGTCCCTCCCTCGTCACAGGCCATTGTATTACTGGTGCGTAGGCTAGGAGACTAGGACTCCCTTTTAACGACTTCTGTAGAAGTTGTCACGATAAGGAAGAGAAGAAAATGGTCTAGAATTTGTTAAGCCACTGTCTCATTGCTAATTTTGGCAGTTCATTCTTGCATGAATCATCAGATCTCTCTGATATTGATATAAGCTGGATCAATTCTTTCATACATGCGTTGGGCTGGTTCGATTCGAACGCTGTTATGAACACGTGAATTACAAACATCTGTTCCCTCAATGTTTCACAATGGTGCCCCATTGGATGCAAGTGAGCTATCTCCTATTGATTAGATAGCTGTCCACTGAACCTATTTTAATATTTATATATCAAAATATTTAATTTTGAGTAATAGTTTCACAAAAATACTGTTAAAATGTTAAATTAGACAATTTAGTTTCTATACGTATGATTAATATTAATTATGATGTAAAGTTAAATAATTTCTTACTATTTTCAGAATTTTTAAGATAATTTTGTTATTTAATGGAAATATTTATCGCAACCTACAATAATAATCTTTCATTAAATAACTTAGTTTTGAAGGAAATTAAAAAAGGATTATAAATAACTTTTCTAAATAACATGTATTGCAAAAGAGATTAAAATTATATAAAAATAAAATTATAAAGAATTTTTTATAAACAATTTATCTTATAAAATCGAATTTATTGTATAAGATTAGAAAATAAAAACTTTTATTAAAAATAAGTCAAACAAGAGTGATAACAATTTAATTATAACTTATTATAATGAACGTATGATTAATATTAATTAAGAGGTCATATTAGAAAATTGTTTATAATTTTCACAGGCGTTAAGAAAATTTTATCATTTAAAAAGAATATAAATAGTCAGATTTGAGATTATTTTATCTAAATTTCTAATACAAATAACAAAATAATAAATACACATTATTGTAGTCCTTATATTTGATTAAAAAAGAATATAAGTAGGGTAGAAAGTTTGCTAAAACTGGTCGGCAAAAAGAGACCAATAGGTAAACTTGATGGATTATGATATGCCAAATGTTAATAAACTTTCAGTTTTTTTCCATCAGGTCCTGAATTCCTTTTTATGGAAGTGTGTATTAATTCGCCCATAATAAGGCTACTAAACGAGTATATTTCACTATAACTCAAGAATGATGTACACGATTGATATATATAATACACCAAATAATGCAGACTAAAAATTTCTTTAAGCTACCCAAATATCATTTTTTATAAGCTCAATATTTTTGGAGTTCTTTAGAAATTAGTGTTCGATTATTTTTTTTGCAAAATTTAAATTTTTTTTTCTTAAAAGTTCTTTTAAAAAGTGTAAACACCAAAAATGTTTTTCCTTTTTTAACTTTAATATAAAGGTAGTAGTGCTACGAATAAAATAAGTCATGTATTATTAAAATTGATGCACAAATCTTAATTTTATTCACAGTTAAGTGATAATGAATATAAATACCTACAATTAAGTGGAGCTACACTGGTGGGTAAAAGAAGGAAAAAACATTTTTCTTCTATAAAAAAAATAAGTAGATTAGATGGAATTGAATGAACTAAAAAATATTCTGTTTTCACTTTTTTTCTATCGCGTACTATTTTTTTATGGGCATGACTAATATCACACTAGTAAAACTCCAAAACGGTTTGATCAATTTAAACTATAATTCAAGAAGCGCTTGTATAATTTAGATAAATGATACACCAAATATGTAGACTGAAAATATTTCACTCTTTTTCCTATTTTACAATATTTGATAGCTGTTTCATCAAACAAAAAATATCAAACAATTGTGCGTATTATGAATAAAGAATCTAATCTGTATTTAGTTGCAAAAATTGCGCGAAAACACGATGAAATATTGCATGTCAAATATTTGCGTAATCTGAAATTAGCAAATATTTGATGTGACTGAAATCTTATATAAATTCATTTAATAATTGCCGTCAAAAAATTTATTTTAGTTGTGTGTTTAATCAAATAATATTTTCCCCTTTCTTCTATTTTAAAATATTTGATAGCTGTTTCATTAAACAAAAAATATCAAATAATTGTGCGTAACATGATTAAAAATGAACTCTGTATGTAGTTGCAAAAATTGTGCGGAAACATGATGAAATATTTCATGTAAAATATTTGCATAATCTGAAAATAGCTTAAGATTTTGTTATAAATTCATTTAATAATTGACGTCAAATAAATTCATGATAGTAGTGTGTTTAGTCAAATAATATTTTTCCCCTTCTCGTATTTTACGATATTTGATAGCTGTTTCATCAAACAAAAATATCAAATAATTGTGCGTAGTATGAAAAAAACAACTCTGTATTTAATCGCAAAAAGTGCGTGAAAAATACGATAAAATATTTCGTTTCAAATATTTTCCTAATGTGAAATTAGCTTAAGATTTTTTTATAAATTCATTTAATAATTGACGTCAAATAAATTCATGCTAGTAGTGTGTTTAGTCAAATAATATTTTTCCCCTTCTCGTATTTTACGATATTTGATAGCTGTTTAATCAAACAAAAAATATCAAATAATTGTGCGTAGTATGAACAAAAAAACAACTCTTTATTTAATCGCAAAAACTGCATGAAAAACACGATAAAATATTTCGTGTCTAATATTTGCCTAATGTGAAATTAGCTTAAGATTTTGTTATACATTCATTTAATAATTGACGTTAAGCAAATTTACGGTAGTTTTGTGTTTAATCAAATAATATTTTTCTCCTTTTTGTGCTTTACAATATTGATAGCTGTTTCATCAAACAAAATATATCAAATAGTTGTGCGTAGTATTATTAAAAATCAGCTCTGTACTTAGTTGCAAAAATTGCGCGAAAAGAAGATGAAATATTTCATGTCAAATATTTGCGTAATCTGAAATTAGCTTAAGATTTTGTTATAAATTCATTTAATAATTGACGTCAAATAAATTCATGATAGCATTGTGTTTAGTCAAATAATATTTTTCCCCTTCTCGTATTTTACGATATTTGATAGCTGTTTCATCAAACAAAAAATGTCAAATATCTATTCTGTATTTAGTTGCAAAAATTGCGCGAAAACATAATGAAATATTTCATGTCAAATACTTGCGTAATCTGAAACTAGCTTAAGATTCTGTTATAAATTCATTAATAAATTGACGTCAAATAAATTTAAGGTATTTGCGTGTTTAATCAAATAATATTTTTCTCCGTTTTGTGCTTTACAATATTTGATAGCTATTTCATAAAAAAAAAAAAATATCAAATAATTGTGCGTAGTATGAACAAAAAATCAACTTTGTATTTCGTGTCAAATATTTGCCTAATCTGAACTTAGCTTTAGTCAGAGAGAGTTTAATTTATTTGTTTCTTTAGTTTTACATTTTAAATTTATATTGTGTTTTCAGTAGAAGAGAGAATAAGGTTTGCAATTTAGTTTAAATCCAACCTTCCAAGAAAATTTTTTTCCCAAAAGTTCTTGTCTTGTTGTAATATATTTTCGTGGTTTCTTTTTAACTTAAGTGTATAAGAAATATTTTATCGTGGTTGTCGATATTTTCTGCAAAATAAAATAAAAAAAATTTCAAAACTATAAATTGTAAACAAGACCCCAGTGGGAAATGAAAATGTAGACAAAATAATATACAACAAGGATTTTAGAATTAGTACTAATGATTACTAATTATTACTAATACGTAACGTATACATACATATTATATGCTAGGCAATTTGTTGCTAGAATAACAGATATGTTTAAAATCTTGATGATATTTTGAAAACATTGAGGATTATTATTATTATTATCATTATCATTGTTATTATAATTTTTTGCAATAGTTTGTCATTTGAGTGAACTTTTTTGAAATCTACATACAGTTACGGACAAAAAAATAGAGTCAAATATAACTACTTTTAATTTTTGAATTTTGGACGAAGTTTTATGTAAAACAACAGAAATTTTAGTGTTAAATCTTTTTGAATACATTAAGTTATAAACCTATCAAAAATATCCTTTCACATTATTTCTATAACGGTACATGATCTCAAATGTAAATTGTCCTTTTTCAGTGCGGAAAAAATAGGGTCAGAAGTAAAATCGTCAACATTTTCAAAAAATTTTGTAAACTTTTTTTCGAAAGTTTACATATTTTAAATCTTCATAATGATATTATTTGTATCGACAGGCATCCATAAAATATGAGCGTCAAAAATATGGGGAAATCGAAGGACCAAGCAAATTTTTTTGTACAGAAGTTGAACGGTATAGTTAGATAATTTTTTTTTCAATTAATAGGCAGTATTTACGCACAGTGGCTCAGAATCGTTTTTCAACGGCCAAAACTCTATAACTTTTGTATCTGTTGAGATATTTTAGATTTTTTTATGATGAATTTCTTGAATTTTTCTCCAGTTTAAATTTCATTAAAATCGGTTCAACAGTTGTTGGCTAAACTTAAATATTTAATTTTTTTGTAGCATTTAGTATGAAAATGCGGATTCTTTGTTTTTTTGAATCAGCTTTATTTATAAAAAAAAGTTATAAGTAGATAAAAAAAAACATTTTAATAATACCCAGGGTAATTTTGCGAACAGGTTCTCAGTTTATCAATTCTAGAACAGGTTCCACTAGAATCGGTTGTGTTGGGACAAAAAAAAGAAAAAAAAAAAAATTACGATTTTTTAAAGTTTATTTAGTTTTTTATTTAAATAACTTTAAGGACACAAATTTTTATTTTTTTTATTAGCTAAATGTTTTTTAATATTTATTTTATTTTTCACTTAAATAACAATAAAAGAAAATTATAGTTATTATTAATTCGATGGGATAATATTCTATATTTAGTTCTATATTATTTCTGTCCTCTAGCAGGTCTTTTTTTCTTCATCTAAGTCCCGATGTTCTACTTTCCATTGATTTCAAATGCTAGACATGAGCTAATCTGGCGTTGCCAGTAATATATTAGATAGATATTAATTTATAGAATTTCGTAATATTTTTCTGGTATTATGCTCTTTATAAAATCTGTAATCCATTTTTCCTGGGCTTCCTCCGATAGTTCTCCAAGTGGTAATAAATGATGCTTAAATGATATCAACTTTTGTGAGTTGTTTCTGTGTTTGAAATTGATATTGAGTTGAATATTTTTGCTTTCGATTTCTTCACTGATATCCTTAAAGTTCTGCTTTTTATATCCTTTGCTACAGTTGTCAAATGATTTTGTTGATCTCCCAAGATTGTTTTGGTTTCTACTTTCTACAGATACTTGGACAGTAAGTCCGCCTTTTAACCAGTTTTCAAAGCTAGTATTGAATCTTTGTTTACTACATCTAACTTTTCTCTAGCATTTTACTAAGTTTTTGACAAAATCAATTATTTTATTTTCCAAGTCTATTTGTATTTCGATGCTGCATGAATATAAGTTTACTTTTTTTGAACGTGACTTAGAATATCTTCCCGCTTTTTGTTTTTAAAATACTGTTCCGTTAATTCTTTATAGAAACAACAAAATTTATCAATTTGGAGAGCCCTTTAATGCCATTAATTCACTTCTAAATTCGCTAAGAATTTAAATTACTTCTAAGAATATGACAAGACAATTAGTAAAAACTAAATTTATTCAAAATACTCTTTTGGAAAGCCCTGGTCTTACAATCCACATATAGTAACAAATATTTATTTTATAAATGAATTACAAATATTAAATTGTATCAGAAAACTTTCGTAGGGATAAAAAAAATATGGAATTGGAAACTTTTTATATCCCCTTTACAATTAAGTGATAGTAATATTAGTCAGGTCGATAACTCAGTATCAGCGAGCTTAAGAATGATCTTATAGAGAAATAATATTTCCTCCAATTGTATTCTTAGATTACCAGAAAATTATGTTTCTAGTAGATTTTGAATTGACTTAATGGAATTAAAAGTTCCCTAAATGCTACAATTTGTTTAAGATTTTCTGTACTATAGGAGCTTTATTTACATTAAACCTTTCTAAATTACTCTTAGTACTGCCTTTTAATTAAAACTAAAATTATTTAATTGTAAAAATCGGTGTCGGTACTTAACATTTGTTCGAACCTTCGATTTTTCCAATATTTTTGACGATATTATTCTATAGATCCTTTTTGTTAATAATTCTTAGAATTAAAGCTTACTTACGGTTCTTATATATTTTCAGTTTCTAATTGTTCACATTGTTATCGAGATTTAAATAAGTAAAGTTTTCTAAAAAACTTTGCAAAAATTTTAAAACAAATTTTGACGAATTTACTGCTGATCCTCTTTTTTGTGCGCACTGAAAAAGAACAATTTGCGGTTGGAATGACATACCGTTTTTATATAGGTTTATAACCCAATGCATTCGCAATGGTATTACAGACTTTACTGGTTTATGTTTCAATGAAACCAAAATAGAGAAGACACCAGGAATGCTGATGAAGTGTGTAGAGGCACAGAAAATATGTATTACATTCTGCTAGTGTCTAATTATAGTTCACAAACTCTGCTTTATTACTGCAAAAAACAGAGACAACAAGGTAATTTACGATTGCAAACTTGTTTAAGATCCTTCGAAACTACTACTGGAACCACATCTATAACAGCGTTTACGACGCTACTTGCAATATATCTTTTACTTGTCCCAAACGCCTGGCGCTGCTAATTGAGTCCCTCAAAATTGCACCCAGTTCAAGGAGGGCGCTATGTTTAGGTTTCAACGAAACCAAAATAGATAAGACAACATGAATGCTGATGAAGTGTGTAGCAGCACAGAGAATACTGAGAATGCTGGTGTCTAAACAAACTCTGCTTCGGTACTGTCAAACAGAGATAACAAGGCAATTTACGATTTCAAACTTGTTTATATTGTTTTGCTTAATTTTTTTTTAGAAAACTCAAAAATTTTAAAATCAATATACTTGACACTATTTTAATGTCCTTGACTGTTCATACATTAATTTCCGTATTTTATGAAAATATATTACAATAAAACTATTAATATTTTTATCAACATATAGCTAGAAAATTTAAATCTTGGTATTTATTTAATAATAATTTTTCCTTTAAAAATATAAAAAAGTTTCGTTACATAGATTTCCAACAATGTGCCTTTTAAGCTAACTGCTTTCTAGATAACTTTTTCCTTTTTAATTACTCGTATATATTTTTTTAACTTTATATTTCGTAGAAATTCCTAATGGTTTTCTTTAAAGATTTTTTACACAACCATCGGAAAATAATAGCAGAAAACCACATGGTTTATAACAGTTTGAAATCGATACTATGTGGTATATATTACTTATAGTTAGAATTTTAGTTCATGCTTTTGCTACTCTTTCATAGCACGTAGGATGATGTCTGGTTAAAAATAACTATAATAGTTTTTTAATATCAATAGTATTTATTGTATTTTATAATCGATGTAATACAATTTATAAGATTTAAACAACCATATTGAATAAGTACTAAACAGCTTCATAAAAACCGCAGTATTATGGAAAAATCACAAATTATAATAAATTTAAAAATTCTTTATTGTTAGGAAGAAATATTTTCAGCCACATTCAAAATAAAAAAATGTATGCTCTTAACGAGTAACTAACTTTTTTGTATGAAATTTCCTTAAAAAAAGTTAGATACTCGTTAGAAAACGTACATACATTTTTTTTGATTTTAAATAAGGATTTTTTGTTTTTTTTTTGAAAATTTGGTATTTTGTTTAAAAAAAGAAATGATAAACTTTTATAGTTTTATGAAAAAAAGCTTATACAGAGTGAGTAAATATTTTAATATTTTGGAAATAAATCTATAATTTTTAATGGCTATAATACACAAATCAGTATAAACAGATACAGAACAGTGGTTCCAAAACGCCTTTTTTTTTGGAAATAATTAAGTAACTTGTGATCTGTTGAAGGTATCTGAATAAAATTTGACAAGGTCAGAGGTGGGGTGCTTTTAAGTTGATTTGGAGGAGTACAATATTCCATCAAGTCACGGGGCTAGTGGGTGGACCTCTAAAGTTGGTTATGTCAGGTGTGTCAGTTTTTCTTTTTCTTAATCGTCGTGATTTCATTTATGATTTTTTTAAAAAGAAATTTTAAATTTACATAGTTCCTATAAATCTCTACAAAAAATGTGCATACTTATGCTGCTTACCTTTTTTTGCTTAAGAGATATTTAGATCGAAATAATTTTTCGCTCATTTTTGACCTTGTTTTTTTTTGGTATTCCCTTAAATTTGACGGGCTTAATTTGGGTTCAAAAATGTATTTCAAATATTCACCAGATTTCTTATAAAATTCTAAATAATACCACTGCAAGAGGCATATAAATATATGGTTTCAATAAAAAGTTATATTAGTCTGAAATTTAAACTTTTTTTTAAGAAAATCTACATTTTTGTGGTTTTTTCCAAAAAGTGGTAATATTTTTTTTACTATTTTCACTTATAAAATTTATTTTTTGTTCTGTGTTATATAATTTTTTTTATGCTTGCATTAAAATTTTGGAAATTGGTGTTCACAAAAATTGGACTTTTGGCCAATGAAATCAATTTCTGAGCCACCGTGCGGCGCACTATATGTTGAGTGAATCTTTTTTATAGATAATGATGCTTTATTTTATTCACTTTTATCTGGAATCAATTACTTTTCCAAAATTTTCAATTAATACCCAGTTTTCCCAATTTCACCCCTCTGTGTGGTAGTTGGTATGGACTTTAATAGGTTCTGTACCGTAACTTTAATTACTTTCAAGTGTTTCTCCATCTTTTGGCTTACTATTTAGGCACCACCTTGGCTAAGTGTGTTTCTCAAACGTGGAAGTACTAAAACCAAGATCTGATTTTATTAGGTTCTGCACCGTAACTTTATTATTATTTTTTTTGAATGTTTCTCCATCTTTTGGCTTATTATTTGAGGACCTCCCTAGCTTAGCTTTATTTGGATCTTGAGTAAGTGAACGTAGACATAAAGAAAAAAGTAATGTTTAGGGTGAAATATTCCTTAATGTGCTAAGTATCTAACACCAAGATGATTATCCTTTTCAAATGTAGAAGTAAAAACCAAGAACCTTACATTAAATTAAATCAAAAATTAAATAATCATATAAGCTTAAAATTTTTAAATTGTAATTCCTTTTAATATCTTAACTAAAATAGTCTTTCTTTTACATTTAATTAATATTAAAAGTCTCTCTTATCAAACACTTAAATATTCTCTTAATATTTTGAGCTTGTAAAATTAATTAACCCAACATTAACTTCTATATTATAGTAAGTAGAATACTTAACTAATTTTGTGTGTATATATATGTGTATACTTGTAGCAGGTGGAACTTTCAAATACAAAATAGCTTAAGGCCATTTTGTGGTTAATATCAAAATACTTCATGCATGTGTGAGTATGACTTATAGACAATATGTAAGATGTGGATTTTAATCAAAACCAAACAATTTAATTTAAAGTTAAGTAATATAAATTGATTAAATTAAAATTTTGTACAAATGAACTGAATGGGAACGTTTTACATCTTTGACCACACTTATAATATACACATTTAGCCGAATTTGCTTGTCCTATTTCTGATTGTTCATCTTGGTAATTTTCAATATCAGTTTCAGAAATTTCTTTTTAAAATATATCGTCATATGGTTCCCAATCAGTAGTATGGTCCTCAAACCATGAGTATTTAGAAACATCTACTTTTTGAGTATTCTTCACCTTGGGAATATTCCTTACGTTCGAACTCCAACAAATTTAAAAAGAATTGCTGATGCACAGTGGTCCCAAAATGCTTTCTTTTGGAAATAATTCTGTACCTTATGAAACGTTGGAGATATTTAAATAAAATTTCACATGTTCATACCTGAGGTATTTTCAAGTAGATTTGGAGAAGAATAGGCTTCTTACGGGTCATGGGGTTAGAGAGTAGACCTCCAAATTCTTCACTGCAGGTATGTAGTTTTTTTTAGTTCGCCAAAAATTTATTTATTTGTGACTTAAATTTAAGCAAAATTTACATATAAATAGTCCTTGTAAATCTCTACAAAAAATCAGGCTTATATATGTAAGTTATCCCTTTTAGTTTAAGAGATACTTCGTTCGAAGCTAATTTTAGACCCATTTTTGGCCTCTTTTTTATACTTGGGGTCTTCCAGAGGTATGTGACATTGATTTTTTCGAGATTTCCCAATAATTAATAATATCCTTCCTCTAAAAGGGACCATTCTAACTTTGGTAGCAAAATTTGCAACGATTGGTTTATTGAAAGAGAGATTCCAGGGCATTCAACTATGAATTGAGGAACGCTGTACATGGATGGAATTCAATTAGTTATTCTTGGTTAAAAACAAAATAATATAAATCTACCAAATCGATGTTATGCTTTTGGAATTTTTCTTATCTCATCGCTCAAATTAAATCTAATGTATGTATGTATGTATGTATGTATGTATGTATGTATGTATGTACGTATGTATGTATGTATGTATTTATGTATGTGAAAGAAGAATTGTAAATTTGGCCTCTTGGATATACATCAACTAGCAAAACTGCAGTGACATCTTTATAAAGCTATTTTCTACATATAATTGATACTTTAGGTTAGGTTCTTAGGGCAGCTGTCTAGTCAATAAGAGACAGTTCACTAAATCAATTGGAATAAACCTTAGGATTCACCACGTGATATTTCATTCAAATACATCCAGTAGTTCTAAAGTTACAGAAATATTTCCAAAAAAATTAATTTTGGGACCAACGTGAAACATTCCTAATATATTATTTTAATTATTTATTTTTCAATAATATTTCATAACCTAGCCTTTTGGCCATAATCGGTCACAAATTTCTACTAACATATAAATTTCTTTTTAAGAAAATATACTTTGTAGACGATTTTTTATATAGCACAAGAAGAAGTATTGAAATTGGTTGAAATCGGTCCATTGTTTCACTTACCATCTCTAACATACGAATATTGAATTAACAATAGATAATATTGGTATATTATCACATTATACACGGAGTGTTCCGCTATCCCTATCGCAATGAAATAAAAATAAAAATTTATTTTTAAGATAATAAAATAAAAATAGAAATATTAGTAGAAACATTTAACAATTGTAACTAATCAAATACCGAATCAATTAAAGTACATAAATTCTTTTCCAACATATTTTTCTTTTTTATCTTTTACCAATTTAAATATATCATAGATACTAATTTTTCTACGAAAAATTCAAAATATCGGTTAAATACAAAGCAAAACATGAGCTTAAAGAAATTTACTCTAATTTTATCTCTCCTAAAATTCTTTAAAGCAGAGGGGGGAAGAAAACTTTGTGTAACTTTAATAAATCACATCTGTCTTGGCTATTTTCTTTGAGTTTTTCCGTTTAGATGATTTATATATTTTGGCGTTTTTTTCGATTTGGCGATTTTTTCGTTTTGTAGATTTTTTTTGATTTGGCGATTTCTTTTCATTTTGACATTTTTCCGTTTAGGCGATTTTTTATTTTGGCACTTTTTTGTTTTGGGTTTTTTTCGTTTTTAGTGATTTCTTCCCGTTTAGGCGATTTTTCCCATTTGGTGGTTTTTTCAATTTAAGAATATTTATTTTTTTCATTTTGACGATTTTTTTTGTGTTGGTGATTTATTATTATTATTATTATTATTATTATTATTATTATTTTTTTTTGACGTCTTTTTCTTTTTGGCGGTTTTTACCATTGTGAGGATTTTTCCGCGTTTTGGCGATTTTTTCTCCGTTTAATCGTTTTTTTCTCGGATAATCGTTTTTTTCTCGGATAATCGTTTTTTTATTTAAGCGTTCTGGCCGATTCTTGTCCATTACTTTTTTTACTATTTTTCCTTGTTTTGGTATTTTTTTAATTTTAGCGATTTTTGGTGTTTTACAATACTATCAATTAGATGAGAAAATGAGAATGAGAAAACATTTTTCTAACCGTACATTTTTTGTTTTATTAAAATCGAATATATACTGTGAGCGTAAAAGTGATTACAGGAAAAGTACAGGACCATGGATCTCTTAAAATATCACCTATCGAAAATCACTTAAACTGTTAATAATAATACACATACAGATTATGATTAATAGATAAAGATAAGACAAAGATAAAGATAAGATTTGGTACAAATATGTCTTATATAAGCAGAAAGCACAGTATGAAATTTTAGTAGGTTCGTTCCACAATTGACCATGGCTCTCATATAAATGTTCTTCCGAAAGCTACCTTAACTAAGATACTACTTTGTACATATATATTTATAAGTTTAAAAAGACATCATTCAAAATAAACCACAAGTCCTATAAAAAATTTTGGAAATAAATCTGTCAAAATAGGATAACTCTACCTCCTTTCCGATTTTAGATTTTTTTTTACATTTTCTTAAAACCCTCGATAAGACCTATGAAAACATGCTTGCATGTGCTATTTGTATCTTATAGTTTTCAAGTTATTTGGATTTGAAATTTCAACTACCTCAAATATTGAAAAATCTTGGTCCATTTTTTTCAATATATGAGGTGTACGTGGGCCCTCTTTCAAACTTAAAATTGTACATCCTCTGCCTATATGGAATTTTATGTAAATCCAACCTGACAATTACAGATTTATTTAAAAAAAAAGTCGATTATATGCAATATAGGGTATCACATGTTAGGGCTTAGCCTACTAAAACAAAATTCCTTCTACCCTAGCTTCAAAGCCTCTTAATAAAAACATGAAAACATGTAGTCTACTTTTCGCTTACATCACTTACTTAAATTCACGGCATACTTTCAGGCGCTCATATATTAAAACGTTCTCATTAAGTTGTACTTAAATGCTTTACAAAATCATTAAAATGACATAAGTAAACTTCACTTTCACAATATTTCTTTTATACGGAAAATGACGTACTCCCAAAAATTGAGAAAAATAAAAATATTTATCTTAAAATGAAACAAACTCAGTTAAACATCATTACCATTAAAACTGTTTTTTTTTTCGCAATTTAATCTCGAGATATATGGCAATCGAAAATGTACTTATGATACATTAAAAAAAAATATGAATTTAAATTCTACAGACAAACGTGTATATTTGAATAAATAAGTACTCATAACCATGTATATTAAGAAAGACAATTTTACTGAAAAATATAAGAAAAATAAGGTAGAGTTCTGGGAAAATGTATGCATAAATTTAAATTGATTAAAGACACACTTAAAATATAACTTATTCAAGAAAGAATATACAAAAATACTGAATAATGCTCGCAATGTAAGTATAATCTACCGTAATTAAATTTAAAAAAATATTGAACTGAAAATTAAAATAGTTATATTTTACTCATTACCTTTATTTTCCCATATACATAAGTACTCCAAGGTGTATTGATGATGATTCCAAAATATAATTAATTTCTGTTTTTTCTTGTATATTTTTTGAAAAAGTATTTCAATTATTTACCACTACATCACAATGGGGCCAATTGCAAAATTTTTGGTAATAAATCTTTATCTTCTGCTGCTGGTCAAATCGATTGAAATATATACGAAAATTGTAGGGAAGGATCTTAGATGTTATAAAAATTATCTTGTAGTCATCATGCTACAGGGTGTCAAAATTGACCACCTAGAGTATGTAAAAGTTTAAAAAAATCGTAACTTCTATAAATCAAATCTGATTTCAAATATTTTTATATTTCTGTAAAGTTGCATGAAAATAAAGAAAGAAAAATAATCAGACTAACTCACCTAAGTTATTTGTTAAGTTAAAAAAATATTTACGCTTGAATTTTAAATTACTGATTTTTTACCTGGACTTTATTTTGTTTTTCGGAAATATGAGTAAAAATTATCTCAATTCGTCTAGCCTTGAAAAATGTTCAAAATCAGTACTCTGAAATTAGTGTGAAAATTGGATATTTTTATACAAGAATATAGTACAATTCTTTAGTTCTTTCTCAAAGTTTAATTAATAATTTTTTTTCTTTATGTATATCAAAATACAAGGCTTGGTAAATAGTTTACAGATAAATTTTAAATTGATTTAGATTTGCACCCTACATCTAGAATTGCTCGAAAATGTTAAATTTTAGAAAAAAAAATATGTTTACCAATTAATAAAAAGAAAACATTTCACGCAAGTATTTTTTAATTTATTGATGCTGTTAAATTAAAAAATATATTTAAATCGATTTGCCACTAAACTGTTTTCTGCCTGGCTAAAAATTAATGCTGGAATGCAGATTCTATGAAAAAAGTCAAATTTTCGAAATACTTTTTTTTTTTTTTTTTTCTAAATTGCACAACAAAATATATTAGTATTACATTTTTACTATAATTTTTTATGCATTATATAAAATAAATATAATTTTTTCATTACCTAAAAAACTCGTACAAATAGCTTTAATAACAAATTTTTGGCAATTTTTTGAAATATGAATAATATTAAAAAAAGTAAAAAAAAAATTATATATTTTTTAAACAAAACCGTCTATTTTCCAAAAACTTATAAAATATTAAAAGAATATTAAAATAGACTTATTTATCAATTTAATGATATATAACATGTTTATAAAAGTCGTTTTTAAAAAGTTAGTATAATGACCCCAAAACTGACAACTCTTGTCAGAACTTACTAAATTCACTATTTTATAATGTTTTATTATATATTTCCATATGTGCGTATACGTAACACAGGATAATATGTAACAGGATAATATTCATAATAATCGATTAAATTAAGTATTGTTATTTATTTATTTATTGTTCATTTATTGTTTATTAAAGATTGCCAAAAATTGATTATTAAAGCTTTTTAAATGATTTTTGGAAAATGAAAGATTGATATTTATTTTATGCAACACATAAAAGATAATAGGAAAAATATAATGCTAATATGTTTCTTTGTATAATTTAAAAAAAAATCTTTTGAAAATTTACCTCTTTCATAAAATCTGCTCTCCTGCATTCGTTTTTGACCGGAGGGCAAGCAATTAAGTGCCAAAACAATCTAAGTATATTTTGTGACTTAAAATCATCAATAATTTAAAATAAAACTAGAGTGACGTTTTTTTTATTGTTTTTTTTCTAAAATTAAAAGGATATAGGATGTGAATCTAAATTAATTTAAAATTTGTTTTTTAACCATTTGTTTTTTAACCATTGTTATTTAACCATTTGCGAAAGCTTGTCTGTTTCTTAAACAAAACTTTGAGAAAAAAAGTCAAAGAATTGTACTATATTTTTGTAAAAAAATATAAATTTTTCATACTAATTTCATAGCGCTGACTTTGAACATTTTTCACGGCTAAACGAATTGATAGTTTTGTACATTGACTTTAGCAAAGCGTTCGACACGCTATCACATACAAAATTAATACAAATTCTTTATAGAAGCGGCATTAGAGGCCAAAAATTGAACTGGTTCAAAAGCTATCTCGAATAAGAACATATCAAGTAAAAATTAATAATACTTTGAGCAATAAAACTTCATCTCAATATGGGGTACCACAGGGATCAAAGTTAGGCCCAGTTCTATAAATTATGAAATGATCAGTAATTTAAGAGAAAGCACAACTTTCGCATATGTGGATGATACAGCAATTATTTTTGCCAACAAAAATGTCAACACTGTCACACAAACAATGCAACAACAATTGAATATCGTAACTAAATGGTGTCATGATAATGGTTTGATCATTAATGCTTCTAAGACAAAGCTAATGCATATTAAGGCGCGAAACCTGACCGGCTCTCCAATTGAGTTATTATTCCACAGCACCGAATGCCTGCATCAAAAAATTTTAAATCCCAATAACCATAATGAAACTTGTACCACAAAAATATAACTTGTTCAATCGTATAAATACCTAGGTGTATACGTTGACAGCAACCTCAAATGGAAGATACACATTGAAAATGTAAGAAGAAAACTCCGTAAATCAGCTTTCATATTGTATTACTTAAGCAACTGCGCACCGTATAGTGTACTTAGGCAGGCTTACTACTCTCTAGCGGTATCATACATAAGGAATGGGATAACTGCATAGGGAAGTGCCACATATTGTAAAACCCTCCAAAAGTCACAAAACCAAATTTTAAAATTACTTTGGAAGAACCACCGCGTAACGGCACACAACCCAACAAATTTTATCGTGTCATCTAATTCAACCACAAATTACAACACTATCACTTATACAAATTACCGAAACAATACAAACAACACCAGCTCTTATAACACAAACATCTTAAATATAAATGGAAGCAACGTTGGTACAAACGTCAATAACACACCTTTCAGCAATATACTACATAATAATATAACGTCCAACCCAACAAACAATTCTGCTGTCAACAGCTTCAACAACAGGATACACAACCCATCTACCCTAATCGACACAACATTAGAAAATATACTAAATAACACACACACACCAATGCAAACAATACCATCTCTAACTCAACAAACAATTCTGCTGTTAACAACTCTAACAATAGGATCTATAGCACACACGTCTTTGTCAATACAACATTAGAAAATACATTAAACAACATACACATAAACAACAATAGAGCACGATATTTAAACACCATTAACTCAAATAACATCACAAAGGAGTTAAAAATATTAAACACAAAAAGCAATCAACTTCTTCAACAACAGTAACTTTTTGCATGAAATAGATCACGTTTACAACAGAAGATTCAAAATCGAACGTTTCTCAAATGAATATGGAAGGCATACGCTGACGGTCACTCTACCAACAATACTAAACAAGATACCGATAAATATTATTAACACAAAAAATGAGTACAAAAGGAAAAAACTCATAAAAAACTTTTTCATAAGTTCGCAGTGAACATATTTTATTTATATATTATTTAGAGTTATTATCCTGCTATCAAGCCAAAAGCTTAGCAGGTGTAGATTTTAGAATTTAAATATTATTGATAAAAAATTTAAATATTATTGTTAAAATTTGAAATATTGTTAAAATTTAAATTATTAATAAAAAAAAAAGAACGGAACATAATCCAAAAAATTTTTCAGCATATATTATTTCGGAATGTATTGGAAGTTACAGAATATATTTAAAATATTTTTTATTCATACAACTCTTATTCTCGATAAACGAAATAAAGTCAAGGGAAGAAATTAAAAAAAAAAAAATCAAAATCCAAGCGTTAATATCTTTTTAACTGTAACAGATATCTCAGGTGACTTTTTTTCTTTATCTCGCCAAGTACTTTACAGAAATATAAAAATCTTTGAAATCGCACTTGAAACCTTTACATACTCGAGGTGGTAGAATTTGAGACCCTGAAGCTTAACTCGTATTATTACAGGGTGACTACTAGATGATTTTTCTGAAAGTTAAGCTACTCCTCTACAACTTTTTTATACTTTTCAATTCGATCAGACCAGTAGTTTAGGATGTATAGATTTATTACCAAAAGATTTGCGATTGGTCCCACTGTGCTACATCTTAGACAGCAAACAGAACTGTAGGAAGTTTATAACCAACCCCACACAATTTCGACCATATTAAGAAATATATTTCATTCACACAAAAAAAAAAAAAAAAAAGAAAATAAACGTGCAAATTTATACAGGATAAAAATGTTTTTATTTTGTCATATAAAACCAGAAACGTAATAAGGAGAAAAGACCGGAAGTACATAGAATGAAACGAAAAAGAAAAAAAAAAACAAATTTTGGCAAAAAAAAAAAAAATATTATTTGAAATTAAATCTTATATTGTCAACTTACTATTTGCAATGACCAAAATAATACCGGACAATATAAAAATAAAATCTTTTTATGTTTTCTTTATTTTATTTTATTTTTTTTACCAAACACCAGTCAAGACAATAAAATTGCAAGCTTGAGCAATAATGTGAAAATGAAATTTGAAATATATTTAAAAAGAAATACTCTTATTTAAAAAAGAATAAGAGGAAAATCCTTATTAAATTTCATATAAGATCGGAAACAATTTAAGCAGCTTGAGAAAATAAAATATATAAAAATTGTGGGAAATTAAATTTTAAGAATTTAGGGTGAATTTGGAAATAATTTTCATAATAATAGTAAAACTCTACTAGAAAATTTGACTTTTTAATTTCGTTGAAAAAACTGCCTAATATGGGTTGCAGATTTTCTTGAGGCCAACATATAACAATTATCAAAAAAATTTCCCCATGATGTTCTAAAATGACGAACATCATTGTCTAAATACTTTTTTCATAACAAAATCAATATTATAAATTTTTTTATACGCCTTTTGAGACTAAGCTCGAAACTTTCTTTCGACAAAATGATTAAGGAAAAACTGTCCACTAGGGTATTTAAGCAAATAATGTTCTTTCGATTAATTCAAACAATTTAAAACAAATAATTGTTTAAAGTATAATTATTTGACTTTTCAAATAACAAATAATTCGAATATTGCAACAAAACGAAAATTTTCTTTTTTAATATTATACTTCTATTAAATTATTTTTACCTAACCAAAGCATTATTCGTTCTAATGAATTGGTTGCCAGTGGATCTAATGGCCAAACAAATCGCCAACATGTTGGTGACTAGGCTCAGTATTATACGTGCATGGAACGGTTGGAGCTATGACTATGCGACTATTTTGGGGATTTCGAATGACATCTCTGACAGTATTGATTATTGTATTCCCAAACCCTTTCTGGACAAAGGCTTCTCAGTTTCAATCTCAGTCGATTCCACTATAAAAGACGGATCGATTGAAGTTTATACTGATGGATCCAAATCATCTGAAGGGGTTGGAGGATGGGTATTTATTTCCCCATATAGGAGGAACATGTCCTTTAAATTGCTAATATTGCAATCGCATGGCTCAGTTGGCTAGAGCGCTGAATTAATAACCAGAAGAACCCCATATTGCTGTTAACTTTTTTTTATTCTAACAAAATATCTAAAAAGAAGATAAAAAAGTTTTTGTCACTTAGAAAATTAAGTGCGAGTTTGGTGTACTGAGTAAGATGTTAGTCATTAAAAACGAATGGTTAAATTGTGCCCAAGTTCAAATCTCACTTGGTTTAAGTACATATTTTTAAGTACCCCTGGAGTCTAAAAATAACTACATGGATTAGTGGCCAAATCGAACAAAAACAGCTAGTTATTCAGGCAAAAAATTAGTGGTTTATTTTTGTTTCCAATTTTAGCTGCTAGCTTACTTGGAAGGCAAAGTTTATGCTGAGCAAATACAATTTGCTTAAAATAATTATCAAATGAAAGATTCGTTTTTACTAAATTAAAAAAAAATAGTAATGATTTATTTCGGGTAAACATTTCTTGTAGCAATTAAGTATAAAGTTATTTTTTTCTATACTTAATCAAAATATGTTTCTTTTATTAAAAAATATTTAAATGTAAATAATTTAAATATCTGTTCTTTAGTTAAACTGCTAATACAAATTGTTTTTTATCATATTTAACTTGTATGTTTTCAAACATTAAGTTTTGTATTTGATAATAAAGATACAAAAGTTTGCAAAATAAACTTTTTAGTTTCTAAAAAATATATTAACTTTTTAACATCATTTAAAAAAATATCAACTAAACTAACTTTCTAAAAATAACTTTTTTAAATAATCAATGAGTACTTTATGTCTATTAAAATCTCGACACATTTGAATATTTTCAAAAAATAAATGTATAAGTAATTGTATAGTGGAGCAAATACAAATACAAACACAAATACAAATACATATATCTTGGAAGTTATATATTCAAAATATTTTAAATTTATTAAATTTTATTGTAGATTTTATAAAATAACATTAAATCATTTTATTTACTTATATGTATTTTGTTGCTACCATTATTTTGCATCATATATATGGCAACAACTCTGCCTGCCACTTGAATAAGGAATCACATTTTTTTAAATTTAATTTTTTGCGCAACCAAATTTCATGGTGTTGGCTTTAGTTTCCTGAAGAAATAAAAAATATACCTATTTTTTGATACTAAAATTATGCATTTATTTTCGTGTGTTACTTGAATAAAGAATATTTTAAAACTAAGCAAACTGTAATTTATTTTTAAATTTTAGGTTATAAACATGAAAGTTATTATCTTCTATCATTCAATAAGTAATGAGTACTGCCACCATTTTTAGAAATAACCTCAAAAATGCGATTTGGCTTCGACTTGTATAATGACTCTAAGTAATTTAGCGAAATTAAACTCCATGCTTCCGTTATTGCATCATTTAAGGATTCTATCATCTCAAATTGTTTTCCACCTTCATAAACTTTTCTTGCAAGCCAACCCCAGACATTTTCCATTGGATTCAGGTCTGGTGAATATGGGGGTCAATCCAAAAGTTGAACACCTTGTTGATTAATCCATTGTTTTACTGCTCTGGCTGTATGAATCGGAGCTTTGTCGTATTGGTACGTCCAAGGTATGGGTACAAAGAAGTCATTCAATTTTGGATATGCTTCCTCCAGAATGTTTTTGTAAGTCGTTGCAGTCATTTTGTTGGATACAGCAACCAATTCTATGGTACCAGAATACGAAATGGCACCCCATACCATTATTCCGCCCTCTCGGTTGTGTCTGCGGCTCAAAAATAATTCCTCCTTATTTAGGTCATAGAAGTAATAGTTATACCCATCGGAACCATCAATATTAAACTTTTTTTCATCGGAAAATACAACTTTAAACCATTTTTCGGACCATGTTATTGTATTTTTGGCAAACTGTAGATGTTGTGATTTGCGTTTTTCATTAAGTGGTATTTTTTTTGTAGTTTTCGTCGGAATATGTATTGGCACGACTTTAAAATACGGTGCACTGTTCTTAGACTTGCACTGACTCCACTTTTTTGACGTATTTTTGATACCGATATGGCAGAATTTTATGCAATTCTAAGAATTTTTCGTCTTTCTTTTGGAGTTGCTGCCACTTTCTTCCGCCCTTTCATGTTTTTTCCAAATCTTTCCACGTTATTTAAATAAATGTACACAACTGTCTTTCCTCTATTAATGTTTGTGGCTATTTGGATCGGATTCTTACCCTGAGAATTCAAAATCAGAATTTTTTCCTTTTCAGAGTTATTAAGAGCCTTACCATGTCCCATTTTGAATAAAGACTATTTAAAAACTATCAAATTAAAAATTCTCTATCCGTTTATATTGAAAGAAATTCAAATCATAGTCTTCCTGATTAATAGTATAAAAATTCCTTATTCAAGTGACACACATAATAGTACCACAGAAATACATGTCTTTAAATAAATGCATAATTTTAGTATAACCAAATATGTATATTTTTTATTTCTTCAGGAAACTAAAGCCAACACTTTGAAATTTGGTTGTGCAAAAAATTATTTTTTTCTTAACTTTAGTTTAGGAGATATACTTAATTAAAGTTAAAAAAATGTGATTCCTTATTCAAGTGGCAGGCAGTGTATGTAATACTTCCAATTATATTCTTAGTCTCATTATTCTATATATTCAATATCGGAGAAAACAAAATTTTTCGAAAATAAACAAAACCAAAAAAAAAAACAAAATTTTGTTTGACATCACCAGCTCCGATTTTGATAAAGTTTACTATAGACACACATTACGTCAATACAAAATTTTAAGTTCTTCGAAATTTTTCAAATTCGTTGTAGTTTCGTTTTTATCGCAGTTCAAAGTTCACTTTTTCAGAAATTTTTTTAAAACACACGAAATTTAAATGCATATATCTTCCGAATTATTTATCCGATTTAAACAAACTTTGGCTCAAATTAATGCCTATATACTCTAATTTCTAATTATTTTTATTAAAACATAAATTTGGAAAATAAAAAGATAAGAAAATCTATATTCGTCTTAGTATCAAGGATATTTAAAAAATCGTATCTTCTATTTTTATAATTTTTCTTTAATATGTTCCTTAAAATGTTTTGAATAACATACAAAAAATTTGGAGTGGGACCAGGAGGAGATACTGAGAAAATTTATATTTAGTAAAAAAAAGCATTTGTTTTAATAATAGTTGTCGTGTGCATCCGGTGGTGTGAAAGTAAAATGCAGTGGCAAAAATATAGGAACTTGTAGGCAAAGATAAAATTAAAAAAAAAAGAAAAACTTCTTTTTTGTCTTTGAATTGGTGTTGAAGGTGTGTCCAGTGGCTGCGAAGAAACAAATTATATACAGCAACAACTTTTAAAAGTGGCAAAATTTTATTGAAGTAAAACTGAAATCTACAATTCTCATTAGAATGAATTGCTAAAAGAAAGTTAACAGCGGGGAGTAAAAGGGGAGAGTAAAATGGTAAGGTAAAAGTCGATTTCGGGGACATTTCACTATTTGTATAGGATGTCAAGGTGAGAAAGAAAATTTTTCAAAAGGGTGGGAAATATTTGGCAAACCATCAGCCAAATAGATTTTTTTGTGTGTAACAGGGAGTTTGTTTTCCAACTGCTTTAGGTCTCTATATATTTTTTTATAACTATTTTTATAAACTCTTTTACAGCTGGTATGATTCTACTGTAGGTGGACAGTTACCCAGATCTGGCGACAAGAACCACCTTATCCGGCGAGCTCCAGCCTGGCATAAGCGAGTATACCAGCACCGTCGTCAATCTGGCCACTTCATGTGTTGGTAAACAAACAACCAGCTGGAAATATTTGGCAAACCATCAGCCAAATAGATTTTTTTGTGTGTAACAGGGAGTTTGTTTTCCAACTGCTTTAGGTCTCTATATATTTTTTTATAACTATTTTTATAAACTCTTTTACAGCTGGTATGATTCTACTGTAGGTGGACAGTTACCCAGATCTGGCGACAAGAACCACCTTATCCGGCGAGCTCCAGCCTGGCATAAGCGAGTATACCAGCACCGTCGTCAATCTGGCCACTTCATGTGTTGGTAAACAAACAACCAGCTGGAAATATTTGGCAAACCATCAGCCAAATAGATTTTTTTGTGTGTAACAGGGAGTTTGTTTTCCAACTTCTTCGGATCTCTATATATTTTTTTATAACTATTTTTATAAACTCTTTTACAGCTGGTATGATTTTTTTGTAGGTGGATAATTACCCGGATCCAGCCTGGCATAAGTGAGTATACCAGCACCGCCGTCAATCTGTCCACTTCATGTGTTGGTAAACAAACAGCCAGCTGTTTTATTTTTATCCCGTCCACACTGTACATAGTTTGAAAATTTCCTACGTATTTTGAATGAAACAATTTATATATGTATAAAAAATAGAAAAACATTTAAAAAATCTTATTGTTATTAATGGTCCTATTTTATAAAGATGAAGAATTGCAGAATATAATTATACTTTGGAGGAAGAACACAAAAATAATTTTGAAAATTAATCCTTGAAACTAAGATTCTGAGTGTGGCCAAATGGACATATTATGACAATAAATCGGCGATTTTGAACTGACTCTTTCAACTGATGGCATATGTCTGAGCCGTTCCAAGGAATCTATTTAAGAGCTTCTGTTTTACTTTTGCGAAATTGTAAAATTTGACGACATTTCTTTGCTTATTGATATTTTGAAATACTTAAAAATTCATAAAAGTATATATAGTTTTAAATAACAATATCTTGGAGACCACTTAACAGATAAAGGCAATTCGAATTGCGTTTAAATTGTATTGTTATCATCTACAATTAAAATATTAGAAAAATTATTCAAATTTTGAAAAAAATGCATTTTTTAGATGCAATTTTTATATGTTTTAAGAAAATTGAATTTTTTTTATTATTTATTATGTACGATATTTATTTCAGAAAAGTTTCATACAAAATTTCTTTAAATTAAATTACAAAAAATACATTAAAAAATGTCAAGTTATTACTGCAATAAATGAGTTTTTTCCACTCTAAATTTTTTATAAACAGAAATTATAAAAATAAAAGATAAAAGATAATTAAGAACTAGATTTATTAGCCAATAATTTGAGCTAAAATTTTGTTTAAATTGGACAAATAAGTCCGAAGGATTTAAATTTCTTGTATTAAAAAAAATCTAATAAGTGAACTTTGAATCGTGATAAAAGCTAAACTACGAACTTGAAAATTTTTAATAACTTAAAATTTTTATTCAGAGATGTTGAAGTTCGTCGGGTATTCGAAAAATTTTGTTCTTTCCCATATGCTTTCTTTATATTATATTTTTACATTATACACTCGTATTATATTTTTATTCATTTTGTTAGTAACAATTTCTATTCCTATATTTAGTCTTATTTTAAATCCTGAAGATTTTTTATCCCCTTTTCCCCACTGTTTATTCTGCATAGCTTTTAAGGCTTTAACTACTTAACATGTTATTCGTTTATTCTGGCTGTCACAATATCTATAGACACTTTTATATATAATAGATTTTGTAAAAAAAGTGGCACAAATGTCAATTAATACAATGACATTTTTGTATAAACAAACTCTGAACACATAGACACAAATATAAGATAACGAGATAAAGAACATATTGAGATGTCAACAATAGTTAATTCAGAGAAATTTCAAATTTACAGAGATGGTCAAAACATTTGCAACTGAAATTATTTTTGAATTTATGAGCCATAGCTTTATTCGAGAAAACTTAAGTTGGACGCCACAATAATGAAAATATATCTTATAGTCAGATGAGTCCAAATTCAACCTCAGTTAATCAGATGGAAGAGTCAATATTTTCAGATACATAACTGGAACGGCAAAGCATGGAGATGGGAATATAATGGTCTGAGATTGATTTTTTTGAACGTAGAATTTGGTTCAATCTATTGTATTACCAATAAAATAATAGCTCTGTAATGCTTCCATAAGAAGAATGTAAAATGCCCGTTTCTATTCCAACACGACCACGATGCGAAGAATGTGCACAGTGGTCGAAATACCCATTCTAGCGGTATTAAATTCGTAACTGGACAATAACGAAGTCTACACTGGTGCATATTCCTGTAAACGCACATCAATTTCTTTATTCAATTTATCAAAAATGGACTAAAAAATTATTAAGTTGCTACAAATTAATTAATTTTTACATGTACATTAAATTTTTGTTAATTGTAGTCTAGTGACATTTTTTATGGCATTTTCCTATATAAACACTTAAACTAATGAACCTATTAAGCATTATTAATAATGTGTTGATGAACATTTGTTTTAGATAACTTCAAAAATTCGGTCTGGCATTGAAAAAAAATCACTGTCAATTTCTTCCTAGGCTTGCTTAATTTTTAGGTTTAACTCCCTTATTGTCATTATGGTTTTATTCTATGCATTTTTTGCGTAAACGTTTCGGACCATGTACACCCACAGATTATCCATTGGATTTAAATCCGGACTGCGAGACGGCTAGTCCAATATTGTAATACTATGTTCATTAAGCCACTATTTAGATTGGTTCGAGACATGGATTGCAATGTTATCCTGTTGGAATATGCAGTCTTCATCCACAAATGAGAGAAGAGCATCTTCTAACAGTTCATTATAAATTGCACTATTCATTTTAATTGGAACAAAACATATTTTTAATTTTCCTGTAGCAGAAAGCATTCCCAAGCCATAACACTTCCTCCACCAAAATTGCATTTCGACATATGAATTTCGTTCGACCTCATATCACGCCAATAGCAAAAATATGAATCGGAACCGTCCGAATTGAATTTGGTTTCATCAGAAAAGATTATTTTATTCCACTCATCTGTCCATTTCATGTATTTGTGCGCAAATTTTAAACGACTTTCTCTATGATGTTATTTGAACATTGGCTTACATTTTGGTTTCTGACATTTTATGTTACCATCTGTTCGCAAAATCTGTGGAGCATTTTATGAAGTGATGTGAAGGTCAATTTTATTTTTTATTATTATTTAAATTACATATAATATAAAATATGTCCTATAACAAAAGTAGTTTCCTTACTGAGAATTATGCTTCCATTATGCTTATTTTGACACAATTTGGTTGCAATATTTGCTACAATTCACAGTGGGGCAGAATCGAATTCTGTGAATTTTCATTAGATAAAATATCTGAAAGAGTCAATTTGGAAGAGTACCTATACCGAATTCATTGATATTATATGTTGCTGTTAGGTATCACCGGAAAGGATATTACCTGTGCATTGTCACCAGCTCATAAAAATAAAAAAATTTTAAACCATCAGTAATAGATAAATGCTGCAGCTAGGTATCACCGGAAAGGATACCTGTACATTGCCACTAGATCATATACATATAAATTTTTAACTATCACCAATAGATAAATACATTTGTTAAATTTAGGTCAACACCATAAATGTAAACTAATAAAATACTTATTGATTAAGTTAAAATAGACATTTTTTTTGTTTTGTTATTTTAAATTTATTAATAGAAATATATGAATGCTTAGAAAAGGATAAAGATTTACTTAAATTTGGGAAATGTGGCAACCTATTAAAAATAAAAAATATTTATTAATTATTTTTATAAAAATATTTTGTGTATAAATATTATTAAAAGCTAAAGGTAAAGGCAAAAGTTGCAAGTTTGTAAAAATATAGTCATATATACAATAAATTGGAAATATAAAAGTTTAAAGGCGCATATTTCTGAAATGAGGCATGATATTGACTTGAATCTTTTCGCAAAAGATTATATATGCTAAAGGATGAACATAATTTGGAATACATATTTTTAAAATTTCTTTCGCTATTTAGAAATAAACCAAACAAAAGGCCCAAATTGAGGTTTTTGGAGAAAATATAAATTTTTTAATTGTAATAACATATTTGTTTATAAAGATATCATAATAAAATTTGCAGGAAATGTGGATCTTATTAATATAAATAAAAGCGCGTTAAATCAATCAGAGATAGGGTTTTCCTGAATTTTCAAAAAAAGTAATCAAAATTCCCAAAAATGGGATTTTTGAAATTTTTGGCTACAGAATCCATATTTTTCCGAAGTCCCATAGATTTTGATTTAAAACTTTTAACAACATATTGAAGATTCTTAAAATATATTCCGCTTTGGGATTTGAAAAAATATGTTCTAAAATTAAAACTTTCATATAAAATGGGTCCAATTCGGGGGGGGGGGGGGGGGTGTGTATCACGACCAATTGAGTTATTGGTCTTGTTTTTTTTATCTTAAAATCGTCTCTGTGAAGTTACCTTTCAGAAAAGTGTAAAATTATTAGATGGTGCTAAAGAAAATTTTATTTTAGACAAAAAAGAGTGTAGATACTTTTTCTGCTAAAAAAAACACAAAAAGTCGTCTTTTTTACAATTTTCAAATTCAAAATCACTCTTTGTAGATGCATCGGCTTTTCAACAATCACTCGTGGATACTCATTTACCCAAATGCGCACATTTAGTCGATTATGCTGACCAAAAACATCATGAAGTGCACGAAATGGATTTTGATTTGAACTTCCATTTTCATAAAAGGCTTCAATAATCTTAACGAGATGCTAAATTGTGTGCCTCTCCATGGTTGATTGAAACAAAGAACTGTCAAATTAAGTTGGGAAAAAAACTTGACGTTAAGGTGTGACTTAAAATGAACATCGTGCATTGTGGTTGGACTACCCGTTATTATGGACCTTGTGTTATAAAACTACTTAACAAAAAACTCATCGTTTTTATTATTTTCGATTTAAAGTTTGATTTATATAATTAAAATTTTAGTCTAAATAAAAAAAAAAAATAGTAAAATTTATGTGAAATCATTTCCGTAAAGTTATTTCAGTATTAAAACAAAAACTTTAAGCTGTAATAAATTGATTTAATAAATTTTATATTTTAGAAGTCATTGACTATCTAAAGATCACTAATAATAGTTCAAAAAATGCTAGCTGATAAGTATTTTTACCGAAATCCTCCAGAGTGCTTCAAAAGAGAGTTTAAACGGTATTAAAGGGTATGCAGTTTTAATCTACTGAGTATTAAAATTTGTTAGTATTATAAATCTGATAAATTTTCAATACATTTCTAGTTAGAAATCATTATGTAAATACTTCATGACTTAATAGAGTCCCTCCTTACATTGTTTATTGACTTTTCAGTATGTTGTCAATACTATACTTGGTTGTCTCTAGGTCTGATATATACTATACCTTTAAAGTGTTTAGTAAATTAATTTAAAATAAGTCTATCATTATACAGTGGTATCAAAGTTATTACGGAAAGAAAATCACATGAAGTCTTCTCATGTTTTAACACACAATTATGAAATTGTCATTATTATCAGTTTTCCCCTGGGTTTTTTAGCTCAATGTTATTAAAATATTTCTAAAATAAAATAGTTTTTGTTAAAACTCTTGTACTATTCATAAATTTAAATGCTTTTAAAATTCCCGGGATTCCCGGAAAAAATTCTCGGGATAGTGGGATACAAATTTGACATATTTCTAGGGAATCCCGGCATGCAAACTCTAAATATTTGTAATAAAATATTTCGTATTAGAAAATCAGTGGAATACTATTTCAAACTACTATATTGAAAAGTTTATAGCCTCTATGAACAATAGATGTTTCGAGGTAATGAAAGAGCATAGTTATGCAATCGAATATTAAGCAATTAGTGTTTTTTATTCGTTCTTTTAATGTTTTTGTGAGTTGCAAATGTTTTGAACACACGAATTTCAAGTTTTCTGGTAATCTAGCTGGTAAATAAACTACTTATTTTTTGTCTGAATAATTAGTTATTTTTGTTCGACTTGTTCACAAATTCATGTAGTTATTTTTGACTCTAGGGATACTCAAAAATATGTACCTAAACGAAAATATAAATAAAATAAAAAAAAAATTTTTGCCGTTAGTGAGATTTGAACTTGGGCACAAATTAACCATTCGTTTTTAATGAGTAACTTCTTACTCAGTACACCATCTCACACTTAATTTTCTAAGTGACAAAAACTAACAGCATCAGAATGGGGTTAAAACAACAACCCTTTGGTTGCTAATCCAGCGCTCTAGCCAACTCATCCACGTAATTGCAAATATTACTGTGCTATTATACTATTGAGTACTTATTTATTTAATACTGAGTAGGCAAATAATAATGACGCCTCATTACCGAGAAACTACTTTAAAAAGTGGTTGCCATTATCAAATACCAAAAAGTTTTTGCTGGGTAATTAATGAAATATTTTAAATAATTGAAACAAAAGAAAATTACCAAGAAGTTAATATTTGCAAAAAATCTGTTTCCGGTTACAAGTTTTGATCACCACTTTAAATTTGCTAACTTTATATCTCCTATACTATATATATTGAATCATAGATTATTTATTTTATTTTTAACCCACAAATTTTTTATGTAAAAAGAATACCTGTAAAAGTTTTAACAAGACTGACTGACATTTTTTTTTAACTTTAAAGTATAAATAAATAATGATGGCTTTATTCATAGTGACAATTTTCAATTTATAAACTTTTTTATTAATTAAATTTGTATGGAAAAAAGATTTGCATGAAGCTGTGATAAATTTAAATTTTTTTTATAAATAAAGCGCTAAAAATATTTTATTTATATTAAATTTTATGTAAAAATAATATAGGTAATTATTAATTTTCAAGTGAGAGATATTTATTATGGATGTATATAATATACATTTATATGTGGCCTATTTTCAGGATGAAATGTAATTTAATATTTAAAGCATAAAATTGGTTTAATGACTTAATTTATTTAATAGGTTACCTTCTATATTTAAAAATATACATATTTGAATACTACTGTATTGATATAAATATAAAAAATGTTTAAAAAAATTCTGTCTGTTTGTATTAAATATATTTCAAAAATATTCAATAGTTTGTGTTATTTTTTCTCTTTGTTACTTGCCACATAAACATGCAATAAATAAAACAATTAAATATATAAATGTTTTTTTTTTGCAACCTTCCACCCTAATTGATCATTATTCATTTAAATTATTTCTCTGTTTTTTTTTTTTTTATTTCAGCAGCTTTCATTCGTGCAATTTTTCCTTCAAAAATGTAAACCACAATGACTGCCAAATGGTTTTAAATAAATAAATAAAAAAATATTTAAAAAGATTAATTAAAAAACCAAAACAACTGAACATTACTATTTAATATAAAAAGAAAAAAAGGCCGAAACATACATTTTGAAAATTAATTAAAATTATATTCCGAAAAAATAAAACTAATACAGAAATGAGAAAAAATAACAACAAATCACTTCATAACGAAAAGATTAAAGGATTGCAGTAAATATAAGCCCTCTTTCAATCACAAATAATCATTATACTGTTTAAGTAATTTAACTAAATATCATTAAAAAAGATGATGAGATAGCTACCATTACCTTCCTTAAATGTGTATTATTTTAGTGCATATTTTAGGGCGCTTGTTTTAAAATAACACTTGTATTGCCTACTTTTGCAGTAAATTTTAGTTTCAATTATTAAGCTGTTTCCTCCTTCAAACTTTCTTATTTCCATCTTTTTTGTTTTTTGCAGTGAGGTTGAATTTAAAGTATTTAAACATATTTTTACATTGCAATTTTATAAATGTCAATAAAATAAAAAATATTGCATAACAGAAAAAAAAAACGTATAATGTCAGAGACATTTACTACTACAACTTTGTAAAACAAAATATGAAAAATATGCTACAAAAAAGAGGTGGTAATTATAATTGTTCTCTTTTGGGGTTTAAACTTTATTTTACCATTTAAAAGAGGTTGTTGGAAAACTGAAGGCAAAGCAAAAATAAGTAAAAATATGTCATAGTAGTTATGTTGTTTAATGTATGTAAATTTTTCTTTGTTTCTTTTAGAAAAAAATATTTTTTAAAGTTTTCTTTTTTTAATATAAAAATGCACTAAAATTTTTAAAATTTAATTACATTTGGCAGATGGACATAGAAGAGCATTTAGTAAGTTCGGCCTGTACAATTTTAAGAATTTTATATAGAATCCTATATATATTAAAATATTTTATGTTGTTATACATACGTATATGTTTTTATTTAAAACATTTTATTTAATTTTCCTATATATAATTTTTATTTAAACACTAATTAAGCTTATAAACAATTTTGTAATTAATTTAAATGACATAAATAAAATGTTTGTTAATTAATTCTTATTAAGAAGACAAATAAAAATAATCAATATTACATAATGAAATAAAAACATATTTATTTTCTTGCGAACAATTTAAATATAAAAAAGTTAAAGCGCTATATTGTGCTATGCCGAATTTTTTATACCTTTTACGCAATAATAAAAGTAATACCTTAAAGTATGTATTATTTTCCCATTAATACTTTAAAAAATAATCTAAAGCCTTGTTCAGACCGGCGCAAAATTACGAATGAAATCTAGATGACATTTGATATAATTTCGTGAGCAGTTGATACTTATTGTTTAGATTTTAAATTGTTATAGGGGTAAATAAAGTATTTTGAAATGGAAACAAATAAGAAACAATTACTTACTAAATAGGAAATTATTAATGAACAACTTGCTAATAAGAAATTGTTATTTCAACAATTAAAAATTTTTCGACATGCAAAGGTATAAAGGATACGTTTCATTTTGCAAAATCAATTTAGTAATTAATTTTAAGATTTGTGTTTAAATTTAAGATCAGCTGCTGAATTGTTTTTCTTCTTCTCACGATTGAAACATGCAGAACATAGCTGAAGAAAAGTTTTTTTTCCAACCATATACAGAGTTGCACGGAAATGGGCATCGTAATTTCAATGTAATTTTGCCGAAATTACACAAAATTATGTAATTTCGCTAGTGTCAAAATATATGGGAAATTAAATTAAACTTGATTTCGGCTGAAATCACGAAAGTACGTAATTGCGCGTCGGTCAGAATGACCTATAAATGTATTTTCAAATCAAGTATACACTTATTTCCCATTTCAAGAATAATATTTGTTTTATGTTTAGAAGTGTAAGTAACTATAACACACATACTTTTAGGCTTAATATTTATTAATTCAAAACCTAAATAATATTCACTGAATGTTTATGTCTTGCTCATGAGTTTATTTCCTAACTAATTAATTTTTCATAACAAAACTGATCCACTTCTGTTTGCTATACGAGGGGTGCCTTTTATATTTTGCGAAAAAGGCATAAAATAAAAATATTTCCTTCTGAAAATTACATTATTATTTCCTAGGGTAGTATTCACGACAGTTAATACCATTTCAAGTGCGATTGAATCAAGTTTTAAGGCAGTTTTTCCATTTTGATTGAAGCAGCTCAAAAACATAAATCTTCGTTACAATAACTGATTTTACAAGTGTTGAAATAAGTTGACCAAGTAGTTTATTTTAATACTATTCAATTCAAAGAAGTTTTTTTTTTCAAAAAGCGTAAAAAATCTAGAATTATCGTAATGGAGAATGATTCGTTTATGGCAGTGAATTTTCCTTACCTTTTGGAAGCATTTGGTAAATAAATGATTGGGTACTATTTATAGCTAACAGTACTTTGATACTCCAAACTTACACTATCAAAGGGAATGGATTTCCCAAGAAACAAGCGACCGTTTGAATTTAAATGCTTCGACTGGGGGCAATTTTTATAGGGTTGGGCAAACTTTGCGGTTGTAATATTGTTGATTAAACATTTGAATCATACACATAACGATAACGACTTTAACTTATATGATGTTAAAAGAGTAAAATTGTTCTGGACGCCCAAGAAATATTGAATACCTTTTAGTGGAATTAATGATCAGGATTTCTCGATCTCACTATATATCATATGTCTACGTTGTGTAATTATTGCGCGCATTAGCATTAGTGTTTTTTAGCAAACCAACCGAGCCAACAGTGTTCATGATTGGATTCCACATACCAGTGATATAAGGTGGCCCCCTATGAAGCTTTATTTCTAAAAGTAGACTAGAGTTAAAAAATATATAGTTTTTCAATTAATCCGCATTGAAGGTTGTAAAAATTTTTATATGAAAACATGAAATTTTTACATGAAAGACGATTTTTTAACTAGCATTAGGAAATAGAAATAGCCCTCGTATAAAAAAAATTGCCTGAGAATATAAGATTAAAAAAACATCATATTTTATGATTCCAGTGTCATATTTTAGGTAAGTTGTGTGGTTTTACCATTTCTCAAAACATAAATAGTAGCCCGTAATCGTATAATATGTTTTATTTCAATTCCAGGAACATTTTCAGGCAAATTAATTCTGGATGTTTTTTTGGAGCGTTTTTTAATATAAGAGTTTTAGTATATTCAACGATAAATTCATACATTTGCAATAAATGGATAAAAAACTTTTTTTTTTATTATGAAGTCAAATGTTACAGATGTACAAAAAAATCCATATGTGTCTGAAAAAATGGAAAGTCACGTCTTAGCTTTGCGAAACCACCAGTCTTTCCGGGAGGTAAAAAAAAGAGGCTCAATGGAATTTTAAAAAAAGTCAAAAAAGGCTTAGCACCCCAAAAAATAAAGCCAAAAGAAAGGCTAATTTTTTACCTTTAAAACCTAATTTTTTCTCGTTCTAATTAGTTTTTGATATCTTTTCAAAGTTATCGTAATAAATTTATAAATAAAACAAGAATCGCTGCCAGCAAAATTACACGATGAAAAATTTCCTAAAAAGTTCGCACAAATATTTGGGTTATATTTAGAATTGTATTCATATGAAAAATAACTTACTGTTTTGAAGTGAGTCCTCGTCATTTTTTAACAGATTCCTTTTTGATTAAGCGTTTTCATATTTTTGGGTAATTTTGGATAATAGTTATTGAAATATTTTAAAAAATAATTATAATTACCAAGTAGGTCCATAAATCAGTTAAGTTAGATTTTATTTGGAGAATGAAGCACCTGCGATTGCCACAACTACGACAATATTCATTGTAAGGGAGACCAAGTCTGCTAGCAAGCATCCCGATCGTCCAGTGACCTGTAAACAATGCTATTAGTCTCAAGATGTCTTCGCGTTTGTAGCCAATGAGTTGCATTGAGTGTTTTTCGTTGTAGGTAGGCCACATTTCCTTCGCGACTCTACATTTGTCCAGATTTCGACATCTATTTTTCGCCTTTTCTAGATAGTGTTTTTGCATTCTGCTTTTGACTGATCCTAACGGGATTGCGACAGAAACCGATAAGGAGGCATTCATAGCAGAGCCTGCCCGGGCTAATTCATCTGCCTGTTCATTACTATAGTAATCCCTATGCGCGGGAACCTAGACTATAGTAATATAGTCGACTTAGTCCTAGCAGTTCCTCTTTACACTGACTGACTAGAATAGAGGTAGTTTTGAGTAATTTGAGCGATAGAATTGCGGCTTCGCTGTTGACAAATAAATCAATATTCTCTTGAATATTTCTATCGCGAATTAGTTTACACGCTTCCCTGACCACTAGCATTTCCGCTGGGAATACGCTTGCCTCATCAAGGAGTCTATATAAGTGTCTAATTCCAAGATCGTTAGAGAAGATACAAGAGCCGACATCGCAGTTCATCTTTGAGCCGTCAGTGTATATCTTAGTTCCATATTGTTCAAGAAGATTTCCCCTTCTCCATTCGCTCCTGGTGGGGAATAGGACTTTAATAGTATTCCTGAAGTCCATCTGGGGAATCATATAGTCAGTAGTTTGATGTTCTTAATCTCTAGTTTTCCATTGCAGATAATGTTGTCGCACTATTGACTGATGATTTAATAATATATAGGTCTATGTGTGTTAGGTGCAATATAGTGTTCAGAGCTTCTGATGGACTAGTACGTAATGTACCTGCAATACAAATGGAAGTGGATCTTCGTATCCTGTAAAGTTGATCCACCACGTATCTCTTACTAGTAGCGGTCTACCAAACAAGAGATCCATACTCAAGAATGGGCCATACTATTGCAGTAGCTATACATTATCAATTTTGGACTCAAACCCCATTTCACACTAAACCGTAGTCTTACTAACCCTATGTTGAATGTTTAGCTTCCATGAAAGATTGGAGTCCAAAATAATGCCCAAGTACTTTGCATTGTCCGACAAGATGAGTTTACAGTGGTAGTCCAAAACTCGGAATCTTGATCTTTGTGGTGAAAAGTACCAGCTCTGTTTTGCCCGGATTCAGCCCTAGTCCACATTCTTTGGACCGGTTGCTCACTCAGTTGCATGTAGTTAATAAAATAAGTAGAATAAAAATAAATAAATAGCAAAAGAAAATTACTTATTAAATTCTTTTTGCTAAAAATCTGGTTCCGGTTGCAAATGTTTTGATTATCACTGTTTACGTGTATATCTGCTGACTTTATGTCTCCTTTAGTACATATGATGGGTTATAGATTTAAAACTTTAAATTTATTTTAATTTTGTTTTTAACCCGCAAATTTTTTATATAAAAAGGAATACCTGTAGAAGTTTTAACAACAATGTAAATAAATAATAATGCCCTTACTCGTAGTGAAAATTTTCAATTTATAAATTTTTTTATTAATCAAATTTATATGGAAAATCTTACTGTAAAGCTTTGTTAAATTAAAACATTTTATTATGAATAAGTTAGCCAAAATATTTCATTTATAGTAAATTTTATGTAAAAATAATATAGGTTATAATTAATTTATTATCACGTATACATATTCATATTTAGCCTACTTTCAGGATGAAATATAATTTAATATTTAAAGCATAAAATTGAATTAGTGATTTAAATTAATTAATTTAAAATTTATACCGGAAATTTATACCTTATATTTATATATTTGAATATAACTGTGTTAATATAAATATTACAAATGTATAAAAAATTCTGTCTATTTGTATAAAATACGTTTCAAAAATGTTCAATAGTTTTACTTAACATTTCTCGCTACAAAATGCACATCATTTGCATTATTATTTTTCTTTGCTACTTGCCACATAAACATGCAATAAATAAAACAATTAAATATTTAAATGAGTTTTTTACAACCTTTCACCCTAATTGACCATTATTCATTTAAATTATTTCACTGTTTTTTTGTTTTTGTTTTTTATTGCAGCAGCTTTCTTTCGCACAGTAGAATTGCAAACCAAAGTGCCTGGAGAATGGTTTTAAATAAATAAATAAAAAAAAAAAAAAATGTTTAAAAACGTTAATTAAAAAACCAAAACAATTGAGAATTACTATTTAATATAAAAGGAGAAGAAAACCCAAACACACATTTTGAAAGCTAATTAAATTTATATACCGAAAAAAATAAAACTAATACAGAAATGAAAAAAAAAAAAAAAAAAAAATAATAATAATAAATCAATTCTCAACTACGAAAGACTCTTAAAGTCAGACTGCAAAACTTATAAGCACTTTTTCAACCACAAATCATTACACTGTTTAAGTAATTTAACTAAGTGTCATTAATAGTGATGATGGAGATAGCTACCATCATACTTCTTAAACGTATATTATTTTAGTGCATATTTTGGGGCGTTTGTTTTAAAATAACATTTTTATTGCCCACTTTTGTAGTAAATTTTGTTTGCAATTATTAACCTGTTTTCTCTTTCAAGCTTTCTTATTTTCTACTTTTTTTTTTTTTGGAAGTAAGGTTGAATTTAAAGTATTTAAACATATTTTACATTGCATATTTTAAAGATGTCAATTAAATAAAAAATGTTGCAGAACAAAATTAAAAAAAATATAGTGTTATGTCTGAAACATTAACTACTACAACTTTGTGAAACAAAATGTAAGAAATATGCTACAAAGAGCTAGTAATTATAATTTTTCTCTTTTGGGGGTTAAACTTTAATTTAGCATTTAAAAGAGGTTGTTGAAGAATTGAGAGCAAAGTAAAAACAAGTGAAAAATATGCCACGGTAGTTAAGTCATTAAATAAGATAATTTCTTCTTTGTTTTAAAAAACATATTTTTAAAAATATTTGTAACAAATTCAAATAGATTTTTTTAAATGTAAAAAATACACTAAAATTTTTGAGATATAATTAGATTTGGTAGACCAACATGACAGAGCATATAGTAAATTCGACCTGTATAATGTTTAGAATTCTATGTTTGTGTACATATTGTTTAAATTGTGAAAATATTTATATACATATGTATATTATATATAAATATATTTTATATTATATATATTAATTTAGCGCATTTTATTCCTTCATTTAATTTTTTTCTATTTATCACTTTTATATTTAAACACTAATTAAGCTATTTTATATAAGCTATTATATATATTAACTGTTTTGTAATTAATTTAAATGACACAAATAAAATGTTTGTGAATTAATTCTTAAATAAGGGGATAAATGAAAATGATCAAAATTAAATAATGAAATAAAAACATTAATAATGAAAACGCACTTTTTTTGCGAACTACTTAAATATAAATAAAATATACAAAGTTTCTACATTTTTAAAATTTTTAAAATTAAATTTATTTTCGAATCTAATAATTATTTATTTCCTATTTCAAGACTAAAGGCGGCCATAGACACATACTTCAGAGAGATACTGCCGATGAACCCTACTGTACGTGTGTAATTGACGAATTTGCTACACATTCATCAATCAAAATTTTATTTTTGTGAAAAAAAAATTGATTAAAACTAAAAAATTTTTTTTTATATTTTTTAATTTAATTTAAAATGACAAACAAAATATTTCATAAATCATGAAAAAAAGAAAGAAAAAATCAAATTCATTCGAAAGAATTATCTGCGGTATGTATTAATTTTGATTTTTCTTACTGCATTGTCGGCAAAACGCTCATGAGTCTAACAAAATTTTGTCATTTTCTGTCTGCCATAAATATAGTTTAAAGTTAAATAATGCTTCTCAACCTTTCTCAATGCTTCTCAATCTTTCTCAATGCTTCTCAACTTTTCTACTTATGTTAACAGCAGTTAACATATCTATAGAAATTATTAACATAGCTGTAAACATACAACTTTGAATGAAAAGCTTTCACCATTGTTTGTAAGTATGACAACACTAAATATTTAAGCTGCTAAAATTAACATCGAAAGCTCTAGAATTCGAATACACTAGTTTGTCCGTTAAGATCATTGTAGAAATAGAGATTTAGAGAAGGTTATGAAGTGTATATAAATTGGCCGTGAGAACACCATTGAGTCAATATAATTGAAAGCATCGTAAAGTAAAGACAAATTAACTGCCTTGGCTGTATATTCTTGTACATTATTAAAGTTTGCTGTATAAAGTGTGTAATTTACGTATGTGTATGTATTAGAATACATAGGGACTATTTAAACTGTTATTGTAGTACATTTTTAAAATAAAATAAAGAGTCGTTACAACTTTTAAACTACTAAACTGCTTTTATTTGCAATCAAAGTATCCGGTTTATTTAAAAGAAAATAAATCACAGTTTTTAATATTAATAATATTTTATTTCTATTCCGGCAACTTTTTCAAGGAAATTAAGTTTGTATGTTTTTTGGAGCATTTTTTAATACAACAGTTTTATTATAGTCAACCGCACATTCATATCTTTGCAATAAATGGAAAAATAAACTTTTTCATTAAATAAAAATAAATACTTGAATATATGATAAAAATACTATAACCAGTGGAAAAAATAAGTACTAAAGGGTAGTTCCATAATATTTTAGTATACCTTATTTGTCAGTCATTAGGATTGTAATGAAATTAATAATATGCGGCTCCAAGTGAATGAGAATTCATAGGAAAGGATTTCCTCTTACCTTTTCGTTATTCAAATCGCACTGTTTAGGTTTCAACGAAACCAAAATGGATAAGGCACCACGAATGCTGATGAAGTGTGTAGCGGCATAGAAAATATGTATTTCATTCTGCTGGTATCTAATTATAGTCCACAAACTGTACTTTGATACTGCCAAACAGAGACAGCAAGGCAATTTACGATTGCAAACTTGTTTATGGTCTTTCGGAGCAAATGTGAATACTGTAACCACATCTATAACAGCGTTTGCGGTGCTAGGTTCAATCACTCTTGTACTTGCACCAAACGCCTGGCGCTGCTAATTGAGTCCCTCAAAATTGCACACAGTGGTGTCAAACGTGGATATGATACCAGGAATGCTGATGAAGTGCATAGCGGCACTAATGTCTAATTATAGTTCACAAACTCTACTTTGGTACTGCCAAATAGAGACAACAAGGCAATTTATTATGATTGCAAGATTTGTTTACGCGCTTTTTGAATTTTTTGCAATTAATATGGAAATTAGGATACATGGTCTTTTCTTGGGTATGAAATTACAAGGGAGGTCTTTGCGGTACCTTTTGTTTCTTCTAATGGTACTTTTTAAATTTTCTATAGTATTGGCATAGAAACATGAAAGTAAATAAAAACGGTCCTTAATGAATAAGATGTTATACGTAGAGATTTTGTGAGAAGTTTTCGTTCTTCTATGTTAATTTATGAATTTTCTATTACATTGAACTTAGAAACATGAAATTAAAGATATATGGTACTAAGGAATACTGAGTCCATAAGAGAGGATTTTGTGTTACCTTTTTGGTCTTTAATGGTACATTTTGAATTTTTTGTAATAATTAACCTAGAAACACACAGTGGGGCCAAACTCACAATTTTTGGTAATAAATCTATATCTCCTAAACTACTGATCGGATTGAATTGAAATGTATGGAACAGTTGTAGAGGAGGACCTAGACTATTAGAAAAATTATCTTGTGGCGATATCACGATAAGACAAGATAAGCTAAAGGGTATCAAAGTTGACTACCTCGAGTATGCAAAAGTTTAAAAAAAACCTTAACTTCTATAAATCAAGTCCGATTTCAAAGATTTTTATATTTCTGTAAAGTGCTTAGCAAAATAAAGAAAAAACAGCTTTCTCACTTAAGTTATTTCTTACAGTTAAAAATAAATTTATGCTTGAATTTAACATTTTTGATTTTTTGCCTCGACTTTATTTCGTTTTTCGGGCATAAATCCTGAAATGTATGAGGGTAGTTTTTTTTTCTTAAATATTCTGTAATTTATAATATATTCAGGAATTTTTTTTCTTAAATATTCTGTAATTTATAATATATTCAGGAATTTTTTTTATAAAAATATATTACAGTTTTTTAAATTTTTTCTTAAAGTTTTTGTTAATAAAAATTTTTTTTCTTTACATTTTTCGAAAGATAAGACACCATAAATTATTAATAAAGAAATTGGTTTTGGGTATGCACCCTATATCCAGCATTGGTCGAAAATTTTGAATTTTTCTGGAAGCTTAGATCCTGCTCTACATCTCTGTCAATTCGATCTCCCCAGTAGTTTATATATTTTTAGAGATTTTTATTTTTTTCATCATGAAGGATATTTATATTAAAAAATAAAAATATTTTTTCCAACAAATAAAAATTAAAAAATTCAATCAATATAAAAATGTTTATATTGATTGAAAAATAAAAAGCCTTCGGGTGCTTGTCATTAAGTTTTAAATGCAAAATAATTTTTAAGCCGCGTCTTTAATTAATAATAGCCTTATTTTATAAAACGAAACGAAAATTCGTTTCAAAAATTTATATGGAAAACAACAAATAAATTGAAATTTATACAAATTGTCGAAACGAATTTTCATTTCGTTTTACAAAATCAGGCCTTAAATCTTCTTCGTGAGTTGCGACCCCCATAAAAATGTTTGTGTGGACCCCATAAGGCTCGCTGAACCCATTTGAGAAATTTTGACCTATAAGTTTGCTACAGGTAACAATTGTTTTACAAACTTTGAAACTTCCTCTAAAATATAGTCTCTTTTAGGAAAAATACCACACAAATTTCAAAAAATGGTCTCTTCTTTTTAATATTTAATTTTTTCACTTCATTTAAAAATTAAAATATTTTAAAATCTACCATAATCAGCAATTAAGGTCATTTTGAAATAACACAAAAAAAAAAAAAAAAAAAAAAAACAACAACTTTAAAACAAATAAAATTGAGAGAAAAAAGTCATTGTGGCTAAAAGATTTCTTTTGTGGTTTTTAATTCATGGTCGAATTAAAAAATACAATATAAAATAATATTTATACCACAATATTATTGTTTTATTTTAAATTAGAAGATTGAAATACATATTTAGGCTCATAACTACTAAATATTAAAAAAATATTTGTTTGAACTCATAAAACAAGCAAAAAAAAAAAAAAAAAAAAAATTAAAATATTGTGACCTACTTTTAGGTCGCTGAGTTTCTTTTTGATCTTTATTTGATGAAATAAAGTCTGTTTGAAAAATATTTAAAGTTGTATATAAAATTGTTTATAAATAAAAATATTACATATTTTAATCTACTTAATCATTACAAACATTTCACATTTCTCTAATACTTTCATTTGTTTATATTATAATTCCATCTTATCATATTATTATCACATCTTATCATATTATGATTCCATTTTATCATATTATTCCATATTTATTTATCATATTATTCCATTCTATTATATTATTATTCCATTATATCATATTATTATATCATCTTACTACATTATTATCACTTTCTATCAGATTATGATTTCATTTGATTATATTATAATTCCATCTTATCATATTGTTATACCATTTTATCATATTATTAAATATTTATTCATTTCTATTATTCTATAGAATGGAATAATATTCTATTATATTATTATCCCATCTTAACATATTATTATCCAATCTCATAAAACATATTAATTCAAAATTATTATTTTTACAACTGATTATTGAGTTCATTATATTTGTTTCAAAATAAAAGAAAAAAGTATTTAATAATCATAAACAATTATTTATATATTATTTTATCATTAATTAATTTTATTTATTTGTACCATCATATGTTTTATAACATAATGCAAGACACTTTTTATTAAATAAAACCTTTAATAGTAGTTAATCAATATCTTATATTAATTGAATCACACCAATTATAACAAAACCTTGTCTACTTATATTAATTGATATTATATTAATTCATGTATAAACTAAATGAGAATTATAATGAAGGTGGAAAACAAACGTTAAAAACCAAATATATTTAAAAACAAACGAGCTATATATTTCTCAACCATATTTTAAAAAAACATTTTTATTTGTAACATTTTATTCTTATGGGAATAATAATATTAATATGGTTTAAGAACAACGTAAAAGATTCATAATATTTAATGGTTGTAAAAATAATGGTTTTTTTATACTAATAAAATTTGGTTCTGGTAAAAATATTCAAAAACATAAAGTTTTTTGTAGTCAACTATATTAAAATTTTAATTGAATATAAACATTGAATGATAAAACTGAAACAAAAACATTTTCCTCACGAACATAATATTATTAAAATTAATGAAAATTAACAATGGGAACATAATATTATTGTAGTGACAATGCCGTCATTACATGTCTTTTTCTGAGTGTATGCACGTAAATAAATACTCTACAAAGTGAATTGTTTAGTGTGTCACTAGTTTGAGTTGGAGTCTGCAAACTTAACATTGAAAATTTCCGGTTGAAATACAAACATATTAACATATACTCACATAAAAAGTATAAACACTACCCAGCTAATCACAAGCTTCGATAATAATAACACGTTTGAACATTCCGTGAACATTTCTGTGACAAAACATTCGGGAACGACTATCGTTGGCGATCCGAATATGAGCTTCTTGAGCTCACCCGTCGCTCACTTTGTGCCAGAAAATCTTTCGATCTCGAAAGTTCGTCTATCGTATTAGTAGTAAACCTTTAGCGATATCAGTAGCGAAACATAAAATTAGTTGTTAGTCATTCGTTTTCAATTAAAAAAAAAAAAAGGAAGAAAATTATTAGATATTAATATTACTAACGACTTGGGATATTGGTTTTCAAACTATTTCCAATGATAGCACTAGTTTGAAAACGATGATTTTCTATTTGGTTTAATTTTCATTCTGTTCCCAATTTAAAATTAAAAACTGATTTAATTTGTAAAGTTATATTTTATTTTAAACTCAACACAATGTATTAAATATTAAAAAAATATACATGATCAAAAAATACATTACAAAGATAATAATTCATATAATGAACCATGAAATTATTAAAGTCATTTACATAAGAGTGGTAAAAATTCAATTCTCCGAAGTTCAACTTCACCCAGAGGAGAGTCATCAATGTTTTTTCTCAATATTATTAATTTTTCTCTTTCTCAAATCCAAATCTTTTAGGGTAAAAACTTCTAAATGGAATTGCTAAAAATATATTAGATGTTACTTATCATTTTTTTCAAAAATTTCATTATTGTTTGGGTGAAAATTTAACTAACTTTATTATTTTAATATCTTACAATCAGTCGCTATGAACTATTACTCAAGAATGATACTACATTTTATTTATTTTAGTCTTTTGCATGCACAAGCAAGAAAATTTGCTGCTCCTCTGTTTACATAGAAATTAATTTAGAAGATTAGACAATTTCTCGAAACATTAGTTTCGATATTTTATTTAGAAAAGTTCAATATTACGATATCAATAGTTTTGAAATTCTCGAAAATTACACGAATGTGTGCTATTGAGAAATTATCGAGAAAAGTTCGATACTACGAACAATCATAATTAATATAATTTTCGATATTTTCTGAAAAATTCTTTTTGAAAATTCTTCGTTTTTAGCGAATATTCGCTAATATCGAAACTCAGTTCGAACGGATAATGCTATGGTAGAAAATAAAATACTGAGCAAAGTATTTTTAAGTATGCCATTGAATGTCAAAATAAACAAGTTAGAGAGTTATATTCTTCTGTTCCGAAACTTTTATATCCTTCACCACTATACCAACAAATAAAAAATAATAGTATGCTTTAAGATTTTCATTTACGCTTAAAAAAATAATACATACATACATACATACATGCATACATACCCACATTTGTTCCACAAGCATTGCTTGCTTTAAAAAAACATGTTAGAGGGCTATATTCGGCTGTGGCTAATCTTCTATACCTTTCTCCACTTTACCAACAAACAAAAAGAAATTGTATGCCTTAGTAGATTCGTATTTATATTTAAAAATATAATACATACATTTGTTTCACAAACTTTGCTTAAACAAAAAAGGAAAAAAAAAAACACAACAACTTGCACGAGGTACAAAAAGTAAAGTAACATCAACTCTACAACAACTTCAACACCAAAAAAAAAAAAAAATTACCAATAATCATTATAATAATACTGTAATCAAGTAAACTGCTTACTCACCCAGCAAAAAAAAAAAAAAAAAAAAAAAAAAACAAAGATGTGCTTCCTAAAAAGAACTTTAGTTCTTTTAGAACAAAGTGCATGTTTTGCATTTTTTCAAAGTTAATAAAAATTAAAATAATTTTTAAGAAAAATTTCACAAATTGAAAAACATTTGTATTATCTATTAACAAAACTAAAACCATGAACAGGAAGCATAAAACAAGAACAATCTACCAATAATAAACATGGGTTAAAAAAGAACTTGTGCAGCACTTTTTCAGCACTTAGTACTTCCTTTCAATGACAACACAATAT